>ML058538.1:2955526-3555526 GCA_003013855.2 Liriodendron chinense | reverse complement strand
ACCCGAGTTTTAAGTTGGAAAAGTATCCAAATCATGCATATAAGCTCAAGAAGGTGCTTTATGGACTTAAGCAAGCTCCTAGAGCATTGTAAGGTAAAATCTTTGAATACTTAATATTTTGTGGTTATAAAGTAGCAAGTTTGTGTTTATTAAGATTGATGAAAATAAGCATGCAATAGTATTCTTGTAAGTGGATAATAGTATTATGATGGTCTAGGAAATCAATGTTAGGCTTTGTAAAGAACTCTTGGTTTTGTTCGAGATGAAAGACCTTGGAGGGTTAAAACAATTCATTGGTCTTGAGGTGAAAAGGTGGAAAGAGGGATTATTTCTGATTCACGTGCAATACAAGGAAAATAAACACTTGATCGAGGGGAGCTTGTTCGAGGGAAACGAATGCTTGATCGAGAGAAACAAATTCTGGAATCGGAAATCAAAGAGGATGATAATCTCGTAAACTCAGAAGAGGAATAGGGTGCTTGGGAAGTAGTTCGTAAAAAGAAGCAAGAGTGAAGGAAGAAGGTACCTCAGATTCAATCGTTGGCCTCATTTCCAACCCTCTTCGTAGATGGCTTCCCTGAAAGCTGGAAACCAATCAATTTTGAGGGGGTTTTTGCTTGCGCAAGCATAGTTATGGAGGTAGTAATCCCTTGTCAAAGAAACTCTTCCAATGGCAAAGGTTTTGCGTTCATTTGGATGAGTTCCAAAGAAGAGCTGATTAGAGCAGTTTACGAGCTTAATGGTGAAAGTTTTGGGGGGATGAAGCTGAGAGTCCAGAAAGCAAAATACGAACCAGAGAGGAAGAAAAGTTTAGACACGAGTATAGAAAAACAGGGATGAAATCCTGCAAATGGATTACCAAAGACCAAAACGCGATTGGGTGCTCAAGAAAGATCAGGCCCTCCAAAGAAGGCAACAAAAGTGGCGGTAGGGAGGTCCTACAAAGATGAGGTGGCAAATTCTTCAGAGCAACAAGCAATCTCAGGTATGAGAAAACAACAATCGGAAGAAAAAGAAATTGAATGCTTTTGGAGGACAGACTCAACGAGAGATCCAAAGGTGTTGATTCAACCATCATTGTTGGTCGACTCCCCAAAGAACTTCGAACACTGCTTCGTGGCGACGGTTAAGAAACGAGAGAATCGGACCTCATCCATTGGATGGTGAATGAAATCGAAGAGTTGGAGGAAGAACTAATCGTTAAACTGATTCAAGGGAATACATTGCTAATTTCACTGGGATGCCACGGACACGCTGATAAGATTTTCTCTACCTACAATTCATGCGAAAGCAGAATCATCAACAAAATATGTAGATGGGAAGACTGGTTAATTTTTTAATGGGAGGACCATTGGTATCAATTGTGGCACATGCCTCTTGAGCTCTGGATGGACAATATGTTTCAAGTGCTCAGAGCTTGTGTGGGTGAAGTGTTAGAAATCAATAGGCATACAAATAGAAGTGAAGAAATTCACTTCGCAAGGATCCAAATCAGGAAGAGGAAGCTAATCAAACATTCGAACTCCATACATTCAAAAATAGGCTTTGCAAAGATCGAGGTGATGGTGATTCAAGAACAAATTGAGGACTCCACAAGCGTCAACAAACAAAATGAAGGTCCGCTAATGGTGGACGAAACTAACACCGAAGAAGGAGCTCCAATTCTCTGAAGGAAATGGCAGATGGCATGCGAAAGGGAGAAATGTCTAGAGGAAAAACGGCATAAATGCAAGAAGAAATCCAATGCATTAATGAGGGGATGTCGAAAGTCTACGCAGTAACAAATGGCTTCATGACATGCCTCCATGAAGGGAGAGGCAGTTTTCTTTTGTTGAGTGTGATTGGGCCGAGCAATACTCGAGCCATGGTTACCACTCCGACATGTTCGGCACACGGGACTCTTAACAGTTTTGCCACATTTGAGTCTGAGCACTTAAGTCATGTGTGAGCGGGTTCAAAAGGAAAACTCTATTACTCCAAGAGGAGTTTGAAGAAAGATAGCCCCCACAGTGACTTGCGCATTTCTCTGTCTTAGAGAATGAGTTTGATTGCGAAACCCAAAGTGAGACCAGATCCTACACGATTACTTCTCCGATAATAAGCGATCGTGCACAATTAGAGGACCGGGCTATAATCTGTGCTTTTAAAAACTCAGGGGAAAGTAATGAAGGTTGGTCAAAGGTCTTCGACAGCTTGATACAGGAATGTACTCACCAAAAGCAGATTTTTCCTACGAGAGAGATGGTGTTACATCGTCCTCAGAGACCATCGCAATAATGGTTCCTTTCAAAAGAAGGTAATCAGGGTTAGGGCCAGTGCTACCTCTTATGGGATGAAGGTCGCCATGAGGAGCTCAACGACCCAGCTTTGGTCACTTCTCTAACTATCAGGCAGCACTCGGAAATCACGGAGGTCGATGCAAATATCAAAGGTACCGCAACATATATAAAATCATAGGGAATTCCAGGGAGTTCCAGCAGAGACAGAGGTCCCGCAATAACAAAGATTAGACTTCGGTGAGGTTCGACAGAAACAGAGATTCCGAAACAGCAGATTAGAAGGTTTTCGATGGCCCAGGGGATTAAAAGGATCAAAATAGTTACGATGGAGGTTGCACACTTAGTGGGAGTATCTTTGAGGATACACTAGAAGATTCTGTCTCTTATTTTGAATAGTTAGAAGAAAGGGGCAGACCCGTAATTCCAATGCAGTGTTTTAAATAGTAGCGTAGCCTATGAATCTGGATCGTCAACCTCATATTTCCATGCAAAAATCTTTCTCTTTACCTTCAGTCATCTCTAAGTGCGACCCATTTATTTATTTATTTATTGAAACATCACAAATGACAATATCGACCACAATTTGGATGGTCCGGATTGATCTAAGTGCTCTATCCACGATATGGACCACAATTTAGATGGTTCAGATTGATCTACACGTGTGATGGGGATGAGTCACCAAGTGTTGAATTAGCATAGAAGAAAAACTAAAAAAAAAAAAAAGAACAGAGAGAGAGAGAGAGAGAGAGGGGGGGGGGGGGGGGGGGGGGGGGGGGGGGGGGGAATTTTAGGTAGCATACGCTATCTGTGCGCTACACTGTATGCTATGCTACATGTAGTGTACGCTACATGCCCTATAGCTTACGCTACTAGGGAGTTAACGCTATGTAGCGTTTTAGCTACGCTACGTGCTACACTACGAGTGCTACCGAAAACACTAATCCGAAGCAGGTTCCAATCAATAACACACGTTCAGTGACTTTGGAAGAGAATGGAAGGATCTTAACAATTCAAATGGGGGATCAAGAGGGGACAAGAAAATTTTAAATTAAGATAATGATATGGAATCTGAGGGGGATGGGGTGTATGCAAAAAAGAGGTCAACTCAAGGATATGCGTGAGAGATACAAGATTCAGTTGGTTGCGATACAGGAAACTAAGTGGTTAGCAACAGATCAGAGGATGATTAATTTGATTTAGTGGAGCAAAGAAAACCAATGGATAGCAGCGGATGCGATAGGAGCGGCTAGAGGTATTCTTCTGATATGGAATTCGACAATTTGGATCAAAGAGGACAGTTGGATAGGAAAATATTTGGTGCGAGTGGTTCTATAGGAAAGGGGATTGGGGTTCAGGTTGTGTTTTACTTCGATTTATGGTCCATGCAAACCAAGACAGAGGGACGAATTTTTGGAGGAATTGGATTCATGTCGAAATAGGTGAGATTTGCCATGGTGCGTGGGAGGCAACTTTAATGTAGTAAGAGTGATTCATGAGAAGTCAAATAAGGGGCGAACCACTAGAAGCATCCAAAATTTCTCCAAATGGATATACAAAAATGAGATGATTGATCTTCCGCTTAGAGGTGTCAGGTTCACATGGTCTAATGGGCAAGCTTCTCCAATTATGTTCAAGCTAGACAGATTCCTTGTCTCCCCGAAATGGGTGGAGAAATATCCGCTGATAAATCAGTGCGCTCTTCCTAGACCTTTTTCATACCACTTTCCGATGCTTTTGGAGGTGGATGAGGAGGACTGGGGGCTGCGGCTGTTTCGGTTTTAGTTGGCTTGGTTAGAGATGGAAGGATTTAGTTCTATGATTATCCAATGGTGGTTGTCCTTTGCAGGAGATGGGGGAGCCAGGATTACACTTTTCCAAAAGTTAAAGCGATTGAAGCAAAAGATAGGTGAATGGAAGGAAGCGGTGGTCATTGCCCGGGAGGAGGAAAACTCCAACATCCTACTACAGATTCAGAACTTAAGACTCCAGAGAGGAGAAGGAGAATGGCGACAAAGGTTTAGGGAAACTTGGCTGAAAGTGGGGGATAAAAACACCAAGTTCTTTCATGCGATGGCGAGTGCGAGAGCGCGTACAAATAAGATCTCTTCCTTAATGTTAGACAATAAAAGGATTGAAGGAAAGGCACAGATATGTGAGAAGATAATCCAATTCTACAAAGACCTATTATCTCTAAGGAAAGGGTTCCTAGGCCGGTTCTTGATAATCTGAAGTTTGATTCTATGTTGATAGAATAAGCGAACTTGTTAGAGCAACCATTTTTAGAAGAAGAAATCATAAAAGTAGTGGCGGATTTGGGTGGAGATAAGGCTTCGGGTCCAAATGGTTTTCCAATAGCATTTTATCAGAAATTCTGGGAATGGGTTAAGGTAGGATGTCATCGGATTCATGCAAGAGTTCTATGAAAAAGTATTAATTGCGACACAACTAGGGGCAACGTTCATGGCTATGATTCCCAAAATGGAAGGAGCAGAATGCCTGAAAGATTTTCGTCCTATAAGCTTGTTGGGTGGTCCTTATAAGATTTTAGCAAAGGTGTTGGCTTTAAGATTCAGGAAAGTGTTGGGCAATGTGATTTCAAAAGCTCAAAGGGTGTTCGTTGATGGTAGGCAGATTGTTGATTGTTCCTTATTGGCCATTGAATGCATTAACTCTTGTCATAGAAAAGGTGAAGAAGTATGCAAACTTGATATTGAAAAAGCTTATGATCATGTTGATTGGTCTTTTTTAGAGTATATGCTGGGCAGATTAGGCCGTGAACCTAAATGGCGATTTTGAATATAAACTTGTGTAAGATTGGCTAAATTCTTCATTCTGATCAATGGATCACTGAAATTTTTTATTTTTTTATTTTGTTGCGGCATCTCACAACCTACGTCAAGGTGACTTTTTCTTTGTTTTTGTTTGTTACAATAATGGAGGCCGTTAGTAGAATGATATAAACTCGGGTTGGTCTGGTCTAAGGTTCTGGGGTGGATAATACGAACCTTCAGATCTCCCTTATTCAATATGCAGATGACACTCTTCTATTGTAAATTCTTCGCTCCATTATAGTAAGCTTTGAGGTGGTTTTCGGTTTGAGGGTCTACATCGACAAGAGCGAGATGTTAGGGGTAGGCATATCCAAAGAGAAAGTTCGAGAATTTGCCAAGTCACTTGATTGTAGGGAAGCTTCTTTTTCGACAACGTACTTGGGATTACCGTTATGCATAGGGAGGCCGGCAAAGCACATGTGGGACAAAGTTATAGAAAGATGCGAACAGAAGATGTCTAAGTGGATGTCCAAATGCCTATCTATGGGTGGGAGATTGATAATGATAAAAACTTCTATGTCCAATCTCCCGGTCTATTTCATGTCGCTCTTCAAATGTCCAAAATCTATTCTTGATACTTTAGAGAGACGAAGAAGGGATTTCTTGTGGGAAGGTTCAGGTGAGAAACATAAATTTCATCTCATGAAATGGGATGGAGTGTGCAAACCAACAGATCAAGGAGGAGTGGGGATCTTGAAGTCAGAAGAGTTGAATTTAGCTTTGTTGGGGAAATGAGTTTGGAGATTTGGGATTGAGGGAGAAGAGAGATGGAGGGAGGTTGTAGCGAGAAAATATGGGGTGGGGGGGGGGGATTAAAGCTTCATCTTTGTATCGATCTTCTTTTTTATGGAAGTCGGTCGCTACACTAAATGAAAAGGTGTGGGATGGAATTGCCTTTCACTTGAGGGATGGTAGGAGGATTAGATGGATTCCTTAAGGTGGTTAAAGGACAAGTCAGGTTTCTTCTCAGTCAGATCCTTCTATCAATTTTTGTGTTCAACCGAGGAAAACCAAGGGGTATCTTCAACGGCATTTCTGTGGCAGCATGGCGCTCCTTTGAAGGTAGCGGCTTTTGGATGGCTAGTGGGGAGGAACAAAGTTCTAACCATAGACAATTTGTGCAAAAGAAAAATGATCCTTCCGAACATCTGCTTGTTGTGCTACAAAGATGCGGAATCTGTTGATCACTTATTCATTCATTGTGCTTTTGCAAAGGAGGTATGGGAGGATTTCTTACAATTCTTCAGGGTTCAATGGGTGTTTCCAAACAAGATAAGAGGAACTTCTAATAGCTTGGCACAGTGGAGGGGTAGGGAAAGAAAGGAAAATAATGTAGAGCATAAGCTTGCTACACTCTGGGCACCATGGTGGTTAAGGAATGATTGATGCTTTAGAAACAAAAGGAATGGAGCGATGCAAGCTTTCAGTCGGGCTATTCTTAATGTAAAGGAGTAGTTGGAAGCTTAGTTTTCCTTAGGGGGCATTCACTTGTACATTTGTTTATATTGTATTTTTCAGAATTCGACCTTTTTTTCAATGAAATATCATCATTATTCAAAAAAAAAAAAAGCCAGGAAAAAAAAATGCTCAAGAAGTTTGGCATGAAAAAATGCAAACCATCAACAACTATAATTGAATAAAATCCCAAGCTCAAGGCAAATGAAAGAAAAGAACTCAACGATGCTACTATGTTTTGGATGATAATAGAAAGTTTGATTTATCTCACTATAATTATCCTTAGAGTTTGATGTGCATAGTAGAAGAACGGACTGGAAAGTGTCCTCACTTATCCTCTAGCCAGACCATCCTATGCCGGTCTCCTCTCACCGGGCAACATAACTGAAGACGATCTAATAGCGATATATACCCCACTTCTTCAGCAAGGAAGAATCTACAGGCGAGGGGGAGACCAAATAGCCAACTTTCCACAATAGGAGAAGCAACAAGCAATCGTAATAATGTGTTCCATGGAGAGGTGGACTATTCTCACAAACGCAATCGGCGATGAAGTTTCACCAATCCACATGTCCTCCCAAAAGTAGATCTTCTCTCCATTACCAAGGGAAAATCCAATCCCCTCTAAGAACTTGGACGTCACACAAGAAACCCCTTAGGGCACACTCTAGATGTGGAGGAATCCCTGATGCACCACCCTCCATCCTGACAGCCACACTTGTTAGTTATAGTCTCCCTCCATATAGTCTCCCTCCATAGGGCACACTCTTCCAACCCAAACCTCTACAACCACTTGCCCAACAATGTGATTTTCATCAGCTCCAAGTCTCTTATGCCGGCTCCTCCCTCTCCGTAGGATTTGCTCACCTCGCAGGCTCCAATTTTTCATCCTTTCTTTGAACATTAATCATATTTGTACTTTTAGTTGGATAGCTGGGTCAGTGTTCTTGGATAATAATAGTAGAACAGAAATTGTTCATTCTTTCAAGTTCCTCTTGCTGGTTTTTGGTTAATAATGGTTGCTATTTTATATCTATATTTTCCAAAAGATTACATGGGCATGTAGTTTATTTTTTATTTGTTTACGTATGATATATCATTCAATGCCTGCATTGAATTTTTTTGCAGGATTTTGTTTCTGGTCTGCCTGCCTTTCACCAAGCAATGTTGTCATCTACCACGAAGCCGGTTCCTGTAGTTACAGCAATGATATCATTGATCTCCTTATTCCGCAATCCTGTAAGGATCATTTCTATATTAAAATGTGGACCATTAATGTTTAAATTTCTGTCCCTTGTAATTTCCCTACAGATGAAGTTGTAAATTCTTTTTGTTTATTATAGAGAAAATAGAGTCGAAAGTATATTACAAGATCGAAGTGGGAAGAATTCCCATAATGAAGAGCCTCCAGGCGAATATCTTCTTTTGCTAGAACATCAGCAATTGAATTTGCCTTTCTACCCATATTGGTATTGAAATGTATAGCCTAGAACCAGGGCCCTAATTTTTCTAAGCACAAAATACCATTTCCATGTCTCCAGCATGCATGGCACTCGCACACACACAACACATCCATGCATGCATGTGCACGCACAATGTACACACGTGCCTGCACGCATACCCATGCATGCAAGGAGTTAAAAAAGGATTCTCAACGCCTCAGAGAATTAGCTATTGAAAACCCATGTTAAATCTGTTTCTTTCTATCTTCTTTTCTTTCCACTGCTGTGCATTATGTTTCTTCACTCTAAATTGATTCATACAATAAACACTGGAACCTCATTTGGTTGTCATTAAAATTAGCACGCAGCTGCTTTTAGTTTTAATGGTTCTTACAAGGTTCCTTGTCTGCCTAAGTGACTGGTGCCTATATTTTCTTTTATCCCACTGCATTCTCATCTCAGTTATTTGTGCATAATTATCAGATAAAATCTATACAGATGTCACGTGTGTAATTTGTTTTCATTGTGGGAAATGTTGATATGTTTTATTTAACAGTCAGCTTACAAGCCTTTTTTCATGGAACTCCTTATTTGAGTCCATTCTCTAATGCATGTTCACCTCTTCATTCATTTATTTCATTTCATTTCATTTTGGGGATAATTCAATAGTTCAGTTGGTGCTTATGGCATAAAAGTTTTAATTGGTCAGTGGGATTGAAATGAATCTTTTAAGGGATATCTGTGGACTACATGTGTAGGAAATACAAGTGGCTGCTGCTAGAGTTCTTTCGAAGTTATGTATTATCGCAGAGAAGGCACAGCCATACTCATATGGAGATGTCTGCCTTGTTTCCGATGATTCTCAGGTTTTGGATTTCTACATCTCTGAGCTTATTCTTGAAGCTCTCCTAATCTTTAGCTTATAACAGATTCATTCGATGAATTTAGTAGTTTCTGATACGAGGTCGTTTTTACTGTTATTTTCAGATTAGGGATTTAACAACTTCCATTTCTCAGATTTTGTCTGAGGAAACAATAAGAAAAAATGATCTGCTTGTTGCTGTACTGGCATTGCTCACATCTGTGGCACATTATCAGGTTCGTTTTTCTGACATCGCTATCCAAAATGATTGACATTATCTAAATTTCATCTGTGAAATCTTGCATTGAAACTTTTATCTGCTTCAAGTGTGTTCCTTGCATCGCATGAGATTCTTCTTGTTGTTATTGTTTGAGCAAGCAACACAAAATTTATTCATAAAAGAGCCGAAGTTATTATTTTTCAAGAGAGAGAGAGAGAGAGAGAGAGAGAGAGAGAGAGAGAGCTGAAGTTCTGCAATAGATAGAAGGCATAACAGAGTCCACATGAACCAAAACGAGAAACAAAAACAATTGGAACATATTTCGGGTTTCGTGTTTAACCCAAGAGGAGCTACACAAAAGTTTCTGCCATCTTGTTGAGCCAATCGAGGCCTGTGTTTGAAACAGACTTTCTGCAAATTTTTTAGGAAAACAATGTCCATTCGATTATCGATTCTTTGATCTTCTCAACCAGCACTTTGATGGACGACTCATGCCATGGTATACAAAAACGGTTACGTAATGGCTGTAACGTAACAGTAACGGCCATAACCATTACGTGTTATGGGGCCGTAACGGCTGTTACAAAAAGATTTCCCATAACAGTCCCGTAATAGCCCCGTAACGATCTTGAACCAGGTTTTTTCAAAATGATAAAAAAGGCCATGACGGCCTGTATCGTAACAGTAACAGCAGTGGCTATTGTTCGCTCCCGAAGTGTAGGGTTGCGATGTAGTAATAATTCGGAAAGACCGAGTATCGTCCCACAGAGATTTATATTTAGATATTCTTAGAATTTTATCTAAAACAACCTATTGTTGAAATCACATTAAAATCTAAATCTGGTAAATAATGATTCGGAATTAAACAGTGATTATGAGAGGTAATAATAATCTAAAAAGGCACTAGAGCGCCAAGGATCCACTTCTGACGGTTTTCAATGCATAAACACAATTAGGTCTATCACAACTCAATCAGAATCGAATTTCTATTTCTATCCGATCGGAATATGGAGTGGTTCAATCAACACTTATCTAAAACAATTGCTTGTTCATTGATTCGATTCCCACAATAATGCTCAGGCCTTGGGCGCACTCAATTGTATAGGCCAAGCCTCTTTCCAATCTAGTTGAGATTCACAACCATAGCTTTCATCAAATTATGTCACTAGACTTGACTACGACCAATGATTAGAACTCTAATTAAATCAAAATCAACTAACAAAACAAATATCTCAGATTATAAAAAAAGATTAGAACTTTAGTTTGAATGAGTTCCCACATGAAGATCGTGTCATTGTACACAAGGCAATCAAAGAGTCTATCATGCCTGGAGTCGATGATAGATCAATGAACTACACAAGCATAAACAATGCCAAAAAGGTAAGCTACTAGGTTTAGATTCATTAAGAAGCACATGAGCCCGGAGTCATCAAGAGATCAAAACAAAACTAAACTAGTACTTCATTCAAACTCTTATCAAACCAAATTCTTCAATCAAAGCATAAAAAGGAAACCTAGGTTGCATCAATCCATAAAAAAACGAATCAAAAGCTTCACCTCTTAGCCATAACTAAGAGGTTTTAGTTCATCTCTAACATCCTCGAGCTAGAAGCCTTAAAAACATGAAAAACAACTAAGAAATAAAAGAAAAATAGAAATAAATCATTCTCCAAAGCTTCCTTGATCTTCCCCACGTCTTAGCATGCCCTGAAGATGAAGAGGATGAGTCCTTTTATAGCACAAATCACCCACCGACGAAGAATCTTCTAGACTTGCGCAGCAAAAATTGGAATTAGAAGTTTCCTTGCACAGTCAAGACGCCGGCCGGCCGGCCGGAGCTTGTGTAGCAACTTACAAAAAAGTCTGGAGGTGTAAATACAAAGGCCGACCTGTCAGCCGGCCGGCCGGTCGGTCAATGAGTCGGACTGTGTAAAAACAGTCCAGCAGTTTTGCAGTTTCTGGAGGGTTTGGACGACCGGTCGAACAGTCTATAATTGTTGAGTTTTGACTCTTCTCTTTCTCCATCTCCATTGCATCTTTCTTCCATCTCTTGTCCTTTCTTCCATTGATCTTCAAGGTATGTAAAGTGTGTCTTTTATCATCATATAATTGAAATCTCTCTCACATTCCTACAAATATAAAACCATGTATTAGATTAGGCTTTAAATCATAAGAAACATATATAATGAGTGATGAATTGGGTTTAGAATATGCACAATTCAGAGCTCAACAGCTATTACAGCCACCATTACCGTTATGGAACACCTTGACTCAAGCCCTTGAAATTCTGTTGTTCCTCTCTTTCCAATTCTCCCAACAAATCAAAAGCTCCAAACTCCACAATATTCTTCCCTTCTCGTGTGTTGGACAGCTGCTCCAATGGCTGAATTCATCTTCTAGATGGAAACTCTTGACCCAGGTGGTTGGAATTCAAGAAGGAAGACATTCCAGATTGATGACTCCAACTGGCAGCGGAGGAGTAGGTGGCGACTGTTTTCTTCATTAGCTTTGAACATCTCAGAGTGCCACAACGTTGCAATTTTTCAATTGTTAAGATTTTCCTCTTGACCGTGAGCCATAAGGAAGCTGAAACTCAAGGTGAGGCTTGTGATTTCCAGAGGGGCCGTCGAATTGAGGCTTTTTAGCTTCAGAAGGCATACAGCTGAAGAAATATATGGCCGAAAATTTGCCAGAGGGATCTTTTTTCCTGATTCTCTCGTCCCACACCAAGGGCAGGATGCACTCTTCAATCAGCAATCAGCATGCAGAGAAGAGACTGGAAATCCACCAATTCGATATCCTTAAAGTTCCTAAGGATGATATTCCACAACAGCCTTCTTCTCTTATCTCTATGCAATCTTTGACTGATATGTTCCTCTCACTAACCAGTCTGTATAGACTTGGGAATTTGGTGGTGAGTGGGCAGCTGCCTGGCCATTCATCTTTCCAAAAAAAGGTTGATTCGCCATTGTTGACCAAGAATTTGAAACCTTGCGTGAGAATTACATCAGTATAACTTAGTTTCTGAATTAGTAGGCTATACTTTGAAATTATGAGCATGTTTTTGCTTGTGTCTGTCCATTCTAACTCTAATGTTATCATATCACAAGTTACGCATTAAAAAAATCTTACCTGACTTTTTTTTAGATCTGTTTTTCTCTTTACCGCTTAACTGGTTCTTGTATAATTGCTCTACTAGAAGTATGAATATTTTGCTGAATATGAGTGGAATCGGTTTTTGCAACTTTATTTCTCCTATTCCCTGGCATCCATATCTGTCATTCTAGTTCTTCAATTTGCTTCTTATGGCTTTTGGTTGTCAAATTACCATATCAAGTGAATGTATTTTGTTGGATCTTCCATTTTTTTTAATCAGCGGAATTTTTTTTTCTTCCTTTTTTGGGTTTTTTTTTTTCATTTTCAAATGCTCTACTACATACCAATTCTTTCACTGCAGCCAGCTTTCCTCATTTCTATAATGTCCACAAAGGAGAATGTGGAGATATCGACAACAAAGGATAATTTGGAAGCTTCTTTTGTAACATCAAGGTCGAAGAAAACAAGTCTTATTCACACTCTTCTGCAATATGTCAAAAGATCTGAGGATCTTATTGAGAGGTATCATCTGGACCAGATAACAGTTATTCATAATTCATGTGGGTTATCTCGATATGATTTTTTTCTCAAGTTGCAAAACAAATGACATTTTCCATTTACATGTTTCATTTAGGGGGTGTTTGTTTTTCCATTTACACCAGTAAATTGTGGTAAATGATAGAAAATAAGTAATTATTACTTGTGTAATTCATGCTGGCCCAACTTGCGATGTTGACAGCCACAGGTTTCCATGCTAATACTGAGTAGTAGTAAAAATTCTTTAGGGCCCACCGTGATGTATATGTCTGATCCATGCCATCCATCTGTTTTACCAGATCATTCTAGGGAATGAACCCAAAAATGAGAAGGATCCAAAGTGCAAGTGGATCACACCACTTGAAACAGGGGGAATTGAACATCTACTATTGAAAACTTTTTTGGGGCCACAAAAGTTTTGGATGAAGCTGATATTTGTGTTTTCCGTTCATCCACGTCTGTCCGACCTTTTGAACAGGTTGGATGATCGATACACATCTCTGTGGGCCCTAGAAAGGTTTCAGCATTTCAACGGTGGACATCATTATCCACCCTATTTCCTTTGGCGTGGTCCATTTGAGCTTATAATCACCTCCATTTTCAAAAGACAAACTCAAAAATCGAGTAGTAAACAGTTGGCGGTTTCCATTTCCATTTCCTTCCAAACAGCATTAAGAAGTTATCATTACTCATTTATGGTGGTAAGTGGAAAAAAGAAACACCCCCTCGTCTGTTTTTTAGCTTGGTGTAAAATTGATTGCGGAAAGGTAACTACATTTGATCTGCTGAATTTTCTGTATTTCCAGCCATCCTCATTTACTGCTGAATGTCCTTAACTTCATGAAGGCACTGTGGCAAGGAGCTGCCCAGTATATGCAGATCTTGGATACACTGAAAAACTCAGAGAAGTTCTGGAAACATCTGTTGTCTTCTATCTCGACTTTTTCTGTCAATGAAGCTTCTTCACTTGAAAATATGAAAGGTGATGAGACTTTACAAGTGGCATACAGATATCAATGTCAGTCTGCAGTTTTAGAGATTGTGGCACATGAAATGTTTCTGCAAAAGAAATTGTTGCATGGAAAGAAGCCTGAAAAGAAGTCATCTGAATCATCCGAAGGGAGGATTGAAAGCACAGTTAGTATTGAAAAGGAAAAATCTAATAGTCTACATGATCTTATGGCTACGTTATCAAACTGGTGTGAGCACTCAGTCATGGAAAATCTTGTCAAATTATATGCATCTTGTGGATATGACAGGGAGACTGTTGGCCATGCTAAGGTGAACTCTTTTGCAATGTCATGCTTTAGTTCTTTTCTGATGAAGTTCAGGAGTACCTTATTTTGATTCTATGTAAAAGTAAATTGAAATTATCATTCTGTCTTTAGAATTTCGTTTCCAATGTGATGATGCTTTGCCTCCATGTTGCTTATGTTATCTTCTCATCCATGCCTTGGTATCTGAGAACTGTCATTGCAGCCATAGGTGGGACACAACGTCAGTTGTGAGCTACTCGTAAACACATTTACACTCTAAAACCTTTCTTTTTCTTTGAATGGAGTTATTTTGAATCTAAATGCGTTCAGAATTGTAGAAACTAGGATCTGCTGCATTTAAAAATTACAATTAAAAGTCAGTTGTCAAGAAACGCCTCAAACTGAGGTAACCACTCTCATGAAATAAATGTAAGGAATTATGAATGGAGGTACATTCAATGCCCACCAACCAACCAACAACAATGACACCCTTTGGAAATCTCAAAAGGCCTTCCTAGATATCTTCTACACAATGTTTTAGGTATCGGTATGACACCTGTATCGCACCCTTTGGATACGAAACATATCAGCATCACATGGGAAATATTGCATGTATTAGGGAATGTATCACAATATGAGGGAAATATTGGGAAGGTGATGGAATGTTTCAGTGAAACTTTAGGAGATGTTAAAAGACATGATATTACATAGAATTCAAAACGTTGTAAAAAAAAAAAATGCATAATAGGGTTGTTAGCGATTTTGAAAGATGCAGAAGTGTAAACTTTTCAAAATTTCCAGATTTTTAGATTTTTAGGATCCCCATGTGGATACACACACGAAAAAAAAAAAAGTAAGAAAGAAAGAAACCAAGGGGTGCTTATCTACTTATCTTGCCTTGAATTGTCTTTTGATCGTGTGACAATTGCCTCTTTTGCTTCGCCATCGTAGGAGATCTGTCCCCAATCTATCCCAACAAAGAGATGGAGAGTAGAAGGCCAACATACATGCGAACTATTAGGGCTGGGCATGCTCAACTAGAGAGTCGTTCATTAGGTGGACCCTTCACATACACGTGTGATGGAAGGAAGGCGAGAGTGTGTATGAAGATGCTCTCTCTTTCTCTCTCTCAAGCCCTCTAATGCTCTCTCCTTAAGGATGAGTCATGGTTTCAAGGGATTATACACCCACTCCTATAGACTTCAGTGTATATCATTAAAGGACTGTAATCCTGCCTATCCATGTACCCAACTTGACCAAATCCCTCCACTACCAATGGCATCCACCCTTGACCATAATCCGATATTGTCCTAATGGATGGACCACAACATCTCAACCATTGGATATCCACCAAGTTCGCTAAAACCAATTTTAATGATTAAAACAAAAGATCACAAGTTAAAAGCATTCAATTAAACATTTAAACCTTTTAAGTGCTTGGACCAACTAGAGAACTACTTGATGGACAATCCAATTGCTAAGGTCTAGGCTAAAAAAAAGTTCTTGGGTGAACCAACGGATCTAGTGTTGGAGCATGTGAGCTTCACCATATCCTAATGCACACAGCCAATCACACCGGCATGTAAACCACTAATATAACTTCACAGGGTGGTCCAAAGCGCAAAACATTAAGACCATGAAGTCCAACATAAACTCAGGTCTTAAGGATTAGTCAAAGCTAGTACATGATCAAGTTGATTCGACTTGGACATAATGATGTCTCAGATTAGAGACTTGATGAGATCCTCCAATGCAAGTGTCCAATTACACCTGAACATAAAAACTGGCATACATAGTGAACACTCACACTCCCATGGGGAGTAGCACTAAGGCACCAAGAGCCTGATGGTGGAGACTGCCCATCCTAACTCGTCGTTGGTTCCCATCATACAAGATGACCACGGAACATGATTACACGTTGCTCATGGACATTCGAGATTCTAGGATCAAGGTATTAAAAAACGGTTACGTAACGGTAACGGCCATTACTGTTACGCGTTACAGGGCCGTTACAGGAAAAACTACCTGTAACGGCCCCGTAACAAATCCCGTAATGGCCCCGTAATGGTCCTGAAACAGGTTATTTAAAAATAAAAATAAAAAATGTCGTAACGGTAATGGTAGTGGCCGTTACGACCACCGTTACCGTTATTGAACACCTTGTATGGGATCCATAGCACACAACTCTCCCTTGGCTAGTGCTTGTTCTAACCAAACTCATCTCCCCCTAGGAGGCTAGGACAACCAGAGTAACCCTTCCAGGTAACTCATATAATCATAAACAATTAAAGTTTCCCACACATTAATTATGTCATCAAAGGTACATAACAAACATGGTAGCCATCCAGAGCCATGATCATAGTCATCATTGGCTTTTCAAGGCACACAACACCAACAATCTCTCACTTTCCATAAATCCAATCATGCTCAAGATAAACACTTGAGCATCCATGTCTAAATAAGACTTCACATGGTAGAAAAATAGAGGATCAATGAAGAAAAACAGGAGATCACAGATCCTATTATTGAACCACCAAAACGAGGTGGATCACTAGAAACCTGGTTCACCCATGTGGGCAACTCCTTTTTTAAGGAAAAGAAAACACCGGCCAAGGTCAACCATGGCCTCTACACATAAATCAAATGCCCAAATAGTATGCTAGGAGTATATTGCGTTCTGTTCAATTATATTTTTTATGATCTTATGTAAGGAGAACCTTGGGCCAGAACAAGTGAGCATGGGTCTGACTATTTGAACTGGCTTTTGGACAGAATTGTCCACACGAACAGGTTGGGGTCCAGTGCGGGGTTTAAAACTTGCCCAAGTGTACCATGCAACCAACCTTTCCCATATAAAAAACCTCCTTAATAGTGGACTGAATCCTTATAACAGAAACCAACTTTTAACTTCCCTTTTACACATGACCAACATGCATCCACTTTAATACCTTAAGACACATAGGAAATCCATAAATTTGACTAAACCACACTCATTTAAACATGCCGGTCTCACAGGAACTAGTGTTCCAGGTAAAATTGTTGTCACAGGTATCGATGACTTGGGATGCAGAAACATAAATTGATTTCGTCAAATATTATTCCAGAAACTAGGGAATGTATTGCTGCCTGAGGGAAACATGAGAAACAGTGGGGATAATGTGGAATTTTTCAGTGACACTTGAAAAGATTTTGTGAACACGGGTAGCATTGGGCCGGGTTTGCACTAGGATGGGCTAGGCTCACTCGACACAAGCCGAGGCCCAAGCCCAAAATATTGGTTGGGCCCAAGCTTGACCCAAAAATTGATAAAATCCATATTTCCCTCTCGAATTTTCCTAATCTATCCATTGATCGAAAGGGCCACACTTGCACAAAGAAATAGACATTTAGGAAGAATGAAACCAACGGTCTACATTCAAGATGAGGATTAGAATGGCATATTTGTGGGATCTGACACATGCACATATGAAGTTAGGTTGGGCTGGGCGGTCAGGCTTTTTTTTTTTTCCGGGCCATGCATGCTGACCCAAGACTGGCCTAGGGGCCAAGCTAGTAGGTCCAAGTTCTGCCTTAAGCCTGGTCAAGTGGGCGACCTAGCCACCATTATAAAATAATGATGATGTTGATGATGATAATACACCTTTAGACTCAAAATATTATAAAAACAACTATACATGATAGGTTCCCATTGTATAGGGTACCAAACTATGCACTGACAGAAAAAAAAAATATATATTTAATTAATAAAAATGATTTTTAATGCAATAATTTAACACAATACGCTAACTTAAAACACCCCTAGGAAGAGATCACCCTAAAAATTCAATAAAATGTTCTTTCCTTTTTTTTTTCTGGAATTTTGCAGGTATTTATGCTGGTTTCATCAATATAATCAATAATATCTGCGATATTATCACATGCATCGACAAGATAATATATTGATTTCAAAAGACTGATTGTCGATGATATCTTGTGATAGCAAGAGGAGATCTTATGCGGCTGGTCACCCATGAAGGATGTTGGCCCTTATAGCACAAGTTTACTACTAACTAAAATTGGAGGATGAGGTTGGAGGGTATGTGAGAACTTTTCGTCTTTGTAAGCAGGACAAGGTGGAGTAATGACGCAGGGAGGGATGTGATGAGGTCCCTCTGGAATCCACAAGGCCCTCTGGAATCCACTAGAGCTTTCTCAAATCCATGAGAGAAAACGACAAAAGTCTAAGAAATTTTATTGAATAATGTGATAGCTAATCCTAACGAGTTTAAAAAGAGTTTAAATACTTAAAACAAACCTTATACGTAATTAAAAAGCTACTTAAGAGAAAAAGGAAACAAAACAGAAAAAATGCGCTAAACAGTTGTTGTCTGTCAATCGTTATCGAGCCACCGACCTCGAGCCTTCAGGCGCTTGGTCGGGCGATCAACGGAGTATGGCTCAGGCGACCGAAAAGCTCCAAAAGTGTCCAGAGACCAAACTAGGAATTCCGGGGCATTTTCGGGTGATCGATGAGACCGGTTGGGTGACCGAACTGGATATCGGGCGACCGACGAGATTGGTCAAGCGACCGATCTGGACCAAAAAGTGTCCAGCAAGCTTATGGACTTTCTGACGCAATCTCGAGCGACCGACTAGACTCGGTCGATCGATTGAACTATGTTGATTTCTGTAGTCTTCTCTTGGGCTCCTTCCCTCCTGTCCATCCGAGCTATGAACCTGTCAGCAACCCGTTCTACACCAGTCCCCTCCCACTTCAAGAGAACTCATCCTCAAATTACTTCAAAAGTCGGCTCATGATACTCGAACAGGTCCGCCACGTTGAACGTACATGAGATCTCCATGTCATTCAGAAGACAAAAAAAACGCAGGCGTTGTCATTGATCTTACGGAGGATAGGCACCGGTTCAATCTTCTTGTTCAATTTATTGTACGTCTCGGTTGGAAATCTCTCCTTGCATAGATGAACCATGACCTACCTCGAACACTTTCGGTCGCCGATGCTTGTCAACCTGCTCCTTGTATCTGTCATTTGAAGCTTGCAACTTGGCTTGAACGTCCGCATGGATACCCACAATTCCGTTCGCCATATTCTTTACAGCCATGCTCATGTCCGGGAGCTTGGGCAAAGGAACCAAATCGAGAGTATGACGGGGCACACGTCCATCCACGATCTCAAACTGTGATTTGCCAGTGGAATAGTTTGGCATATTGTTGAACGCGAACTCTTCTTGAGCTAAAGCTAAGTCACACTGCCTCGGTTTATCACCCGGGATGCACCGAATGAGGTTCCCTGATGTACGATTTACAACTTCAGTTTGCCCATCTGTTTGCGGATGGTGGGCGTTGCTGAACTGAAGCCGTGTATCAAACCACTTCCACCAAGTCCTCCAAAAGTGGCTGACGAATTTTGTGTCGCGATCGGAATGATGGATATGGGGACCCTGTGTAGCCACATGACCTCTCGGAAGAACAAGTTTTCCATGTGCGTTGTGTCGAGGGTCTTCTTGCATGGGATAAAGTGTGTCATCTTAAAAAATCGATCCACTACCACGAACACAGAATCCATACCATGCTGAGTCCGCGGTGGACCAAGTACAAAGTCCATAAATAAATCTTCCCAGGGACCATCAAGCACAGGCAATGGAGTGTAGAGACCTATGTTCTGAGACTATCCCTTGGAAGACTGGCACGTGTGACACCGTTGCACTGCTCTTCCCACGTCTCATATTAACTGCGACCAGTAATACCGTTCCTCCACAAGAGCTCTCGTCTTGTCTCGCCCTAGGTGTCCATCGAGGCCACCTCCATGTAGCTCTTGGATAATTTGCTCCCTCAAATAACTCCAGGGGTGCATAGTTTATTTCATTTGAACAGGAAACCATCTTGGATATGTAGGTCACTGGGGTGACCCTCCTGGCATCTAGACCATGCTTCCTTGAAGTCCTCATCTTTATAATATAATTCCTTGAGACAATTGAACCCTACCACCTCATTGCTCATAGTGACTAGCGATGATGCACGACAACTAAGTGCATTGGCCACCTTATTTTGCTGCCCTGCCTTGTGTTTCAATACGAACGTGAATTCCTGCAAAAAGGAGATCCATCTAGCTTGCACACGGCTCACGTTAGTATGGCTATTGATAAATTCCACTGCTTGATGATCAATGTAGAGAACAAACTCTCTTTGAATTTGATAATGTCCCCAGTGCCGCAGTGCTTGAACCACTACGTACAGCTCAAGCTCATATGTCGACCACTTCTTGTGTGCATCATTGAGCTTCTCGCTGTAGAAGGCTACTAGCCTACCTTCCTGTGACAAAACTCCCCCAATTCCGATATATGAAGCGTCGCACTCTACCTCGAACAATTGTCGAAACTAAGAAGCATGAGAACATGAGTCGTGGACAATCGGTGTTTGAAGTTTGTGAAACTTCTGTCAGCTTCGTCTGTCCACTGGAATGGCCCCTTTTTTCATATAATCTATAATTGGCGCCACAATAGTGTTGAAATTCTGCACGAATCGATGATAGAACATCGTTAATCCATGAAAACTCCGCACCTCGTGAATGTTCGTCGGAACCGGCCATTCCCTGATGGCTCACACTTTCTCATCGTCCACACGGATGCCCGTGGACGTCACAACAAACTCCAAGAACAATAGGCTCTCTGTTAAGAAGCTTCACTTTTTCAGATTTAAGTACAACTTGTTGTTTGCCAGGACCTGTGGCACCTACCTAAGATGTCCCATGCAGTCTGCTTCATTTTGATTGTAGATCAATATGTCATCGAAGTAAACCACAACGAACCGCCCAATGAATAGCTTCATAACTTGATTCATCAATCGCATGAAAGTGCTTGGCACGTTCGAAAGACCGAAGGGCACAACCAACCACTCATACAACCCCTCCTTGGTCTTAAATATTATCTTCTATTCATTACCTGACCATATTTGTATCTGATGGTAACCACTTTTCAAGTCCAGCTTGGAAAAAAATTTGGCCTCATCTAGCATGTCCAGCATGTCATCCAACCGCGGTATCAGAAACTGATATTTGATAGTAATTTTGTTAATTGTCCGGTTGTTGCATGTGCCAACTCTCGTCTTTCTTAATAGTCAGCAATGCCAGAACGGCACATGGACTCATGCTCTCTTGCACCAAACCCTTATATATCAATTCCTCCACTAGTCCCTGAAGAATCTCGCATTCGTTTGGACTCATCCGATAGTGAGGTCAATTCGGCAAACTAGCCCTTGGGACAAAGTTATGGTGTTCGAGGTCCCGAATGGTGGGCAACCCATTGGGTAATTCGTCAGGCCAAATTTCCTTAAACTCATTTAACAACGGCCTCAAACTTGAAAGAATGTTCGACAACTCTGGAAGTTGATCGTCCTCCCGGACATGGGGTCGAGTTAGTGCCTCTGCGATACAGTCGAGGGTTGCCTGCAGCTCTTGCATGGTTAACCGACTCTCCTGTTCGAAAGCTTCTATCCTTTCCTCTAGATAAAGGATCCCTGGATCACCGTTCATGGGATTGTTGTCCATACTTTCGTTAGTTGCCATCGATCCGAGGGAAAGTCCTCGCTCTAATACCACTTGACGCTAAGAGGAACGTGATGAGGTCGATCACCGTCTTCTTCAGGGGGATAGCCACGTTGAATCCACAAGGCCCTCTGGAATCCACTAGAGCTTTCTTGAATCCACGAGAGAAAACGACAAAAGTTGAAGAAATTTTATTGAATAATGTGATAGCTAACCCTAACAACGAGTCAAAAAGAGTTTAAATACTCAAAACAAACCCTATATGTAATTAAGAAGCTACTTAAGCAAAAGGGGAAACAAAACAGAAAAAACGTGCTAAACAATCGTTGTCCGTCGATCATTATCGGGCAACTGACCCGAGCCTTCGGGCGCTTGGTCGGGCGACTGAAAACCTCAAAAAGTGTCCAGAGACCAAACTAGGAATTCCAGAGCATTTTCTGGTGACCAACGAGACCAGTCGGGTGACCGAACTGGACCAAAAAGTGTCCAACAAGCTTCTAGACTTTTTGGTGCAATTTCGTGCGACCTACTGGACTCGGTCGGTCGACCGAACTATGCTGATTTCTGTAGTCTTCTTTTGTGCTCCTTCCTCCGGTCTGTCTGCAACCCGTTCTACATCAAGCAAGCTAAACCTGTGGGTTGGAGCCCTTGCCTATACCAAAGATACTGAGCAAGTGTATCCATGGTTTTCAGTGCGAACTTGCCTAAGGTGGGGGAGAATGGACCACCCAGTAAAGGTTGCACTAGACATGAGTTCTATGCCATCTTAACCCCAGCCCCTACTAATAGTACCACAGAAGAAGCTGCAGGATGATTAGTAAAAGACGATGTAAAGTACCTGGGCAAACCCTGGACCATTATAAGTATTAGGGACCCTAGTTTCACTGGGAGGTTCTGGACATAGGTGTTAAAAACTCCTAGGGTTCAAGCTCAACTTCTCCGCAAGCTTCCACCTTAAGTACAAGCTTCATCGAAGACATTGAATCAAATTCACTTGCATGTGAATTGCAGTCTCCTACCATATTCAATTCTTTGTTGGTATCATTTTGCACATAGATGTTTTTACATGATATTGTTGAAGAAAATTCTCAACTGCATTTTTCAGTGTAGTTTAGTAATCAAGAGCCATTTTCCTTATTGAAATCTACCACACCACACTATTTCTAATGGAGGCAATAATCATCAGAATTACTTCTCTTTCCTATTGCCATTTTCCTACTGCATTGAGTTCCATGGCCTAAAGGCAAAGTTTTCCCTAAATGCTAAATACCTTTAAACTGGTAGCTTGTATCTCTCTTAGGGATATCTTGCCCAGTTTCTCACATAATGCATGGTTATGGAGGCTACTTTTACATATTAAACATGTGCCTGCAGTTCTGATTTTTTATATATTCAATGTCTGTGTGTTTTTTCTTAGTGAGTTATTGATGATAATGAACTAGTTTGATGTGTCAGTAGAACATTTTTCACCAGCTTGATCTTTCATAATTTTGATATTTTTAGTTCATTCAGGAACCCTGGTAAGTTATATTGTGCTCATACTTTTTATAAACTGGAGGAACACCACATTTTTAACATTTCACATGAACATTGGCAGAAAATTCTCTTCAATTTTGAGTGACGTTGTGATCCAAAACTGGTAGAAGAACATTGTTAAATGCCCATTTTCTTCTTAGAGCTAGGAAGCAAATAGATAATCTCAAACTTCATTTAAATTATTGAAGTTCCCAATCTAGTGCATGTTATTAGTGTTTTATTGATTCAACTTCTGGTTTATCTCTTTTTTTTTCATTGGGGTTACTCATTTTTCATGAGTGGGCTTGCAGATGGCAGCTAGTCTGTGTATTGTACATGCAATGGAGAGAATATCAATTGGCAATTCTGGGAGCTTGTCACTATCATTAGTTGAAAAGATCAATAAAATATCCAAAAAGGTTAGTTTCTGCATGCAACAAAATTGTTCAAATAGAATTTCAAATCTGTTCTTTTCATGATGGATCTCTTATTTAGTGGTCAGTTGCTTTTAGAGGTTGTTCTTTATTATTATTACATACCATGTTATTTTTCCTTTCTACAGTTGACTGAACAACCTGCGTTTTCTGAGCTAAAAGCCCAATACTCATTGAGGGGTTACAGGTAGGATGCTAAGCTTTATGTAAGTATTGGCACTAATTACTAATATGTAGTCGGTCTGTTTGTGTGTCCATTTCAATGATTTGGCTTCCTGCTAATGGTTCAGCAACAAACAGACTGAATCGGGAGGACATCCTGTGCACTATATTATCAGCAAATCCTTTCTGGCTGCAAACAAGCATATGGTTTTTGCAATTTTATTCAGGCAATTGCATCTCACGCAACACAATACATTCTTGAGAACTTCTTCAGACATTCACTCTTAAAACCTTCATTGCCTGATCCACAGCTAATATCCTGTGGGCATCAAACTGCTTATGTATTTGATAATTTTTATTCTTTTCATTATGCAAGAACCAACATTGGTCATTTCCTGTCGAACTCTGCCCGATCTGTGAAGATTAATCTGATATCTTGTACTCCTGGATTATGTGAACAATAATTGTGTTTAAAAAAAGTGCTACATTTACCTGGGCGTTATATATTTGTCAGTGGAATTTGTTTTTGTTGGGGTGAAGAAAAACTGTTTTAGCAATGTTCTGGATTATGGGTGTCAGGTAGATTTATAGATATTAGACAACCTACATTACATACGTTGAGAAAAATCTGAAATTTTTAGAAAAAAAATAAGGACACATTTAAACAAATTAAACAAACTTTGAGAAAGATTTAGATGGAGACAACCTACACTACGTAAGTCCAAAATAGTGTTACTGTATGCATTAGCTATATACAAAGCTGCAGAATGTATAATGCAGATGTATTCAAATTTCAAGTTCAACAAGCATTGTTATTTATAACCTGGACTCAAACCTGAGATCTCAGTGTTGGCACAAGGACTCTACCTCATTGGCTTGAAGCGAAGGCAGGGGCACAAAGACTCTACCTCATCACTTGGCACATGCCTCTTTCTTGAACAGATTCTAGGCCACGAGGATTAATTAATTTTGTTGTTCTTTCATTATTGTTGTTGTTGTTAATTAATAAGGTGTTGTTGTTGTTTTTGTTGTTAATTAGGCTCATCATCATCATTATCACAATAATAATAATAATGTGGCATGACCTCCCATGTTGACTCTCTCAAGTCTCAAGTCAGCTTGATTCTCAGGACCCAAAGGTGCACTGAGTCATCACTCCATCTTCTGTGGGCAACAGTCTTTAACTACACCAATGTCAGGTTATTAGTCTTGTAAGGACAGGGTTAGACTTCACTATGAGCTTGCTACACCATTAGCAGTGCTCAAAGAGAATAAGTTGATGGTTGACATTTCTTTCTTCGCTATGGCACCGCT
Source organism: Liriodendron chinense (assembly GCA_003013855.2). NCBI lineage: Eukaryota > Viridiplantae > Streptophyta > Magnoliopsida > Magnoliales > Magnoliaceae > Liriodendron > Liriodendron chinense. The sequence goes on along the minus strand of ML058538.1, from coordinate 3,530,580 downwards.
TTATACTGTCTTTTATCTTTGCTGAAATGACTGCGGTGAAGCAATCTCACACCGTAGTCAACCCCATGGGCATAAACTTTACTTGAAGTCTGGAAATATCATTTTGCTCCATCATGTCCAAGTGCCTTGTATTATCTGTTTTCTACTTTTGGTTGAAATTAATGTGCATATAAAGTAGTTCCAGTTTGAGTTTTTCTAAGGTTCTTGCCCTGTTAACTCTCTAGTCTTTATCCATGCTGTGTTTTAATGGTACTACATCTTGTACTCACATTGTCTGGTGTTTGCAGTGAGGGAAAGGAGTTGAGCTCTTTAATACTCAATGATCTCTATTATCATCTACAAGGGGAACTGGAAGGCCGAGAAATCACACCTGGTCCTTTTAAGGAGCTTTCACTACACCTACTTCAGTCAGAAATTTTGCAGACTAACAAAAAGAAGAAGATGGAATTCTGCCCGTCGGAGAACAATTTCCATCTGTTTGACCCTGTGCGACTACGAGCTGATCTGGGATTGAATTTTTGGGACCATTCAGATTGGAAGGCATTTAAACCTGTTGCCGAAAGAATGTTGGTGTACATGCATGATGCAAATTTGTTGGCTTTTCTGATGGATTCCAAGCATTCTTCTTTGAAAGCACTCACAGCTATCTTATCTGTGTATGAAGGAAATGTGAGTTCCTTTTGAAATCCATATTCCAACCTGAACAGCTATGATTTTTTTCTTTTTTCTTGCCACAATCTAGTTCGATGCATTCATGTGAACTTTACCTATGCTTGCAGTTAACCGAGACAGAGACAGGATCACTTGGTGGAGGGATCAGTGAGCCACTCATGGAATCGTGCATTAGTTACCTATGCAAATGTTTGCAGTCAACAGCAGAATCAATAGTCTCAGCTCCGGATGCATCCGAGGATATACTGAACTATCTCACAACTCAAGGGGAATTACTGCTCAATCTTCTCAGGTTTTTATACAGAAGAGTTTCAGTGAGAAACAAAAAGCAGCAGTGCTTACCACTTTGTACACTTGTCATGAAAACTTCAGGCTCGGGCCTTCGTGTGTTAAGTGATATCCGGCCATCAACTACACAGCTCAAGCAAACGGTGAAACTCTTCCTTACCCTGCTTCTGACAGCAATCGAATTCAGTTACCCGAAATCACATGTAGAAGAAAAGTCACATTTGGATGCTGTTGATGCATTTGCTGAGGTGTCTCTTGTGAGTCTGGGGGTGTTGCCTGTTCTTTGCAACTTCATTGAGATTGCCGAATACTGTAACCTCTCTGCAGCTGCAATCGACATGCTGCTGAAAGGTTTCTCGACATATAATACTTGGTTGCCCATCCTACAGAAGCATCTGCAGCTGCAGAATGTTCTATTGATGCTTCTACAGAAGGATTCTCTTGTTTCTGTTCCCATAATTTTGAAATTCCTTTTGACCCTTGCACGCATCAGAGGAGGTGCTGAGATGCTTCAAACCATCAATCTGTTTGCATCTCTAAAGGTGTTGTTTGCTCTCTTATTGGATGACAGGCCTTTTCCAAATGGTCAAGAAGAAAATGACAAAGAAGAAAACCCTCATAACATATGGGGACTAGGACTGGCTATTGTCAGTGCTATGATTTACTCTTTGGGGGATGATCCATCTTGTATCGATATTGTGGAGAGTGTGATTCCTTACTTTTCTGAGAAATCATATTTGATATTCTTCTATCTTTCCGCACCAGACGTCCTGACTGACGATCATAGCAAGAAGAGAGCCCGAACTCAGAAGGTATTAACCTCTCTAACAGCACTGAGAGAAACTGAGCACACCCTCATGCTTATGTGCTTGCTTGTGAAACATCAGCACTCGTGGAGTAAGGCCATGAAAGAAATGGATTCACAATTAAGGGAGAGAAGTATTCATCTTTTAGCTTTCATAAGCAAGGGACCTCATCGCATTGGGGAATCTCCACGTAGGACTGCACCTCTCTTATGCCCTCCGATATTAAAAGAGGAGGTTGAATCTAATAGAAGACCTCCATCCATTGACAGCAAACATGGTTGGTTTATTCTTTCTGCTCTTGGGTGTGGGTCTGAAGCTCCCATCTCGTCAGTTTCAAGCACGGCCTTGTATCTCCCAATCAAGGATCGAGCAAATGGAAGAGCTGATTCAATCCATAGAACATACTTCACCGATTCCATTGCTATACAGATCTATAGAATTGCTTTTCTTCTTTTGAAGTTTCTGTGTCTGCAAGCTAAGGCAGCAGCTAAAAGGGCGGAGGAGGTGGGATTCATCGATCTTGCGCATTTTCCTGAGCTTCCCATGCCTGAGATTCTGCATGGCTTACAGGTAAAATGATAGCATGCAATCTTCAGGTACTGGTAAGGTTGCATGTGTTAAAATTAATAGGAATGCAGAACGGTTGAAAATATAGTGGCATGGCGCACTTTTGTGCTTATATAGTAGCAGTGGACAGGGTGCATGCCATGCACATGGAGAGAGCATTAGAGGAAGCAGTTTGAAGATGTGAATAAAAAGGCAGAAAAAGTGGCTTTAAAAAGTGGACTACTGTGATGATTGACCTCCATTTTGAATTGGTGGTGACTTGTCCTCAAACGTGGCATTCATATGCGTCAATCCAAACCATCCCGTAAGAAATGTTGTGTATGGATCATCTCTCTAAAATCACCCTGATCAAGAAATCTTAACCATCCAATGGATGGATGGATGCCAAATGGAAGGTTAAAAGTAAAATGGTGAATGGTCTGAATTCCAAGGGCAAAAAAGACAGTTACAATGATATTCTTAGTATAAATTTTGGTATGTGGTTCAGAGATTTGAACAATCTGGATTGCCTTGAAACTTTGTCGTGTGTACGGTTGAAGAGTCGCCACCAATTTTTTTTTTAAATGGTGCTGAATTGTCACAGAATCCAACTCATAAAAAGTAGCAGCTCTCCAAGCACAGGCTCCACCTCGTAATTACCTTAGTGCTCTTTATTTTGGTTTGTAACTGATGCGGAACAAAAGCATTCAAGGTGTACCAACGAAGAAAGCGCCAACCACAAGTACCATCCTTGTGGATAGGCGACTATTGAGGAGCATTGAAGACTTTACACATGTAGTCCGAGACATTTGAAAATACCCCACCTTGGGAAGACATGTGTAAGTTGCTTTGAGGAGATGATCAGACCGTTGGATCGTGATGATGATGTGATCGGACCGTTGGTTCATTGTGGCCTACTTTCATCACACCATCATTGGAGCGCATTGGACATCTTAGATTTGAGTTTATTTTACGCATTTTTTACTTATTTGAGTTTTGGGTTAGTGTGGGTACGTTTTTTTCATGCAAATGTCTTTTTTTTGAAATTTTGTTAGTAGGGGTATTTTGGTAATTATGCTAATTCCGAATTTTATAAGGGTGTCGCCCTAAACCTTTTGATTAGTTGTTGATTTATGAAAAAGAGCAAACCTTTGGTTGCCTCCTTCCTCTTTCCCTCTCTCATGGTGCTTCTTCTTCTTCCTTGATCTCCTTCTTCTCTATTCTTCTTGTGCCCCTCCAACTTCTTCCAGGTATTTCATCTTCTATTATTATCCTTCTAAACTTTTGTGTTGTTTATTCCCCACGATCTAAACCTTGAGAATCGATCTAAACCCTAAACCCCCAAATTCTTAAATCCCTAATCCGAGAAACTTTCTGATTCTTCGAACTAGTGATCATCATTGATCGATTGGGTATGACCATGCAAGATCGGGAGGTTCCATCCCTCGCCGGATCCAACCTATACGCTACTTGAATCCCATACTCCATGGTTGTGATGATGGCCCGTCCCATTGCATGTTTCCTTTATGATTTTCTTAGTTTATGATGATTGATGCTAGATTTCATTATTATTATTGCTTTTATTTCCGCTGAATAATTGTGTTCATGAGCATGCATCATATCTAGGGCTGTCCTGCATCAGTAACCCTTGCATGCAAATTTTTGCCCCTACTGTCATGATATGTACTAGAGATTCTAAAAAGGAACTAGTTCATAAGAAATGCCTCCAGCAACCAAACTTTTAAGAACAGCCTTTACTGAAAAGTATCTGAACGCATCAGGACATGAAGAGTGTTCCAATGCAGCCATTCCTTACGATGGGGGCTCATGGTTCAAGTTATCCAGACCATCAGTCTGATGGGCCACCCCGTGGCATGGATGGGGGACACTATCCAATATTTTTCCCTTTTTTTCTGGAATGCCACTGTATATTCTCATAAATGGAGACCACTGATCAAATTGTAAGGATCCTCCAATCTTGAAATCTTATCAGATCAGCAGCCTGGATCACTAACCATGGCTCTACTTGTACTGAATGGATGCATTAGGATGTTCAGGACATCATACTCACGTATAGCAACCTCCACAAAGCCTCCAGTGCTCAAACCTGATATTTTCTCCGAGCTACAGCTATAGATATTGAAGATTCTTCAGACTTTATTCGGTCTGAAAAAAATGCAGCTTCTACATATATATTGCCAATTGGCACCTTATCAGTGTTCATGATGGTGCAGGACCAGGCCATTGCTATTGTTACTGAGCTATGTGAAGCCAACAAGCCGAAGGCAATTCAGCCCAACATTCAGGATTTGTGTTTGATGCTGCTGCAAACAATGGAGATGGCATTGTACTTGGAAATGTGCGTGTCACAGACATGTGGAATCAGACCTGTATTAGGACGCATTGAAGACTTCTCAAAGGAAATCAAAGCATTGATACAAGGTATCACGAAGAAATTGGTTTCTTTTGCAGTACCCTTTTCATTCCATAGTGTTAGCTCTAGGGAATGCCTGGAAGGGTCAGTTTGGGCAGCGTTTGTGGAGAAACTATTCGCTACTTCTGTGGGGTCCATGGTACCAGCTTGGCGGGCATTGACACTCTTGCAGGATCACACCCTGCCAAATGAATCATTGAATTCCCTTTGGAGGCTCCATTATTAGCATTGTTCAGGGCATGATCTGCAAATGAAAATTATAGTGCTGTGGGCCCCACCGAACTCAGGATAAGAGATCCAATCCAAACAAGGCCAAATATGCATATGTTTTGTATGGATCTGATGGCTCTGTCTTGTCTTGTCCTGTTTGCAGCGGCAGAGGAGCATACATATTTCAAAGCAACCCTGAAGTCATTGAAACAGATAATAGCACTTTTGTACCCGGGCTTGCTGCAAACTGACAGTATCATGTGATACTAGTGCAAGTGTATGTGGTCCATCCTACTTTGTAACATTTAATTTAGTGTAGTATCTGTTTCTTATCAACCAACGGCATCTTCCAATCTCTTCGAACTTGTTGCGAGCTGTGGTTGCATGGAATCCTGTGCTATGATGCTTGTAGTCCCTCCGAAAGAGTGGGATCTCTACAGATTGCGTGATCAAAGTTCTTGAACCAGAGCCCAGTCAACACCCTGATTCTTATTTCATACTCCACCATGTGATAATCCGGACCCTTAATATGTACAAATCTTGCTCATCAGAGATCTCATACATAGCCCATCAGTCTAGACAAGCAGGCAGCATGGATTGACTGTTGATGGGATTTTTACTCTTTGGTCCAATGCTATATGAGTGGCCTTCTAACAATCCTTTATTGAGTTTCTGGGGACATGGCTAGAATGCTGTAAGTTGTGAGCAACTAGTTAAAAGTTACTAGTATTCTACGGAAGAGATTTTTCAGGCATGAGATTTTTCAGGCATGGTCCATCCGCTAGCTTGGATTGCTAATGCTGTCCCACTAGTCATAAACATGCAGGCCATGGGCAATATGAGCCCCTGTCAACTTGTCATGCATGTGCAAGATTCAGGCCGTTCAGGTGGGCTCATCTGTGAGACCCGAGCCGCACCTAAGACGGTGTAGCCCTTACCAGTGTTACCATGGGGCCTACCTTGATGTATGTATTATATCCGCACTGTCCATCCATTTTTCCAGATCATTTTAGTGCATTATCCCAAAAATGAAACAGATTGAATTATCAGGTGGACCGTACCATAGGAAAGTGTTGATTGATGGAAGGAGCCTACTGTGATTTATGTATTTTATCTACTCTGTCCATCCATTTTATCAGATAATTTTAGGGCCTGATCCAAAAAATGAAGCATATCCAAAGCTCAAATGGACCACATAACAAGAAATAATGTGAATTGAGCATCTACTGTTGAAAATTTCTTGGGGGCCACAGAAGTTTTTGATCAAGACGATATTTTAGTTTTCCCTTCATCCATGTCTTTTGTGATCTTATGAAAAGGTTGGATGACAAATAAAGATCGTTGTGGGCCCTAGCAAGGTTTCAATGGTCAAAATCATTATTTCCACTTTTCCTGTGGTATGGTCCACTTAGCTTTAGATATACTTCAAACTTTTCTTCAAAGCCTCAAATGAGCTGGAAAAATGGATGGCCAGCGTGGATAAACCATATACATTCATGGTGGGCCCAACTGTGTTTGCTCAGTACCATAAGAACGTATTGAGTTTACACAGTACACAATCTGATTTCTTGATTGACAATTAATGGGCCACAAGCTTTGGATCAAGCTGATATTTGTTTTTCCCCTTCATCCAGGCTCATGTGACCTTATCAACAGATTGGATGGTAAATAAACACTACAAAAACATTAAGGTGTGCCCTAAGAATCTCATAGTAGGGCGTTCAATCACCACTCCACCTGATAATTGGATATGCTTCAGTTTTTTTTGGGAAAATGCCCTAAAATGATCTGGAAAAATGGTTGGACGGCATGGATACATAACACATACTTCAATGTGGGCCCCACGGTCACTCAATCCGCTCCTGTTCTTTGATTAACCATTTTTCTCATTAGTGTGGCCCACTTGATGAGTCAGATAGGGATACTCGGGAGTAATCTTCCCTCACAGACCATTTTCACTTTTGAGTGGACTAATCAGGCCCCACCTTTTTTTATGAATGGCATGGAACTCACAAACGTGTCCTACAAAGGGATCGTAATTGCCTGGTTGGACTTGTGACCGACCATTCATGATATTACATTTTTTTTTCATCGGCTGCTGGTTTTTATTCGGCAACAAGGACAGAGACAGAACAGAAATTTGATTGAACTACGTCCAAAAATATTACAATTAAGAGAACATCAAACTTTCTGGATGGACCATGTTACAAAAAAAAACAAACACAGAGAGAAAATAAAACTCTGGACCATGCTGATTGCAGGGCCATGGGTTTACTCAACCAGACTCTTGGGGCTGATCCTCCTCACTGGATGGACATGTCCTAAAAATCTCCTTCATATCCTAAACTTTCAATTTATTATATATCCTGCCAATAGATGGTTGAGGATGAAGGAGAAATAGCAACTGTTAGAAATTTCAAGTGAGAAAAAGGCCACCAGATCTTCAAATCTGTATATATATGGTCCATCCATGGTGGGCCTGCCCAACAAATGGTCTGGATCACTTAGCCATGGCTCCAGTGTGCCTGCATATCATCTAAACTAACGCACGTGTGCACAGCCCACTTGAGAAGCTTCTAAATCTAAGATCTTTACATCATTTCTTTGTTTTTTACATGTCGTTCTGTTTATGATCTAATACTCCCTTCTAGAAAAACAAGGTGATAAGATCATTGAAAATCCACCCCTCATCCTGCTGGCCGTCGACATATTTTCTCCTCTTGTCTGTTGATGAGCTTCATATACGTTTTCCTGCAAACCAAAAAGAAAAGACATTAAAAAGAAAAAAAAGAAAAAAAAAGAAAAAAGAAAAGAAAAGAAAAGAGGGAGTAACTTTTTCTTTGCAATCGCCTGTCACTTGCTCCATTATAGAATCCTAGACCCAAAAGCCAGGCCTGTTTGCTCATTAGGTGGGCCACACAAGTACAAAAGAAGGTGGGCCACACATGTACAAAAGAAATAGACGCTGGTCAACAGAAATTGCTAACAGTCCATATTCAAAGTAAAATGTCTGGCCTGATTTTTGGGCCAGGGAATTTCATGGTGGGCTGCAGCAGATGAATGTCCTAGATCTTGCACACGTGTGCCAACAATCCGTCCATCCATTTCACCCTGTCAGGTACACTAAAACGAAGAAAGGAACGGATCAGATGAACTCTGCCCAAATATCAATCGAGAGAATTTCAGGATTGATTTTGGACAGTAAATACGATGTAAATACCAAAATGGGACCCTCGCCGTTTGGATGCCTACCCACCACCAATATCCAATCCGATTGTGACTTGGGGCACATCCAAACAGCACCCAAGAGATCTATCAAATGCCTAGAAGGCTCCGGAGGTTATGGGTCGCATTGATATCAATCCCTCCTACTTCACTACTGCAACTTGTTTTCGGCCTCAGTGAAAATTTCGGCAACGGCAAACTGCCCGGCGGCGGAGATTGCACACAAACAGAACCGGAAAACCACTCCGATTCAATGTCTGCCGGCCGACTTTTCACAAAAGAAGATTTTAGGACCTCTGAAACTTCCTTTGGAAGATCAGCTGGGTCTGGACCCAGTCGATCCGTCGATGCGATGATCAAGGACTCAGTCATGATCATCGACCGTTGGTCTTTTCTTGAATGATAATCGGAGATTTTAAGACGCTTCGACGTGGAATTTCGGTCTTTCGTTAGACCGAGTTTCCGAATGGCCTGATTACGGGAAATGCTTTGATTTGAGAAGGAATTGAAGTGGTTTGTGAAATTGTGAGCTTTGGCATTGCCATTTCTCTTTGGAAATCTGTTTCGATTGGCTTCCATTTGCATAGAGGGCGCTGAGAACTGAATATTTCTACGAAGAAAGATTTGAAAGATTTTGGGAGGATTTTGCAGAATGAAAAACTAAAATAAATTTGAATTGCGAAAATGAGATGAGAGTGAGAGTGAATCTGATTCAAGGAAATTGCGATCTGAAATGTCTAAAGAGATTTTAGCCGTCGAAAATCTTGTATTTTTCTTTCTTTTTTTTTTTTTCAAAAACACCGAAAAAGAGAAGTATTTCATTTCATATGTTTTGAATTGCTTCTTATAGTGGGAAAGCTCCAACGGCTACTTCTTTTTTCTTTTTCTTTTTTTAACTTGAATGTCATCTCTCTATTTCTTTCTTGCAAATAGCGTGGGTAGGGCGAGATCTGCACCGTTCATCTGGTGGGCCTGTTACTGTTTATGTGATCTGGTCCACTTTTTGGGTGAGCTGCATCTGGGTGAAGAAATTGACTGTGGAAAATATCGACCAAAGGTCCACATGTAACGGAAAGTTGTGGAGAATGTGATGAACAGATGGCTTGATTACTTGCGATGGCCCCCCTGATTAACGGCTCAGTTCTCAGACGCACGTGCTCCATTGGCGAGAGTAGGATTGAGATGCCTACTCTCTCTTACTGTGCTCCTTGTTGCATTGGTTTGCTTGGATAGTCCAATCGACTGATCTGAACCGTCCATTAAGTCAAGAAAACATTTAATAGATTATCGGGTAAAACTCGAACTGACCCGATGATCCAATCCATCCTTTATTTGGCCTTTTTTCTATTGCCGTCCATTTTCCAAGCTATGGATGGGATGGTTACAATGCGTAAAATAATGATTCTTTAAAATCATAAGCAATCCATGATGACCCTATCAAATAGACGGTTCAAATTCTTGATTGGACACATTTTTGCGTAAATCATTCTTGACCGTCCATATTAATTCGATTGATCGAATTGCTAACATTTCTAAGACCGTTGTGATGTCTGCACGGTAGCCCAACGGTCTAGATCAATGGATTGGACTGTCTAAGTGTCCCCAATTCAACTAGGAGCACTGTTGTAGTGATTTAAGAGCAAAACAGTAGGAAGCGGACTGCGTACCGAGTAACTCCGCACGCTAGCGTGCGGAGTAAACTCTGTGGGCCCACAGTGATTTACGTATTTTATCCACTCCGTCCATCCATCTTAACGGAAAATTTTAGATATGGTGCCAAAAAATGAAGCATATCAAAATCTAAAGTGGACCACACCATAAGAAAAGTGTGAACTTAATGTCTAGCATTGAAAAATTCTCGAAGGACACAGAAGTTTTGGATAAAGCTGATATTTGCCTTTTCCCTTCATCCATATCCATGTGATCTTATGAAAAGTTTGGATGACAAATAAACATCAATGGGAAGGTTTCAACGGTGGAAATCATTATTCCCACTGTTTCCCGTGGCATGGTCCACTTGAGATTTAGATATGCTTAAATTTTGGGCTCAACCACTAAAATGATCTGGAAAAACATATGGACGGAATAGATAAAGCACATACATTCTAGGTGGGCCCAACTGAGTTTACTCCGCTCGATAAGAGCGTGCGGAGTCAATCCGATTCCAAAACGGTATCTCCCCCACTTGGTAAAAGACGAAAGATATATATAAAATAGAGATGGCCCCCAGGCCCCACACACCTTCTTTTGTGTGGTAGGTGAGGGAGGATTAGATACATTCCTGGCCTCACCCAACACAGTACGGCCCTTTCCCTGAGGCCCACCTGTATGTGTGTATTCTATATCCACTCCGTCCATCCGTTTTTCCAGATTGTATTAGGGCAGTAGCCTAAAATTGAAGGAGATTCAAATCCCAGGTGCACCACACATTAGGAAACGGTGGTGATTGAATTTCTCCCCATTAAGTGTTTTCATAATGTTTATTTTTCATCCAACCTGTTAATAAGACCACACAAAGTCACAAACCTAACTTAAGGGTAAAAAATCAAATATAAGCTTGATCCAAAACCTTTGTGGCCCATAAAAATTTTTAATGGTCGATCACTAATGTTTCGTATGTTAAGGTCCACATGAGATTTTTGATCTACTTCATCATTAGTACCATTCCATAAAATAATCTAAAAAAAATGGACGGTGTGGATATGGAATACATAGATCAACGTTGGCCCCATGGTAAGGGCCGTACTGTCTTGGATTCGGCCATGGCTGGACCTAATCCGCTTCGTTTGTAGAAATAGCCGTTGCGGGAGGTCATCGGATTCCTTGTCGGCTTGTCTTTGAAGTATAGACCAGGAATAGTACATGTACCTCTCTCTCTTCGAATTACCCTTGAAGAAAGAATTTATTGATCCTGACCGTTGGTATTATGGACCACCTAAATATTGTTGTATAGAAAACAAGATTAATGATATAATTATTTTTTTCGCTTATTTATTTGAGTTTTTCTAGTTAAATAAGAACCATTCCTATGGTCTATTTTGAGAGCCGTTGATGTGATGTCTATCCCTATAAAATTGATTTATTTTTTGAATATGGTATATCCAATTTGTGGTCCACCAAATCAATAGTCTAGATTATTTCTTTAATTGCCACAAAAACAGTGAAGAGGCAGCCTGTGTAGAAGTTCCCCGGAGAGCTGCACATGAAGCATTTACTCGTTCAGGAAACGATAAGTTATTTGGGGGAGGAGAGATTATGGAGATAAATCACCAGGTGACACATGACAACTTACAAAATTTTCTCAAGATCAGGACCGTTAATCATCTGTAAAATTAATTGAGATATGAACAAAAATTTAATCTGTTTTTTTTGCAATATGAGTCCAATTTACATTTTTTAGTAGGAGAACCGTTCATTTTTCTTATAATCATCCATTCGTTTCTATTTAAGTATGGCTCACTTAATTAGCGTAACCGTCTGTTTTATATAAGGGATCATATTTATGGTAGTCCTCACCAGATGAATGGTTCAGATCTCGCACCGGCACGCTATATTTGAAAATATTCAGCGATTCACCTTTTAAATTTCTCGTGGCGTGAATCACGCCAGTAGTTTCTTTCCAGAAAAGTAGGTGAATGGATAAGGTACTCAACAAAGTGACAGAAGCGTGAACGGTCACATGACACCGCATATAGATGAATGGGTGGGCCCCACTTATTATTCTCATCATACTTGTTTCAAGTATGTGCAGCCGTCCAAAACGTGTGGTCGTCGTTGTCGGTGCATAACCTGAAATCGTTGAATTTGGACGAGCCATCCATCCATCCACTCGATGGGCACTAGATTCGACGGTTCAGATAATCTGATGAGTGTGATTTCCAAACATGCTTCATGCACAGTGGATCATGTATATTTGGACGGCCTGGATTGACGTATTGTGTGGTAGATGGTGTTAAAGTAATTATATGATTCTCCACGGGATTTTGAAAATATCACGGGAATGTTGCGATAAACACAATGAACTATTGATTACGATATATTTAAAATATCGAGTGATCTTAAAATATCGCGTTTTGTCGCGATAATATCGCGATTAGAACTCTAAATTAGTAAATATTTATTTGTTATGGAAAATATATTTTATTTTATTAAATAATTTAAAATAAATATTTTTAAGGTTTCTTATTTTCGGCGAGATTTTTTCGAAATATCCCGAGAAAACCGTCAGAATTTGAAAATACCTCGAGAAATTTCCGAGAACGAGATTTTTCACTACGGTATTCACGCCGTCCATTATTTCCTCTTCATCTAGACTGGATATCTCGCTATCAATACTTTCTTAGTGGTCAAGCATTCTATGGCTGTAAAGAAGGCACGAGATGAGAAGATCTGGACCTTTCATCTTGTGGACCTTACGGTGGATGGGACGCACACAAAAATCCACACCTACAAGATGCTGTTTTACCACTAATTGGAGGGCTATTAAAGATTAGAAATTGTGGAAAGGTCGAACGGTTGCTTTTTAATGCGAAAACAGTCTTCAATCAACGGCTAGGATCATCTTAATGGTGTTAATCTTGGCAGATGGCCCATCCAGGGTGAAATCTACGAAGTGTACGGATCTCATACTCGAACCCATAGTGGCCTTTTATCATAGGATGTTTTAGTCTCTTTTATTTTCTAGACTTCTGTGTGAGGTTTACACAATTTTAAATTTTGTGGTGGCTCAGACTTCACATTTGGCACTGATGTGCGGTTATCCAGACCATCCAAATTGAGGGTCCCATTGTGGTCGCAGCATATATTTAAAATCATACTGACCACACAATCCTAACCATCCAAATAATAGATATGAGATTTCCGGTTAAATATTCAACAGTGACTGGTCCAAATTCAAAGGGGAAAATCAGATTCTAGATTATTTTCTCATTAAAAAATTTCAGTTGTGCTCTATGCAGAAGTTTGGACGGTTTGGATTTCTTTAAAACAACTACATGCGTTAGTTTGAAAAGTCAAGAAAATTATTTAAATGGTACAAAACGAGTACGCGAGAGCTGTAGCATTAAATGCAAACCAAGCTTACTATTTGGTGTGGTCTAGTTTATCGTTGGATCTGTCTCATTTTTTGTCTCATGCGTCAAAATGATCTGAGAATAGTGATGGACGGCGTGGATAGACAGATACATTATACAAAAAGATATGACCGTTCCTGGCTTAGAGACGGCCGTTAGGATGCAATCCGCTTTCTTTTCGGACCGACCCTGAAGATATTATTATAGCGGTATTTATTTGATACTGTGGCAGCGTGTGATGGTTGATACACAGCCACTTAGATATGGAATACGTGGCATAGATTAAAACAAATGAAACCGACTAAATTTTGAAAATCACTCTCATTAAGTTATTAAATAAAATTTACGAGAATTTAGATATTCTAGCCTCTGATTTGTGGAAACTTGCTTGCTGAAATAAGCCATTGAATATTTTTCATTTTAACCGTCCAAAAAATGTCCATCAATCTAATTTTAAGATAAATAAATAAGTGTAATTTTTAGTTATTTACACATCTAAAATGGTTTCTATAATTTGTAAGGTTTTATTTAAATTAATTGAATTCGAAATATTCAATTTCTGAGTAATTTTTAAGTGCCTGAGTATCATCTACCACACTCTGCCAGAGTCTTTATAATTTTATAAAGAAAATACAATGATGCTCTTGTAGTGTATACACATCTATACGCGTGCATTCCACCCCTGTGGGTTTAGGACCCATGCATTTAAAATCAGACCGTCGAAATCAAGAGATGGACTGAAGATATGCGATCCCATAATAGGAAAAATTTTTGAAAGATATTACTGCCTGTGAGGGATATCAGTTACTTAAATATGGATAGCTAATCCTTTTAGATATTGACCGTCCATGTTTTGGCCAAGAGGTTGTATGGTTAGAATCATCCATTCGACCTGAATTCTTTCTTACAATGTCCATAGTAGATGACATGATTTGGACGGATCGGATTGAGTTCTATCTTTGCAGGTGTAAAATAGCGGTGTGCATCCGTAGAGTTTCCATGCTTGGCCTGCTTACTAAATTTCTCTATTCCTGTGGACCGCACATCCGGTGGATCAGGCTAGGATGAGGCCCATCTTGATATATATGTTTTATATCGACGCCGTTCATCCGGTTTTCCAGATTATTTTAGCTTATGAGCCCAAAATTGAAGCTGATCCAAGTCTAATTTGGACTACACTAAAAGAAGCAGTGGTGATTGAATCTTCACCGTTAAAAACATCCTAGGGCCCACCATAATGTTTATTTTCCATCCAACCTATTATCAAGGTCTCACGGACCTGGATGAAGGAAAAACACAAATATTAGCTTGATCCAAAACTTTTGTGGGCCCCAAAAAGTTTTTAACGGTGGGAATTCAGTCACCACTTTTTCCTGTGATATATGGCCCAATTCAGATTTGGATCTGATTCATTTGTTGCATCATATCTCAAAATGATCCGGAAAAACGGATGGACGGTGTAGATATAAAACACACGTATCATGGTGGTCCCCACAGTCACGGATTCACCGAGGTAGGTGGTTCGCCGGATCCACCGAATCCGCTTCCATTTTTTGTCGTGTCTCCATAACGTCAACGGCACGTATCACCAGACCACGTGGCCCACTTGTACGGACCCCAAGCACTAGGAAATAATTGTAGATCGCTGGATCGCGGGTCATGTAATTTGATAGTCTCATAGTCCCCGTGTGTGCGTTTCGCACAATTTCATGGAGAGAACTCATCGCCACCTGGCAAAAAAATCAGGCCGGCTGGTCGTCAGATGAACGGTCTGATTCAACGTGCGGTTGTGGTCCGCCTAGTCAGTAGTTCATCCTAGTTCTAGAGAAAGGTGATCTTTGTGGTGGGGCCCACCTTTTTAATTGTATGGATTCGATTTCCTACGCAAGGGACACGTCAGCGGGAGAGATGGTAGGTCGACGCAAGTTGGACCGTTGCCTGTGGTGATGAGCTCCTTTCTTTAACCGTACCCGATCGAGTCAATCCAAACCGTCCAATTTTAAGGATCCACTTTAGATGGAATCCTCCAGGGAATACACTTACGGAGAGATCTTAGCCATCAAACTCGTGATCATCAATCATTCAAATGGAAAGGGCGTGTGGTTCGCATTCAACGGCTGATATTTTATGGTTGTGAGAGTTTTAGATATGCTCCATCGAGGATTACCTGATTCGGGCTGTTAGATTTACGTACAGGGAGATTTTACGGTAGAGCAGAACTACCGAAATATGGTACAACCATTTTTCCACCTGACACGTGGCAGGGTGATGTATGGATCGGATCCGCTCACGTACTGCCACCAGTACTGATAGCTTAAATTGTACGAATAAAACCCTCTGTACAATCTATCCCACTGCATTTTTTACCGTCAACTCTTTGATTTTACACCGTTATTTTAATGGACATGTATCAGAAGTATATATTCGTACAATAGATGATATTTTTTCATATAAACCATCCATGGTATGGACCTGTAAATGGACGGATCAGATGAATATATAAATTCCACGTGTACTATATAGAGATGGATGTACCATGTTTCCTATTCTTCCGGATCCACTGTATCATCTCCTGGGCATTAATACAACGTGATGGATTTATCACCATCATCAGCTTTTTCGGTGGATTGTGTCGGCAGCGCTTGAAAAAGTGATAAGCATCATGTTATGGTACATGTTCTGATCTATACACATGCACATGATTACAATACAGATAGATCCTCTAGACTCAATCCAAACCCTCCAAAAGATGGGCCATGAGATATTAGTGGGTATTATTCGTTACGATTTTCCATTTGAAGGTAAAAACATACATGATGTGATGTATTTATAAGGACGGATTGAGTGTGTACACACCTCAAGCTAGTTTTTTTTACTCCAAAATTACTGAGGAATCTATAATTTACGTGAGGGGCTTTATAGGGTGAAATTACAAAAATCACCTCAACTTTTTTCTCCATAAATGAATTAACTAAGACTTGTGGGTCCCACGTGGTATGTGTATAACATCCAACCCGGTAAACTTACTCACCACACCATGTTGATAAAGAACAAAACATCAGGTCAATCAGATTATCAGATGGTCCATACTTGAATTGGGATATTTTGAGTGGTGAATATTATATTTTTTTATAAAGTGGCCCACCTTAGGATTGGATTTTTCATGATTTTGGTTCGTTTAATAGTAATGTTGGTCTGCAGCTTTTGGACAGATTGGATGTGAGATACATGTCACATGGGCCCACAACTTTTTGTTTTTTGCGTTGGTTGTAAAGAAAAGGTAAGGACAGTAATGTAATTTCTCATCTAAAAAAAGCATGGCGGAATATTGGTAAAATCCAATTCTAAACAGGAATTTTGCAGTAAAAATCGTAGGAGTTATTTGATACTCTGGTAGTGCGTGATGCTTGATACGCTTGCACTTAGAATTGTCTACGTGGCTTACAATGACTTAAAATTAAACCACCTATATTGTGTAATCCACGATAACTAAAGTCAGAATTCTAAAATTAGATTGGTTGAACAGTTCTAACCTCTGATCTGTGGACACTTGTTTGCTCAAATAAGGCCGTTGGATTTTTTAACGGTGTTATGAATATCCACTAATCATCAAATAAATGCAATTCTTTCTGGTTAATCGCACATCTAAATTGAGACCCACAATTCCAGTTTAAGTAGAATCAACTGTCTTCCACGTGAATAAGTTTTCGGTGCCTGTCTATCATCTATCACACCTTGCCAGAGCACTGATGCGTAGGGTTTTTTTTTTTTTTTTTTTTTTTTATGTTCTAGACATAATATGGAGCCCATGTCTCGGTGATCCAGACCGTTGGTTAGTGTAGCCTCATTGTTGATGGACCATTTCCTGTAGGAAAATCCAACCGTCCACGATCGACAGCAAAAAATGAAAAGGAGACCAGCTGGAAGACGATTAGGCGTTTCAACAGCAGGTCTCAGGTTCAAGTGGTAAGGAGACACAATAACCCCACTGGTGGGTGGGTGCATTACGTGACTAACCGCGCTTCAAGTGGTAAGGAGACACACTAACCCACTGGTGGGTGGGTACATTACGTGACTCCCCGCGCGGCTACATTGTCCAG
This sequence comes from Liriodendron chinense, assembly GCA_003013855.2. Classification (NCBI taxonomy): domain Eukaryota; kingdom Viridiplantae; phylum Streptophyta; class Magnoliopsida; order Magnoliales; family Magnoliaceae; genus Liriodendron; species Liriodendron chinense. The sequence goes on along the minus strand of ML058538.1, from coordinate 3,513,227 downwards.
CTACCAGGGTGGATGAGTGCATGACTTAAAAAAAAACAGCAAAAAATGAAGAGGAGAAAAGAAAAGGAAGATATTGATGGCTACTTCATTTCAGTCAGTGATATTTTTGGGTCCTGGAGAGCTGCACGAGCCTAGTTAGCTAGGTTAACTCGCTCGACTTGGCACCAATAAGCACGATTCGGCTTAGATTGACTTATAATTTCAAGTAGAGTACGAGCTGACCTGAATTTGACTCAACTTAGCTCGACCTTGACTCGGTTCAACTTGGCTTGACTTGCATAGTTTTAAATACCTTAAATATATACAATATACATATAATGTAATATCAATGGAATTCAAGCACCTTAATCTCTACCTATAAAAAAAATCACCCACACTCTCATTTTTTGTTTTTCACCCAAGCTGGCTTGAACTTGAACTTGAACTTGAACTTGGCTCAAACTCGGCTCAATCTGACCTGAGTTGCTAACCAAATCGAGCTGAGCTCACTAGTTAAGCTCAAGGATCAAAGCTAAGTTAAGCCGAACTCAAGTTGAGGTAGATTGTTGATCGAATCGAGCTAAGCTACGCGTAGCTCGACCCAGCTCAACACGTGTACGGCTCTAGTCATGGTTCATCCATGGAAAAATAACAAAAGACGACATAGTGTGGATACCCCAACTTTAGGCCTGACCTATAGAGAGCTGATAACGATGCCATCCTACACGCTCATTGAATCCTGTCCATCCACATTACAACTATGCTTGCCAATGTCACACATGCCTGAAACCTCCACCGTTAGTATCAGGTGGGTGCACTAATTTATGACTTATGGTTTTAAAACTCTCTCTCTCTAAAGGGAAATGGCATTACCAGGTAGACCACATGGGAGCTTCCCATGAGGTTGAGCTCTTTGGGCCCCACCTTGATGTTTGATGGACATCCACGCCATGCATTTGGTAGGTCCCCGGGCCTCTAGGTTATGGGATGTGCCAAAAAATCAGCCTTATCCAGAACTTTGGTGGGTCACACCATCTGAAACCATGGAAATCATTTCTACAATATTTAAAAGCACTTGGTGGAGCCCACCTAAGTTTTGGAGTGGCGTGAAATTTGGTGTGACCCCTCTTCCAAGTGGGACACACACAATGGATGGGCTGGATATTTAAACCACATATTACCAGACCCTATTTACAATCAAGAAGGTTTCAATAGGCAAGCATCCACTCTCAATTGTTGTCTTTGATATGTCCCACCTAAGTCATTGGATACCTGATTTTTAGGCGCATGGCTCACCATGGAAGGGTGCATCTGATTTATAGAATGGATGTCCATCAAACATTACAGTGGGCCCAAAAAGCTCAACCGAACTCATAATACCTTTTCCTTTTATGTGTGTGTGTGTGCGTGTGAGAGAGAGAGAGAGAGAGAGAGAGAGACTAATGCTCATACAGTAGTTGGCATATGGGGCCACCATGGTATTTGTACGACATCTTGTCTATCTATTAAGATTATCCCACCATGAAAATGAGATGCCCCAAAAATCAGGTTGATCTAACTATTAAGTGGGGTACACCATAGAAAATCATAAAACAACATGTAAAACTCCACATTCACATGAAGCATCACGTTTTCATGGTAGAATCATTCTAATTTTTTGAGCATCCTATTTTATGGTGGGACAACCTTGCTAGACAGACAAGAGATGTCATACAAACACCATAGTGCCCCCCTAAAGACTAGAATTTCCGTAAAAATTAACTAAAATGTGTGAATTAGTGAACTAATTTCTTTAAAAAACCAAAGATACACTATGTAAAAAAGATATATATATATATATAAGAACCAGCAATCAAACACCCAAAGTCCATTTAGGCAAGGGATCTTACAAAATCAAGATTAAGCATGGTCTTGATTTTGATGAGCCCATGCTCCCACTAAAGCATTGCTTTCCTCCCCATAAATGCAACTATTGAAGTTTTAGAAAAAGTTAACACGTGTTTAAAAACTATAGCTAAATTAGAATTTTTACCGCAAAATTCTCAACAATTTTAATTTTAGCAAACGGTGCGTTAACCCACAAAACTTATGAGGTGGATTTTTTAATGTTCAAATGACCAAAATGCCCTCAATTATTTTTTGTCTTTAGAAGGTGTTCACATTGAGAAACCATGGGCTCACATGGTTTTTTGTCTTTAGAAGGTGGATTTTTTAATGTTCAAATGACCAAAATGCCCTCAATTATTTTTTGTCTTTAAAAGTTGTTCACATTGAGAAACCATGGGCTCACATGGTGCATGTATGTAGACCTGGCAAAATTCAACCCGACTTGATTTTTTCCAGTTTAGGGTTGGAAAATTTGACCTGAATTCAATTTTTAGGTTGACTCGACCCGACCTAAATTTTTATAGGTTGGGTTAGGGTGAAAGGTGACCCAACCCAACCCGAATCATATAGGGGTTAAGTAGACTATTATATATTAATTTTCTTATTAGTTAAATAATACATAGTTTTCTTTCTCACACACCCTACTAGGAACAGTCCACATGTCTGTCAATTTAATAAACATGTGTACACCAATGATCTCATTTTATGACATGTAGAACTGAAATATCATGAGATTTTTTATTTAATTTTAGTGCTCATTTATTGGAGAACTGAAATGGTAGCTAATGGTCCATAAAATAAATTAATAAAATTGTCTTAATGGTTTTATTTATTTGATTGTTGATAGGAATTCATTGGACGGTTAAAATGAAAGGATCAAATGGTTCCATTTTAATAATTGTGTCCACAATTTAACTATTTAAAAAAATAAGTATCAAATTGTCTTGTTGATTTGATCCAATGGTTAAAAATAAAAATAAAATTGTTGGACATTAATTGGATGGTTCAAATGAAATATTAAATATCAATTTCAAGAAGTTTTATTTGTAGGAGTATCAAGCACCATTCTCTGTGAATGCATTTTAAAAAGTCATTATAAAGAATATGCACATCACACTTCAACAACCCCATCAAGTACACAGGACATTCCCTTAGTTTCGAGTGCCAATTTGAGTAGCTTCACTAATCCACTGCAAGTATTTTTATTTAAAATGTTATCTTTCATGTTCATTATAATTTAAATGTATTTACATCTTCATTTAACTAATACATATTTTATTGACATATAATATATGAATTTGAGAATTTTTATAAGTCTACAAAATTAAAATCAGAGTTAGATTTGTATTTAGACGACCCTCTTTGTGAATAAAAAGACTTTACTATTTTAAAAAATTAGAAGCGCAGTCAATATCGTTACCCTCAACTTGCTGCGATGGCTCGAGATATATTGGCTATTCCTATTTCAGCTGTTGCTTCCAAGTTAGCATTTAACATTCGAGGAAAAGTCCTTGATCAAACTCGGAGTGTTCTTATATCAGAAAATGTTAAAGCATTGATATGTGCAAGAGATTGGTTACAAGGGTCAGAAGGATAACAAATTTCATTACCAAAATTCATTCTATTTGATATTTTGTTAGTGCATGAAATAAATTATTATTTTTCTTTTTCAAAAAAGGTAAACTTATTGATGATGATATTGATGAGGCAATAAGCATCGACATGTCTGAACCATCATCTCATAACTCTAACAACGTTGATGCTTAAAGAGGTATGCTTTAAATCTACACTCCATTCTATCCATTTATTTTCTCTTTCAGTATTTGCGAAATAAAAATGCTATATATATATATATATATATATATATATATATATATAGGCACTTACATACCTATTAAACACATATGGTTTGGTTTTCAATTGAATGCTAGTGTTATATGCATCTAGTTTAATCTACAAATTAGTTAGTTGATCATTAAAATGCAGGTCGACCCGACCCGACCCAATTTAATTTGGGTTGGGAAAATCCAACCCGAATTCAATTTGGGCCAAGTTAAGGTTGAGGTGGAAACAATCCGACCCGACCCGACCCATTACCACCTCTACATGTATGACATTCAATCAGTCAACAAATGCATCCAAGCTCGCAATAACCAAAACTTAGGATGATACCATCATCTATTGACCCACACCATAAAAAAATAATGTATATATTTAGAAAAAATCTAAATTCATGTGTAGCCCATTTGATGATTTGAGTCTCCCGATTTTTATTTATGTTGATAATAAAGGAATGAATGTGTTAGATGGATTGGATGTCAAATGCAAACCACTTGAGTCCCATAACTCTCTACTGTTCCACTTCTTATAGAAAAAAAAGGGCGTGTTCAACTAAAAAATGGACAGTCTTAATACATTATTTGGTGAAATAAGGTTTTATGAGGAATTTTAGGGTACAGGCTCTATTAGTGTGTTAGTGCACTTTCCTGTTGCATACTAGTGCACCTTGTTTGTCAATCACTTACGTCAGTGAATCTAGTGTCGGTTGAGCTTAATGAAGACGAAGACCGAAGACTCAGATGGCCCCGCTGCATCAAGGAAGAAGATTTAGGTAAAAGTGATTCCTTGATGTGCCTTAACCTTAACCAAAACCCAACCATTTGATTGTTTGATGACCTTGACCGTGATTAGGAAACCTTTAGTCATCATAGATTGGCCCTAGGTGTCCCAAAAGTGCACCCAAACCTTGGCCAATGCTTGAGGGTTGTGAAATGGATGGGTCAGCAATCAGACTAGCTGAACCCAGGCCTGTCCGACCAGTCACGACCGGTCGTGGACCCCTGGTCGACCGGTCAAGACCGGTTGGACAGACAGTCCAGTTTGGACAGCAACCTCTGGAGTGGATGGCCATTGGGCCGACCGGTTGGCAGGGCTGGTCCGACCGATCACAACCAGTCGGGCAGTCTCCCCCACTAAGACAGCAATGTTTTGTCTTCAGTTAGCCTATGGCCGACCGATCGTGAACCCTGGACGACCGGTCGTGGACCCCTGGCCGACCAGTCACGACTGGTCGGCACTAGCCGTTTTCTGCCCGTTTTCAAACCATTGCACCTTCTTTTATACAAGGGCTTGCCTTGTTTTGAGGGGCAATGAGAGGGATTTCGAGAGGAGTGAAGCCACCATTGTTGGAGACCATTTGAGGCTCATTCCCAACCTATGCAAGGCATCTTCCTTGTGCTTTAACATAAGATTGGAGCATTCCAAGCTCATGAAGAAGATGACCTTCATCCCCTCTTAATCTCTAGAGTTTGGAACCCTCTTGATTGGCATATCCTTGTCCAAAACTCTAAGATGAGATCGTTGTAGGAGAGAACCTCTAGGCAACCCATTCCCATTAGTTGTAGAGTTCTCAAACCTACCCTCCTATCACCTTGGGCATCTCAAAGGCATCACATGCAAGGTGTTTGATCAAGTGTGGCTGAGGCATTGGCGACGCAACGGTAACACAATCGTGGGAGCAAGGGAAGCTTATTGAAGCACGGGAGAGCGGAGATCAAGCAACCCGAACCGGCGCTGAACAAGGGGCTCATTCAACAAGTAAGGTTATCTTTATTGAGAGTCCATTTAGAGTTTGTTTGTCAAACTCGATCTAGGGACGTTAGTCGTTCCTTGGCCCGTTAGCCGGGCCTAAACTAAGTCTCCAAGGGGGAGCCTCCAACACTGGAGTGAACGTGCGTCGGGTTGGGAGTTAGCCTATGTCCAAAACTCCGTTTGGGTTGAGAGTTAGCCCTTTGTCCAAAACTCCAGTTATGGTTGAGAAGTGAACCGGTAAAACCTCCGTGTAAAGGTTGAGAGGTGAACCTCATTTAAAACCTCCGACAGTGAATGCCGGTGTGCTCAAAGAAGTTGAGTACTTGAACCGGTAGTGGAGTAGACCCAAAGTCGAACCACTATACATGCTTGTGTTTGTGATTGATTTGAGCACATTGATATCTTAGCATTGGATGTTTAATTGTTTAATTATAAATGCTTGATAGGAATGTATGCTAGGCACTAGATTAGCACATCCACACACAAAATGTACTTTCACTAGTAGTGTAGATTTGAGCTCATTGATCCATTCTTATAAGTCTACATAAGTTGCATAGGTTAGGAGCTTGATTAGTTAAATCATTTATTTACCTATGCATGCTTAGACTAGGATTGTTTATTGCTTAATCATATGCTAGTCTTGTGATTGGACCCACTTAGGCTTGGAAGCCGAAGTGTTCTTGCTTACTTTGTTGAATTGTGTAAGTAGGCGAAAAGAATTTCAAAAAAGGTCCTAATCACCCCCTCCTATAGGTTCAGCCATAATTATAGTTGCTCTTTAAGCTTCTGCACATACGTAGGTGTCGTGTTAGACTACTGACGTACTTTTATAGTGATCATAATAGATATTCTAATTTTCATTATAAAGCAGTACTCAAGAATTCAAATTTCACTAAATAAAGCCTATGGGATTCTTAATTTCTTTAAGCGTTATCTAAATTATCAAAATGTCTAATTTTTTTTAAGAAGTGATATAGTTGAGACTAGTGGGGTCATGTGGTATATATGTTGACATCCAACCTATATTACCCTATGGAGAATAGAAAACTGTGAGTGTGCAATATTGTAATTTGATGTCGGGTGTAATTTGGTCAAATCAACCCCAGCTGAGTCATTAGAAAATTATTTGTTACGCCCTGAAATTCGGCACCCAAGTACGGAGACTCCGATTTCGAGTTTTCAGGTGTGAACTTAGTAAAATGCTTACCTAGGAATGTCTTCTCTTGGTAACAAACACATGTGAATACACACACGAACATGCACTCTAATTGAGAAATCAAAGATAAACGCCCAAAGACATCCAATTTCTAAATTGGTGAAAATTCGGGGCGTTACATTATTGTGTAGCGTGATCATGATTTGATGTCAGGTGCAATTTGGCTTAAATTATCACAATTGAGAGTCGTCACTATCTCTTACAAATCGATGTATATAGAAAGTTGAAACTATGTAAAAATGAATATGACTTCAATCTCAACAGATCTAACTCCAAAATCTAAGGATCCACTTATAAGAGAAGGGGTTTAATCACCTCCCTTTGAATATTTGTACAATCTCCACACCAAGAAAAGAAAAGAATTGGAGAATTTAACAAATTTTAGTGCATCGGGTACAAAATGATTGCAATTAATGATATAAATATAAGTAGAAAATAAAATAATAAAATAATTTTAATCTTATGTCCCCTTAACCTTGATCTTCATCTTAAGCTGGCAACTTTTAGTGATTTTTTGCTTATCAAGGCAAGAGCTTAAGCCAAAATAATGTATTTTAAGTTCCCATATCTTTACTCTAACTATTTTTTGTCTCTTATTTAGCTAGGTTCTTAGTACATGAGAGTTTAAAAATTCAAAGGCTTTTTTCTTGTAAAAATATTCTTGTTTATAGACTCATTTAATAGCCAATATATGAAAATAAGAGAATATGGGTGGGAATTAAAAGGGTATGTTCAAAATTAAGAGGCATATCCTCATCCATTAGATGTAAATACAAGAATGTCATTACCTCTATTTATAAGATTAGATAGTTAGAAATTGATATATTTAGAAATTGCTTAATTGAACATTTTTTTATTTCCTCAACTTATGCATTTTTTATAAAGTTTATTAGTTTATCTTTGATTTTAATGGATTAAGAAGGAATTGTTATTATTAAATCAAACTTGTGAAAAAGATACTTAAATTAAGCTTAGAACTCTAAAAAAGTGGTTAAGCAAGTCATATAAACCTTTTGTAACTATTCATCATTACGGACTACGAATCTTCCAATCCCTAAGCCCATATATAATTAACTATATACCATCTAAAAGTTATTTTGATGCCCATTATAATGATAAGGAAAATTAACTATAATTCTAACCAATAATCAATGTATACTCAGTTTTTTTTTTTTTTTTTTTTTTTTTTGCAATTATGACCCTATTACATATGAGCCCATGAGATCCACTTATGGGTTGGTCCCACATGATCTTCCCCTATTAAATATGGGCCCATGAGATTCACTTATGGGTGGGTCCCATACGATCTTCCCTCTATATATCTTTGTATGGATATTTTCTTTTATTTTCTATCGAAACTCAAATTTTGAATATAAATTCAAACTTGAGGAGATGAATAGATAAGGAAAGGAAAGACCGGATGTGATAGTAGTTATCCTTATCATATCCCAAACTCCTCACATATCCTCTCAATCCCTTGGTTTATAAAAAAGGAAAGCATTCTCCTGGTAAACTGGTCCTATCTGAAAGACTCTCTAAGAGAAAATCAAGAGAGTAATACCAATATATAAAATAGTTATTGTTCATTGGACTGCAGGAGGACTTGGATTCTACTGGCTATAGCAATTTAGTCGACCGACACTCGCTGTGATATTCTTGGTCAACCGAGTAGTGTTTTCGATCGATTGAGAGTCTCTGTCCATATCTCAGTCAATTGAAGGTGCGACTGAGCGCTTATGCGGTTTTGCGTAATTTGGGTATGTAAAGACCTAATTACGATTAGGGCTTGTACAGAATGAGTGTTTTCTCTCTAAGGGCAATGGTTTTGCAAGGTAAAAGGGTTTCTACACTTATAAGGGGCTTGGTAAGGAATTTTCTCAAGGGATTTAGGGTTTCTTTAAGGTGCGCGTCGCAAGGGGAGTCGAATATATTTGTAATCAAAGAATGTGAGTGGTGTACAACTCTAAAGTTTTGATTATAATGGACCTCTGTCGCTTTGTGCCGTGGTTTTTTTCCCACAAGAGTTTTTCAAGTAAAATATTTTGTGTTATGTGGTTGATTGCTTTATTGTTTGGTTATTCTACTCTATTCGATTGTTCTATCTTCATTAAACGTGCTTCCATAAAGTACAAGGATTGATGGTGGTGTTAGATCCGAATTTTTAATACTTATGGTTGATCCAGGTTTGTTGTTAACTCGAGATTAGAGTCGACTCACTCACAATAAATCGCCTTTAAAATATCTAAATTGTTGATCCTATCCAGGGCCATTCTAACCATATGATCTTAAGGGTAAAGATAATTTTCGGTCCCATGATAGCTAGATGAACAATTAAACATGAGTTGTCCATCTTTAAATTTATGAGAGAGTCCCTAAAATCTTGTGGATATCGTTAGATCCTATGGGCCCACCTATCTAGGCCTTTCAAAGTGGTATTAAAGCTAGGTTAGGACAGATTTTCAATTTGCATGGATCAACATTGAGTTAAGTTCCTTATCCTCGCTAGAATATTATTTATTTAATGCCCATTATTCATAAATTGATCATCACTATACAATCACACCTATTTCTAAAAAGTAACAATTGACTATCTTTCATCTCTAGAGATATCCAAAATATTTCGACAAACATCTCTGCCGGCTAATGAGATCTGAAAAAAAGGAAAATGGAAGAAAAATAAGTAACAAAATAATTTAAAAAAAAGTGGAGAAAGTTGAAAATAAATAAAATAAAAATAAAAATATGAGGAAGAAGGGTTTGGGGAGTCTGCCGCTACTTGCCATAACGGTAGCAAACGCGGCCACCATTGAGGCAATGACAACAATCGCAACCGCCGCTAACTCCATAACGACAATAGCACCTGCCAACTCTCTCCTCCTTTTTCTTTCTCCCCCCTCTCTCTTTCATTTCCAGCCTAGGCGCTACTATCAACAGGAGTTAGGAGCAACAGCCATGATGCCACCTCCATGGCAATAGTAGCCATGGCTACCAGCACCAGCAGGGCGGCAGTGGCACCGGCACCACCCACCATTGCCTCTCTCTCTCTCTCTCTCTCTCTCTCTCAGCCTTCCTCCCATCAACACCAAAAGACTGCTTGTTTCTTTTTCCAAACAACGACAACCAAATGAGAAGAAAAGTGAAGACGAATGGTAGATTTTTATTGAAATTCTAGTGCAAAGGAGTGGAAGGAGAAAGAGAAGTGGGCCTTAAATTGGGCTTAGGTTATGAACATATTAAGCCTATTTGTCTTGCTCATACTAAAAGATTTTAGTCATCTTTTTTAGCATAGCTTCAAAGTAAGCCATGGATCCCATTTTATAAAACCAATGGATAACCACAATTGTCATAAACATGTTGTCCATAATCTCTTTAAAAGTATGGGCCTTAAACAGGGTTATGGTCTATTTGTCCTAATCAAAGAATAATAATGGCTTTAGTGCCACCATTGCTCACTAATTTTGTTTTTACAATTATGTGAGGAACAATATGAGTTGTTCACAGGTATTTAGACAATGATTTTGGGCCTCACATTATTGCATAAAATTTGATGAGCCCAAATTAAAGCCTAAGTTTCTATTCAGTGAGGATTATGTGGATCTTATTAAGAATTTTAATAGACCCTTTTATGAGTCAATGAGAGCCACGACTTAAGAAGTAATTAAGACTAATTTGATGAGAAATATTCAATGACATGGTCCACTTTATTATCAACAATCCAAATATCTAGGAAGCAGACGTCAATGCAGACAACACCTTCATGACCTCCCTCTTTTCCTCATCTTCCTCTTTTCTAGTTAAAAATCAAGTTGAAGAAGTATCTATTATTGTCGTAACTCGAAGCCACAATAGCAGGGTCATTGTTGCCATAGCGAACCACTGCCAATCTTTGTTGGCCTGATGCCAGTGGTCGTCGATTTCTGGTGCCAAACAATGGTATCCTAAATGAGAAGAAGAGAAGATGGAGGAATGATAATTTTTTGTTGAAATCCTAGTGCAAGGGAGAGGAAGAAAGAGAAAATGGGCCTTGAATTGGGCATAGGCTATGAAAATGTTAGGCCTAATCTTCTTAAGCTCATATGGAAAGAATTTTGAAACTTTTTTTTTCTTTTTCTGTTTTAACAGATTCAAAGTAGGCCATGGGTCCCATTTTATGAAACTAATGGATACTCATAAATATTATAAACATATTGTCAATAATTTTTAAGCTATTAATGATGCTTGGAGGCAATCCTAATTATAGGACAAGGGAGTGATTAGATCATTTCCAGTCCTGCACTAACTGGCAGGCCACTGGACGTGGACAGTCACATCCTCATATGAAAATCCCTAGGGGGGTGTTTGGGGCATGGTATTAGATGGATTAGGTGGGATGGAATTGCATTTGGTTCCATGCAAATTTCATATGATGTTTGGAGAGGATAAGAGGCTTGGGATTAGGTGGGATGGAATTGCACTTGATCCCATGTGGGATTTCCTGGTGATTTCAAAATTCCACACAAGTGGGAACTACGTTGATGCATGTGTTTTATCTATGCCGTCCATCCATATAAGTCTTTTATACATGACACTATGGTTATATACATGTTCAAGTGATGGACATTCATTGTAAATTTGGTCCGTTGATTGTAATTTCATGGTCCACCAAATGGGATTTTGCTTAATCTAATGGTTTTCTATGTTAAGTATTTGATCTCAAACATGTGATTAGATATGAAGATACTATGGGATTACCAAACATGTAATCATTGTGCAATAAATGATGTTAACCCCACCTAATACCATTTCATCCCTTCTAATACCATGCGCGAAACACACACTAATATCATACGTAGATATGGTCAGATCCCTGCATTCCAGGGAGTGAGGAAAAATTACTCACCTAACTTGGGCTATTATTCTGTAGGCCTACTTACACTTTATCTCAAGCAATGCTAAACTAAGGTAGGGTTTACTTGATTTGACATCCAACATCGATGACATATAGACCTCATAATGTCGATCATGGGTGTAGCCCATCCTGAGATTGGATTTACCCTACTTTTCATTCTTCTTATTTAGGTGGTGGGATCCATCTGTTTGCTGGGTTGGATGTCATACATCTACAGCATGGGTAATGTTTATCATCACCATAGTAGTCCAAAGTAACACCATATGCAACACACCACTACCCTTTAGCTTAAGGCCTGTTTGGATGAGAGAGCTCCATAATAATGCAATGTAAAACTTGCTTACACCTTGTAGCTGGATAAATCAAGCTGTCATCTCGTAGTATTCCGTGGAAATCATCAGCTATTTTAATGGGCCAAGGTGTGTTGATGTGACACAGGTTTGTGAGCCCCATCCAGATGTATGTGTTATATCCACACTATTCATTCATCTTGTGAGATTATTTTATGGAAAGATACAAAAAAAAAAAAAAAAATGAGCTGCATTTAAAATGAAAATTGACCACAACACAAAATCAATATAGATTGAACACTTGTCATTAAAACTTCCCTGCAACCCACAAAAGAGCTTGATGAAGCTGATATTTTGGGGTCCTGCCTAAAATGACAATGCAAAATATATGGATAAAGTGAATATAATACAAATTAGGTAAGTTATATCCACATGACTACATTACATCATGTTAAAAATTTATAGCTACTAGAATAATATTGGTTTTACTTTGGAATACCCTGGTGGTGATGATCATTACCCATTTACAAGGGACCACAGCAGGATTCCTTCCATCCAAAGAGGTCCTAAAATTTTAATTAACATATGTTATATCTACAGTGTTCATCCACTTTTCAATATCATTGTAGGGTATGACCCAAATACCAGCTTCATCTAACACTTCTTCGGGCCGCGGTAAGCTTTTAATGCCGGGAGTTCAATCCCAACTGCTTATTTAACGGGTTGGATGTTTTTCGTTTGTTTTCCTAAAGTGCAGCCCACTTTAAGAAGGAAACAACCCAATTTCTAGGCCAGGAGATCAAAAGCGTAGCCCACCTAATCTAAAGCTCAGATGTCGCACAAGTCTGCCATACCTGCACGTGCGCTAGCGTGTGGAAGGCAGAATTCTGCAATGAAGTGTGAAGAGCTTTCAGATCAAATTGTGCGAAACTCACACCCCATCATCTGAATCTCCCGAGCCTTGTCACAAATATCGTCGCGATTTTCTAAATATAGAAGTAGCAATCAGACGATATTATCGCGATAAAATTACGATATTTTCAAAACATCGATTATTTGGACTTATCGCGATTTATTCACGAAATTATCCTGATTCATTTATTTATACATAAATATTTGAACTTTTTAAAATATTTATTAATTTATAATAAATTATTTTACTTTTCAGCCATATTTTTCCTATAATATCTCCAGACAAAAGCCAAAATCTTCCGAGAAATTACGATGCCGAGATATGGGCGAGAACGAGATTTGTACTCTCCCGAGTCCTGAGTCCCGACGAATCAATGAAGCATATACCCATTGAGGTTTTCTAGAATACATCCTGTCGTATTATAATATGATACATTATGGGTCTAGAGCCGTTGGATCTGGTGTCATTCTCAGCGATCCAAACGGTCAATCTGACGAAGTAGAACAAATAAAGGAGGAATTTTTGAAAATACTCACTATTAGAAAATCCTAAACATTCGAATCAATGGCCCACAAAGAGACAATGAAGGGAACGGTCTATATTGAACAAAAAATGTTAAATTATCTAAGTGTAAATTATTCAATAAGAGAATTTTTCTTGTCATATATCATCCATCAACGGTGAGATGCATTTTATAAACGGTTTAGATCAACGAATTTGGACTCACATACAACGGCTGCAGCACCAACGTATCCTATTACAGTACGTCGGGATGTATTCTAGCAAACGTCTGCTTCACCCGAAGTCTCCAACCCTAGCCGCTTACCCTAACCCAAAACCAACCTAACCATAGTTAATAAACTCACTTTACGTGAAAATGCTCGCACGCTCGCATGATATAGACGAGCAGCATCGCGACACACATGCCAAACTAGAATGATATTACAAGATCCAGACGGTCCATTCATCTCTTTCTATGCACTTTGAGTATCAGAATCTGTGATGTTGGACGGTTACTGTCATGAATTATCTCACACGTGTGCACCGAATATGGACGTTTTCCATTGTGATGGTGGATTTATCTTGAAAAGTGGACCACCTTATGCATATAAGAGGTTTTTTTTTTAACAAGGTAGAAAAGTACACTACATATGATGAATGGTCCGGATCTCTCAACACGTGTACGTCCATAGCTGGAAGACTCCCCATCTACCTCAAGCGAGCGAATACGCTTACATATTCTGTAACCTCTGCTCCAGATCGCACCACGTGTCCTACTTCAACGGCTGAAATGCCACGAACTTAGATAATCCCAACCTCTACCATTCTATATAAAGCCAGCACTGCCAAAACCCTAGCACAGCAACTCGTTTCTCATTTTCCACCGAGTCAAAACCAGCCAATCCTGCGCGTTGCCATGCCGAACCCTAAGGTTTTCTTCGACATGACCGTCGGTGGGGCCCCCGCCGGCCGGATCGTGATGGAGCTTTTCGCAGACACAACCCCACGGACGGCTGAGAACTTCCGGGCCCTCTGCACCGGCGAGAAGGGCGCAGGGCGCTCCGGCAAGCCCCTCCACTACAAGGGCTCGTCCTTCCACAGAGTCATTCCGAATTTCATGTGCCAGGGCGGCGATTTCACTGCCGGAAACGGCACCGGCGGCGAGTCGATCTACGGTAACAAGTTCGCCGACGAGAATTTCATCAAGAAGCACACCGGCCCCGGGATCCTGTCCATGGCCAACGCCGGACCTGGAACGAACGGCTCCCAGTTCTTCATCTGTACGGCCAAGACGGAGTGGCTCGATGGGAAGCACGTCGTGTTCGGGCAGGTCGTTGAGGGGTTGGATGTTGTGAAGGCGATCGAGAAGGTGGGGTCCGGCCAGGGGAGGACCTCGAAGCCGGTCGTGATCGCCGATTGCGGTCAGCTCTGTTGAGATGGACGGTTGGGATGATGGCGTCGTATCTGAGAAATTAGGGTTTTATGGCTTTGGGTTTTAGCGTCTTGTGATCTTTTTTATGATCTTGTTACGCTCTCTTCTTTATGATCTTGTTACGCTCTCTTCTTTCTTATAGTAGAGAGTAAACGACTGTTTGGGTGTAGAAAGGGATCTTTCTTCTAATAAGATTAGGGTCTTGCTATTCCGTTACTTTTTACTCGTACGTTGTGGTAGATCTCCACCGTTCATTAGGGTGGGTCTACGTTTGATGGCCTGCATTCTAAATCACACCCCGCGGATGATGCTAGAATGGTCTGTTTGGTGTGATTTTGAACCCAGGGCCCACCTGATGTGTGGCTGGGGTCCACGTCCCCGGCGATTAACGATCGCCAGTGTTTGTGTTCTTCGTGGATCGCTGCTTATACCTCTTTTAACTATTCAGTTGATCAGGCATCACTGGATCAGCCACTGATCTGGGCCGGTTGGACGGTCGTAACTGCGCCACAGGAACATGATGCATTACAGCTGATGGGCCCCGTTTTGGATGCTTGATGCCTTGGTTTTTACCTAATTTTTCAGAACATGGCTGGATTTCCAGCCTGGGATTCAGAACGACCGTGATGTACAGGAAACAGTGGGGATAGAGGGAGGGCCGGGGGGCCTTCCTTGATGTTTGTATTCTATCTACGCCGTTCGTCCCTTTTGCCAGATCATTTTAGGGTATGAACCCAAGAATGATCCAAATCTCATGTGGACCATACCCATAGGAAACATTGGTGAATTGACAATTAAAAACTGCTTGTGGGGATGGTGGGCCGCAGTATGTTTTCAATGGCGAGATTTAGATCTGCTTAATTTTGACCTCATGCTTAAAATGATCCATCAAAATGGATGGATGGTGTGGATATAGAATACATACATGACAGAGGACCCGACGGTAAGGGCTTCACCCTTCACATCCCTACTGTTGAAACCTTTCTAAGGGAAATCACAAACATCTTGAGCAGGTGAAACATACGTCAGGGTGGATCCCACGGCTTAGGGGCCGGGATCGCACCGAGGTTACAGTGATGTATGTGTCTTGTGGGTGGACCACACCATAGAAACAGTCGTGATTGAATCTCTACCCTTGAAAAACATTATTTTCCATCCAACTTGTTAGTAAAGGTCACAAACACCTATAGATGAATAGACCACAAAAATATCATCTTGATCCAAAGCAAGCTTTTGTGGCCCACAGGAAGTCTTTAATGTTCAATCAGCACCGTTTCCTGTACTAACTTCAACTGCTGCATTTTTTGAATCACACCCACGGCGTGGATGTAGTTACATACATACATCACAGTGGCTCAGTATCCCACCCACCTCTCGGTGAATCCGGGGTCTCACCTAATCCGCTCCCGACCTGGACGGGTGCGGATTTGGTATTCCCACTGCCCGTCCGGAGTCGGGACCATTTTGATGTATGGATTTTATCCACACCGTGCATTTTTTCAAAATGGGGCCCGTTGAAACCTTCCCAACCTCTTTATAAGATCATAGACGTGGATGAAGGGAAACTTCCTGTGGCACCCAAGAATTTAGTGGTCCACTTGATCTTGGATCTGCCTTTTTTTGGGCCCATTACCTAAAATAAAATGGAAAAATGAATAGACGGTGTGGATAAAATCCGTACAGGCCTAGCCTGTGCCGAGGGTGAGTACCTAATCTTATCCATTCCGTTTCTACGATCCGGCCGACCACATGGGACCAAGAATTCATTTCTGGTGTGGTCGATCTGACCATTGGACCTGCCTCATTCTTGGTCTCATGTTGTAGGCCTGATCTTATGGACGGAATGGACGGAGTGGATAAACAGATTCAGGTATGGACGCTTCCATGGGAAGGACAAAATCCGACTCCCTTCTTGCCCATATGTCCAAATAGAATATCTAGAATTGGATGTGGCACACCATCAATATCAATCGCAGGCTTTGTTTTTTTTTTTTTTTTTGGTCAAGATGCGGCATGCGAATGATACTGTTTACAGTAATGCATGTAATTTTATGAGGAATTTTACAAAATACTACCTTATTAATACACATTCTTCAAAATACTTTTCAGCAAGTTACCCCCTTAAATTCTCATTGGAGAACCTTTTCGTTAATGGACGCGAATTGCGTCCGACCAGAACTGTGTGGGGACCTACCTTGATATATTTGTTCATCCACTCCGTCCATTCCTTCACTCAGATGGGAGCCAATTAGCCGCGTCCGACCAGAATTGTGTGGGGACCTACCTTGATTTATCTGTTCATCCACTCCGTCCATTCCTTTAGTCAGATGAGAGCCAATTAGCTGTTACTCTGGTAATACCTTAGTGGGTGTTACCCCCTGCCTAGATGTATTTTTTTTGTAAATCCATGCCATCCATCCGTTGTTATGCCTAATTTTAGGACGTGAGCTAAAATTATAAGAAGATCCAAATCTATGCCGTCCATATGTTGTTAAGCTTAATTTTAGGACGTGACCCAAAATTATAAGGAGATCCAAATCTCAGGTGGAGAGTGATAAATAATCCTTAAAATCATTTTGCGGGCCACAAAAGTTTTAGATAAAGTTGATTTTTAAATTTTCCTTTCATCAAAACCTTCTCGACATTATGAAGAGCTTGGATTGCAAATGAACATTACCAAAACCTTACAATTGGCTCTTTGAAAATTTTAGTGGTGGGAACACTATTTCGAGTGGTACGGTCCAATTGCGACTTGGATTTGCATAATTTTTGGAAGGCCATCCTAAAATGGGCTGGAGAAACGATGGACAGCCAGGATATACAAAATACCATACATATGGGCCACAGGATAGGGGTAACATCCACGGAACAGGGTAACACCTAATGCGCTCCCCACTCAAATCATGCCAGACGCTACAGTAGACCACACTAGAGGAGAGCGGATTAGGTGATTGACCATTAATTTGCCCACAAGACTTTTGGATCAAACTGATATTTGTTTTTTCCCTTCATCAGGTCTCATGTAACCTTATCCACTGTTTGGATGGTAAATAAACACTACATAAACATTAAGTAGTGCCTTAAGAAGTTTTTAATGGTAGGACGGGCAATCACCACTGTTTCTTATGGTATGGTTCACCTTATAATTGGATCTGTTTAATTTTTTTGTACATGGCTTTAAAATGACGTGAAAAAAAAATGATGGACAGCATGGATACATAATACATACATCAAGGTGTGCCCCACGATAAACCCATGGTAAGGGCCCCAACCTCTTAGGTGAGTCGCGGGTATCACCTAATCCGCTCTCACACTAGAGACTCATTTAATGCTGTGTGCATTTACCGTGCATTTAATGCAACCAAGTTTAATATTTGGTGTGGTCTACTGGAGCGTTGGATCTCACTCATTTTTGGGACCATTCCCTATCATGATTTTAGAAAAGGAATGCAAGGCGTGGATAAACAGATGCATCAAGGTGAGCTGCCGCACAGGACGCAATCCAAATGGGTCTACAGTGATAAAATAAGAAACTTAATGAGAGCCCACACTTAGATTTTTTTATGGGGCTCACTTAATATGTATGCACTTTAGATCTAGGTCTAGGTTGGACCACACCATAGGAAAGTCCTGATTGAATCCCCACCATAAAAAAAACCTCATGGAGTCCACCCGAATGTTTATTTGTCATCTAACTTGTTGATAAGGTCACAAAGACCTATATGAAAGACCACATAAATATCATCGTGATCCCAAGCTTTTGTGGCCCATAGGAAGTTTTCAATGGTCAATTACTACATCTGAGATTTGGATCTGATTCATTTTTTTCGGTCATGCCCTAAAATGAGTTTTCAATACATATGGATGGCGTGGATGTACTCACATACGTCAAGGTGGGCCACACAGTCAGGGGTACCACTTGATGACCTCAAAAGTTAAAACCTATCTACAATTCAAGTGGGCCACACTGAGGAAACAGTGTGGAGAGTGAGCATCATTCTAGGCCTAACATGGGATGATACACTTGCTGGTTGGGGGTGGGTTTCACATAAAAATCATGGTGCGCCCTCTCGCTGCCAAAGTCCTTCCTAAATTTCGAAAGACCCCTTAGCAACAAGAAGTGTGGGTGATGAGATCAATCACTTAGAAATTGCATATGCAGCATACAAGTAATTCAAGTTAAACCATTCAACTTAGGTATGAGTTTAGATGTATGGTGAACCAGAAATTAACCTTATCCCATTAACCTACCATCAGATTTGGGGACATTAATTGAATGGTTTAAAATGAAAAATATCATCTTGTTTCAAAATGTCCCCAAATTAGAGGTTTGGATTGTTCAACCAATAGTTATTAAAATATCCCCCAATCCAAGGTTAGGATTGTTCAGCCAACAGTTGTTGGGCACCTGCGTATCATCTTAGTATGCATACAGAGTATCAAATAATTCCCTTTCACAGAAATATCTTAGAGGTGATGGAGGCAGGAGCTGTGGAATGTGTTAGAGCCATCTCTCTACCCATAACTCAAGAGTGAATGCATGTCGGGCATATAATTTCTAGATGCCTGTTTATGAATTTTTTTGCTTTCCTCTTCTTTTAGTCATGCAACACACTTACCCTGTTAACTGTGCAATGCACCCACACGGTTAGTCATACAATGCACCCCCACCCACCGGTGGGGTTAGTGGGGCTCGGATTAGATACTACCCCCAGCAGGACACACGAGGAGACGGATAGGCACATGGCGTGTTACCATTGGCCGACGCAGCTGGCCCCGCACCTCGACATTGGTGGGATATGATAGATCTGATAGCTTTGCATCATACCTGAGGTGCGGGGCCACTGCGTCAGCCAATAATGATGCGTCACGTACCCGTCCGTCTCCTTGTGCGTCCTGGTGGGGGTAGTACCTAATCCGAGCCCGGGTTAGTGTCTCCTTGGCATTTTGAACCTAAGACCTACCATTGAAAAGCCTAGGCATCTTCCAGCTGAGCTTGCAGGCGAGACACTATTCATGAAGCTTCAAACTACCAAGTGTCAAATAACTACCCTCCATCAAATACCAATCTCTCCCTTAGGAACCTATCATTTTCTAAGGACTTGACATCCTCGTTATCCCTTCTAACCCTAACCTCTGGCTTTGTGGGGCCCATTGAGATGTTTGTGTTATATCAACGCCATCCATTTCGTCAGCTTATTTTATTTTAGCAAATGAGCACAGACGCCAGGGACATTGTGACCAGGTAAGCAACCAATAGCTAGGGGAAATTCTCCCTACTAACCCTAACCTCTGGCTTTGTGGGGCCCATTGAGATGTTTGTGTTATATCAACGCCATCCATTTCGTCAGCTTATTTTATTTTATGACATGAGCACAGACGCCAGGGACATTGTGACCAGGTAAGCAACCAATAGCTAGGGGAAATTCTCCCTAATAAAAGATAGTTTTGCACTGAGAATGGCCGTAGATTTTTTTTACCTCATGAAATAAGGTTTAGTAAGGATTCTTTGATCAAGATTTTAACATGATATACGTAGAGCAACGTTTAGAAGAGTAATTCACAGGGGCTGCTTGCTCTTTTCTTAAGCCATGTAATGGCTGGTCCCCACCCATGAAAAAAGATAAGGATAAGGTTGACTTGGACAATTAAAAAAAGGAATTTTATGAAAAATTACCTAATTAACATGGAATTTTTATTCTATACTTTTTTTTCTTTTCAAAAAGCTACCTCATTAATTGATAAATTATCATTCCACTACTAGCATGGGTGCAAATGGGTCAGCTCCTTGGGTGGGCCCATCATGATGTTTACGTAAAATCAACCCTAAACACCACGTGGGTCACCTCATGTTAGGCTAAGGGCCCAAAATTACCCCCATCTATGATTCAGTTGGACAAAATTATTGGAAATAGTGTATAAGGCCATAGCCGCTCTCCAAACTATTTCCCTTGGTGTAACCCACTTGGATAACAGATGGACCTGATTTTTAGACTCCTAACCTAAATTTTGGTGTGGATTCTTGATGGTTGGAGCAGATTTTATATAATCATCATGATGGGCCTCGTAAAAATCAAGGGTGGACATCTCTCTGCCAAATGTATTTTTAGTGGCCCACTTGAATCAGAAGTCTGTTTTTTTTAGGCTCTAGGCCTAAATTGGGATTATGCAGAGCTCTCTCTCTCTCTCTCTCTCTCAAGTTATTTAGTAAAAAAAAAAAGGAATTGTATGGCACACCGCTCTTGATTTTTAACAGGGCTACCATGATGTTTATATAAGATCCACTCCGACTATTACATATTTAGTCCAATATTAGGTTTAGAGAGAGAGAGTAAAAAAAAAAAAAACTCAAGCTGATCTTTGGTGGGTCACACTAAATGAAATAATTAGGAGAGAGATGTTCACAATTGATTTTCACAAGGCCCACTGATAATTATATGAAATCCACTCCAACCATTATACTCCGCACAAAAATTTGTACCTATGGTACAAAAATCATACTCATCTATGATTTGCTTAGACCATACTAATGGAAACAATTTGAAGGCTAGTTGTTGCCCAGTATACTGTTTTCAATCATGTGGCCTACCGAATCAGGGATAATGGATTTTACATAAACACCATGGTTAGGGCTGTAAATGGGTCAGTGGACCCGATGGGGTACCCGGACCCAACCCATTTAGACCCGACCCATTTGTTAAATGGTACGGGTCTGGGTCCAAGAATAGACCCATTTGTTAAACGGGTTTGGGTCTGGTTTCCTTTATTGTAGGCCCGACCCGACCCGACCCAAACCCATTTAGTAAGTGGGCGGGTTTGGTCTATGTTACAAGGGACCCATCCAGCCCAGACCCGTCCAGACCCGGTTTTAAGCCTTGTAAAATGCTTGTATACTTGATCCAGACCCGGACCCATTAGACCCGGCCCATTTAGAAATGGGTCTGGGTGGATCTCCCTCTACCAGACCCGGACCCATTTATAAATGGGTCTGATGGGCTGACTCGGACCGACCCGGACCTGCCCATTTAGTAAAAGGGTCTGGGTCTAAAATTTGGACCCAAACCCGTTTAGTAAATGGGCGGGTCTGGTTTTGGCTAAACCCGCCCCGAACCCGACCATTTACAGCCCTAACCATGGTGGAGCCCACCCAATCCACCAACCCATTTTCTCACATGGCAGAATGATAATTACATCGATTGATAAGGTGGTTTTAGAAATTCACCGAAAAAAAAAAAAAAACTTACAAGGTAAATTTCATAATAATTTCATAACAGAAGATCCGGACTCTTAACTATAAAATATGCTCTCTTGCTGAGGAAATGTCATGGTTGGTTGTTGACTTGTTGACTTGGGCAACCTTGGCTGATAAGTCCAGGTCTACCAGGTCCGGCTAATCCCCCATCTCTCTCTCCGCGGGCCATGTGTATTGCTCCTAATAATCTAGAAGACTACAAGTCTACAATGGAAGGTGTTTCATACTCTAACTGTGTATGATGCTTGATATGCCGGCCGCACTGGAAAAATGTATACTCGGCATAAAGTAACGAAAATTAAACAAACTCGATTATAGAACACAATGTCTCTAAATCAGGTCCCAAAAACAAATTGGTTAGAACGGTTTTGACCTGTCGTTTATGGACACTCGTTTATTGAAATAATAGCATTAGATATTCTTATTTTCAACGGTCAAATGGATGTCCACAAATTTAATATTCAGATAACCAAATAAGCCCCCTTTTTTTTTTTTTTAATCTATGGCTTGTATAAATTGGGACCTATAATTTGAGCAGCTTAAATTGAGCCACGTATGCAATTTTCTAGTAATTATTAAGTGCCTGCCTATCGCAATCTACTGCATTGCCAAAGTTTTTCTTATTAAATTCAAATTTCAAGTGAGGCTGGGCCGACTAGCCTCCCAGTGTTGGAAATTCTATGATCAGCGTTGTAGCGCCAGAATTTTAAGGGTCCAGTATAACTTTGATTATCGATATTTCAAGTATCACTTATGCTTATGCGGAAGTATGATTTGTTAATTATGGTTCATAATGTATCAAAATTAGGGCAGTAAATGGTTGGGTCTAAGACGAGTTTAGCCAAAATTAGACCCACCCTTTATTAAATGAGTCTGGGTTCAAATTTTAGACTCAGACCCTTTTACTAAATGGGCAGATCCGAGTCAGGTCCAAGTCAACCCATCAGACCCATTTATAAATGGGCCTGGGTCTAGTAGAGGGAGATCCACCCAAACCCATTTATAAATGGGTCGGGTCTAGGTTTGGATCTAATATGCAAGCATTTTTACAAGGCTTAAAATCTGGTCTGGAGAGGTCTGGGTTGGATGGGTCCCTTGAAACATAGCCCAAACCCGCCCAATTACTAAATGGGTTCGGGTCGAGCCTAACAGAAAGGAAACCAGACCCAGACCCATTTAGCAACTGGGTCTATTCTTGGACCCAGACCCGTATCGTTTAACAGATGGGTTGGGTCTGGTCAGGTCTAAATGGGTTGGGTCTGGGTACCCCATCGGGTCCGCTGACTCGTTTACAACCCTAATCAAAACTTGACTAGGAGTAAACTAAGCAATGAAGTAAAGACAGCAGGTAATTAAGTTTAACTACTATTCCAAATATACATGTGTCCTATAACATCACAGGATCCACTTAGCAGGTGGCCCCAAATTAGGGCTCTCAATGGGTCGGATCTGGATCAGATCTACTTAGATCCGGCTCCAAGTCCGTATATCTGTAGACGGATTCGGATCAGATTTGGATCCAACTCGGATCCAAAAGGTGATATCCATATATGATCCATTTATAAATTATTAGATCCATTTCCGATCCAAAATCCATATAACTATCGAATCGATCTAGGTCCGAATCCACCCCATTACAAATCTAAAAAACTATATGATATAAAATATATAATATAATATATTTAATTTAGTAGAAAAATGATGCAAATCCCACTATTTACTATGGCATGGTCAACATGGACTAAAATAATTTGTAAAACAGATGGCCAGCATGAATATAATATATACGGTAAGGTGACAATGAGCCAGATCTTAATCGGATTTGGATCAAACTCGAATATGTTCTTGTGAATCCATATCTGCTCCATTTAAGTAATCGGACCTATTTTAAGATCCAAATCCAGTCCATTTAACCAATCGGACCTATTTTAAGATCTAAATCCGCATTATACGGATTCAGAGCGAATCGGATCTCGAATCTGACCCGCTCCATTAAGAGCCCTACCCCAAATCATGTCCAAAGTAATGTCAATAACATCGAGCCCACGGCTTCAAAATGCTAAAAGAACGTCTCATGGTCCCACTAAGCCTGCTCATCCAAGAATTAGAAGTAGGAGAAATCCTTGGCTAGATCCTTGAACTCCAGTTGGATCGCGTCCTCTTCTAAGGTACCTGTGCTAATGATAGAGTCTGGTTGATGTTTTAAAATACTGTCCCAGGTGGGAGTGAGTGGTCAACTCAGTAGTACTATAATTCTAAGTTAAGTATGTTATCAAATCAATCAGGTTTATGTAATGACTGCACACAAAACAAACAATTGCCTAAGCTGATTGTTTAAGTGCATGAATGTTATGCATATCAATACAATGCATGTCCTGGGCAAAGAGTAACACATAAATCAATGGTGCACTAGTTTTTAATAGTCAACCAAGCACCCACACTGCAAGTATGAGGGTCATTCTTTGGTAAACTGACCTTTCTAACAATTAAACAATTACTTGGAATGCCCATGACATGGATGCATGATTAATCTGGTAATCATTAATTGCTTCACATACAATAATATTGGTGAAGCTCGAATACTACCACTATATCACAAGTTATAAGCCAGACCATTTGGCTCCCTGCGATGAATCACCAATCATCACCAGTAACCCATGATTCCCTATCACCACTTCTACAATTGCACAATTTGTTTAATTTTCAGTTCATAAGAAAAGGCTCATCACCTTTTGCTTGCTCAACGGATATTACAGATCATGTCATTTCTATCTTTGGACCATATGCCAGTGCTAGAAATTTTGCACGATGATAACTTAGAGTTGGCAGGATTCCAGTTCGAGCAAGTGCATGTCATTGAGTTGACAGAACCAATCAAGAAATATTTACCCCTGCCTGATTTTAGTGAAAATTTCTTTGTCGGGAAAATGTTTCGATCAGGGAGACTCGTTACCCCAGCGTAAGCTGACAGTGCAGTCGCAATGTCCCATACCACCATGCCCAGCCCGCGAGACTTTGACGGAATTGTATCACACTAGCGATTACAAGTGGACTTATCTTCATTAGTAGCAGTAGTATTCCGAATTCCGTAAAACGTGATTTAACAATGATTATCAATCATCTAAACTAGGCATTAGACTAATCCAATTAACATGAGGGGCCGCTGTCCGGACCGACACTGTGCGCAAAGCAACCCATGTATGTAATCCTTAGGTTTCTAGGTTCTTTTGGATTCTTCATGCGGGCTTTCCGAATATGTAATCCTTTCATTGGCAAGACAGAACTTGCTTTGGAAAGAAAGAGACTTTGGCTCGTTGTTTTCTCAAATCTTCTTTCCGTAGTTGATCCTTTGCGAAGATCTTTGTAGCCCGTTAAAGACCTTGCCTGATGCCTCCAAGGTTCTCCTGATGAAGACAACCAGAGCGGGGGCTGGTAACCTCAAGGGTTGATCTTTATCGAACATGACCATCTAATGTCTCTTGGTGGCCCAACTTGTCCACTTCGAGGTGTTAAACGCTTCGGATCAAACCTCCTCTTTTGTTCGATCACACATATGATGATGGTTTGAAGTGTTGGAGGGGTTTGGCCCCTAACACTGATATATCTTTTGGACAGATCAGAATTCTCATTCTCTCTATTCTGATCATTATATAAAACGGGGCCAGATATGGGTTCAACCATTTCTTTCAATTTGGGTCTAGGATCGCATTCGAGTTAGCTCGATCGTTGATTCATCTTCTCGATCTTAAGAACATTTTGGATCATTTTTTGGCTCATCGAATGTTTATGAGGAAATCTCTCATTTTAGGACTACAAGAGATGGCCTCATAGATGAGATTATATCTAGTTGTGGGATAGGATACACTTCTTTAACACTCCTTTTTTTATAGTCGTGTTGGGCATGTTGCCTCATTTAATGGGCACGTTGATCGTGTCCACATGGCATGTAGTGGTTCATTCCCTTAAAGGGCCTGATAAAAGTCTGTACCATTGTATTGATGACAGAACGTATAACGCCGAAGGAAGATCAAACGGATATTTCTTTGAGTGCGAGTACAGATTTTGCATACGCTATACATGTAGTGTCTCCACGCGACATTCTTCTATTGGTTCATGTCAGGGCGCCGAAAAATAGGTGTAAATAGGTAGTCTGGATGGTAAAAAGAGAAAGGGACAAGGGCGTTTTGGACATTTGGAAATTAGGTGGGGGCAGATTTCTCTCCTCTAACAAAACACACCTCGAGTTGCAAAATGATCCACTTGTTAGGTACACATTATGTGCAACCCACCACATGTCTAGCTCCCAAATTGAAATTGGAGCCTCGATAGCCCCTTGGAATCCCTATGGACTTTTGGTATTTGGGATGGACTAGGTTCTACTAGGTCTAGGCTTAGACCTGGGCTCGAATTTGGGCAAAGAAATTTGGATTTGGCTTGCATTTTGCCCTTATTTAGCTTTTGTTGGGCTTAGGTTTTCGGCTCAATTTTGGCTTTGAGTCTAGTTAGGCTTAATTTGTGGCTTGAGATTAAACTAAACAAGGTTTAGGTACAATTGGAGGGTCTGGATTAGGTATTTAGGATGCTAGGTGGGGTTTAGGTTTGAAAATGCAAGGATTAGAGCCATTTGTTAGAGAGCCTTCAAATTGTGAAAGGCTTGGGGTGCTCAGACCGATCGGGCGATCAGTCTGCCCTTTAGCCTGATGCACAACAAAGGTTGCTGGATTGTTTTCTCTCACCCTAGACCTGTCGGGCGACAGGTTTGCAGGGGGCTTAGACTGGTCGGGCGACAAGTCTAAGGTGGGCTTAGACCGGTTGGGCGATAGGTCCAAGGTGAGGCAAATGTGCGGGTCTGTGTTGAATTTCCTTTGGACTGTTTTGTGCAAGGTTCGACCGGTCGACTATGCACGCGTTTTCTTACGCATTACACGGTTGTGCATAAGATGTTTCTAATTCCGGATTACTTGCTATATATATGGCATGAATCCGGGATTAGGAGTAATCCTAAAGTGTCCAAGGTTTCCTTATTGCATAGGAAGATGAGAGAGTGTTTTGAGAGGGAGAGAGCTTAAATTTTCTCTGTTTTCCTTGCTTATGGGCTGTTAATCTCTGTAATCTTCTGGAATCATAGTGGATCGCTTTGTGCCATGGTTTTTTACTCTTTGAGGGGTTTTTCCATGTAAAATCGAATTGTCTCTTGTGGTTGAATGCTTGTGTGGTTTAATTACATTGTGTTTCTTGTTTGATCTTATATTCTGCTGTGGTGTTGTTCGGCTTTCGCTTCCGCTGTCGGTATCACTATTCCCAACAAGTGGTATCAAAGCTAAAGTTGGGGTGGAATAGAATTCGGATTTGAGACGAGAAGATGGGATCAATCACAAGGTTCGATGTAAAGAAGTTCTCCAGCAAAAATAACTTCGAACTATGAAAGGTAAATGTTGAATCTGTCCCAGTTCAGCAAGGGCTTGATGAAGCTCTTAGAAAGCGACCTGAGGCTATGAAAGAGGATGAGTGGACGAAACTCGATGAGAAGGCTAAAACATTGATCCTGTTAAGCCTCATGGATGATGTCCTTTATCACGTCACAAAGGAGAAGACAACTGCTGATACAATGGTAAAGTTAAAGAAGATCTATACCAAGAAATGTCTAGAGAATCGCATGTATCTATTGATGCAGTTGTTCACCTAGAGGATGGCTGAGGGGACGGATGTGGAGGACCACTTAAGCACGTTCAATCGGCTAGTTTGCAAGTTGGTGAAGATAGATGAGCCGATGAAGGATAAATATCAAGCACGCATCCCGTTGAATTCTCTTCCAGATTTATATGAGTCATTCAGAGACTCTGTGTGCGCAGGGAGGGAGATCATCAACGTTGAGATTGTTATCTTAGACTTTCAGTTGAAGGCGATGAGAAAGAAAAGCGGTGACGTGGGTTCTCATTCTTCCTTAGAGGCATTGATTATGAGGGGAAGAAATTCTAAGTATGGTGGAGGATATTCGAAATCGGTATTTAAGGCCAATGACAAAGGAAAAGCTAAGGTGAAGTGCTGGAGTTGTGGTCGGGAAGGCCACATGAGAGGGGATTGTCAGAATCCCAAGTTGAAGTAAGAGAGGTATGAAAATCTTATGGAGAGGGAGCCAATATCGTAGAGGACGGTGGCGATCTTTGTGAAGTTCTAATTGTATCTGGCAAGGGATCTCATAGTAGAGAGTGGATCGTGGATTCAGGGGCTTCATGTCATATTTGTCCTGACCGAAATTCATTCACAACATACAAGGAGTATGGTGGTGAATCGGTGTTTGTGGGCGATGGCTACACTCATAAGGTGGTGGGTATTGGTACGGTGTGGGCGATGGCTACGCATCAGGATGTTCTATGAGATCGAACGAGTCCTGGAAGATGTGAAGCATGTCTCCAAGATGAAGATGAATGTAATTTCTCTTAGTGCACTTGAGGCAAAAGGGTGTGTGTTCATCGACCGTGATCGTTGTTGTGAGGTGTTGAAGAGGGCACTCGTGTGTATGAAGGCATGGAGGTGTGACCATCTTTACAAATTGATCGAGAGCACAATTCATAGTGGAGATGCGAGAACAGCAGCGAGACGATTGCTCGTATGTGGCAAGTGTCCAAGGGCCACATTAGAAGAGCGGAAAATGGCGTGAAAGTGAAAGGTTAGGGTTGATGGAAGCACGAGAAGCGATGGAGCTATGATGAAGATGAGATGACAAAGCAATGATAGTTTGATTCGATGTTTGAAGCCTCGGTGGAGATTGTTGGAGAGCCTTCAAACTGTGCAAGGCTTGGGTGCTCAGACTGGTCAGGTGACCGATTTTCCCTTTGGCTAGATGCATAGCAAAGGCTGCTGGATTATTTTCTCTCACCCTAGACCTGTCGAGCGACAGGTCTATAGGGGGCTTAGATCGGTCGGGCGACAGGTCTAAGGTGAGGCAGATGTGCGGGTCTGTGTTGAATTTCCTCAAGATTGTTTTGTGCAAGGTCCGACTGGTCGACTGTGCACGCGTTTTCTTACGCATTACGCAGCTGTGTGTAAGATGTTTCTAATTCCGGGTTGCTTGCTATATGTATAGCATGAATCCAGGATTATGAGTAATCCTAAGGTGTCTAAGGTTTCCTTATTGCATTAGGAAGATGGGAGAGTGTCTTGAGATTGAGAGATCTTGGGTTTTCTCTGTTTTCTTTGCTTGTGGGCTGTCAATCTCTATAGTCTTCTGGAATCATAGTGGATTGCTTTATGTTGTGGTTTTTTTATCTGTTGATGGGTTTTTTCATGTAAAATTGGATTGTCTCTTGTGGTTGAATGCTTGTGTGGTTTGATTACATTGTGTTTATCATTTGATATTATGTGATGGTGTTGTTCGGCTTTCGCTTCTGCTGCCGGCGTCCCTATTCCCAACACCATTCACATATTAAGCACTGAATTGACCAAGCGCTTGTCCTAGGTGGGGTGTCTACTCTATACATAGTTTTTTAAGTATCATAAATTTCATGACTATTCCGTCAGGATTGGGCTACTCAGATTAATTTGTATTTATCCCATGCAAGAGAATCAACGCTAAATTGGTGTGGATTAATCTCCATCATAAGACATTTAGCTACTTATGCCCTTCACAATATATGGGTGTGTACATATATGCATTGGATGGATTGCATCATATCACCCACGAAAATGCTCACCACACATGGTCCAATTAATTTTTATTTTATTTTATTGGGTCAGTACACACATCCCACTGTTAGTAAACACACCCACACTGTCAGTCACACTTCAATGTTAGCCACCACTACATTGGGAATTGATACCAAGACCTCGGGGTTGAAAATAATGGTCCAACTAATTTGTCTTGGTACAAGCTTTGGTTTACTTTTAGACTTGAGAACTATGTGAATTTAGCGCAATGGTTTTGGTACACTTTCTAATGTTACTCCAAGACAAGTTTGATGAAAGTGTGATGTTGAATTTTTATTATTATGGTCCATTAATTGCAATTCCATGGTCCACACTAAATGCTAGTTTCACTTTATACCGAGTTTCTTTTTATTGAAAGGAAGAATTTGATCCCAAGCTTGGGATTGGACGGTCGAAATTTCATAATATTTCCATACATGTAATCATTGTGTAATAATGATGTTAATTGGGCCTAATGCAATCCAATACCACCTACTCTAGGGTTCCAAACAGGCCCTTGATGATGCAGAACACATCGAACCTAAGTCCACATGAGCTCGAGCCACAGCCTTAATCACCACTTAATGACCCTCCTCCTTGGACCACTCTGGCGTTGGGCCATCAATGGACCTAACGTGCACAGATGATCAAAAGGACGAAGCAGCAAAGGCCCACATTCAACTGAAAAAAGTCCCAAATATTAGTACCCTACGTCTTCCAATCGGGTCATCCAAGCTGAAACTCAACGGGCTTGGATTAGGTACTACCCCCACCAAGGGAAGTACGCAGCGGATTGCGTACTGTGTAACTCTTGCACTCTAGCGTACGGAGTAAATTCTGTGGGCCCACAGTGATTTATGTATTTTATCCACTCTGTCCATCCATCTTAACAGGAAATTTTAGTTATGGTGCCAAAAAATGAAGCATATCAAAATTTAAAGTGGACCACGCCACAAGAAAAGTGTGAACTGAATGTCTACCATTGAAAAATTCTCAAAGGATACATAAGTTTTGGATCAAGATGATAATTGTGTTTTCCTTTCATCCATATCCATGTGATCTTATGAAATGACAAATAAACATCACTTAGGGCTTGGGAAGGTTTCAACAGTGGAAATCATTATTCCCCTGTTTCCGTGGCATGGTCCACTTGAGATTTGGATATGGTTAAATTTCGGGCTCAACCCAAAGTAAAAAAACATATGAACGAAGTAGATAAAGCACATACATTTTAGGTGTGTCCAACTGAGTTTACTACATACGGAAAGAGCTCCGCACACAATCCGATTTCCCCATCAAGACGCTGAGGAGATAGGACGGGGTGCATGGCACCTCGTCATTGGTGGAGAGCATGGGCATCACTATTGTGATGGGCTGTCAGCGCACCACCGTCACATCGGTGCATGCCCGGCCGGGTCTCCACCAATGAGGAGGTGCCACCCCGTTCCAACGGTCTGGATCACTGATCCATATCCTCCGCTTGTCAGATCTGAAAAACAGAGCAAAATCCATGACCCAGGATTTCTCCTCAATGGCATTCCCGATATTTCATTAAACAACAAACCCACTTAACAATTCCCATTTTCCACATCGAGAAAAAACTCTCGAAGAGAAAGAAATAGCGATCTGCGTTTTGGTGTCGTCTCTCTCTCTCTCTCTCCATAGAAATCATCGAATTCATTGGCGGGAAACCGAAAGATATACAAATAATACCGTTTGTCTTTCCCGGGAAATTTGAAAATTAATCTTGCTTTACCTTTTTCTCTTGAGAGAGAGAGAGAGAGAGAGAGGGAGAGAGAGAGAGCGCGCCAAAAGATGGGGATTTCAGATAATACGAGAGGGCTGATTCTTGCGGTGGCATCGAGCGCTTTCATCGGCTCCAGCTTCATACTGAAGAAGAAGGGGCTTAAGCGTGCAGGCGCCGCTGGTGCTCGCGCTGGTGAGAAATTACTCCCTCCATCTCAGCAAAATTCAATTTTCTGTTTTTTGAGAAGTTAGGGATTTTGAATTCTTGTTGGGAATTGATATCTAAACACGTATTCCATACACCTGTTTCGGATCTTGGAAATTGAAATCATATGGAAGGATATAGTGGCTCCCTTCTGTTTCTTTTTCGCTCTTTTTTTTGGTATCTGTTAGGTGATTTCTTTGATTGATTCCTTTAAATGTTTTTTTGATGATTGTAAAGACTTTGTGGGTGAATTGTGTCCTGGATCGGCTGGTAGTTGCATTGCAACTTGCAGGCACACGTGCCCACTTGGCCTACACATGTGAGTTCCATGCTCGGTCGGGCCCATTGTGTGGATGGTCCAGCTTGAAAATCAGGTTTGTCTGATCATCTGCTGTGCCGCATATGTATGAAAATGATGGACTGATAGCCGCAACGGCCGATGGTTCACATTCAGCTATGCATGTGGTCCACCTGATTAATGGACTGGCTTGATTTTTTATGGCGATGTAAATATTTCTTTTTGTTCTGATTAAGTGTTTAGAGAAGTAAATTCTCTTTAAACACGAGATCTCTAGTAGATAGGATTCTTACTTCATTGCATTGATTCAAGAACTTACAATCCTATATATGGGCTAGCAAACCATTTCAAGGTAACACATGTTGGTACATGTTTCATGTATAAAAGATACATAGCAAACATCCCATGCTCATGATATGTATGTATTGGTCTTTCGAAAAATTGATTTAGTTTCATATGATATCTGTTGTATTAATCAATTTGGCCAACTTGCAACCAATATTTGCATTGACACGAATATTTTGAACCTTGCTTCCAACCAAAGAAGCAAAATCTATTAATTTTTTTCTTAATTCATAAGCTCTAACAAACAAACTTATGTTTTGTGTTCAGGCTTCAGTCTAACTACCGTCATTTTTACCTTTAGAAACTAAATCCTGTCTCCCCATACAATTATCATTGATGATACTCAACTCATAAAATAGATGGGTTGTAACTTGTAACGTCCCACACTTCAACTATTCCCAAGTTGCATCTTCTGGAAATGGATAGTTAAAAAGGAAATCTCTCTCAAGTACTCAAGCTAGGAATCCTTCCTCATTGCTTTGCTAAACAAAGGCAAACCATTCCTCACATACCTCAACATGTGACCGTGTGTGTGAACCTGGCACTTGTGGACTCACTAGGTGTGCTCATATGTATGTGTGAACGTTGGACACTGGGATCACGCTCATGGGGGGCCTTTTTCAGGCTTTTTGCTTGTGTGCTCTTGTGGTTTAACTTGATATATGAAATATTTGACTTAGAGTTGCCACTAACTGGTAACTCAGATTTTCATAGTCGGCTAAGAAGCTAGAGAATCTGGGGATTTGTTTTATAATGACTCCCGATATACAAACTGGGATTCCGAGTAAGGGACTTCAGTGACAGAGAAGGAAGGTGTTAGGCACCTTCATCGCCCGCACTTGAATGTGGTCTCTACTTTGCGGGATTTAATGAATTTCAAGGGATTCAATTGACCTAGCTTTTGTATATGCTTGGAAATGAAAATGAATTATGGGTGTCAAACTCAAGGTTGGGAGTGAGAGATCAGACGTAAGTGATCTGCCGACACCCATTTACCTGAGAGAGATGAAAAAGAAAAGAAAAATGGATGAATGATGTGTAACGCAATGTCCAACTTAGGAGTGAGAGTGAGAGATCGAACACATGCGATCGGCTAGGATCCCTTTACTTGAAAGAGATGGTAAATACAAGAAAAAATGGATGAATAATGCGTGATGCAGGTCCAACTCAGGTGTGGGAGTGAGGGATAGAGCGCAGGCAATCCACCAACACTTGTTTACCCGAGAGAGACGGGAAAGAAAAGAAAAAATATTCTAGTCAATTTGAGTTTTTGATGTGGTGGAATTCGGGTAAACTGACAGGCTCCAAAGCATATGCTCAAACGGACTAGAGAAGTAAGGGGTTGGAAAAGATGTGATGATGCAGATGCTTCATGTAGAAATGATGAGAATGCAACGAATCTATGGCCCGAACTATTCGACAAGAGGGATGTGAGGGGGTGGTAGGTGAACACTTAATGATTTAAAAAGAATTGATAATGTTGTGCTAAACATTCAGTGGCCTTCTTGAAACACACACCCATACACACATACACACATAAAATCCTAAATTCTCTAACCGCATAAACCATGTAAACATAAGGGGTTGATGTAAGCAAGGGGTTGTTTGGATACCTATAAAATTTTAAGTTGTAAGCACTTCACACCTAAAAGTGTAAAGTGTTTACAATTTGTTTTGTTTGGTTTTAAGTTGTAAAGTATTTACAAGGAAATAATTTTCTATGTTTGGAGTGGTAAATCCCTTTAAAATCTTCCAATCACATGAAAGTGCTTGATATAAATCGGGTAGTCAAGTTGAGAGCCAATTTTGATAAAGCTTTGAGCCTATCCTTAGGTTAAACCAAGCATTAAGTGGGCCATAAAAGCAAGCATACTGATGCAAATGTCCTTCTATGGGAGAAACTGTTGAATGATTTAAATTGAAAACATACCTATAATTTATACTATTAATTTCTAGCTCATTTGAAAGGAGGCATCTATTAGATGGTTAAAAGATAAAGTATCCACCATTACAACTTTCTATATTGTTGGTGTCGCCCACTTGATTTTGAGACTGACCAATAAAGCTATTCCTCACTTTTAATTTAACAAAATGGATTTATTTGGAATTTCTCCAAGGGGGTACATGATGCCACATTGATAAGCAGCGAAATTTTGTTTTCTCAGTTTCTTGAATCCTTATTGGGCTAATTTCTCAGTTGAGTTCCTCTTTGGCTTGTAACTATTAGCATGAGGTGCATGGAAACTTACATTCTCCTTCACTATCCAAAACTTCTTGCTTTGCTCCATGATCTGTTTGTTGTGCCATGTGCTGTTTAATCCTAGCCTTTGCTTACTGAAACAAACTTACTGCGTTATTTTTTCATACTCTAGGGGCTGGTGGATACACTTACTTATTAGAGCCACTTTGGTGGGTGGGAATGGTGGCAAGTAAGCTCACGATCCGAGAACCCACTAATATATAAAGACGTCATTTTTTCATATTTATCTTTGACTAGAAGTGATAGTCAAATGGGTAATTGATCTTGGGTTTGAGGTTTCTTGACAAGCAGTGATTGTTGGAGAGGCCGTGAACTTTGTGGCTTATGTTTTCGCTCCGGCTATTCTAGTAACTCCCCTAGGTGCATTGAGTATAATTATCAGGTAATGAGGGAGATGTTTATTTATTGAGGTCACAAGTACAATCAGTTAGACCATAAGTTAGGGTCCATCAGTGGATAACTTCCAACCTTCCATGTCCATGCAACATCTAATCCAT
Source organism: Liriodendron chinense (assembly GCA_003013855.2). Lineage (NCBI taxonomy): Eukaryota > Viridiplantae > Streptophyta > Magnoliopsida > Magnoliales > Magnoliaceae > Liriodendron > Liriodendron chinense. Next base: position 3,478,241 of record ML058538.1, on the reverse strand, counting down.
TATAGGTTGGGCCCACCATTTGGATTGCCATATAGAAAAATAAGAGACATCCGCTCATTGAGTGGACCAGACTTGTATTTTGATATTTATTAATGTGGACACTGTTTTTTGTGGCCCACTTGATGAGTAGATGGGGCTGGATTTTGCACTAGGTGATCCCCACGGTGGGGCTAACCTATTGGAAGGGTTGGATATTGCATTCACTCAATAGGTTGGAAGTTATCCGCTGGGTGGATCATAACTCATTGTCCAATCGGTTGGATTTGGAGTTCTCTTATATATTTATTTATTTTTGAGCTTTGTTTTTTGGATATGATGCTTCAGGTAAAGTAGTCCTGAATCTTTTGATGGGTTTTTGGAACTAACATGTTTTGTGAATCTACCAGTGCTGTTTTGGCCCACTTCATGCTCAGGGAACGGTTGCAGAAAATGGGCATTGTTGGCTGTGTCTCTTGTGTTGTGGGTTCAGTGGTGATTGTGCTCCATGCACCTCAGGAACAGACTCCGAGTTCTGTGGAAGAAATTTGGACTCTGGCAACTCAACCTGGTATTAATATTTTAAAATTTCATTTATCTTTAATAATGTTTCTTATCAAATATTTGGTGTTTCTAGGACATGGTTGTTGATTCTTATGTTGTATTTTCTCTACAGCATTTCTTGCTTTTGCGGCAGTTGCTATAGCAATTGTATTAGCACTGATTCTGCATTTTGAACCCCGCTATGGACAGACGAACATATTGGTTTACTTGGGCATCTGTTCTCTAATGGGCTCGTTGACGGTAACTCCTCTTTCCTTAGTGTAATGATAGTGTTTGACCATATCATAGTACATTTATATGGTATCTGTTACCATTATCTTCTTACTTTTCTGTAATACCTTCAGGTTCTGGAACTGTTCTTTTGTCGGTATGCAGGTCGTTAGCATAAAAGCCATAGGAATTGCAATCAAGCTTACACTAGGAGGAATAAGTCAGGTTGCATACCCTCAGACATGGTTTTTTGTTGGAGTTGCAGTTATCTGTGTCGTCACCCAATTGAATTACCTGAACAAGGTATGATGCTGTTTTTGCTTTGTTTTATCGAAAGTGGTATAAACTGTTTGTTGCCAATGATTGACATTCTCCAAACGAATGCAATTGCTTTCTTGCCTTTTTCAATTCAAAGATTGATGTTTTAGAAACAAATCAAATGATTCTTTCTTTCTGTTTTTAACTATCGGCTGTTATTCCTAGGATATCCATTCATGAGTTAACATCCATTCTCATTAGTTGTTGGAATGCAATACACCATCTTATGTGGTCCTTGAAGTTGATTATGGCTTTTACGTTGACCATCTTATGCTTTTGATGCACCATTCTTCATATGGTAGTAATGCAGGATGCCCTAATTATGATGCATGCTCATGAAAGCAATTAATTCAGCGGAATAATAAAAGAATAATAGTAAAAACTTCAGCATCTATCATCATAATCTAAGAAAATCAGAAAAGAAACATGCAATAATACGGGCCATCATCACAATCACATGGTGTGGGATTCAATTAACGCATAGAATGGATCCGGCGAGGGATGGAACCTCCCGATCTTGTATGGCCATAACCCAATTGCCCAATGAGAATCACCAGTCCGAGAGATCAAATGATTTTCTTGGATTAAGGATTTGAAAATCTGAGAAACTAGGGTTTGGATCAAATATCGAATTTAGGGTTGTGGGAATCAACAAAAGTAAGCTTAGAATAAAGAGGAAAGATAAGAGATTACCTTGAAGAAAGTTGGAGGGGAAAGGAAGAAGAAGATTGGTGAAGAAAGGATGAAGTTCCACAGGGAGAGAGAGAAGAGGAGGTAACCCAAAGGCTTTCATTCAATAATCAATAGTTAAAATTCGAGTTTAGGGCTTAGCCCTCTTAAATAACCACTAAGAAAGAAAGAAAAGACTAAAATACCCCTAATACTTAAGTAAAAACAACTTAAAAAAAATAGTTTGTGTGGGCGTCGGGTTAGGCGTCGGGCGTCTGATCGATCGCCTGAACATGGCCAAAAACGTCCAGTGACTAAAACATGAAAATGGATGAATTTCGGGCGCTCAATGAATAGTTCGGGCGTCCGAGACGGTGAAAACTGTTCAGCAACTGTCCAGCTTTCCAGTCATATCTTCTTTATCCTACACACGTGTCTTCCCAATGTGGGGTCTTCTATGTACCAAACCACGTGTGTAGGGTCTTCAATGCTCCTCAATGATCGCCTAGCCACAAGGAAGATGCTTGTGGTATGCGCTTTCTTCGCTGATAGACTTTGAAGGGTTTGATCTCCTCATCAACTCCCCTCAGGTGAGAAAAACTCAACTCCGAGAGTTAAAGCTCTTATGATGCTCTAACAAGTTTGGATTAACGTTTTGTAGCTCCACTTTAGTCAACCATGTAGATTCCGAGGGTGGTTTGTTCTTCCATTTGACAAGATACTTTTGGAAACCTCCATCTGTCTTGGAAACTATCTCTTCATCTACAATTTCCTCAATTTCTTCCTTACGAATAATAGGTGGGGGAAGGGGTGGAGTAGGTTGTGGAGCAAAATCAGAGAATGGCTACGAAAGGGAAGAAGAATCAATGGTAGGATTAGGGGGACGGACTAAGATCTTCCACATTAAACATTGGGATGCCCATTTCAGGTGGAAGGTCATTCCGATATGCGTTGGACCCAATCCGTTGCAATATTTTGAATGGTTCAGCACTACGCGCTTGTAACTTCTTAGCGGTGCCCTGTGAGAACCGCTCTGGCTTTATCCTCACCATTACATAATCTCATTCCTGAAAATCTTGTGATCTATGATGAGAGCCAGCTGAATATTTATAACTATCATTGCTTTTATTAATCTGTTGTCTAATATATGTATGCAATTCATGAATGTGTCGCGCAAATGCATCGGCCGACTTTGAAGATCTTTGGGTGACAGACATAGGCAAAAGATCCATGGGCATTCTAGGTTTGTAACCACTGACAATTTCAAAAGGTCCCATTCCTGTCGACCTATTGACAGATCCATTATAAGCAAACTCAGCGATAGGTAGAATTAAGTCTCAAGTCTTAACATGCTCACCCACTAGACAACGTAATAGGTTTCCAAGACTTCGATTTACCACCTCAGTTTGTCCATCTGTTTGAGGGTGGTATGCAGTAGAAAATTGTAAACGAGTACCCATCGTGCCATAGTGTCTTCCAAGAGTAACTAGTAAATCTGACATCATGGTCAGATACTATGATCTTAGGCAAACCATGGAGATGCACCACACTATAAAAAAGACTAGCGATATGAGACGCATCTGACGTTTTCGAACATGGGAGAAAATGCGCCATTTTAGAAAAGCGATCCACTACAACAAAGATGGAATCGTGTTTTTTGATCGTCTTGAGAAGTCTCAGCACGAAATCCATGCTAATGTCTTGCTACGGAGTATGTGGCACTGACAATGACATATATAGCCCAGTATTTTTCTTTCGTTGTTTTTCCAGTTGACACGTATGACATTGCCAAAAAATTTTGGCTACGTCTCGCTTGAGACTTCACTAATAAAAACGATCATCAACAAGGGCAATGGTCTTGTCTCTACCAAAGTGGCCAGCTATCCCTCCTGAATGAAGCTCTCAAACGAGGAATTCACGAAGAGACATACGGGGAATATAAAGTCGGTCTCCTTTGAAAAGGAAACCATCTTTAAGAACATAATCACCCATGCTACGCTGGTCACTAGATAGTGACGTATAAGTATTCCCAAAATCAGGACATATGTGATACTCACCCTTCTGTTGCTCAAACCCGACTACCTCTACACTCAAGGAGTTGAGCAACGTCACTCTTCTACTAAGGGCATTTGCTGGTTTGTTTTCAACCCCGGCCTTATGTTTTAGGACAGACGAATATTCTTGAAGAAACGTAACCTATTTCGCATGCCCAGGGTTCAGTTTCTTTTGAGAATGTAAATATCTTAAGGCCTCGTGGTCCAAAAAAAGACGAATTCTTGCGGTAGGAGATAGTGACGCCAATGTCTGAGAGACTGCGTTACCGCATAAAATTCCTTGTCATAAGTGGAGTACTTCTGCTTTGCCTCATTCAGTTTCTCACTGAAATAGGCTACTGGATGGCTCTCCTGGCTCAACACTCCATCTATACCAACACCTGACGCATCACACGCTACCTCAAAAACTTTAGAAAAGTCAGGTAGACGCATGACTGGAGCTTCTACCATTTTGCCCTTGATTTCCTTAAAAGCCTTGACTGCGGCTTTCGACCACATGAACTCTCTTTTTTTCATGCATTCAGTAATGGGAGTCATAATCGTGTTAAATCTCTTAATGAACCGACGATAAAAAGTTGCTAAGCCATGAAAGCTTCGCAACTCATGAATGTTCTTCGGTTTTGGTCACTCAACTATAGCCCTAACCTTTTCAGGGTCTATGCGCATTCCTTCTGATGACACGATAAATCTTAAAAACATGACTTGACTAGACATGAACGCGCACTTCTTAAAATTAACGTATAACTTTTAGTCCTAAGGACGCTACAGACCTGTTTCAGATGTTCAAGGTGTGATTCCTTAGTAGTACTATAAATAAGAATGTCATCGAAGTAAACCACTAGGAATTTACCTATGAACGGTCTTAAGATTTGTGTCATTACCCGCATAAAAGTATTGGGTGCATTAGTCAAGTCGAAGGGCATGACCATCCACTTGTACAACTCATCTTTCGTCTCCTAGGCATATGCGGATTTGGTGATATACACTCTTGAGATCAATTTTGGAGAAAATGGTGGACCTGGCCATCATGTCAAGCATATCATCAAGCCTAGGTATAGGAAACCTGTACTTGACAGTAATTTTGTTTATGGCACGACTGTCCACACATATGCACTACGTATCGTCTTTCTTTGGCATCAACAATGCGGGTACAAGGCACGGGCTCATGCTCTCCTGGATAAAACTCTTTTGCAGAAGCTCATCAATCTGTCTTTTCAATTCTGCATGCTCAGTAGGGTTCATCTGTAGTGAGGGAGGTTCGGCAAAATCGACCCCGGGACGAGATTAATGGCATGCTGGATGTCCCGTATAGGTGGCAACTCATTCGGTAAATCATCAGGGAACACATCACTATATTCCTTTAAAACCGATGTTACCTCATGGGATAACTCTGATGGCACCTCCGGTGTGATTTCTATTGTCACAAGGGCATACACCATGGAATCCTCCTTAGTCTCTTTCTCAAATTCTCTCGCATTGATTATATGAAGAGACTTATGTTTGGATTTCCTCACTTTCTTAGGCTTACTCGCCTTCTCACCCTTCTTTTTCCCTGATGTGTCATCTGGTGGCATAGGATTAAGTTTGATCTTCTTACCGTTATGCATGAAGGTACACGCATTTGAACGGTTGAAGATCGTGACGTCATTGTCGAATAGCCACGGTCTACCTAGGATAATATATCCAACATTCATAGGTATCACATCGCTCGCACCACAGGGACTCCTTGTATGACCTGAGCTCTATGACAACTAAGCATTGATGGGTAACAGGAATGGAGGTCTTGTCAACCCAAGAGACTTTGTACAGGTCAGGATGAGCTGTGGATTTCAATTTCAAACGGTCTAAGGTGTTAGCGAAAATCATATTTTGACAACTTCCACTGTCCACTATCACCCTGCAATTTTTCTCTCCACACTTGGCGAGAGTGTAGAAGATAGTGTTTCGACGCCAATCAACAGTACTTCTAGATTGAGATTGCACACGCCTGACTACTGCAAGCGTTGCCTCATTGACCACTTCGTCTTTATCAATAAGACCTCCTTCAGGGTGATATTCTTCTACTTCATTCTTTTTACAAGGAATTCAAACTTGAAAAGGAACTAAATCTAAACAATTATAAGATAAACGCTTAGAACTTTACTCCACCCATTCTCTGACAAGATTTTGATCCAGAAATTCAATGGTCAAAGGTTAGGTGAACTTATGTAAGCCCAGTAAGATCATTTCCTTCATGAGTTTGAAAACAAGCTCGATATAAATATAAGAAAACACACAACACAATTTCAAAGTGAAAACAAAGTAAACCATGATTTTTAATGGAATGCAATAAAGTGATATCACAGTTTTAGTACAAATAATTCATAGATCACAAGGCATTAATATACTATGATGTGCGATCATGAAATGTCACAATAAAACACAAAGTAACTTCCGCTTGATAATCGTATATTTTAATGCAATGTATGTATGAGAGATGCAACTGAATATTCCACCATGTTCATATTCAATTTAATCATTTTTCCAAAACCTTACATGACTCAGACAATATGAACCTTTTGCAATCCTTACAAGCTCACCTATGCGGTCCAGCGAGATGAGCAATCTATACATGCCCTCCCACGAGCAATCCTTACATGCTCAACTATTCGTCTCTCTCTCTCTCTCTCTCTCTCTCTCTCTCTCTCTCTCTCAAAATGAGCAATCCTTACATGTTTGCCGATGAGCAATCCTTACATGCTCACTGAACCAATTTAGCGAAATGAGCAATCCTTACATGCTTGTCGATTAGCAATCCTTACATGCTCGCCAAACTAATTTAGCGAAACGAGCAATCCTTACATGCTTATCAAACCAATTTTCAATTAAATCCAATTTCAATTATTCCATGATTTTCAAGTTCCAATTAGGCCATGATATTTGATGCAACCAACCAAACTAAATTCAAAGTGTTCCATGATTATAATGCAATCAAGAAAACTAAAGTTCAATCATTCCATGATTATAAATGCAACTGTGGAAATATGTGTATTTGGGTGTGTGCGTGTGTACGATTTTATGTACCCCAATGGAACACTGTATCTTTTCCTTCAAAGTAATATAAATATGTGTGTTTGTGTAGGGTTTCAACCCAACAACAACACAACAGTTCAGCAACCATCTCTTCCTCTTCTCCCTCTCTTTCTCCTTCATCTCCTTCTTCTATTATTTCTTGATTTCATTTTCTACTGCAACCACTTGAGAATATCATAAACATTTTTTTACATGAAATCAAATGGCATAACATTTCCATCATCACACCTTTCCATAAAAGATATATCAAGATAATGTAAGAGTGCATAAACATGAGATTTTAGATAATTACCTTTTTTCCCTAAACCATAGTCCAAGTAGGAAATCAAGAAAGTAAATATTTAAATTTAAAATCAAGAACCCGAAATCTTGAATTTTCAAGAAAATAAAGGAAAGATCAAGAATCTAAAATCTTGGTTTTTAAGAAAATAAGGGAAATGGATAAGGTTTTAAGAAATATGGGAATTATCTTTTGAAGAAGGGTGTGGGGATTGAAAAAGGTCAACTCAAATCAAAAGTCATAAGTGTTGGAGTAATAAAGGGAAGATTTTAAACTTAAAAGGAAAAAAGGGGGGTTATTCCCAAAGGTAAAAGGGCTATTCCTAAAAGCAAAATACTATTTTCAAAGCAAATGGCTAAGAAATACAATTGCAATCTATTTAATGGAATAATTCACATAATGAAAAACTCACCTTAAATCTTGATTTTTCTCGGATTTAAAGAACATGAAAAGAATTTAAGAGCAAGAAGGAAAACTAGAACTAGAGCTAGAAAGTAAAACCGCAAAAGGTGCGAAGGAAAACCATGTGAAAGGATCACTCGCTTTGATGAGTTCTAAAACAAAATAGGCTTCTTATTTTCCTAGGGCTGTAAATGGGTCAGCGGACCCGATGGGGTACCCAGACCCAACCCATTTAGACCCGACCCAGACCCGACCCATTTGCTAAATGGGTATGGGTCTGGTTTCCTTTATATTAGGCGCGACCCGACCGGAACCCATTTAGTAAGTGGGCGGGTTTGGTCTATGTTTCAAGGGACCCATCCAGCCCAGACCCATCTAGACCCAATTTTAAGCCTTGTAAAAATGCTTGCATACTAGATCCAGACCCATACCCATTAGACCCGACCCATTTATAAATGGGTCTGGGTGGATCTCTCTCTACTAGACCCAGACGCATTTATAAAGACCCGACCCAAACCCGCCCATTTAGTAAAAAGGTCTGGGTCTAAAATTTGGACCCAGACCCATTTAGTAAATGGGCGGGTCTGGTTTTTGCTAAACCCGCCCCGAACCCGACTATTTACCGCCCTATATCTTCCCCCCCCCCCAATGTGGGGTGAAAGAGAGGGCCGCCCTCTATTTATAATGCACTCTCACATCTCCCCCTTCCTATTCTTTCTAGAAGATCCCACATTACCAACTCCTATACTCCTTTGGACTTACACACGCTGCCCACTTTCGCTCCCCACACACGTGTGATGTATGGTGGGTTGGGTGGATAAAGGTTATGCATGGGCGGATAGTTGGACCATGAAAAGGTAGATGGTTTGGGTCGGATAGATGGACGATTGTATTGATGGATTAGTTGGACGGTTGGGGTTTGGTGCTGGGATGAATGGATGGTCATAAATCATGGAACGTTTGGAAGGATTTGAGGATCTCGGGATTTCATCAACCAAAAGACAAAACAAACACTACCAATCGAAGGACAGGACATGCATTTCTTTACATAAAAATACCCTTTTACATTTACTTGAGTTATTTTTATGTAAATAAGCAAATACCCTCATTTGAATTAAAAAAAATACTTAAAAAAAATTAAATTCCCAATAATTAAAAATCTAAATTTGCAGATCAAGAAGAAAATGTGACTTTTTGATATTTTAAAAAAATTGAACATTTAAATGATAAGTTTTTTTTTTCCCCCAAATCCTAATAGCACATAATTTTTGTTATATCAAAATAATGTTAAAACAATGAAGATTGATAAAAAAATGTGTTTTCAAATTACGATTGATTTTTTTACCAAAATAAGAAACAAGCATTGACAAACAACTTTACCAAAACAAGAAACAAGCATTGACAAGCAACTGATGAATGAGTAGTTAAACGAATGATTAGATAGATGGTTAGATGAATAAACAATTTAGATTATCAAATAGGTGGTTTAATTGCCGATGTGAATGGATGGTTGGGGTGAAGAGGTTAACAAATGGATGGCTTAGAATCCATGGAAGAGTTGAAGGGTTTGCATGTGTAGGTAAGGATGAGAACCAAGGGAATAATTTACCTTTGTATAGGGCTGTTTTGGACAATTTGTGCACGTTATCATATGGCTCAAAGTGCTGATATGAAATATGGGCTTAATGGTCATTAATGATGCAAGTCTGGTCGAAATCATGGGTCAAACGAAGGCGGATCGATTTTAAACTTCGCAAGTTTGTTTTAGGTAGGTTTAGCTCAAGATTGGATGGTTAATAATGGGCTAATTTGATGTACAGTCGAGTTATCCTATTTGAGTAGATTTTTAATGTAAATAAAAGGTTATAGTTGGGTGGTTTTGGTACATTGGTCACAGGTCATGATCGAGTAGGTTTAATACATGTTCAACGGTTAAGATTAGGAGAGTTTACAAATGAGTGGTTGGTTTTGTGTGCAACTATGCATGAGTGGTGAGAGTGAATGTGTACACACACAAAAAATATATAATTACTAATTACATTCATCAATGGTTAACATGGTTAACACTAAACAGATCTATCACACATCACTGGTCATACTTTGGACATATTGATGAATGCATAATCGTCATGAATAAATGTATGAATGCATGGATGAATTGGTAGATCTATGCATGTATGCTTAAATGAATTCAAGTGTACATATATGCGTGTATACGAATGCGCACTAAAATCCCAGGTCATTACGGACTATGTCCACAAGCTAAGACAATCAAGGAGATTTTCATTATTATGAAAGAGTACAAAATACAAGGTTTCTCTCTTACACACAGAAACCTGCTTCCAAACCCTATATTTGATGTCCCAAATCCTATCTCAACTAGGTACCCCCATTTAAAATGGAAAAACCCCAATACAAAAAAGTCCTTCAACAAAAGGAAACCTTGCAGTTTTCACATGACCAAAAAACCTCTTAGACCCCCTCCACCTTGCAGAAGTCATAAAGGGTCACCAGGACCAATAGGAATATATGACCGTATCTTAGTCACGACATAAATTTCCAACAGAATGTTCACACATTTTCCAAGTTGTCATCAATTACAATCAGGAGTCTCTTTTAGTATACAATTTTGGATTTCTGATTCTATTTGCTAGTTCTAGACCTTTACAAAGTCTAGAAGCTTTTGCTCCAGCAAGGGATGTAAAGTGGATATCTAATAGGCTGTTATGAATTCTTCCTTATCAGTCTGAATTAGCATAGCAGTTGCTCCTTTGTTCTGCTTGGGGCTTTAGGCCCCGTTAAAATTGAGTTTGTATAACCAGATTGACTGCAGTTGCCACTTTAAATTATAGGGTCTTCCAATCTGTGGCCTGTTTCCCATCCCTATGATAAGGTCTTGGTTAGGATTCTTCTTAGGAAATCTTTATCCTTAGCATCATGCAACTTGCACAGGGGAATCCTTTTTAAATCCTACTATTGCCGGATTTACTATCTCATAAGTCATAATATAGAGTCATAGATGGGTGCACAAATGGGAAGGATCACAATCTTCGTCCTCCCTTCTTTGTCAAATTTCGTCCAGTTGGAAAGCCACAGCTTCACCACTTAGGCTATGGATCGTCCCTCCTATGCATTCCACCCCTTTTGATATGATCTCCGCCCATACTTACAATTGGGCACTGTCACAAATCTCATTCTCGGGAAAGACACCATTTCATAGAGGTGCAAGAACATGAGTTTTGATGAATACCATGCATGCTAACAAATGTCAAAATGCATACAAATATGCTTCCCTCCCAACCCAAAACTCAGCCGAGTCAACTCGACTTGGTGAGATTTTGAGCCGAGCGAATGAGAAATTTGCTTTCGAACTTGACTCCGCCGACTTCTGGAGAGATTCATTATGTGGCACCTACACTCAACAACAACATTTTGTAAGGGTGCAAGGACAAGACTTTGATGAAATACCATGCATGCTAACAAATGTCAAAACGCATACAAATATGTTCCCCTCCTAACCCAAAACTTGGCCTAGTTAACTCAACGCATTGAGATTTCGAGTTGAGTCAGGTAGAAATTTGCTTTCGAACTTGACTCGGCCGACTTCTGGTCTCATACTCGTTCGAATTGGTGTGAGCACCGACTTGCAGTGACTCAAGTTGAGTAAAGGTGGAGGGAGGGATATCAAACCCTCAACCACCACTAATGGAACCAATGCAGCAGTAAAGTTATTGCTCAGTACTTTTGCAATTTTGTTTTATTTAAATCGAAAACAGATCTATAACTATCTGTAATATCTAAAATTTAATAGTAAATATTGAGTAGAGTCACATAAAGACTTGATTGAGTCTTTGAGTCAACCTGACCTGGCTGGACATCAAATCGACTTGAGTTTTTGAAGTATGAATTGGAATGGACCACTTTGTTTTGGAAGATAATCTCATACTAATCACATTTTACAAGTTTATTGTAAATTATTAGAACTTTAGATTAATGAGGCGTCATGATGCGGACATCAGGCCCCACCTTGGGAAGACATGTGTTAGTTGCTTGGAGGAGATATGATCGGACCGTTGGATCGTGATGATGATGTGAATGATGCGGACATCAGGCCCTTTAGGGTTTATCAGCGTAGGAGGCGAGTGACACCTATATCTTTAGGGCTCGATGATGACGGGCCTGGGTCGTTCGTGACAACTTGAGGAGCATTGAAGACCTTACACATCTAGTCCGAGACATTTGAAAAGACCCCACCTTGGGAAGACATGTGTAAGACATGTGTTAGTTGCGGACATCATTAATGATGCGGACATCAGGCCCCACCTTGGGAAGACATGTGTTAGTTGCTTGGAGGAGATATGATCGGACCGTTGGATCGTGATGATGATGTGATCGAACCATTAGTTCATCGTGGCCCACTTTCATCACACCATCATTGGAGTGCATTGGACATCTTAGATTTGAGTTTATTTTACGCATTTTTTACTTATTTGAGTTTTGGGTTAGTGTGGGTACGTTTTTTTCATGTAAATGTCTTTTTTTTGAAATTTTGTTAGTAGGGGTATTTTGGTAATTATGCTAATTCCGAATTTTATAAGGGTGTTGCCCTAAACCTTTTTGATTAGTTGTTGATTTATGAAAAAGAGCAAACCTTTGGTTGCCTCCTTCCTCTTTCCCTCTCTCATGGTGCTTCTTCTTCTTCCTTGATCTCCTTCTTCTCTATTCTTCTTGTGCCCCTCCAACTTTTTCCAGGTATTTCATCTTCTATTATTATCCTTCTAAACTTCTGTTTTGTTTATTCCCCACGATCTAAACCTTGAGAATCGATCTAAACCCTAAACCCCCAAATTCTCAAATCCCTAATCCGAGAAACTTTCTGATTCTTCGGACTAGTGATCATCATTGATCGATTGGGTATGACCATGTAAGATCGGGAGGTTCCATCCCTCGCCGGATCCAACCTATACGCTACTTGAATCCCATACTCCATGGTTGTGATGATGGCCCATCCCATTGCATGTTTCCTTTATGATTTTCTTAGTTTATGATGATTGATGCTAGATTTCATTATTATTATTGCTTTTATTTCCGTTGAATAATTGTGTTCATGAGCATGCATCATATTTGGGGCTGTCCTGCATCACGTCACATAAATTGGTGTCTATTGAGAGCAATCGTAAATGAAAAACATAATAAGGCCAGCTACCATAAGATGATAAAGGTGTAGGGAAGTATAGGACTAGAAACACGACTCCAATGTTGACATAACCAAAATAGAGTACTAGAACTCTCAGATACTCCAGAGGAAGTGGAAGGCAAAGGTTCCGGGAAGTAGAGCTTACCATCTCTATCCAGTCCTAATCTGAGATTCTCTTGACCCTGCAAACAACCACAAGGCCATGTCTGGAAACTATGGATTCCATCCCAAACATTAGACCAGGAAAAAGGTTTTTTCCTTTGATGTGATGAGTTATGTTGTTTGGATAGCAAAATAAAGGTTGGATTCCATTAAGCAATCATTACACCTTTCCATAATTTGGATTCTAGACACAAGAAAATAAGCGAGTATTGTGAGGAATGTGAAACTTCCACTTACTATCCAAACTAGAAGTCAAAATTGGAACCCATGTTTCAATATTTCTCGTGGAAATCATCATTCGGTGATTATCATTTTTAACTTTCATTTGCCTTGGATTCCACACATCCAAACATGCCCTAAGGGGGTGTTTGGTGCATGGTATTAGAAGGGATGGAATAGTATTAGGTGGGATTAACATCATTTATTGCACAATGATTACATGTCTGGTAATACCATGATATGTTCACCGTCCAATCCCATATTTGGGATCAAATTCTTGCTTTGGGAAAAACATTGGATTAAGCAAAATCCTGTTTGGTGGATAGGGGTGTCAATGGGCCGGGCCAAGCTCTATCCAAACCCGGCACGCCTCCCTCAACACATGCCCAAACCAGGCCCGGGCTTGTGATGGGCCACATTAGTGTAGCCCGAGTCCGGCCCAAGATGCAAATGCATGATGATCCAGGGGCATGTGATGACCTAACCCTAGATGTATGTATATTCAGTTGGAAGATATTCAAATAATAAAATTAACAACTAACTGTTTTCAATAAGAAGAAACTAACAAATCTTAACACAGAGATGAGATCCGTCCGTCTGGATCATGCCCCTTTGTAAAAGAATTACGTAAAACTATAAAATAGGGAGGATCTAGGGATATAAGGATATCTCAGATCTAGCATAGACCCGTCCATAGTCAAGTTTGGATCCGGTTCTCATGGCTAGGCATCCCTCTTTTCTGATCGTACCAGGGGGGGGATTCAGAAAAAGGACGAAGGAGGTCGAGAAACAATGGGTTGATAGGAAGTATGGATTATGAAACAAAAGAATCTTACCTTCCACGCACCTTGAAGAATAAAAGAAGAGAAAAGAAGAACTCCTGGTGGAATCCTCAACACCCCAAGGGCCAATCTTGAAACCCTAGTCTCTTAGAAAAAAGCGGAAGAAAACACTCGTTTTTTTATTCATTCAATAATTCGAAATAGGGTTTCTCACAGTATATATAAGCTATGAAAATAAAAAGTGCATTAAAGTGTCTGAAAATAAAAAAATAACATAAAAACGCCTAAACTAAATAACGACACTAAAACACCTAGAAACAAGAAAATAAACAGAAAAACGCCTAAAAGTAAATTTGCTCCACAGTCTAGCGGTTATGATGCTCCTGCGCGATCCTGCAGCTCGCGTACTCGTAACGCGTTAGAAAATGGGTCCAATGGGCTCGACGTTCATCCACATCAGCTCATCTACTCCAACACTCGATCTGCGACGTCGCCTCCTCTGGTGCACCATTGATGTCCGCATCACATGATCCGGCCCGAACCCGACCCAGCCCGAGCCTGACCTTTCACATAGAGAGAGAAACTATCAGTTAATCCTATACTTTTCCATATATGAAAAAATTCATCAACACTACAAAGAATAAAAACAACTTTAGGAGGGAGATGGATTTTTGAAGAAAATTTGTGTAAAATTTAAATTTTTGAAGGGGGGAAAATATTTTAATTTAAAAATATATATATATGCGGGTCAAGCCGGGCTGACGGGTTTTTAACAGCCCAGTCCAAGTCCAGCGGGCTTATAGTTTGGGCCCGAACCCGACCCGCGGGCCTAATACTCTAGTCCAAGCTCGGCTCAAGTCGGGCCAGGCCCGAAAGCCCGTCGGGCCAACCCGGTCCATTGATAGCCCTATTGGTGGACCATGGAGTTGTAATCAACGAACCAAATTCACAACAGATGTCGGTCACTTGTACATGTATATAACCATAATGTCATGTGTAAAGGGCGTATATGGATGGATGGCATGGATAAAACACATGCATCAATGTGGGGCCCACATGTGTAGTGGATTTCAAAATCCATGGAAATCCCGCATGGGACCAAATACAATTCCATCCCACCTATCCCATCTAATACCATGCACCAAATGCCCCCTTAGCCATTTTCTCATTGAATGTGGATCATTAGTCTGTTTGGAGTCTACTGATTGATGGGTTGGGTCCTCATTATGGAGGAGTTTTGGGGCATTCCCTATCCAACTGTAGGACTATCAGATGAACAATCTGAATCACTGAACAATGGATGCTGCACATTCGGAGTCCTGTGCCGCCACAAACTATCTATCTACTGATTATCTCCAAATGAATGTGTATTGCTTCATTTTATCACTATATGGAAAATATCCTTTTGAGTTACTCTGAAGTTTGTGATATCCTTGTTCCAGGCATTGGATTCCTTCAACACAGCAATCGTTTCAGCCAATTTACTATGTAATGTTTACAACCCTAACAATAATTGCAAGTGCGATTATGTTCAAGGTAAGTGTCTCTCGATCTTATCTTCTTTCTTGTATAATTTACAGGAAAACATGAGCTCGAATCCTATGGTTCTCTAATTCCAATGCTGCTGCAGGACTGGTCTGGTCAAGATGTAAGCAGTATAGCTTCAGAGATATGTGGGTTCATTACGGTCCTTTCTGGAACGATCATATTGCATTCTGTGAGAGAACAGGAGCCAGCTCCCGCTGCAGGTAAATGCAGAACAAGTCCCAGAGATTCTATCGATGGTTAGGTGAACCGTCAGTGCCATTAGAATATAGAGAAATCTAATGTGAGGGTGGCTTGCGATGTTCCTCATCTGGTGCTCTGCTGCACTTGGATTTGACATGTGGCACAAATGGTCCATGATTCATTAGGTGGGTTCCACCATGGAAGAGCACCCTTCATGAATCCCATGAATTTGATGATCCTGCCCATTCAATTGTCAGAACTTTTCCTGTCCCACCATGGTCTTTTTTTTCCCCTCCTATTTTGGTAGATACGCCCAATGAACAGTCAGGATGGACTGTTCTGCTACGTGCCATTTCTCCAGCACTAGAAATGAATTTTGGAGGCTAAACCAGCATCTTTCAAAATATAAACATTTTCCTTTATTTTAAATGCATTTGCTGTTAAATTCTGAATCTTGTAACTTTGTCCCGCTTATGCAAAATGGGTCTTTTTTTCTCATTTGGCAGATCCTCCTAATGAATAGTCAGGATGGACTGTCATACTGCGTGCCATTTCTCTAGTTCTGGAAATGAATTCTGGTGGCAACACCAGCATCTTTCCAAATATAAACATTTCCTTTCTTTTTTTTTAATGCATTAACTGTTGAATTCAGAATCTTGTAACTACATCCCGCTTATGCATTTTTCATCGTTGAATGCAGCATCTATATCATGGTATATTTCTAGAAGCAACGGGGACTTGATGAAGTATGTCGTCGAGGATTATTTCTTAACATTACACAGTTCAAACTCTTTTCACTAGTGTTTGCTCAGCGTGCATTTTGAGACAATCCAGTTGGAGAAGAGCGTTTAGCCAGACAAGCTGGATACTTTACAGACGCATACGAGTTTGATGCCTTGTGGCCACTTCCGTTTTCTGACGGGATCGGCGTGTTTGTTTAGAGCAGTTCCATGGTGTATACTTCCAAGGCATTCTTTGTGGGAGGTTGGCTAAGGATGAGAGATGAGATATCTGTGCAGAAATCATCAAATCTTGGGTGGGATTTTTCTGGGACCTGTGCAGGAGTTTTTTTTTCAGTGATTTTTTTAACTTGTTGCTCGTTCCTGTGCATGTAGAGGAACATTCACCTATAACCCATTGCCAGCTAACTTGCCATGTCTACCATTCTTGGCAAAATCTTCTCTCTCAGTGGATGATATAAATATCTTGCAATGGATTATAGGTGAGTATTCCTCATGTATCCTTGTATGTGAAGCTTCTATTTTGTGGCATCTGAGCCTTTTGTTATTGCCTCTTGTTTACAGAACTTTCTTGGTTGTAACCGGGTAGCGATGTGCTGAATAGAATTGCAACCGTCTCTGTGGGTCAGTCGATTCCATGTGGGTGGGCCTCACATGGGTCCCTTGTATACTTCAGTGAAAGACCCCAAAAGACTGTTTATGGGCCACATTTTACTTCACTTTCAAAATGGTGTGTCATCCATCATAAAATGCAGCACGCCTAGTGAATCTGGGCTGTACAAATTGTGGGCCCAATGTTGCTTGAACATTAACTGACTATCATGATGTCTGATAGGCATGATTTTCGAAAGGTGACCCATTCATGATTGGGTCCACCGGTTGCCAGATGTTGTTTATAGAAACGACACTATCATGTTCCAAATCTCCCAGCTCCACCCATGATACTCTGGTAATGTTATGGATGATACGCAGGCACTAAGAAATTACTTCAAAATCGAGCACATGGAAAATAGGTGGGTCCACCCTATCATCTCCAGACCAAGGATAACCATGATACTCTGGTCAGACCATGTTTTCCCTAAAATTAATCTAGTCCACTCAAAAGGTGGGCCCTAATTTGAAAATAGGTGGATGGGTTAGAAAACTTCAATCAAGTGTTTTAGAGCCATACATTTGCTTTGAAATTGTGGCCCACCGGACTAGTGGATAGGCCATGGTGTCAATATAGTCGTGCCTTTGTAATGGATGGATGGGATCGGATCTCGGACCTAAGTGCCATGATAGAAATTTGGGACGTGTAAACGTGTTGAATTGCATCTCCAGTGGGCTCTACAAATCTCGCTTCTCTCTATCCTTTAAACCCTGCTTGCAGTGCTACTGGGCCCCCCCAAGATGATTGTGCAACATCAACCGTCCATTTATATTTTGAGATATCATGCTAGGGAGTGATTCAAAAAATGAGGTCGATCCAAGACTTAAGTGGGCCATGCTTACCATTGAAACCCTGTTCACGCACAGCTGTAGACATGGCAGTGATCATTATGTGGGACATCTGATCCGTGATAAGGTAGCTTCCACGTGAAAGGTGGCCATATATAGCAATTCATTTTAATCCATTCATCAGATGGTCCACACATATATGTTGAGAATGGACCGCAGGAAAGTTCCATTAAAGCGTGCATTGTTTATGCAGCATGGATCAGAGGTGCACACGCTTTCCAGAATTGCATGTGTGATGCGTATGGGCTAGCAAATGCACATGGTCTTGTTCTTCATTCCCGAGTACAGAAATTTTTTGTACCTGGATAGTACATGTTTAACCCTTCAAACCATGGGAGGTCCAAAGTCAAATTGATGAAAAGATCCTAACCACTGATTAATTCGACTGTTTTGGTACATTTCATTTTATCCGTTCATTATATGTCCACTAATTGATTATTTGAAACATCATCATCTTAGTATAAATTTAGTTTTATGGCCACTCTATATTTTGGCCCACTGTACAATGCATACAGGTTTTTGGTACACGAGCATGTACCATAACAGCCAGGCCTAAGCTGCTGACCATCAATCCCACATCGAGCAGAAACTAAATAATGGAAAGGGAGAGAGGGTTAAAAAAGAAAAGAGAAGGGGACCGTTGGATCATACTTACCTGGGTGGGGCCGTTTGGGTGAACACGAAGGCCCAGGGCCTAGGTTAGTGGCCCCCATTGCACTTAGGAGGGGCACTGACTTAGCATCTCCTCAAGTAGGAGAGTGCACGTCATAATTTGTGGTTAGAGGGGGTACGCGTTCGCGCGGCCGGGATGGTAAGGATTAGGTTAGTTAAAGAGAGAGAAGAAATGATTACCAATCTCCCCCATGCGCAAGGGGATGGTAAGGATTAGGTTAGTTAAAGAGAGAGAAGAAATGATTTCCAAACCAAGAGTGGGAATGTACCAGTACCAGTAATTAGAACAACTAATCACCAGACTTAAGTTACTAGTTAGAAGAACTAATTACCAGACTTAAGTTACTAATTAGAACAACTAATTACCAGACTTAAACTACTTGGAGGGGTCTGAATTCAATGATTAATCTTGTTGATTAATGGTCTGAATTATGGAGGGAACGGATTAGATGTTACTTGCTGTGGGGTCCACCTTCAAATTTTTTTTTTTTTTTTGCCTTTTGTATTTCCACGCCATCATTTCTCCAGCACGTTTTAGGTGTACCAAAAAATGAAGAAGATCCAAATCTCAGGTGGACCAACCACAGGAAATGAAGAAGATCTCCCTCTTACATAGTCATTAATCTTGTTGATTAATGGTCTGGATTCCACCCTGATGTATGGTCGGATTGACTTGGACACTTAGCTAAAGCTTTCCACCAATTTTCTGATGATGCAGGGAGCGGATTAGGTGTTTGTTACTGTGGGGCCCACCTTGATGATTTTTTTTTGTATATCCACGCCATCTAGCCGTTTCTCCAGCACATTTTAGGTGTACCCAAAAATTAAGAAGATCCAAATCTCAGGTGGAACAACCACAGGAAACAGTAGTGATTAGTGATTGAGTGCCTCACCATTAAAAATTCCAAAGGGCCCATCTTAAGGTCTTCGTAATGTTTATTTTACATCCAACCTGTTGATAATGTCAAGAAGAAATGGATGAAGGGAAAATGTAAACATCAGCTTGATCCAAAACTTTTGTGGCCCACAAAAAGTTTTGGATGGTTATTCATCACCGTTTCTAGTGTTGTGATCCACCTGAGATTTATATCTTCTTAAGGTCTGGATCTCATCCTAATATGAGATGAAAAAATAGATGGACGGCTTGGATATATACAAAATACATCAAGGTTGGTCCCACATGGTTAGGGTAACAGCTAATCCGCTCCGTCTGATGGAGAGGATTATCTGGACAAGTTGCGTCCCATAACCCTCTTTTGGGCCCACTATGATGTTTGTGTTATATCCACTCCATTCCTTTTGGGCCACACCACAAGAAGCCGTTGGCCTGTTTCCTATCTATCCAATGTGTGAAATCAGCATGTGGCCAGGGGTGGATAGCATATAAACATCAAAATTTACTGTAATTCTTAAAATAATTCCTCTCATTCAATACCTAATAAGTAACAAATTTAGTTCTTGGTAATTTAAGTGGTTGAGAATATCTCGAGAGAATTAGATTCTGACATTTTTTTTTCCAGATATTAGGTAGAAAATCTTGATGGAAGTGAAAATTAAAAATATTTATTATAAATTAGTAAATAATTTTAAATCTCCGTATATGGCATGAAGTGAAACATTTTAACTCCTAAATAATTTTTTAAAAGAGAGACTAATTTCTATCTGGTTTACTTAAAAAGGAAGGATTTGAGAGAGCTAAAGAACATCATTCATCTATCCATACATACATTATTGTCCGTACATGTAGAAATTTTAATTATTCTAATAAAAATTTACTATTTTAACCTTATTTAAACACAATACATAGACACGTATATGCTCCTATATACCCTTTTTTTTTTTTTTTTTCATTCCATGTTTTTTAGTCAAAACAATATTAAACTTGCAATTTTCATTCTTCCAATCTTTTTTTGTTATGTTTCATTTTAAACCGAATTATGATTATATCTTTTAGATTGATGCCTAATTGAATCTTATTTTTTTTGTTTTTGTTGTTGTTGTTGTTGTTGTATCCCTTTTGTTTGATAGGATAACTCATATACTATGGTGCTAACTATGCAAGTAATATACTGTTAGTCCAAGACCAACGATATAACAGTTTCATATTGTAATCTTTGTAACTGTAACATGTGTCGTCCAAGTGGGCCCGACCTATTAGGAGATAGAGAGATGAGTTATGGAGGTTTCAGGGTAATTGACTATCCATTACTCTGATAGTTTTCAAACTGCATGAATTGTTTATATATGAGCGTGTTAACAATCTTATTTTGCTAACAAGCATAGTACTATATTGTTAGTCCAAAGGTTTGGACTTTCAATTTTCCAGAGTTTGTTGTCCTATTATTTGGGTTGATGTTTGTAGAGCCATCCTTAGTTTTTTGTTTATTTCTTCAAAACCCATGAAATGGTTTAATACTAAATGGTTTAATGCTACTTTTACTGCTTTGGTCCCTGAAATAGATCATGTTACCACCCTTAATGATCTCCACCAATCTCCTTCACCAATGATTTTTACAAGATTATCATGTGAATAATGGTAAACGGGGATGATATTCCCAGTCCACTTTTATTACAGGGAGAGATTTTAAATGACATCCTTCTTAGTCATAATATCCTCCTGGGCATTCCAGGCATTCATCTTAAGGGGGGGTCCTTCCAGAATCTTATTAAAGTTAACTTGAGAACTTCTACTCATTAAGTTTGAAATTCCTCTTCGACTCTTGAATTGAATCTTGCATTTTTAGTCCTTTTTTTTTTTTTTTGGTGCTTGTTAATGGTGAAGCTTGTTGTTTTTTCCATAGTAATAGGGGCCTTTGTTACGGTGATTTCCTATCTCCTTTTTCTCTTCATTATTGATATGGAAATGTTTTCAGATTTGATGACCAAATATTGGGAGGGTGCTTTGATTAGATCTCCTTTTTCCAAGGGTTGTATCTCCATCATTGGTCTCTTCTTTGTCAAAGATCTTTTTGTTTTCTCTAATTCTGACCCCTGCCTATCATGAACCTGAAGTGCTTATTCTACTGTCAGGCCTAGATATTTAACTTCGATAAAAGTATCATTATCTTCTTAGGTTCCTACCTTTGAAAAGAAACTATTTCAGCCTTCTTGGGATTCAAGGAAGAAAGCCTTCCAATTGAGTATTTGCAGTTCTTTTATTTTCGGCACCTTCATATTAAAGATTGCTGAGTCCCTAATGGATAATTTAAACAAAAGGCTAGGTGGATGGAAGATTAATTCGCTATCGTTTTACAGGTAGGCTTGAGTTGATAAGATCTACCTCCCTACCCATATTTTCTAGTCCAAAGTGTTGGGATAGGAAGGGCCGGCAGCGGAAGCAAAGCCGAACACAAGCAGACAATTCAATCAAACAAGCCATACAATGCAATCACAATGCATGCAATCACCCACACATATACAATCTGATTTTAACGTGGAAAAACCCCTCACGGGTAAAAAACCACGGCACAAAGCGACACAAATCCACTATAAATCAGAAGTTACAAGAGATGGAACCCAAGACCTCAAAAACCCAAGCCCACAAGAGAAATTCCAAGCTTACCTAAGAAGAAACCCTCTTCTCCAAGCTCTTTCTCTCACCTTGGACGTGTTAGCAACACAATGGGATACCCTAATCCCGTTTTGGAGCGCTTAAATACCAAAAACGGAGCAATTAGAGTCAGATTAGGAAACTGCGTATAAGCAGTTCGCGCAGGGTCGGGCGCCCGGTCACAAGACTGTCGGGCGCCCGGCCAACCAAAAAACAGTCCAGCGAGACACTTTGGAAAATAACTGAATTTCGGGCGCCCGGCCGGGTCATGGGGCGCCCGGTCACCAACACCGTGGGGCGCCCGGCTGTCGTCTTCACGCAAGAAGAGTTGAGGCGTTCAGCCCAACAAACTCCACCACGACTCAATTCTTCATGCAACACCTCGCCACGCACCATCTCCACCTCTACTTCGTCATCATTACAGTCCCGTCGCTTCTCATGCCCCATCGACTCTATCCTTGCATCTTCACACGCCTTGTTGCTCTTCCCATGTGGCCCTTTTTCTCTTGCCACATTTGAACAACCGTGGATCCCGCTGCCGATCCCGCAGCTCCACCATGAATTGTGCTTCCAATCACCTTGTAAAGATTATCGCACCTTCGTGCCTTGATCATCACGCGTGCTCCCTTCATCACTTTACAATATCGATCGCAGCCGATGAACCTGCACCCTTTTGCCTCGAGTGCACCAAGAGATATCACGTTCCTCTTCATCTCAGGGACATGCTTCACACTTTCAAGGATCCGTTCGACTCCATCGAACATCCTAATGCGCACAGAACCAATCCCTACCACATTGCGAGCGTAGCCATCGCCCACAAACACCGATCCACCATCATGCTCCTTGTATGACATGAATGAGCTTCGGTCAGGACATACATGACATGATGCCCCTGAATCCAAGAGCCACTCTCCACCAAGAGGCTCTATGCCAGATACAGTCAAAACATCACAACCGTCACCACAGTCCTCTATGGTATTGGTTCCTTTCCTAGAAGAACCTCTAGATCTCTCTTGCCTTTTATCAGGATTCGAACAATCCCTTTTCACATGTCCTTCTTCCCCACAATTCCAACATCTCACCTTGTGCTTCCACTTGCCTTTTGATTTAGATTTCGATGAAGGAGATCCTCCACCCCGCTCAGAATTCCTCCCCATCATAACCAGTGCCTCATCAGTAGAGGGACCCACGCCGCCGCTTTTCCTTCTCATCGCCTTCGCCTGAAGGGCTGAGATAACAGTTTCTACGCCAATAGTCTTCCTACCTGCGCACAAAGAGTCCTTGAGTGACTCATATGATTCTGGAAGAGAATTCAACAGGATAAACGCTTGATCCTCGTCCTTCATCGGCTCATCTACATCCATCAACTTGCAAATAAGCCTATTGAAATTGCTGATGTGGCTCTCGACATCGGCCCCCTCCGTCATCTTCAGATTGTACAACTGAAGCTTCAAGTATATGCGATTTTCAAGAGATTTCTTCGCATAGATATTCTCTAACTTCGCCCATGTTGCAGCCGCAGTCTTCTCTTTCATGACGTTGTACAGGACCTCATCTGCAAGGCACAACTGGATTGTGACATTGGCCTTTTCATCGATCTTCTTCCACTCTTCTTCTTTCATAGCTTCTGGTCGCTCTCCAAGGAGCGCAACTTGCAATCCTTGCTGAACTAGAAGGCCTTTCATCTTCACCTTCCAAAGCTCAAAGTTGTTTTTCCCCGAATACTTCTCTATGTCGAACCTCATGCCTGATGCCATGCTCTTGTCTCAGATTCGAATTCCTGCTACACCCCAACGACCGCTCTGATACCAGTTGTTGGGATAGAAAGGGCAGGCAGCGGAAGCAAAGCCGAACACAAGCAGACAATTCAATCAAACAAGCCACACAATGCAATCACAATGCATGCAATCACCCACACATAGACAATCCGATTTTAACGTGGAAAAACCCCTCACGGGTAAAAAACCACGGCACAAAGCGACACAAATCCACTATAAATCAGAAGTTACAAGAGATGGAACCCAAGACCCCAAAAACCCAAGCCCACAAGAGAAATCCCAAGCTTACCCAAGAAGAAACCCTCTTCTCCAAGCTCTTTCTCTCACCTTGGACGTGTTAGCAACACAATGGGATACCCTAATCCCATTTTGGAGCGCTTAAATACAAAAAACGGAGCAATTAGAGTCAGATTAGGAAACTACGTACAAGCAGTTCGCGCAGGGTCGGGCGCCCGGTCACAAGACCGTCGGGCGCCCGGCCAACCAAAAAACAGTCCAGCGAGACACTTTGGAAAAAAACTGAATTTCGGGCGCCTGGACCAACATGGTCGGGCGCCCGGCCGGGTCATGGGGCGCCCGGTCACCAACACCGTGGGGCGCTCGGCTGTCGTCTTCACGCAAGAAGAGTTGAGGCGTTCAGCCCAACACAAAGCTGTACATCTTCCAAGTGATTGCTTCTCTATTTTTGAAAATGCATTAGAGCTGCTTCTTCTTCTTCTTCTTTATTTATTTATTTATTTATTTTGGGTGGCTCTAAATTACACTCTATTAGTTGAGGTTAGATTTGCTCGGGGATTTCTGCTTTGGGCATCACCACTTGAGCTCTTCTCCTCGAGCAGTTTTGAAATCCTAAATAGTGACCAAAGCCTTTGGGGTACGTGGGTTCATGAGGAATACATTAGAGGTAAGGTAATTCTTTTGGAAAGGGTGGATTGGAAGCTTTCCTCTTGGAGGCAAAACTCTCTGTCCTTGTGCAGCAAGTTGAATCTTTTAAAATTCTCATTATCTAATTTACTTGTCTATTTTCTGTCTCTTTTTAGATGCCCAAAGTCTATTATTGCTAAGATTGATAGATTTCAAAGGAATTTTCTTTGGAAAGGTATCTCTGTTGGTTCAAAATTTTCTCTGCTGAAGTGGAAAGAGGTTTGTTTATCCTACGTGGTGGGGTGGCAGCAATTGTCAAAGACTTAGCTATCTCTAACAATGCTCTGTTGGGTAAATGAGTTTGGAGATTTGGCACAGAGGAAGGTGCCCTTTGGCGAGGCCAAGTATGGCTCAACCCCTACAGGCTGGTGGACTAAGCCTTCCTCTCTATACCGCGCCTCTTTTATTTGGAAAGGGATAGCTCAGTCTGCTCCTCTTGTGTTCAACAGGATATCCTTCTCAGTGGGTAAGGGCTCGAGAATAAAGTTTTGGCTAGACATTTGGTTTGAGAGTCGGTCTCTGGCTGAGCTCTTCCACTCCTTCTACCTTGAGGCTTTAGATATGAATGACTTGGTAGAGGATTCTTATAGTGTTTATGGCTCCTCTGGGTTCTGGAGTCGGAATTTCTTTTGGGACCTTAAAGGAGAATAGTGTTGCGAGTTGATTCGTTTAATTTGTTTTTTGCAGCTAGCCCCGACTCATCATTTTGCTAATATGGAGGATTCCATGAACTAGACGTTGTCTAAGAAGGGAAGCTTTTCGGTGAAATCTTTCTACGATTCCTTAGTGGCTTCTTTGCATTGTTCTCCATCCCACACAGGTCCAGTTTGGTCGTATGGAGTGCCGCCAAAGATAGCTACTTTCGGATGGCTGGCTGGGAGGAGCAGAATCTTACTATAGACAATCTTCAGAAACGTGGAATGCAGCTCCCTAATGTGTGCTCCCTATGTATGAAGGCAACTGGATCAGTTGACCATATTCTGATCCATTGTC
Organism: Liriodendron chinense; assembly: GCA_003013855.2. Lineage (NCBI taxonomy): Eukaryota > Viridiplantae > Streptophyta > Magnoliopsida > Magnoliales > Magnoliaceae > Liriodendron > Liriodendron chinense. Next base: position 3,452,451 of record ML058538.1, on the reverse strand, counting down.
CTGTCTCTGATAAGATCTAGTGGAATGTGCTTAAGCTAGCGGGTGTAGCTTGGTTAATGCCAAATTCGATCAAGGCTCTTTTCAGAGAATGGCATGGAGAGTTAGGAGGGGCTTTGGGAAGAAAGAGTTAGGAGGGGCTTTGGGAAGAAAGGAGTGGAGAATTATTTTCATGACAGTTCTTTAAGCGATTTGGGTTGAGAGAAACAACCGTTGCTTCAGGAATTCTTCTACGTCGGCTGCAGGGGTTTTTTCCAGAGTCCTAGTTTTTTTCAGAGATTGGGCTCCCTAAGCTTCTCCTTTGTTAGTTAGGGAGGGAGGTCTTAGTTTTGCTTTTAGTCTGTCAGCTTGTTCGCTGTTATTTTTATTTTTTTAGCTCTGTTTTTCTCCTTGCTTTCTGCTCTTAATAAAAGTATGAATTTAAAAAAAAAAAATCTCTCTTGAGTTTTAGAAACATCTTCCTCAGCTTCCTAGGCTTGATGGAGCATCCTTGGGGGACTCAGGACCTGGCCAAGGCATATATAAAATTTTTTGTTGGAAATAGAAATTTTATTAGTTTTTCGTCTGACCCATTGGTGGGCTCGTCTCGTCTCTTTGATCACTTCTTCAGTTGTGCTATCTATCATCTTGGGATGGACAATGATATAAAGGTCAATGCTCTTGTCCTAGAAAATGAGGTGTGCCACTACTTCAGCTGATATACTAGAAATATTTTCTGAAAACCATGAAGTTAGTGATGGAGTTTTCCTCCTCACGTGACAGAGGAGAGAGAGAGAGTGCAGCTGGAAGTGGCCGGGCGCCCGGGCCCTTTAGTGGCCGGGCGACCGAAATTCCACCAGAAAAGGCAGCAGGCTACTGGACTGTTTTGTCCATTTCCGGGCGCCCCACAGTTTGGTGACCGGGCGCCCCATGACCCGGCCGGGCGCCCGACCATGTTGGTCCGGGTGCCCGAAATTGGTTTTCTCTTTGGTTTTTTTCTCGCTGGACTAATTTTGAGTTGGCCGGGCGCCCGACGGTCTGGTGACCGGGCGCCCGACCCGACGAGGACTGCTTGTACGTAGTTTCCTAATATGGCTCTAATTCTTCCGTTTTTGGTACTTAAGCGCTCCAAAATGGGATTAGGGTATCCCATTGTGTTGCTAACACGTCCAAGGTGAGAAAGAGAGAAAAAGAGGAAGAGAGAAAGAGAAGAGAGAGAAAGAGGAAGCTTGTAGAAGGGAGAAGTTGCTTGAAGAAGGATTCTTCTACGCAACGGTCGTCTCAGCGCTTCTACGTCATCGGGATCGGTGAGATCACTCCTCTTTTACTATTCTCTTGTTGTTTATCCATCCCTGCGTGGGTGAAGAAGTTTGATCCAAGCGGTGTGTGCTTGTGATCGGTTGTAACAGTTCCCTGAGATAGTGGATTGTTGATCTGGACTAGGTCCCGTGGTTTTACTTCTTTTGAGGGTTTTCCACGTAAAAACTCTTTGTGTTCGTGTGGTTGATGTTTATTCTTGATTATTGCATTAGCATAGTCCATAATTCTAGTGTATTGGGGGGCGAGATCCGAATGTTTGTGTGAAACGCACCCAACAAAGTGGTATCAGAGAGTTCAGGTTGTTTGAACGGTGTGGGATCGGTTCTGAATTATGGAAGGTGGCTCATCAAGGATGATCAGCCTCAATGGTTCTAACTGGACCATATGGAAGGCTAAGATGGAGGACTTGCTCTATTGCAAGGACTTGTATGCTCCAATTCTAGGCATATCGGGGAAGACGAAGGATATGTCAGATGATGATTGGAAGAAAGTGGACCGGAAGGCGGTGGGGTTCATTAGACAATGGTTGGATGATTCAGTTTTCCACCATGTGTCTACAGAGACCTCAGCCGCTAGCCTATGGCTGAAATTGCAAGGGCTGTATGAGAGGAAAACAGCCGGCAATAAGATATTCCTGATAAGATGACTTGTGAATCTCAAGTTCAAAGATGGTGGTTCTGTGGCTGAACACATGAATGAGGTCAGCAACATTGTGAACCAACTCTCCGCCATGAAGATGGTCCTGGATGATGAACTTCAGGCTTTGCTACTGCTTAGCTCATTACTTGACACTTGGGAGACATTAGTGGTGTCTCTAAGTAACTCCGCGCCAGACGGAAAGGTATCCATGGATCAGGTAACAAGCTGTCTCTTCAATGAGGAGACAAGGAGGAAGTCCCTAGGGCCTGCTCAACAAGAGGCCCTTGTGACACAAGATATGGGGAGAGGAAAGAACAGAAAGGGTGGAAAGGCCAGAGATAAATCAAGAGGCAAGTCAGTTGCCAGGAAAGATGTTGAATGCTGGAATTGTGGCAAGAAGGGCCACTATAAGCATGAATGTCACAAGAAGAAGAGTGACAAGAAGGGTAAAGGAAAGGAGAAGGAAGATGATTCAGATTCTACTGCACTCGCCTCAGATGGTGACGTTGTTGTTATTCTTTCGGCAGATCACGATACTTGTCTCACGGCTTCGAGTCAGGACACCGACTGGGTGGTAGACTCGGGAGCCTCGTTTCATGCGACTCCACGCAGAGATTTCTTCACAAGCTACAAGTCAGGTGACTATGGGACAGTGAAGATGGAAAATTCTGGTTTTTCGAAGATCGTAGGGGTTGGTGATATTTGTTTGAAGACCGATGTGGGCTGCACATTGGTTCTCAGGGATGTGAGACACATTCCAGACCTTCGCCTAAACTTGATGTCGACGGGAAGGCTGGATGATGATGGTTATGAAAGCCGGTTTGCTGGTGGGCGCTGGAAGCTCATCAAGGGTTCGTTGATCGCTGCCAGAGGAAAGAAGTGTTGCACTCTTTACAAGGCAAGTGTCAGTGTATGCAAGAGTGGATTGAACGCAGCAGAGGATTCAGCTACTGACGTGTGGCACAGGTGTCTAGGCCACATGAGTGAAAAAATGGCTTCAGCTACTAGAGAAGAAGCAGCTCCTTCCAGACATGACAGGTATACCTCTCAAAACCTGTATTGACTGTTTATCTGGGAAACAGCATAGAGTTTCTTTTGTTAAAAATGCTTCTCATATTAATAAAGTACATGCATTAGATTTGGTTTATTCTGATGTTTGTGGTCCTATGAGGACAAAAACCTTGGGTGGGGCATCGTATTTTGTTACATTTATAGATGATGCATCTAGGAGGGTTTGGGTGTATGCTTTGAAATCCAATGACGAGGTCTTTGGTGTGTTTAAACTGTTTCATGCTATGGTCGAGAGGGAGACAGGTAGATCATTGAAGTGCATCCGCACTGATAATGGTGGTGAATACATAGGTGACTTCCACGAGTATTGCAAGTCACTGGGTATACGGCATGAACAGTCAGTTCCCAAGACCCCCCAGCATAATGATGTGGCTGAGATAATGAATCGCACCATAGTAGAGAGAATCAGATGCATGTTATCCCATGCAAAGTTGCCCAAGATGTTCTGGGGAGAAGCAATGCACACAGCGGTGTATTTGATAAACAGGTCTCCATCAGCCCCGTTGAATGGAGAAGTACCTGAGAAGGTGTGGACTGGACGTGATCCATCGTACAAGTCATCTCAGGGTGTTTGGATGCAGGGCATTCGTTCACGTACCAAAGGACGAGAGGTCCAAGCTCGATATGAAGATCAGGCAGTGTGTGTTCTTAGGGTATGGTGATGAAAAGTTCGGTTACAGGTTGTGGGATCTGACCGAAAAGAAGCTCGTCAGGAGCAGAGATGTGGTTTTCATTGAAGATCAGTGTATAGAAGACATTGAAAAGCCAGAGAAGACCCAACCCAGTTCAGGTGAACTGGAGGATACGGATCCGATTACTCCTCCCGTGGTGCCTGATGACGGGGGAGTACAGCAAGGTGCAGAGGATGACGGAGTCCCTACAGAAGATGGACAGGGGGAGCAGCCCCAACTTGATCCACCTGTTGAGCCACAGGTGAGGAGGACATCAAGGGACAGACATCCATCCAAGAAGTACTCGCCGCATGAGTACATTATGCTCACAGATGGGGGAGAGCCAGAAGACTATTCTAAGGCCCTAGCCGACGAGCATAAGGGGGAGTGGTTGAAAGCTATGCAAGAAGAGATGGAATCCTTGCATAAGAACCACACTTATGATATGGTGAAATTGCCTAAGGGCAAGAAAGCTCTGAGCAACAAGTGGGTGTTCAGAAAGAAGAATGAGCAGAAGAATTCACAGACAAGGTACAAGGCCAGACTTGTGGTGAAAAGGTTTGGTCAAAGAAAAGGAATAGACTTCGAGGAGATATTCTCACCAGTGGTGAAGATGACATCCATTCGGGTGTTACTTAGGTTGGCGGCTAGCATGGATCTGGAGATAGAGCAGTTAAATGTCAAAACTGCCTTCCTCCATGGTGACCTGGAAGAAAAGATCTACATGCGCCAACCAGAAGGGTTCGAAGTCAAGGACAAAGAGCATATGGTGTGCAGGCTTAGGAAGAGCTTGTATGGGCTGAAGCAAGCTCCTAGACAATGGTACAAGAAGTTCGACTCGTTCATGTTAAAGCATGGATATGACAGAACGGAGTCGGACCACTGTGTGTTCACTCGCAGGTTCTCAGATGGTGATTTCTTAGTTCTGCTATTGTATGTTGATGACATGCTCATCATGGGAAAAGACATCAAGAAGATTGACAGGCTGAAACAGGAGTTGGGCAAGTCGTTTGCGATGAAGGACTTGGGCCCGGCAAAACAGATCCTAGGAATGGAGATAACCCGTGACAGAAGCAGCATGAAGCTCTGGTTGTCACAAGAGCGGTATATTGAGAAAGTCCTAGAGCGGTTCAACATGAATGCAGCGAAGCCGGTCAGTACTCCACTGGATGGTCACTTCAAATTGAGCGACAAGCAGTGTCCCAAGACGAAGGCGGAAGTAGAAGAGATGCGGAAGATACCCTACGCGTCAGCGGTAGGAAGTTTGATGTATGCTATGGTGTGTACGCGCCCAGACATAGCATATGCGGTTGGTGTTGTCAGCCGGTATCTTGCCAATCCTGGCAAGGAATATTGGGCAGCAGTGAAGTGGATACTGCGGTATCTGAGAGGCTCATCTAGGTTTAGCCTATGTTATGGTGACGGAAAACCTGTGTTAGAAGGCTACACAGATGCAGATATGGCAGGTGACATAGACTCCAGGAAGTCTACATCGGGGTTCATGTTCACGTTTGCAGGCGGAGCGGTCTCTTGGCAGAGCAAGCTACAGAAGGTCGTAGCATTGTCGACGACAGAGGCCGAGTACATCGCGGTCACAGAAGCATGCAAAGAGATGCTTTGGATGAAGAGGTTCCTACAGGAACTCAGCTTGAAGCAGGAGGAGCACGTGGTCTATTGCGATAGCCAAAGTGCTATACACTTGAGCAAGAATCCAAGTCAACATTCCAAGTCGAAGCACATAGAGATTAGGTATCACTGGATCAGGGATACTTTGGAACAGAAGGTGTTACAGCTTGAGAAGGTCCATACGGATGATAATGGGTCAGACATGATGACCAAGGCTTTGCTCAAGGGCAAGTTTGAGGTTTGCAGAAACCTGGCTGCCTTGAAGAAGGTGAATTTCTCCTGAGTCGGAAAGGGGGAGATTTGATGGAGTTTTCCTCCTCACGTGACAGAGGAGAGAGAGAGAGTGTAGCTGGAAGTGGCCGGGCGCCGGCGCCCGGGCCCTTTAGTGGCCGGGCGACCGGAATTCCACCAGAAAAGGTAGCAGGCTACTGGACTGTTTTGTCCATTTCCGGGCGCCCCACAGTTTGGTGACCGGGCGCCCCATGACCCGGCCGGGCGCCCAACCATGTTGGTCCGGGCGCCCGAAATTGGTTTTCTCTTTGGTTTTTTCTCGCTTGACTAATTTTGAGTTGGCCGGGCGCCCGACGGTCTGGTGACCTGGCGCCCGACCCGACGCGGACTGCTTGTACGCAGTTTCCTAATATGGCTCTAATTCTTTCGTTTTTGGTACTTAAGCGCTCCAAAACGGGATTAGGGCATCCCATTGTGTTGTTAACACGTCCAAGGTGAGAAAGAGAGAAAAAGAGGAAGAGAGAAAGAGAAGAGAGAGAAAGAGGAAGCTTGTAGAAGGGAGAAGTTGCTTGAAGAAGGATTCTTCTACGCAACGGTCGTCTCAGCGCTTCTACGTCCTCGGGATCGGTGAGATCACTCCTCTTTTACTATTCTCTTGTTGTTTATCCATCCCTGCGTGGGTGAAGAAGTTTGATCCAAGCGGTGTGTGCTTGTGATCGGTCGTAACAGTTCCCTGAGATAGTGGATTGTTGATCTGGACTAGGTCCCGTGGTTTTTACCTCTTTTGAGGGTTTTCCACGTAAAAACTCTTTGTGTTCGTGTGGTTGATGTTTATTCTTGATTATTACATTAGCATAGTCCATAATTCTAGTGTATTGGGGGGCGAGATTCGAAGGTTTGTGTGAAACGCACCCAACAGTTAGAAGATGAGATCATTTTGACCCTACGCCTAACAGTCGACATTTAGGAGTTAGGACTGCTATTGAAGCTTGTCAATCTTAGTTTCCTATGATTTCACAGCTAATGTTGTTTGGTTCAATGAAATATTCCAAGGCATGGATGATTTTTTGGGGAAGTCTAAAAACTAAATATAGGTTCCTACATTTTAATCTTGTTTCTAATAAGGTCTCTTTTACCAGAGGTTCTGAGTATATATGTCACCTTTTCTCCAATTGTCCTTTTTCTAATGAGTTTGGGAGAGCTTGCATGAAAAATTGAATACCTCATTTCCCCTACTTTTGCCAATCCAAAATCTTGTTGATGATGCCATGACCTGTTAGCAATATCATCAGTAAGCTTTGTTCCCCCACTTTGGTTTAGCATATTTGGAGGGAAAGAAACAACCGTGCGTTTAAGAAAATTTATGTTCCAAAAGAAATCCTCAGAAATATACTTGCAAGAGACCAAGTGTAGAGCCGTCTTCAGCTCAATGACGTCTTCGTCATTGGAGTAAGACTGTTCGATTCAGTTTATTTCATTTTCCCTTGTTCGGGGTGCGGGCTTTTAGCTTGTTTCTTCTTCCTCACCCAAGATGTTGGCTGCTTTATCTCTCTTATAAAGGGTGTGGGTTTTTTCTAATTTTTGGTGCAATGTATGGGTTTTTCCTCTTTTCCTTTCTCTGTTTTTTTCCTGTATCCTTTGTAATTTTTCAGGCTGTTGCACACTTGGATGTTAATAAATTCTTTCTGCTTGACCTTCCAAAAATGAAGAAGAGAGGGTCTCAAGTCCAACTGGTTGGACTATAAGTTGTGGACCAACCAGCTAATAACTTTCAACCTAACATGTGTGTACCACATCCAATATGTCCAATAGGTTAGCCTCATAATGAGCATCGCCTTTTGGAAAACCTAACAGTAGCACTTATTAAGCACGGTATACTTTTGTTTTGTTATTTTTCAATGGCGGGGCATTTTTTTTATATGGTGTGACCCACTTGATAAGTACGTAGGGCTGACTTTTGTAGTAATAGATCATCAAGTGGGGCTAACTTATTGTAGGCTGGGATCACAGGCACTTATCATTGAGGTGTAATATAATATCTTGTCCAACTGATTGGATTTAGACCCCCTAATGGGGCCCACCGTAATGCGTGTGAGATCCACTCTAACCACTAAATGTGTAATCCAACATTAGGTGCAGGGCCAAAAATCAAGCTAACCTGTGATTTAGGTGGGCCACAGCAAAAGAAAGTGTCGGGAGGGAGACATCCACCCTACATTTTTTTACAGGCCCACCAGGATGATTATGCGAAGTCCTCTCAAACCATTAGATGCCACTCTAAAATTTAGGTTTGGGACTAAAAAATCCATTTCAGGTGGGCCACACCATGGGAAACTGTTTAGAAGGTGAGTATTGTCCTTTACACTATTGGAAACTGTTTAGAAGGTGAGTATTGTCCTTTACACTATTTTCAACTGTGTGGCTTACCTGAATCACTGATGGTGCTGACTTTTGTGCCTTGGGCAGCTGTGTGTGGTATACCTGAATCACTATTTCCAAAAAAGAAAAAAACCTTTGCTAGGCCCCACACATCCCTGTCCATGCACGTGGCAATGATGATTATGTGGAACATCTGATTGGTGCATCAGGTGGGTCCCACATGAAAGGTTACCATATATCACAATTCATTTTCATCCATTCATCAGATGGTCCACACGTGTATGCTGAGAATGGACGGCAAGAAAGTTCCATTATAGCTTGCATTGGTTTGGTTCAGGATCGGCCAGCTGATGTACGAACCAACCTGATATTAGAATGAGGTCGTCTACACTGTCTGACCCACTTTATGCATGGATCATATGTCCACACACTTTCCAGAATTACACGTGCGATACGTATGATTTGTTCTTCGTTTACAAGTCCAGGAGCGACTGGTGCCCCCAGGAGACTAGGGTGCTTCATACAACTGTACTCAGAAAATCGTACACCTGGATGCATGTTTAACCCTCCACAACTATGCAGATGTATTATCATGGATCTTAAGTTAGATTGATGGAAAGATCCTAAACACTGATCATTTAAAACATCATTTTAGTGTAAGTTTTGTTTTATGGCCCACTGTTTGAATGGTTATTTTGAATTAGACACATGCAATGTGTAGAGGTTTTCAATACACGAGTATGTACCATAAGAGGAAGCCAGAGCACCAATCCCACATCGAATGGATACTAAATAATGGGAAGGGAGAGAGGGTTATAAAAGAAAAGAGAAGGGGACCGTTGGATCATACTTACCTGGACGGGGTCGTTTGGGTGAACAAGAAGGCCCAGGGCCTAGGTTAGTGGCCTCCATTGCACTTAGGAGGGGCACTGACTTAGCATCTCCTCAAGTAGGAGAGTGCACGTCATAATTTGTGACAGAGGGGGTACGCGTTCGCGCGGCCCCTGCCATTCCTAGTTAAATTGTTTTACTAATTAATGGTCTTGATTTCACTAGTTCTTGTTGATTAACGGTTTGGATGCCCTGATGTGTAGTTTGATTGAGTCATTTTAATTTTAAAATAACTTGTATTAAAAACCTAAGCGGATTGCGTCCTGGACAATAATCTGTCCATGGGTTTTATCTATGGGCCCACCCTGACGTATGGGCGCAGATCCAAGGCTCAAGTGGACGACTCAGTGGGGATTGAATTCCCACCGTCAAACACTTCCAGTGAGCTGCAGAAGTTTTGAATCAATCAAGGTTCATGTGGACCACAGTGGGGATTGAATTCCCACCATTAAAAACTTCTTGTAAGCTGTACAAGTTTTGGATTAATCAAGTTTCAAGTGTAACACACAGTGGGGATTGAATTCTCACCATTAAAAGCTTCTTGTGAGCGTTAGAAGTTTTAATGATGAGATTGAATTCCCATCATTAAAATCGCCTTCAGATTTTAAATCATTACTTAGTACCTCTTTAGCAAAATCATATTTAAGCACCTTTTACTTAATACTCATAATCGATTATGCACTTACTAGCATTTACTAATAGGGGTTTTACCCCGCAAGCAATGGCTGCTAAAAAGTTGTTGCATGCTAGCATGCTCAAAAACACATTCGAGCAAGAGTCTTTCTTCATTATATAATTGAAGGGTTACAAGAAGGGTTTAGTGTCCAGTGAGCCTATACATGTGAAAACTCCCTAATTACTTTCTTGCCTGCATTTGAAGAATTACCTAGCTGCACGTTGGTCTCGGAGTAATCCTGGTAGAATTCGCCCCTGTAGTTAATTCTGTCAATGTGGATACTAGCAAAATCACATTTTTGGCAAATCGAATTCAACACATTTTTTTTATATTCAATAAGAGACATATGCTCAAAACAACTCTTAAGGGCAGTTTGGAAATAGAGACCAATGGTCACCACCCTTACCTTTGCACATGTGTCATGGCACAATATCTATATGATCTATGTGATGTGGCACCCATGAAACTCTCATGACCCAACTTTCAACCTGATACAAAACTCATGTGGGCCATAACAAAGGGAGAAGCAAATTAAGGGAGGAAACTTTTCTCCCTTTGTCATGACCCACCAAAATTTTAGATCAAGGTAAAAGTTAGGCACAACAGGTTTCATGGGGTTCTGCAAACTGTTAGATTCTCTGCTTAGATCATGTGAGATGAGTTATAAAAAAGTTCTCACGAGTTCTTGTGAGAACCAATTCTAGGGGAGCATTTCACACACGCACATGAAATTCATACATGTAGACATTTCAATTATTTTAACTAAAGTTTCTATTTTAGTTACACCGAATGTATAACCACTTTTTTATTCCCTTCTTTTAGTTTAAATGGTATTAAACTTACACTCTTTATTCTTTAAATTTTTAACATTGTCTTTTTTTAATTGTATATTTAATGATTGATATCATATAAAACATAAACATTTCCTATGCCATGCATGGTACTATTTTATTAGGCCTTCGGAATCAGATATAGTTCTAAAACTCGTTGAATTGACCCATAACTCAGCCAAGTCAACTGACTCACCACTGCTTCTAATGGTATGGTCCACCTGAGAATTGGATCTGCTTCATTTTTTATATAATGATCCGGAAAAATGGATGGACAGAATGGATGCATAATACATATTACATACGTCATGGTGGGCCCCACAGTAACCCCACAGGGCTGCACCATCTTGGTTGAGGCTGGGGTCCCACATGATCTGCTCTCCAACTTAATCTGACTTGACATCAAGGTAGAGGCATGTGTGGCTTTTCGAAGAAGTAGAGCCCACCATCTCTCTCTGGTCCAAATCTGAGATCTTGCATGTTGATCATGCAAACATCCATGAGGCCATGTCTGGAAACCATGGATTTTCCTTTGATGTGATGACTTATGTTATTTGGCTGCTAAAGAAAAAGTTCAATTCTACAAATGTGGAAGCTGTCAAAGGAGATCGAATTAGGTGTGCCCTGGCCTCACCAAGATGGTGAGTCCTTTACTGTCGGGCCCACCTTGACGTATATAATCTATATCCACACCGTCCATCCATCTTGCCGGATCATTTTAGAGCACGGGTCCAAAACTGAAGAGATCCAATCCTCAGGTGAACCATACCATAGGAAAAGTGGTGATTGACCATTAATGGGTCATAAAAGTTTTGGATCAATGTTGATTTTTGCCTTCATCCAGGTTTATGTGACCATATATATATAATGGGTAACAAAAGTTTTGGATCAAGTTGATTTTTGCCATCATCCATATATATATATATATATATATATATATATATATATATATATATATATATATATATATATATATATATATATATATATATATATATATATCAACAGGTAAGATGGAAAATAAACGTCACGGAAACATTACTATGGGTTCAGGAAGTTTATAATGGCAAGGTGTTCAATCACCACTGTTTCCCTTGGTATGGTCCATCTAAGAATTGACTCTGACTTCATTTTTTAGCTCCAGCTCTAAAATGATATGGAGAAATGGATGAACGACGTGGATATAATATATATGAATCAAGGTGGGCCCTTGTGGAGTCGGCTCTCCTCTCAAATGTTGTCTCGGTGCCATTGCATAATCAGGACCCTTCATTTGCTGGGCCTTCCATAAATGGCCTATTATGCAAAATCCACACCATTTGGTCAATCAAATCTTTGACGTAATTCATGCTGCATCAAGTATCACACATAGTGAGAGTCGGTAGATTGACGGTCTGGATCAGCAAGAGGTGAGCCCTCCGGCTTTGGTTGGATATTTTGTTCAATAAAGAGAGAGAAAACATTCATGTTTTATATCCCCAGGGACATCCCTGTCCACGTTCTCAGCTTTACACGTGACACTGATGATTTCATGGTACATCTGATTGGTGCATCACGTGGATCCCGTATGAAAGGTGACCATATATAGCAATCATTTTGATCCATTCATCAGATGGTCCACACGTCTATTGTTGAGAATGGACGGCAAGAAAGTTCCATTATAGCTTGCATTCGTTTTGTTCAGTATCGCCCAGCTGATGTACGTACCAACCTCATATTAGCATGAGGTCGTCTTCACTGTCTGACCCACTTTATGCATGGATCAGATGTCCACACACTTTCCAGAATTGCACGTTTTGAATCTAGCTGATTTTTGTGTTTTTCCTTCATCCAGGTCTAAGTGATTTTTTGAACCGTTTGGATGGTACTTAACCATCATGGTGAGCCCTAGAAAGGTTTCAACGGTTGGTATCAGTGCCACTGCTACTTCATGTGGTGTAGTACATTTGAGTCTTGGATCTGCCTTATTTTTTTCTTATATGCTAAAACCATACGACAAAGTCAATGGATGGTGTGGATAAAACCCATACATCACAGCGGCCGCTTAGAGCCCCTGCCCGTTCCGATTTGGAGACGGGCAGGGGTAGGACGCAATCCGTGTTCCCGAATCATGGCAGATACATGATCATGAGTCCAAAGTCAGATTGATGGAAGATCCTAACCACTGATTAATTGGACCGTTTTGGGTATATTTCATTTTATCCGTTCATTTTATGTCCACCAATCCGGTCATTTAAAACATCGTTTTAGCATAAACTTTGTTTTATGGCCCCTCTATATCGTGACCGACTATTTGAGAGCTTATTTTGGATTAGACATATGCAATGCATATAAGTTTTTGATACACAAGTATGTATCATAAGAGCATCAATCCCAGTTCCCAGTCCCACATCGACTAGAGACCAAACAAGCAGATGAGTGAGGGTTACAAAAGAGCAGAGATGGGACCGTTGGATCATACTTACCTGGGCTGGGCCGTTTGGGCGATCACTAAGGCCCAGGGCCTAAGTTAGTGGCCTCCATTGCACTTGGGAGGAGCACTGACTTAGCATCTCCTCAAGCAGGAGAGTGCACGTCATAATTTGTGGTAGTGGGGGTACGCGCACGCGCGGCCCCTACCATTTCAAATCAAATCTATCCATTGGTTTGGGTCCGCTGGCTCATTAATGATCTGAATGCTGTCCAATAACTCGTTATGCTACCACTTCAAATCAAATCTATCCATTGGTTTGGGTCCGCTGGCTCATTAATGATCTGAATGCTGTCCAATAACTCGTTATGCTACCACCACTAGCCAGTGATTGGTGCCCCGCGGGCCCCACCATAATATGTGTTTTATCCACACCGTCCATTCATTTTTTCAGATCATTTTATGACTTGATCCAAAAAATGAGTCAGATCTAAATCTCAGGTGGACCACACCACAGGAAAACAGTTGTAATTGAATGTCCACCAGGTCCCACTGTAATGTTTATTTCATGTCCAACTTGTTGATTAGGTCATACACAACTTAGATGAAGAAGCAAAAAAAAAAAAAAAAAAAAAACAATTATCAGCTTGATCCAAAACTATTGTGGCTCCCAAGAAGTTTCAAATGGTGGAATTTCAATGACAATCTTTCCTTCGGTGCGTTCTGCTTGAGATTTGTATCAACGTAATTTTTTGGGCACATTTCATAAAATGATCGGTAACAAAAGAATGGACGGTGTGGATGAAACATATAAATCATGGTGGGGCCCATAAAGCATTGGCCACTAGCCATGTGATGTTCGTGTTATAGACCACTATGATGCTCGTCATATCCACTCCGTTCCTCTCCGGCCATGCTAAAAAAATAGTAGGAATGGAAACACCTACTGTCTAGGGCCACATAAGTTTCAGACCAAGATGATGCTTGTATTTTTCAGAAGTGGGCTGCGTGCTGAGTAGGGTTGTCAATGGGTCGGTTACGGGCCGGATCAGTGATGATCCGTATCCAATCTGATTAAGAATATATCCGACCCGAATCTGATTCGGATCACAAGTATATGATCCGAACCTGACCCGTTTAGATATTTTGAAATCCGTATCCGATCCGAATATGATCCGACCCTGATTTGGACCATTCATTCATGGATTTTCGTGGTCAGATCAGGACCCTCCATTCATGGATATCAATGGTCAGACTTAGACCATCCATTCATGGGTTTTGGAAAATGGCAATGGCCCGCGACCAGCGACCGGCCATCCAAATTTCAGAGGAAGAGAGAGGCAACAGCCCGCGACCGCCGACCGGCCATCCAAATTTCAGAGAAGGAAGAGAGAGGCAACGGCACGCGATCGGCGACCAGCCATCCAAATTTGAGAGAAGGGAGAGAGAGAGAGAGAGAGAGAGAGAGAGAGAGAGAGAGAGAGAGAGAGCTCTGTTCACCTGGCAGATTAGCAAATGAAGTGGTGTGAGACGACGAGATGACGAGATAGTGGGACGACCGGAGCAGACTGGAGCAGAGAGGCGTGGTGGTGGTGCGGTGGTGGTGCATAGAGAGCAGAGGCAGAACGAGGAGAGGAGGTAAGGAGGTGAGGAGTAGTCGAGCAGAGGTTAGGATTTTTTTCTCCTTTTTTTTTTTTCCCCCCCTTTTATATAGGGCTGTCAATGGTCCGAGCCTGGGTAGGTCTCGGCCCGAAATTTGAACTGTTTTGGGCCAATATGTCGGGTTAGCCCTGTGTAAAATTCTGATTTTCAGGCCCGCCTGGCTCATTGAAACCCTACTAATACATGATCTCTAATCGGGTCCTTAACGGGCCGGATCACGGTCGATCCGAATCCGACCCGAATATTAAACGGATCGAGATTTTCTACTTGAATCCGACCCGATGATCTGATTATTGATCCGAATCCATTTAAATCGGAGCGGATCTGGATCAGATATGGATCATCATGATCCGTGCCTATGACAGCCCTAGTGCTGAGTAACCCTTTTTTTTTTTTTTAGGTTAGTTCACACACCCCATTGTTTGTACGCCCACCCACCCCTATTAGTCACATCACAATGTTAGCCACCCCTAGGTCCATAGCTCAAGTGGCAGACTGAGTGAAGATAGCCTCATTTCAACAAGGAGGTCATGGCATCGATTGCTAAGTGTACTAAGTAAGCTGTGGGCCCACCGTTCTGTTCATCCATTTTATCATATAATTTTAGGGCTTGAGCTGAAAAGTGAAGCATATCTAAAGCTCAAGTAGACCACACCACAGGAAATATTAAATTAGACGCCTATCGTTGAAAAATTCTTCGGGGCCACAAAAGTTTTGGACCAAGCTAATATTTGTGTTTTCCTTCATCCATGTTTGTATGATGTAATCAACAGGTTGGATGATAATAAACATCACTGTAGGCCCTAGGAAGGTTTCAACATTGAAAATCATTATTCCTACTCCTGTGGTGTGGTCCACTTGAGCTTTAGATATGCTTTAATTTTGGGTTGAAACTGTAGCATCAGCTGGGAAAACGGATGGCCAGAGTGGATAAATCACATATATTTATGTATGGATCAGATGTCCCACATGCCTTTTCAGATTGTACGTGTAAATGTCCGTGGTTTTCAGGAGCAACTATGCCCTGGCCGAGTACTCTGCCTCATACAAATGCACTTAAAATTGTACACGTGGATCATGTTCAGCCGTCCAAATCATGGCAGATTTAACTATCATAGTCATGAGTACAAAGTAAGATTGATGGAAAGATCATAACCACTGATTAGTCAGACTGTTTTGGTACATTTCATTTTATCCATTCATTATATGTCCGCCAATTGATCATTTAAAACATCATATTAGTGTAAATTTTGTTTTATGGCCCCTCTTTATATTGTGGCCCACTGTTTGGATGGTTATTTTGAATTAGACGAATGCAATGTATAGAGGTTTTTAGTACACAAGTATGCACCATAAGAGGAAGCCAGAGCACCAATCCCACATCGAATGGATACTAAATAATGGGTAGGGAGAGAGGGTTATAAAAGAAAAGAGAAGGGAACCGTTGGATCATACTTACCTGGACGGGGTCGTTTGGGTGAACAAGAAGGCCCAGGGCCTAGGTTAGTGGCCTCCATTGCACTTAGGAGGGGCACTGACTTAGCATCTCCTCAAGTAGGAGAGTGCACGTCATAATTTGTGACAGAGGGGGTACGCGTTCGCGCGGCCCCTGCCATTCCTAATCCAATCTGATCTGTTGTATTCTTGTTTGACGGTCTGGATGTCATGTATATTCATGGGATTGTGCAATTGAAGGGTATCGTGTTATGTGGCCCACTCCTATTGTAATTGAACAGGTAGACAACGGATTTGATGAAAGATATGCACCAAACAACTGCGGGAGAGTTCAGTCCATCCCTTCTCTCAGTTCTAATTAGAGGCCCGTGATCCATGTAGGCCAGGGTACCTAGCCTATGCGGATTCCCTATGACAAGCTAGGTGGGGCCCACTGATGTTTGTGAGAAATCCACCCCATCCACTTTGCCAGCTCATTTTAGGAAATGAGCCCAAAAATTAGGCTGATCCAAGGTTTAAGTGGACCGCACGGCAGTAAAAAATAGGATTGAATGTCCACCGTTGAAACATTTGTGGGGCCACAGAAGTTTTGGATCAGGTTAATATTTATGTGTTTTCTATTCATCCGAGTATGGATGGCATATATACGTCACGGTGGATCCCGAGAGGTTTCAACAATAGGCATATCCCAACCCACTTTTTCCTCCCATGTGGCCCACTTGAGATTTGGATCTATCTCATTTTTGGCGCATGTCTGACATGAATGGGAAAAACGGATAGATGAGATAGATTTCTCATAAACATCATGGTGGGCCCCACCTACATATGTCACAAGAACTTCATACCATGGGAATGACAGTTAACATTAGATTCGAGTTTATTTGAGTGCATTTGAAATTCAAAATTTACCCTCTTTATTTATTTTTTATTATTATTATTTTAATGGGTTAATTCACACACCCCATTGTTAGTACACCCACCCACCCATGGTAGCTACATCAGGATGTTAGCCACCCCCACAATGGGAATCGATGCCATGACCACAGTGTTGAAACGAGGCTATCTTCACCCAGTCTGCCACTTGAGCTATGGACATGGGTGTAGCAAACTCATAGTGTAGCAATGATTTGAAATCACAATAAAATCTATGATTCCAAACTCAGTCTAGTATGGCATTTTTACAAAGTGTTGTTGACCCTCAAAACTGAGAAGGAGAGTTGCTTCTTCACAGAAATAGTAGGGTCTGATCGGCATGAGTCAGCAGTGCAGGTGGGCTCCAAAATCAACCCCATCTATGATTTAGGTAGATCATAAGATTGGAAAGAGCGTACAAGCAAGGCGGACCCTTGAAATTGTTTTCCTTATTGTGCCCCACCTTAATTAAGGATGGGCTTAAATTTTTGGATCATGCCTAAATTTTCATGTGACATCTAATGGTTGGAGTGGATTTCATATAATAATCACAGTGGGCCTTGTAAAAATCAAGGGTGGACATATCACCTACTTTAGGTGTGGCCCACTTGAATCACAAATCAGCCTGAATTTTTTGCCCTGGGGTAACGTTGGATGATGCATCTAATGATAAGAGCGGATTTCACATACACATCACTTAGGTCCCTAAATAGATCGTCTTTGATCTAGGATTTATTGAACATATTGGAAAGTAAACATTTGCAGGTTTGTGGGCCCACCAAAGTGTATGTCTTGGTAGACTTATTATAATATCTGTCTATGATATTATACATGCATATTATTTTGGAATATTGTATATGATTTAATTAATCAAATCTAAGCTTATGTGAATAAAATATAGGATTCCAATGCTTCTAGAACATAAGTTATCAAACAAAAACTTTGGATTCATTCCTACTATAGGTAGAGTTGAACACGAGCCAAGCTAGGTTGGTTAACTCGCTTGACTTGGCTCGGCTAGAAAGCTAAGTTTGAGCCGAGCTGAGCTTTTTTTTAGCTTCAAGCTTACTCGAGCTCAACTTGACTCAATTTGGTTCAAAGCTCGGCTTGAACTTGACTCAATTCGATTCGGCTCGACTCAGCCCAGTTTTAAATACCTTAAATATATATAATATACATATAATATTGATCAAATTCGAGTGCCCTAATCCTTACCCTTTTAAAAAAAATTGCCAAAGCCATCTTTTTTGTTTTTTCATCCTAGCTGACCTAAACTCTACTCGAAAGCTCGAACTCGAATTTAGCTTGAGTTAGCCCGAGTTGCTAACCAAATCAAGCCAAGCTCACTAGTTAGGCTCGAGGATTGAGCCGAGCCAAACTCAAGCTAGGGTAAGTTGTTGGCCGAATAAAGCCGAGTTGCGCCAAGCTTGACTCAATTCAGCTCATGTATAACTCTAATTACAAGATGCCAAACATAATTAAGTATTCTTAATGCATTGAATTCTAGTGTATACGTTATTTGAAATTGAATGAGTTCCGAATAAAGGCAACCAAATGAGCCCTCTTATGCATGTGGCTCTCCATTGATGTTAAAGGGCCTCTTTGAAAACACCAGTCAAAAGGATGTTTGCCGGAGTTTTCCCTTTGAGCCGAATGGAGGTTTTTTTTGATGTGCCCATAGTTCGATGAATGTTGGCTTACGTGGGATCAACCAAGGAAGCAAGCTTGAAACCCTATTTGCAGAAACCTTCTTTCGTGTAAGTGCATCCAAACGGGTCCTAAACTAACGTTTTTCTATTTTGAAGGGTTTTTGCATAATTGTGAAGGCATACGTGATACGTGAAAAGAATTCAACCCGTTCATCGTATGATTCAATGCATGTCACTCCCAGGGTCACAAATTCTGGGAGGAACTTTGGTTGGGAGGAAACATCGACCGTTGCTTGCATGGAGGGCCCACCATGTTTTATATGCAATTCAGGCAATTCATACTCTAAATATGTTCTGCATAAATGGTTAGGCCGAAAATCAGGCTGATTCACAATTAAAATGGGCCTTATGTAATCAAGGGTGGGCGTCCGATCTTACATTGCTTGGCGTATTTTTGCCTATTTGAGTGACGTATCAGGCTGACATTTGGCACCTGTTGGTCATATGAGGTGACTCATCTGATAGACAGATTCGATGGTCTTCGTACATCACCTGGGCCCATCGTATGCCTTGACTCATGCATTAGCTTTGCACCATTTAAGACATGTTGCTGGCTCACCAAATGACATAATTGTAGTGCAATCTAGACCATGAAAAAACTCCGTCCTAACTGTGGCAGAACCAGATCAGCGGTGTAGAATAAACCGTGGCATATACAATATCTTTTTAATCGCGCTGGATATATAGAAGATATGTCATATTGACGTTTATGCAATCTCTAGATGAGTGCGAATAATAGTTGGGGCTATGTTAGTATTGGAGCACGTTCAAGGTGTTTGACAAAGACAAAATGTGATCGAGACAAGGTAGCTGTTCCTTTACAGCTGGTTACATGCGAAAGCACCGTGCAGACGAGAGGATATCCTTACATTTTAATAAAAAATGTTATAAATATCGAGGGCAAATAAGAAGAGAAGGATCCATGATCAAATCCCAACTCAATCAACAATTAACCAGTGCAATGTTGTTTATCTGTCTTAGCTTATCATCTCCACCACTCATCAATTGCGAGATGTCTAATTTTCAGGAGTAGTTAAGTTTGTCCCTACACTTACGCCGAATCAACTTTAGTTGTAGTCAATAGCTTGTAATTCTTTTCTATCTGCGCTCGCATCCTGAATCTGAAGGAAGATCTTAGCCTTAGGAGCTGTCTGCCTACGCTCATACGTTGGGTCGACCATAGTTGTAATTAGTTGGTATTGCCTAGGGCTGTAAATGGGTCAACTGGACTCGATGGGGTACCTGGACCCAACCGATTTAGCCCCGACCTTGGACCCAACCGATTTAGACCCGACCCAGACCCAACCCATTTGTTAAATGGTACGGGTCTGGGTCCAAGAACAGACCCAATTGCTAAACGGGTCTGGGTCTGGTTTCCTTTATATTAGGCCCGACCCGAACCCATTTAGTAAGTGGGCGGGTTTGGTTTATGTTTCGAAGGACCCGTCCAGCCCAAACCTGTCCAGACCCGGTTTTAAGCCTTGTAAAAATGCTTGCATACTTGATCCAGACCCGACCCATTTATAAATGGGTCTGGGTGGATCTCCCTCTACTAGACTCGGACCCATTTATAAATGAGTCTGATCGGTTAATTCGGACTCGACCTGGACCCGCCCATTTAGTAAAAGGGTCTGGGTCTAAAATTTGGACTTAGACCCATTTAGTAAATGGGCGGGTCTGGTTTTGGCTAAATCCCGCCCCGAACTCGACCATTTATAGTCCTAGTATTGCCTTTACCTCGCTCATCAGTACGTTGCTCCACAAAGCACCTTGTTGCTCTCAGTTAAGTTGGTGATCCCGTTATAGTGGTAAGTTTCGTCATTTCTACATCCATTTCTTATTTATCTCTGTTCGACTATACAATTGTTGTACCTTCGAAAGTTA
The DNA here is from genome assembly GCA_003013855.2 of Liriodendron chinense. Lineage (NCBI taxonomy): Eukaryota > Viridiplantae > Streptophyta > Magnoliopsida > Magnoliales > Magnoliaceae > Liriodendron > Liriodendron chinense. The sequence goes on along the minus strand of ML058538.1, from coordinate 3,432,109 downwards.
TTAGTTTTCAAGGCAAAAAAAGAACTCATTGGAAGAAGAGCTCTAACCTCCACAAATGCCCTGATATCTCTTTTCGTAGTTGGTTAAATAGACGGACGGTCGAACCATGACCAGGCACTCTTTATCTCAACGCCAGGGATTCGTGGTTGCGGTTTGAATCAGACCTAATTAGTTCTGGAACGCCCACAAACCATACATGCATCTTGCATAGCTAAATTTGATACCAACACCAACTGTGTATGCCAAGAAGATAATAATTTGACTCTCCCTTTAAATTTGTACCATTTACTACATTGCGTTTATCATCCATTTGATAAGCATTCATTGGATGGTTGGGATTGGTTGATCAGAGTGACTTTAGAGATGTTCCCTTCACAATGGGACTTGAAATTTTTATGGTTTAGATGGGGAGTACCTTGGTAACACCTCAGTGGATGTTACCCTGACCATGTGGGCCCCACCTTGATGTATATTTTGTATATCCACACCATCCATCCATTTTTCTAGCTCATTTTAAAATTGGATCTCAAAACTTAAGCGGATCCAAATCTCAGGTGGACTACACCACTGGAAACCATGGTAAATGATAGTTAAAAACATTTTGTAGGCCATAAAAGTTTTGGATAAAGTATTTTCCCAGTAATCCAAGTCTGTTTGAGCTTATTAACAGGTTGGATGGCAAATAAACATTACTACAGGCCTTCGGAAGTTAGGTTGGATGGCAAATAAACATTACTACAAGCCTTAGGAAGTTAGGTTCGATGGCAAATAAACATTGCTATAGGCCTTAGGAAGTTTTTACTGGTGGGCGTTAAATCACTACTATTTCCTATGGTTTGGTCTACCTGAGAATTGGATCTATTTAATTCTTGGGACTACGTATGGACAGGAAAAACGGATGGACATGGATATACAACAAATCATCAAGGTGGCCCTAGGGTAACACCTCTCGATCTAGATAGTTATTAGTGCCACTTGCGAGGAGGACAGTGAATCACCACCATTTCCAAGAGGTGCAAACAATCCTTCGAGTCATAACCATGAAAAGACAGTGAGGACCACCCACACCTTTGGGACAATGGTAGACTGAGTGAAGATAACCTCGTTTTAATGTTGAGGTTGTTGGGAATAGGGACGCCAGCAATGGAAACAGAAGCTAAACAACACCATAACAGAATATATGATCAAATGAAAAACACAATGTAATCAATCACATAAGCATTCAACCACAAGAGACAATCCAATTTTACGTCGAAAAACCAAGGTCTTAGTATTGATTCTCAATGTGGGGGTGGCTTACATTTACGTGTAACTAACAGGTGGCCGTGGGTGTGTACTAACCCAAAAAAAGGAAAAGAGATAAGTAAATGAAAAGACAGTGAGTACGCAACGGACCGGCGAGATGGTGTCCTCGACGCTTCTACGGTTCTACCCTTATTGTGCGAAATAGATTGCGAGGTGTGCCACACGCCACCAACCTTGGTGGAGTGTTGACGTCACCAAGTTCTGACCCCACAATGATGTATGCATTGTATCCACACCATCCATCCATTTTACCATGTCATTTTAGAGCATGGGCCAAAAAACAAGCGGTCTCTAAACTCAAGTAGACCACACCATGAAAGCAGTGGGGATTGAATGTCTACCATTGAAAACTTCTTAGGGCTATGGAAGTTTTGGATCAATTTGATATTTGTTTTTTCCCTTTATCAAGGTTTGTGTGACCTTATGAACAGGTTGGATGACAAATAAATATCATGGTGGGCCCTAAGAAAGGTTTCAACGGTGGGAATCATTGTCCCCACTTATTTCTATGGTGTGGTCAAATTAAGCGGGATCTGTCTCATTTTTTGGATTTTGGCCTAAAATGATTTCACCAAATGAATGGACAGCGTGGATATAACACATACATCATGGTGGGGGCACATAACTTGGTGACGTCAACACACCACTAAAGTTGGTCATGTGTGGCACACCACGTAATCCACTTCCGTAAGTGGAAACTTGAAAAGGAGGCCGGATTTACTAGTAGAGGTTTGTGCACATTCAATGGCTTGCATCTTAATTCAAACCGTCCAAATGATTTTGACAACTGCAGTAACCAAATAACCAAATTGATTCGGTTGTCCAAACCATCTGATTCGTGAAGATTATCTAGAGGAATTTAAGCAACAATCTTTCCTTTGGGCAATCTAATTGATGGTGATGGGTTGAATGTTAGGAATCACCTGTTTACACCCAATCAGTCATAGCCAGCTCCAATGAATGGGATGCCACCACTTGCCGACATACTCATGAGAAATCAGAAAAAGGACTTCGTCGCAAAGAGAGATCTTAATGATCCAAAGATATAATTGCCATAGATGCATGTCAGGTCAAGAATTTCATAGCACCATAAAATGCAGGCACGACTGAAATCTAATAGGCAATTATTTTCCTAGTAACAAGTGGTGAGGAGATATAAGTTACGCATACGCAATAGAGCATGTGTAACATAATGTAATGCTAAGGCAGTGATACATAGTAACATGCGGCAAGATAATATTAACCACATACATAGAAACTGTTAGCAGTGCACTAAGCAGGTGACAACCGGACTGGAAATAGAAATATAAATAAATACAACAATACGTTAGCTAATTGGCCTCGTTTTGAATTAAAAACATATTAGGCCAAGCCCGCTAACCAATATGCCAATCTATAACAAAAGCCAAGTAACCATACACAAGCCTACCGCTAATTCAAATCTGTAAAAGCAGCAAAAAAATAAAGAGTTTGGGCAATCACCATTCCAAATACACATTTCTTATTCAACTTAACATTGCCTATTTTGGCTTTTCATCCCACATGAACACCTATCTTAGATAAGTTTAGCCTAATTTAGCATCTTTATTTTTGTTCAACAGCACAATGCTAGAGTAAATCGGAATTAATTAGTGTAGCTTTGGTTTAATTACTTCACTTTTGTCTAACGCATCATTGCAGCAAGTTGAAATTAGTTTAGGTTTGTCCATGACCTCGTCATTGGATTCTAAATCCTTAAGTCCTTAGTGACTTTTCAGGTTACAACATGTTGGCCAAACCACAACTATCTAGGTTTAGATGACCGTCAACCATCCACACCCATGTCGCTTACATGAACGGTCATAGGTAATTTCCTCTGTTTCGTTCATTTATTTGTTAATCGTAATACACCTTTATTCAATTAATAAAAATGATACTTAGCCTTATATTTCTCATTTTTCATTAAGTGTTTACTTTGCTGATAAACCCATAAGTTATCACCGTGGCAATAGCCTTTGTTTGAAGAACTCATTTAAAGGACTAAAATCACCTAACTCGTTACCAATTGATGGTTGAATAGTTAGGTCAATCTTTATACATCGGGACCTAGTTTGGCCATTTCAACACCTATGGGTCACAAGGCATTTAGTTAAGTTCGAGTTATAAATGACTTCGGCCACGCCCAATAAATAATACATGCAAACGGGCAATCAAATCCCGACAGATCACCATATATGTGGCGAGTATCCCAATTGAAGCCCAACATCATCATTTCAATTGATTTTAGGTTAGGCTCATCGCCATATAGATCCATCATTTTGACAGACTAGATTGAGATACATGCATGTCACATGTACTGTCACATGCATTGGGGGAATGCTCATGCATACTACATAGGGGTGTCAATGGGCCAGGATCAGGCCTGAAAATTAGGATTTTGAATAAGTTGGCCTGACGGCCCCATGCCCAGCCCAAAACAGTTCAAAATCTGGGTCAAGACCTACCCAAGCCTGGCCCATTGACAACCCTAACATTACGTTCAATACTCTACCAGAGTAGTACAATTTTTCTGTAGGGAGAATCCTTTTCCCTTTCTTCCTGTCAATGCCGCCCTCCATCCAGAATCGTGGCATGGATTAGGTGAGTCCAGGATAACAGCTTAGCTTAGCGGGTGAGTCCTTGATTGTGGGACCCACCTTTATGTAGGTGTTGTATATCCACTCCATCAATTAGTTTCTAGCTCATTTTAGACATGAACTAAAAAACGAAATAGATCCATGACTCGAGTGAAACACACTAGTGGAAATAATGGTCACTGAATGCTTACCATAATATTTTTTTATAAGGGTCCGTTGCCATCGAACTCGTTGATAAGGTCATACTGTCAATGAAGGGAAAACACAAATTTCATCATGATCCCACACTTTTGTCGCGGACAAGAAGTTTTATTGGCCAATGACCACTGTTTCCTTGTAGTGTGGTCCACTTGAGATTTAGATTGCTTCATTTTTTGGATCATGCCCTAAAATGATAAAGAAAAACTGACAATGGACAAAGTGGATATACAACAAATGCATCAAGGTGGGCCCCACGGTCAGCAACTTATCCACTAAGCTTTTACCCAGACTCACTAAATCCACGCCCTATTTATACTGCTACAAAACCCTCACTTAAAACATAAAAAGCTTTCACAGTGTAGTAATTAGGGGCCTTGTCCTTAAAACGACCATCAACAATGAGCTGGATGAGATGAACGGTTGGGATCACTGAACAATGGGCCGCTCGTGTAGAAACTAAAAACCCGAACGTAATGTACGTTCTCTCGGCCCGAGCACCATATGATACCCATATTCTTCTTTCCATTACAGGGACAATACTGTTCTCGGCAATTTCTCGAATAGAAAATTCTCGTGATATTTTAAATTTTAGGTTTTTGTTGGAATATTATTGGAAAATCTTGCCGCAATTAACATATTCATTCTTAATTAATAAAAACATTCAAAATTTAAAATATAATTTATATTCCAAAATCCGCAAGGTTTTGGACGGTTTTGGCAAAATACAGGCATGGCCCGCTTGATGACTGGATTGGGCTGATCTTTTCATATATCGTTCTCCATGGTGGGGCTAATCCATTGAACGGATTGGATGTCCAATGTATATGATAGATTAAAAGTATTGGCTGGGTGGACATAAAGCGTGGTTCGCAACTCTTTAAGTCCAACCAGCAGAATCATTTGTTAAGTGCCGTGTGACATCTAATTCTCTTAATAAGTTGGCCCTACCATGACAATCAACTAATATAAAAATTAGACCTTTCCACTCATCAAGTGAGCCTCACTATAGAAAAGTGTAAAGCTATTAATAAGTAAGAAAATAAGTGTGGTCCACTTGATGAATGGATACAGATGGTTTTTGCATAAATTGGTTCTTATGGTGAGTTTAATCTATTTAACATGTGTCGGAAACTTGTGGTTCAACCAGTTGTACTGAAAATAGAGTTGTACATGAGTTGAACCAAATCGAGCTGGCCCAACTTGGTCCGGCTTGAGTAGTGGATTAATTGGGCTTGAGCTTGGCTTAGTTTGCTCCTCGAGTCAAGTTGGTCCACTTGGCTTGGTTTGGCCAAACTTTCAAGCTAAGTTTGAGCTAAACTGAGCTTGAGCTTTCGAACTTACATTGAGCTTAGGTTTCTGAGCTTACTTCGAGTGACAACTCATCACACAACACACCAGTCACAATCGAGTCAATCCGATCCTAGTTCGAATCAAATCGAGCCTGATTTCAAACCAAGTTGAATTAAACTCGAGTTAACAAGTGCTTGGCTTAAATTTTTAACAAGCCAAAAAATTAGAGTCAGTTTGATTCGATCCACCTTTCAATTGTGTAAAATAAAGCTTTTTCGAGTAAGCTTGGTTCGTGCACAGCTCTATTTTCAGGAGGAGACCTTCACTTTTAAAAGTGCTGCCAATACTTTGAAGATATGGCCTTTGATCGATTTTCCGATATTTTAAAAATATCGGCGATATTTTTCACCATGCTTTCCGTCCGATAGAAAATACGAAGAAGCAGATGAAAAGGACGGAGAGAGAGAATCTTTGAAAGCCCCAAATCTCCATCTTTTTCCTTTTTCCGCTCAGTCCATCTCGTCTGTCTGTTCTTTGATTTTCCGATCGGAGGCGTCAGATTTCCGGCGGGGAATCCGTGACACCTCCGGCGATGTCGACGCCGGCGAGGAAGAGGCTGATGAGGGATTTCAAGAGGCTGCAGCAAGATCCGCCAGCTGGTATCAGCGGAGCGCCTCAAGACAACAACATCATGCTCTGGAATGCTGTCATCTTTGGGTATCTTTTTCAATCTCTTCTTTTCTTTCTTGGATTTCAGATGAGTATTTCGGGAATTTTGAAATATGGTTTTTTTTAATAATTATTTCAGGCCTGATGATACACCTTGGGATGGAGGTGAGTTCATTTTTCCGTATTCAAATTTCCCTTTTTTTTTTCGTTATTTTAGTTGATTCTCATTTGTGGAATTGATATCTACACGCCCTTTTCTTTCCACTTTTGTAATACAATGCTACACAGCAATATCAAGAGAAGGAATAAAAAGGTGCTCCTTTCAATCAGGGAGGGTCTGATATTTAAATAAAAGGGTGATGGGTTTTGGGTTGTTTTTGGATTTTGTTTCATTGGGTTTTGGTTTTTTCTTTGATAGATTAGAAATCAGTGTTGGATTTTTGTTTTCGTTAAAAGAACAATTAAGTGGTCGTTTGGATAGGCTGCAAATCATTTACTAGTAAATGACTTAAGTGCTAGTAAATGATTTACTACCTTCTGTTTGGATGTAAGTTGTAAATGATTTTGTTTGCATAGCCTGTAAATGGGTTATATCCTGTAATTGTATATTCACACCTGAAAATCAATTTAGCAAATGACATTCAAATTACATGTTGGAATTTCCTTTCAAGTGGATCATTGGGTCAAACCCATACCACTAAAGCTTAGAGTTAATCCTAAAAAAAAACCTAGTAGCATGTGAGCCATACAAGTGGGCCCATGAATTCAAATGCTATTGTCAAAGGCCATACAGGTGAAGAGCCATACAGGTGGAGAGCCGCTGCCGGAAGGGTGTTTGAAACTTGGAAGATCACGAGAGGGAGGCAAGGGAGGGAGGGAGATTGCAGAGAGGGAGAGGGAGAGGGAGCCGTTGGATGTGATTTCACAGCAGGTGCGAATCTGCTTTTAAAGCAGAAATTTGAAAATAGATCCGTTGCCATCTATCTCATTTACTAGTAAATGAAATCTCACCTTTTTGCTAGTAAATGGGAGAGGGGATTTGCTAGTAAATCATTTACTACTAGTAATTATTTACTAGCAAATGGGAGCATCCAAACACAAAAAATGCCCATTTACTAGTAAATCATTTACTTGATTTACTAGTAAATGATTTACAGCCTATCCAAACGACCCCTAAAAGTCAATAACATGATTCTCGATCATTTATCGTGAAATTGGTTCTGGGTTTTGAGTTGTTTCTGATTTTGAATTGATGAGAAATTGTGTTTGGTTGTGATGGGCTGTTTATGGTTGTGAATATTACTGGGTTTTTGTTTTCTTGAGTTGGATTATTAGAAACAGGTTCTTATAGAAAATGGATTATTGGGGTGTTGAGTTGTGGTTGTTTGCAGTTGTGATTTTTTTTGTTTCTCTTTGTTGGATTGGAAAAAGGTTGTCTTAGAAATGGATTCTGGTGGTTCTGATTTGGGTTGGTTTGTGGTTGTGACTTGCGAGTGTTGTCTTTCTTCATTAGCTTAGAAATGAGTATTGGGTTGTTTTTGGTTGCGAGTGTTGTTTGTTTTTTTTTGCTAGGTTAGAAATGAATTTTGGGTTGCTTATGGTTGTGAGTGTTGTTGGGTATTTGTCTTTCTTCTCTATGTTAGAAATGGGTTTTGGATTGTTTATGGTTGTGAGTGTTGTTTGGTTTTTCATCTCTCTTCACTAGGTTAAAAATGGGTTTTGGATTGTTTTTGGTTGCAAGTGTTTTTGGCTTTTCTATTTCTTCATTTAACTCAAATGGTTTTTGGTTTTGGTCATAGTTGCTGAATTCACTAAACTCCCTCTTGCACTCGCGAATCATGCGCGCTGGCTCACAATGGTGGCAAATCAATTTTTGAATCAGTAACCACTAGTTGATGCTAACACATTTCGGCCTACTCTCTTTCTATTCCGCATAAAGCTGTAAGAATTTTAGAAGGAAAGGTATGTACATTGATAGTAAAATTTTATAAGGAACTATTGAATAGGGAAGTTTGGAAAAGACCACTCTCGATAATCACCCATTTGATTCCATTTAATCGGAGGAGGCCAAGTCTCTCTCGAAGTCTCTTCAGTTAAAGAGATAGGTGGCGTTCGCGGATTTGGGAAGTGAAAAGGCTCCCAATTTGGATGGATATTCGATAGCTTTTTATCCAAAGTTTCTCGATAGTGAAGGTGAATGTGATCGATTTTGTGAATGAATTTTTCAGAAAAGATTTCTAGCGGTGGAACTAGGGGTGACATTTATTGCTTTAATTCCAAAAAAAGAAGGGGTGGAAAGCTTGAAGGATTTTAGGCCGATTAGTCTCTTGGGGAGCCCTTACAAGATATTGGCAAAGATCAAGCTTTAGGGTTTTGATCGGTGCTAGGAAGAGTGATATCGAAGTCGCAAGGGGCATTTGTACAAGGCCATTAGATAGTGGATGGTGCATTGATAGCACATGACATTATTGATGCGTATAATAGGCAAGGAAGAATGAGTGGTTTGCAAATTGGATATTGAGAAAGCGTATGATCATGTTGATTGGAGATTTTTAGACTATATGCTAGGATGTTTGGGATGTGGAGATAAATGGTGATCGTGGATTTGTGTTTGTGTTCAATCAGCCTAAATTCTTGGTGATGATAAATGGATTCCCACATGCTTTCTTTCAGGCATCAAGAGGTTTGTGTCAAGGAGATCCTTTGCGCTATACTTGTTCGTGGTGGTGATGGAGGCATTGAGTAGGAAGGCGTAGTGGTCGGCTTATTTAATGGTTTTAAAGTCAACAACTCTCGATTTCAAATTTCACACTTACTATATGTGGACGATATGTTGCTTATGTGTGAGGCGGATGAATTAGAGGTTGATAACCTTTTAGATGATTGTCATTTGTTTTGAGGTGGTTTTGAGCTTGATGGTAAACTCGAGTAAAAGTGAAATTCTGGGAGTGGATTGGTCAAAGGAAGAGGTATGCTTATTTTCTACGGTCTTTTGTTGTAGAAAAGGGTCGTTTCCATCAACATATCTTGGGTTGTCGTTATGAATAGGGAAGTCGGCTAAACATATATGGGATAAAGTAATTAAGAGGTTCTAAAATAAGTAATCAAGTTGGAAGAATAGGCATTTATCATTAGGTGGAAGACTAATGTTGATTAAGGCAATGACGTCCAACTCACCAGTCTATTATATGTCTTTATTTAAATGTCCCAAGGTGGTGGTGGATAAGCTTGAAAAAATTAAGAGAGATTTTCTATGGAGGGGGTGAAAGAAAAATACAAGTTTCATCTTATGAATGTGGGAGGAGATGCTCCTTAAAATAAATAAGGTTTGGGAAGGAGTGGGGTGTTCATTAGGTAATGGTGAGGGTATTAGATTTTGGGAGGATGTTTGGTTAGGGGATAACAAATTGAGGGAGAGGTTTCCACCACTAGCGGGTATATAGTAAGAGACGAATGTGTTGGTGGCTAGATGCTTTTTGCTACATGGGGATAAAGTTATTTTGGTTCCTCCCTGTAGGAGGAATCTAAATGAGGATGAGGTGGTGGAACTCTCGAGTTTGTTGGATGGTGTTGAGAAAGGTTCGCCCAGTGATATCCAAAAAAGATTCAATGAGGTGGTTAGATGCAAAATCTAGCAGTTTCTTAGTTAAATCCTTCTACCAAAGGATTAGTGATTGGTGGGTTAAATGTTATTGAGGTTAGTCACATGGCACACATATGGAGATACGGAGCTCCTCCAAAGGTGGCCGAATTAGCTTGGTTAGTTGGTTAGAGCAAAGTGCTTATGGTTGACAAATTGAGGGAGAGGTTTCCACTACTAGCAGGTATATCAAAAGAGAAGAATGTGTTGGTGGCTAGATGCTTTTCGCTACATGGGGATGAAGTTATTTGGGTCCTCCTTGTAGGAGGAATCTAAATGAGGATGAGGTGGTGGGGCCCTTGAGTTTGTTGGAGTGATATCAAAAAAAAGATTCGATGAGGTGGTGGAGCTCTTGAGTTTGTTGGAGTGATATCAGAAAAAGATTCGATGAGGTGGTTAGATGCAAAATCGGGCAGGTTCTTAGTTAAATCCTTCTACCAAAGGATTAGTGGTCGGTGGGTTAAATGTTATCAAGGTTAGTCACACGTCACACATATGGAGCTCCTCCAAAGGTGGGCCACATTAGCTTGGTTAGTGGGTTGGAACAAAGTGCTTACGGTTGACAATTATGAAAAAGAGGAATGATCCTTCCAAATGTGCCTTTTGTGCTATAAGGCTGACGAGCTGGTGAATTATCTTTTCATTCATTGCAAGTTTGCTAAGGTGTGGGAGGGGTTTATTGTTAAGTTTGGTATTCAGTGGGTTATACTGGGTTCAATAGAATTATTCTTTTTGTCTTGGCATGGAGGGGGGAAAAGGGAAGCGAGGAAACGAAATGTGGTGTCTTTGTCTTATGGCTGGAATTTGGGTCTTATGGATGAAAAGGAACAATCACTGCCTTAGGAATTGGCAAAGATCTCCTTTGGAGAATTGTTACATGGACAAGGAGATGGTTATGGAATGGTTGATCGAAGCAAAGGCAATAGTGGCAGATCAGTTTTTTGAAAGTTGGATAGATTTGCAATCTTAGTTTCTTTCTTTTTTATTTTTTATTTCCTTATAATTCTTTGGGCTTTTGGCCTTTGGCAATAGAATTATCAGTTTAAAAAAAAAAAGTTGTAAGAATTTGTGCGTCCTCAACCCTTAAAATACAGAAAAGTTAAAGCTTGCTTTAGGTGATGAAAATATGAACTTGGTAAAGTTTGAACAGGATACTTCGAGTACAGATTGGGGTGGGTTTACTATTAAGACAATTAGATGTGATGAAGAGAACAAATTGAACTTGCAGACATGGTGAATTGTGGTGATGGATTAACTGCAAAATGAACTAAGTGAATTTGATTCATTGGGAATCCACAAGTTACAGATGCTTCAAGAATTCCTCCTGTTCAAAGGTGGGGGTGTTCTCTATAGTTCTAGTTCTGTTTAGAGACTGGCCCCTCTAGGCTTAGGGGGTCTTAGTTTGGGCTTGGGCAGATGGAGAGCAGCTTCCCTCTTTTTTGTTCCTTCTTTTTTGTAGCTTTTCCCTTCCCCTGTTGCTTTTTTTGGTTGTGTTTGATGTTTCTGTTTTTTCTTCTTTAATAAAAGTTTCAACTTAAAAAAAAAAAACAAGTTACAATTTGTGTGCCAGACCCAAACCGAGTCAATGTGCAGACCTGGAAACTGTGGTTATGGTTGTTTATGGCTGTGGATGAAAAATATATTTGGGTTTACGTTAGAACTAGGCCTTGTTTGGTTTGTTATGATTGTGGTTTTTTTTTTTTTTTAATATATATATATTATTTATTAAAATGGGTACTGGGCATTGGTGTTTTTATTTATTTATTTATTTTTTTTGGGGGGGGGTTAGTACACACCTCCCATTATTAGTACACACACCCACCCCTGTTAGTCACACTACAATGTTAGCCACCCCCACTTTGGGAATCGATACCATGACCTCAGTGTTGAAACAAGGCTATCTTCACTCAGTCTACCACTTGAGCTATGGATTCGGGTGTGGGTACTGGGCATTGGTTGCTTATGGTTAGGTGCTGTTGTGTTTTGGTCATTTATGTTTGTGAATATTATTTGGCTTTGTTTGTTCTCTGTTGGATATGAATTTTGAGCTTTGGTTGTTTATGATTGTGAATGTTAGTTTTGCTTTTATTTTTTAGGTAGAATATGCTTTTCGTTTTGGTTGTGGAAGTTATTAGGTTTTGCCTCCAAATATTTTGGTGTAGGCATGTTTATCTTGTCCCTAATATGGTAAGGATTTCCTTCTGTGTTTTTTGTTTTTTTATTTTTGTGTTTAAGAAATGGATTTGCAGCTGTGTATGGTTTATGGTTGTAAAGTTGTTTGGTTGTCTCAGAATAGAAATGGCTTTTGGAATTGGTTATTTACGGCTGCAATTGTTTTACCTTTTGTTTTAAAGATGGGGTTTGCATTTTATGGTTACAATTTTTTTATTCTTTTATATTCTCTTTTGAAGAAAGAAATGTTTCGATAAAATTGTTTTACCAAGAAAAAAAGATCAGAAATCGAGGTTTTGGGTTCTGTGCATTTATAATCAGAATTTTGTCTTTTTCTACAAATGCTTTTACATTTTAGATGTTTATTTGAGCCATTTTAATGCAAGGGCATTTTCACACCGGGCTTGAGTGGGGCGGCCTGCGGACTCGGGAGCACAGTCGGGGTGGGGTTGGCTGTGGACTCAGGGGGACCGTGGATTCGGACCCACTTGTGGATTCGGGGCCCATGTAGGAGAATTCGACTGACGGCCTAGGGTGACCTATGGATTTGGGGCCTTGAGGTGAACCTGTGGATTAGGAGCCCTCTCGACCTGGGCTATGAGATAAAGGGATTGATTCGCCACACTCTAACAGTTCGAGCTTTTAGAGCAAGTGATTAGTTGTCCTGCATCAAATTGGTATAAGAGCAGGAGGTCTTGTGTTCGAAACTCCTCGCCAGGGGTGAATAATGCAGGGGCATTTTCACACCGGGCTTGAGTGGGGCGGCCTGTGGACTCAGGAGCACACTCGGGGTGGGGTTGGTTGTGGACTCAGCGCCTGTGGACTCAGGGAGACCGTGGATTCGGACCCACCCATGGATTCGGGGCCCATGTAGGAGGATTCGATTGAGGGCCTAGGGTGACCCATGGATTCGGGGCCCTGAGGTGAACCCGTGGATTCGGGGCCCTCTCGACCTGGGCTATGAGATAAAGGGATTGATTTGCCACACTCTAACAGTTTGAGCTTTTAGAGCAAGTGGTTAGTTGTCCTGCATCAAATTGGTATCAAAGCAGGAGGTCTCGTGTTTGAAACTCCTCACCGGGGGTGAATAATGTAGGGGCATTTTCACACCGGGCTCGAGTGGGGCGGTCTGCGGGCTCAGGAGCACACTCGGGGTGGGGTCGACTGTGGACTCAGGGGGACCGTGGATTCAGACCCACCTGTGGATTTGGGGCCCACGTAGGAGGATTCGACCGAGGGCCTAGGGTGACCCGTGGATTCGGGGCCCTCTCAACCTGGGCTATGAGATAAAGGGATTGATTTGCCACACTCCAACAGTTCGAGCTTTTAGAGCAAGTGGTTAGCTGTCCTTCATCAGGCATTTTCACACTGGGCTCGAGTGGGGCGGCCTGTGGACTCAAGAGCATACTTGGGGTGGGGTCGACTGTGGACTCAACGCCTGTGGACTCAGGGGGACCGTGGATTCGGACCCACTCGTGGATTCGGGGCCCACGTAGGAGGATTCGACCGAGGGCCTAGGGTGACCCGTGGATTCGGGGCCCTTTCAACCTGGGCTATGAAATAAAGGGATTGATTCGCCACACTCTACCAGTTCGAGCTCGAGCTTTTAAAGCAAGTGGTTAGTTGTCCCGCATCAAATTGGTATCTGAGCAGGAGGTTTCGTGTTTGAAACTCCTCACCGGGGGTGAATAATTCAAGGGCATTTTCACACTGGGCTCGAGTGGGGCGGCCTGTGGACTCAGGAGTACACTCAGGGTGGGGTCGGCTGTGGACTCGGGGGGACCGTGGATTCGGACCCACCCGTGGATTCGGGGCCCACGTAGGAGGATTCGACCGAGGGCCTAGGGTGACCTGTGGATTCGGGGCCCTGAGGTGAACCCGTGGATTCGGGGCCCTCTCAACCTGGGCTATGAGATAAAGGGATTGATTCGCCATACTCTAACAGTTCGAGCTTTTAGAGCAAGTGGTTAGTTGTCCTGCATCACATTTTCTACAGTTTAGTTTTCTGACTTGTGTTTTTACCACAACTGTACAATCTATTAGATTAGGTCACTATCTTGGGATTTCTAGGATTTTGTTTGCAGGTTACTTTTGACTTATGTTTTATGGGATTGGTTTCATTGGTACGGCAGTTATCATGAACCCTAGAAAAGTGTTAAATTTTGAATTTGAACTTTATTTACTTTTAGTTGTGTGAATGGCTTGTCAGAAAAATTATACACCACATTACTTGCATTTGTTAATGAATTTTGAAGGCAGTTGTAGATTGTCGAGTTTGACCTCTCTCTATTTCTTTTGTGGTGATTGCGGTGGCTCTTAGTAGGATGTTGGTTAAAGCTGATGATGAAAATCTTATTAATGGGTTTAAGGTGCAGAACGAACTTTGTCATCTCTCACCTTCAATTTGGGGAGGACGCGGTTCTATTTTGGAAAGGAAACAGGGAATAGGTGGGAAATATGTGCATGGTGGTTTAGATGCTTTGAAGCAGTGTCGGGATTAAAGATTAATCTCTAAAAAAGCAAAATGATGGGAATTTGGTTGGACTAGGAAGACATAGTTGGGCTAGCCGGAAGATTGCAAAGTGGATTTTCTCCCTTCAAATTACATGGGCCTCCCTTTTTGTGTGGGTAAGCTCCTATCCACTTATGGGATGAGGTGGTGAAGAGGGTTGAAAGAAAGTTGTTGGGCTGAAAATAAGGTATTTATCTTTTGGAGTGCGTATCATTCTTATAAGCTTGGTTCTCTTGAGTATGCTAATTTATTTCATATCCCTGTGTAAATGCGTAGCTGGGGTGTTAGTAAGGTAGAAATAAAAGTCCAAAGGACTTTCCTGTGGAAAGGAACCATTGATAAGCATAAATACCATCTCCTAGAATAGGCAAATTTTGCATGCCGAAAGCTTAGGAGGTGTGAGGGTCAGATCTCCAAAATTCATGAATCTAGTGTTGCTTGGGAGGTCTCTTTGGAAGCAAACATGGTTCATTTGCATGTGAATTTTTCACGAGGGACTCTTCTCTATAAAGCATCTTGCTTTTAGAAAGCAGTTTGTAGCATTAAAAACAACTTCTTGAAAGCTGCGGTTGGATTTATCGATGATGGTTAATGTACTAGGTTCTGGGAAGACATTTTGTGCAACTCCCAAGCCATGTGTTATGGTCCCTCCATCAGAGGCAATTCCCAGGTGACCCTGTCACCAGGGATATCCCTGGTGGGGCCCACAGTGATGTATGTGTTTTATATCCGTGCCATCCATCCTTTTGTAAGCAAATCCAAAGATCACACCACAGGAAACAGTGGGTATAATGATACTCACTGTCGAAACCTTCCTAGGGCCTACCGTGATGTTTATTTGCCATCCAACCTGTTCATAAGGTTGCACAGACCTGGATGAAGGGGAAAGCACGGATATCAGTTTGATCCAAAACTTTGTGCCCCCCAAGAAGTTTTTAATGGTGGGCATTCAATCACCAATGTTTCCTGTGGTGTGGTCCACTTGAGCTTTGGATCTGCTTCATTTTTGGGCTCATGCCCTAAAATGAGTGGGCAAAACGATGGATGGCGTGGATAAAACACATGGATCATGGTGGGCTCCATAGTGCCAACCACTAGGGATATCCCTGGTGGTGTGATCACCAGACAATCCTGGCAAGTGACAGGGATGCTATATCCCCCAAGTTTATATATGGTTTGGACCAAGGTGTTTGGTGTTTGTTCCTTAGTTGTAGATTCCTAACTAGGTGCCACTCCCGCTTCAAATCCCTGCTTTGGGCTTTTGCTCTCGCTCCTGCTTCCTAACTATTTATGCTTGTTTACATTTTCAAAGAGATGATTCCTTGTGCCAACACTTGACATTTGTTGTTGCTTCACTTCACGCTTCATGCAACTATAGTCTTTCCTTAAGACCTTCTTAACTCTTTCAGCCCAAGAGAACTGAGAAATTTCAGTTGAGTACTTTTACTCTCTGTTGGCAGGGGTGGCTAGGGAGTAGTTGGTAACTTGCGTTCATTTGGAAGATCCTGGGCTATCTTAGGATTGTTCCTTTCAGCTGGTTGGTGGAAAGGGATAAAGTTCTCATCATTAACCACTTGAAAAGTAGAAGTTTAATTATCCATAGTGAGTGCATTCTTTCTCTTCACAGTGTGGAGAATATGGAGTATCTTGTCATGCATTGTGGCTCCACTTCTGAGATTTGGTGGGGATTCTTCAGTTGTTTTGAGATTTTTTAGGTGATGCCTGTCATGCATTGTGGCTCCACTATTGAGATTTTTTGGAGGATGTAGGGGGAAGAAGGATCTCCAATCACAAAGAATGACTTGGATGAGTGCCTTTTAACTCAAGAGAGTCACGAGTTATGGTAAGAACTGGCAAAACTCAGACGAGTCGGTCTTTTTTTTTTTTTTTTCTTTTTTGGCATAGGAAGAGTTCTTTGACTCTCTGACTTAGTTTTTGCTTAAACATGGATCAACTCAAGCAAGTGACTGCTAGTCTTCTTGGATAGTTTCTTGGACTTGCTTTAGTATCAAACTTCCATTCACCACACTTGTGCTTCAACCTGACTCTGTTAGTAGGTTCCTCCCCTTCTGAAGTCTTTCAATTGTCATATGCATGGGATTCATCTCCCCTACATCAGGGACCTAATATCGGTTCTTTCCTTCTGGTTGCTGTAGTTGATTAGCGCTCTCCAACCATGGAGAATAAGCCATGAGTTACGAAATTCTACAAAGATCAGATGAATCATTGTCAGTAGGTTCCTCCCTTGAAGTCTTTCAATCGTCATATGCATAGGATTCATCTCCTCTTTTCCCTATATGTGGGGACAGAAGCAGGGGGGATGGCATAAGTGGGACCGGCTTAAGTTGACCCACCAGCATCCTCCCCACCACCATGACCAAAGGCCGAGACAACTGCTTCGGTGGTTGTTTCAGTTCAAGATGCTGATTCAGAAGTTAGAGTGCCAGAATTTGTGGATTCACCATCGAGGGTAGTACGGGCGGGAGCCGAACATTGGTTCCTCTTGGTGGGTGACTATTGTCATTGATTACTGCTGTTCAATATGAAGAATGAGTTGAGTAGTCCCTGTCAACTTGGGAGAGTCACGAGTAATTTAAAAAAAAACTCGAAAGAGTCAAGTGCTTGTTTTTTCCCCCCTCCCCATATAGAACGAGTTTTTTTGACTTTTTTAATTTTGCTTAATCATGGGTTGACTCAGGTGAGTAACAAGTTTGTTTGGAGAGTCTTCCAACCTTATCTTTTGTCGGGGGTCAAAATTTATGGCATGTTTGGATGTTTCTATGTTTACAATGAGCAGAATGGCCGTTCGCCCAAATGGCCTTTCACGAGTTCCAAACTGCCCCTCCTACAAAAGGGGGCAATGAGCATTGTAAATGTTGGCAGAGTTCCCATTTGGCCATTTTCCCAGACAACACATCACCAAAAAAGCTATTTAGATGGGTGCCATTTTTTGTGTTTTGGACAAGGTATTCCGTATCGGACGGTGGCTGCAATGGTCACCACCATTACTGATACGGGTATTGGCCATAACGGCCTATATGGGAGCGTAACGACCACTACGACTCCCATAGCGGTTGAAAATTTTGTTTTGCCCAAAACAATTTGGGAAAATATTTAGAAAATCCAGAATAATGTAAATATTCCAAATATGTTTTTATTTTTTGTTTTGAACATGTTTATGGTAGCTTAACGGTCCACTCCTTGGTGAGAGTGTTGTATTTGGTGTATGGTGAAATCTTTCTTAGACAAATAATTATAATGATAAGTTAGTTTTTTCCTAATAACTACCAACTATTGTAAGAATGGTCGAAATCTTTTGTAGAATAATTTATGAAAGTTTTTGGAACGAGAAAAGTGAAAAAATGAGGAAAAAAATGGATTTACATCGAAAAAAAGTGCCCGTTTTTCGATCGTTATGGGGTTAATGGTTGTTATGACCCATAATGGCCTTTACGGCCCTCGTAACGGCCTTTATGGACCAAAAAACCAATTGCCCCTTTTCACCCCCGTATCTCGTAACGGTCATGGCCGTTAGCTATACACCGTCCATCTATTTTGGATGGTCATTTTAGGGCAAGAGCCCAAAAAGGAGCTAGATCGAGATTTCAAGTGGACCACACCACATGAAGCAGTGGGGATTGACTTCTTATCGTTGAAAACATCCTAAGGTCCACCATGATGTTTATTTGACATCCAACCTATTCATAAGGTCACATAGACCTATATGAAGGGAAAAAAAAAAACATCAGCTTGATCCAAAACCTCTGTGGCTCCTAAGAAATTTAAACGGTAGGCTTTAACCACCCCCCCCCCCCCCCCCCCCACTTCATGTGGTGCGGCCTACTTGAACCTTCGATCTACCTCATTTTTGGTCTCGTGTCCTTGAGCGATCTTTCAAAATAGATGGACGGCATGGATAAAACATATAGATCACGCTGGAGCCCATAGAGCCCCTGACATGATCGTCTGTCTCTAGATGCTACCTGGTGGGGGTACTACCCAATCCGCGCCTGTTGCTTCGGTGAATCCCACGCCTATTGCCTTCTGATGCTGCCAATAACGTGGAGGTTATTGGACAATGCTATATGGGCTCCACCACGATGCATGTTTATCCATGCCGTACATCTATTTTTCCAAATCATTTTATGGCATGAGTCCGAAAATGAGACAGATCCAAATCTCAAGTGGACCACACCACATAAAACAGTGGTGATTGAACTCCCACCATTAAAAACTTCCTAGGGCCCACTGTAATTTTTATTTACCATCCAGCCTACTTATTAGGTTACACAGACCTGGATGAAGGGAAAACACAAATATCAGCTTCATCCAAAACTTATATGGTCCCCAAGAAGCTTTTAATGGTGGGCATTCAATCACCAATGTTTCCCGTGGTGTGGTCCACATGAGATTTGGATCTTCCTATGATCTGAAAAAACGGATGGATGACATGGATAAAACTGCATACATTATGGTGGGCGCCACACAACACTGTCCAGTAGCCACCTCATTATGGCAGCGTCATAGGCAATCAGCGTCCGGATCCACCTCGCTGGTGGCAGCTTCAGGAGGCAATCCGTGTTGGGAGTGGTTGGGACCTTGACTGTTGGGCCCACTGTGATGTACATGTCTACATCCACGCCGTCCATCAATTTTGACAGGTCATTTTATGTCATGAGCCAAAAAGGAGGTTGATCGAAGGCTCAAGAAGCAGTGGGGATTTAAAGCCTACCGTTGAAAGCTTTTTGGGGGCCACTAAAGTTTTGGATCAAGATGATATTTATTTTTTATCCTTCACACATGGTCTATGTGACCTTATGAACATGTTAGATGGAAAATAGACATCACAGTGGGCCCTAGGAATTTTTCAACGGTAAGAGTTCAGCCCCCACTGTCTCATTTGGTGTATCTACTTGCCCTTCGATCTGCCTCCTTTTTTTGAGTCATGCCCTAGAATGATCTGTCCAAATAAATGGACGGCATGGATAAAATATATCGATCACTGTGGGCACCATAGAGCCTACTAACGTGACTGTCCGTCTCTAGCTAGATCCTAGTGGGGGTAGTACCCAATCCGCGCCCTATTTTGTTAGCTGTCAAATGGGCTGAAATTGCCTACCAACAGCACCAGGACCTAGCTAAAGACAGACGGTCGTGCCAGGGGCTCTATGAGGCCCACCAAACACGAGACGGGTAAATGTGTCAAATTAACGGATTTTAGACATTTCAGACGTTTGTTAACAAACATGCTATTTCAGATTCAGTACTTAATTTTTAGACTTCAATAACAGTTACCAAACAGGTTTCAAGACTTCAGATTCAGACTTTAGATTCAGATTTCAGATTCAGGCTCCAGACTTCAGATTTAACAAACGAGCCCTTAGGGTGAGCGGTCGATTAGCTTCTTCAGGGCATTATTCTTGAGGATTTGTTTACCTGAGGGATGGCTTCAATCGGAATGGACTGGGCTTCATGATTGAACGATTGTCGAATTTAATGCTCTGCTCTTTTCAAATTTAGTTGTTGATAAAAAAAAATCTTGTGATATCTATAATTTGATTGTGTTTTTTAGCATCTAATCCTCTTTCTGGATCTTCAGGTACGTTTAGGCTGACACTGCAGTTTACGGAGGATTATCCTAATAAGCCTCCAACAGTTCGATTTGTCTCGCGAATGTTCCATCCAAACAGTAAGTTGAGACATTAAATGGTGGCCTGATTGCCTTCTCATTGCCACATATGGGTGGTGCAACTGGGCCAGGCTGATGCTCAGTAACGGTCTGGTGCTTGAGGTAACCTGGACCAGGCTCACAGTATGTAGGGCCTTCGTACCAGGCATTTGGGAATCACAGGCCGAGATACAGCCCAATTAGTTACCTGGCCTGAAAACTCATGCCCTTCTCCCAGCTGGGGGACCCTGGGGTTTAGCCCGTTCAAGCTCTAGCTGTGCCCACTTGCATCCTTATCCATATGGATGATAAAATTGCTTTCGCATATTGATTGTTGAAGTACAGTGTTCAGTTTTAAGACACGTCTTGCTGTTTTAGGCATGCAGGCGAGTTCCTGTAAGTTCAAATTGTGCCTTGCAGGCTCTTACTATGTGTTTATGGATTTGACCAGTCTATGCAGATGGAAGCATTTGTTTGGATATCTTACAGAATCAGTGGAGTCCTATCTATGATGTTGCAGCAATATTGACTTCTATCCAGGTTTGATTCTTCTGTATTTTTCTATATCGGTTGTTAGAAAATAATTTATACTCACACTTCCTTCAAGTTAGAAGCTTCAAGTTGTTGACGTTATTATTACAGTTACTAGGATGGTCCTTAATATTTTTAGAAAGTGAAAATAACTATGTTGCCAACAAAAAAGAATACAAAGGGGCCTAAAAGAAGTAGTCAGATACTCTTTTAAAACTATAAATAACCAAATTATTGAAGGGAACAAACATTGCAAAGGGGGCAGAGAGTGCCCGACAAATAAAGTCTCTCTAAATGTGTTGGAGTTTCAAGTCCCTTGATATACATTGATATGCCATCCTCTAACAGCTCAAGCTTTTAGATCAAGTGGTGATTTGACAAAATGCACCCTATTTAGCTTAGAGACTGCTACCTCATTAGCATCCCCTAGGACACAACATTTGCTTTTAAATTGAGAACAGGATCATAAATGTCCTCAACTAACTCAGCTCCTTATTTCTTTCACTTGTCTAGAGAAATGACATCCACCAAGTTAACCTCCACATTATATATTCACTGGAAATTGTCTTTTAATAATTTGAAGTTCCATTGAAAGGGCTCTAGCTTCCACTTTCGTAGAGTCTTGGATCTATATCTCAATCTGGAAAGCGAGTATACTACTTCACCCCTTCTCATTTTTGTAGCGCTAACAATACTTGCCAGACCCGGATTCCTGTTAAGGTTCAACTTTATCATGCCTGATGGACAAGCCCTTTAAACGGCCTTCACTTTCCTTTTTCTCTCCTCGCACTCAACAGTGACATTTCGCGGATGAATAAAATCATTAATATAAGCCCCAAAATCTTTCCTACCAAGGCTCCAATGAGTAAGTGTAGCTTCAATTATCTCAATAGCCTTGCAATGGATGTCTTGTCCTCTATAAGGATTCTTTGCTTCCTCTCAAGCCAAATGGTCCAAATGGCGAAAGGATGCATCCTCTTAAGGGATTTTTCTCAGATTAAAAAGTTCAGTTGACCAAGAATTAAATATCTTACCAGTTTTTGCAGCACGACCTAATCAATGTGAAAATATGCATAAAGTAATCCCAAGTGCTTATAGACTGATTACAATGCCAAAGAAGATGGTCAGTGGTTTTCGCATCGTCCTAATAGATGAAGCCTGTGCTAGGAATGTCTAAGGGCAAGTTCCAGTCGGACACTAATGTACCTGTATCTGGAACCACCTAAGAAGGTTGGGTTTGAGTTTTCTCAGGCTGTCAATGTGTTAGGTTGAGTTTCTATCGTGGATCCCACTATATCGACTGTTTAATTTGAGTTAATGTATGCCACATCTGTTATTTTTTTGTGTCTAAATATCAACCATCTGGCTCTACTAGAGTATCAGGTTACGCCATGAATCTTATTTATTTTTTTTTTTTTGGGGGGGGGGGGGGGGGGGTGATTGATGGGGGGATCTGAATGTGCAAATTAAATGTATATGTATATCACATGGTTTAGAAGGTGATCTGCTGCACAAGGAAAAAAAAAATAAAAAATTGCAAACTGTTACCTTGTCTGCATGTCTAGAAGAAATTGAAACACAGAACAACAAACATAAGAGTAGATAAAGATCTGTAGATAAAGACAACTGATGAGTCTCCAACAGGAGGAAGCCTAACAAGAGGCTCAAACCTTGAATTTCATGTTGTTTTTCTTCATCTAGCCCTCTCAAATTTCCTTTTGATCGTTCATAGGATTTAGTGTGCTGTGAGGCACACTGGGATCTTTATCAAAGTGCTTCATGGTTTCACAGGAGTTCTTCCAACCTCTGAGGAGAACCATCTTTTACATGAGTGGGGTCCAGAATCCAGATAACAAGCTGGTTGAACACTAGCATTCTCTTCTGGCCTTCAGAATCCTTGCCATGGCATGCTCTATTATTCTCAATCAGTTACACCCAGTCCTGGTACTTCATAAAACCCACTAATCGTCCTTGACTGTCTTGACAATAACAATGATCATATCTCCCTTCTTTTGATGAACAACAACAATCATTTCTCCCATCTTTTGATGCATAACGACCGGATCTTCCTACCCTTCATGAAATGGATGTCTTCAGAGGCAGATTTACCTGAAACTTTTTTTTTTTTTGTTTATGGGAAAGGCATTGAAAATTTTATTAAAGACGGAAGGAGAAAATAGTTGCTCAGAAAACCAACTCAACTGATAGATGATGAGGGATCATATAGAAATGCAAGGCTTAAGCCTTCCAATTAACAATAATATTCTCCCCACTAATTGCATTGCTCAGTTGACAACCTTGCCCCTAGCACCTTGGATTTACCTCTTCCCATAATGCTCTATCACCAAGGGGCCACCCGGCCGGTCAATTTCTACCCAGCTTTGGACTGGGCTTGGACCTACTAGCTTGGCCCGTGGACTGGGCATGGGCCTAAGTCATTTTAGCCCAACCAGGCCCAATCCAGCATGGCCCAACCCATATGTATGTGTTATATCCTAAAACTTTGTAGGTCCAAGCCCAGCTTTGGACTGGGCCAAGCTAGTAGTTCCAAGTCCAGTGGACTGGGCTTGGACCTACTAGCTTGGCCCGTGGACTGGGCTTGGGATCAAGTCATTTTAAACCAACCAGGCCCAATCCAGCGTGGCCCAACCCAACTTGATATGTATGTGTTATATCCTAAAACTTTGTAGCACTGTTCTTCCCTTTTCCATTCAAGATTTTGTGTCATGCCTGAAAGAAGTTCTGAATCCATGCAGCCGTCACCCAAATAGTCCAAAAGAGACCAAAGAATCTCTGCCAAATATTGCTTGAGAACTTGCAGTGCAGAAAGAGATGATCCATCGTCTCATTCTAGAGGCACATAATGTAGGCACATGGGATAATCACATTCCTTCTTGAATGCTGGATGCTGAGAACATTATCCTGTCCAATGAGATAACTGAATGAAATCATCCTTGGAGGACTAGGGTAACTCCGAAATTTGTTGTCAAATCCAGTTCTTGTCTGCCTGAATCCCTTGATACAATCAAGTAAAAAGACATTACGAAGAAGGTCCTATCCCGAGCAATGCTCCACCACAACTCTCCCTCACCTTTGGACCTGACATAGGATGTGAATGAGAAAGAAGAAAAGAAGAGGAGAACATATTCTTGCATAACCCATGCAATTCAAAGATATTGATTGTTTAGGGATTTCTCCCTCTTCAAAGAATATTTTCTCCCTAAATTAACACTCTTTTTTTCAATGTCATCATCCATCAAATCCTTTTTCAAGTGCTTACAAGTCCTTACAGAGGCCAAAATACAAAAGATAGATCCAAAGTGATCTTATAAAACTAGACTTTACTATTTCTAGATATAAATCATATCATAAGATTTTTGCTAAAAAAAAAAAAAAATCATATCATAAGATTCCTCAATAAAAAAATCTCCTAAAATGGAAGACTAATAATAAAATGATACATGAGATCCTGCTAAAGATCCCCCCAAAATTTTTATTAAAGAAACACAGTAAAAAATCAAACTACAACTACACATGGGATCCATATCTCCTAAAAAATCTCTAAATACAACTGAATGCATGGGGCCCACCAAATGAGCCATAAGACCCATAAATTGGTTTCTTTTGGGACTTGTATCTTTATTGCACCTTGAAACCATACCCATTTTCCTTATTTCCCCGACTTGGAAAAAAGCTTGTCCTACAGTTGATAGCTGATACAATCCATTGCTCGCATCTGCCTTTCGTCGTTCCCCACCACATCATTTTTGAGTGTTCCTCATCTCCCACCAAGTATCCTCATGTGATTTGTGCATACAATGAAAACCTCGTGTAAACTCTCTCTCTCTCTCTCTCTCTCTCTCTCTCTCTCAAAACAATGAAATTATTGTAAAAGAATCTTTTGGAGGCCTATCGCGATGGGAATCTTTAGGTTTATCTGAAATTTCATAAGAAGGAACCTTTAGTTGAAGAGGTTATCTATTCAGTGAAAATTGCTGTGTCGTATTGGGCCTCCTATGTTAAAGCAGTGAAGTTTTCTATTCTCTCTTCTTGGTTCTTGTTCTAATGTTGGGTTGTATTCTTTCCTCTTCTTTTGGTGATTTTTATTTATTTATTTATTTATAAAGGAACAAGTGAAACTGCATGAAGAAAGTGGAAAGGAATTCCCAATAAAAGCATTTCTCCTTCATAGAAATGTTGAATTCATTCCTTGAATGTTTATTGCTATTTGCTACACGCTGGATAAACACATTCTGGTTTCTCTCTTGATTCTAGGTTATTTATTTTTGTCATGGAAATATGCAAATATTATGTTCAAACTAGTGTTAGTCCAGACTTGCATGCCAACTGGTAGAACTGCCTTTGACAATCCAGGCCGTTCATTTTCTAAGCTCTCCCATTGGCCAATTTTCGTCAGTTGTTGGCCTATAGATGGATGACTTGGAATACAATATAAGCCAGTAGCCTATGTGCTAAGTGAAAGAACCCACCGATCTGATGGCATGGATTGTTTGGAAGAGAATTTTACTACCCATCGATTTTAGGCCCACCAGGTGAGCAATATGGATCATGGAAGGTGCTCCCTCCATACGGAGTGGTCTCAAACATAGAAGGTGCTGATTTGAGCCTTAGAGTGTATAAGACGAACCTCTATCCCCTGAACAATGCTAGTGAAATAATGTATGAAGCTGTTTGGGCTTTAAGGACTTGGGTTTGCCATTTTATTTATTTATTTTTTTTATTACTCATTTAATCTGTCCTATCATGTGTTCTTTTCAGTCCCTCCTCTGCGATCCCAATCCGAACTCCCCTGCGAATTCTGAGGCTGCCCGCATGTTTAGCGAGAACAAGCGGGAGTACAACCGAAGAGTGCGTGAGATAGTGGAGCAGAGCTGGACAGCAGACTAATGGGTGCAATCCCCATCAATCTTTTGTTTTCTCAGCTCAAACAAATAGTAGAAGACAATGGAGGGATTTGGAGTGGGGGGATTCTGTTTACTGATTTTAATGGACATGACATGTATGAATTGTTGTTCAGGATTTGGTGCTTTGTTTCTTCCCGAAGTTGGTGCTCATGTAATATTATATGCCATGTATCTCTTACTTTGTATGGTGTGTATAAAAAGGGACTGTAGCTGATAGCATTTAGGAACTTCAAATATAGATCGGCTATTTAAGAATAATAAGTGTAATTTGCAGATATTTGTCTTGTTTCATCATTATTGCCGTCATTGTTGTTGTTGGTGGTGTTGTATTTGTGAAAAGTGTCTTGAGTTGGCCAGTTCGATGTGGAATGGCCAGAAGTTGAAGAAAATCCTTTCTGAATCCTGTTATGCTAGGAATGTGACTAGTCCTGCTTCTTGTGCAGAGACAAAGTCGAGAAGGAAGAACCTCTGCCTGGTTACGAGCAGAAATCCATTTCCAGTCCAAGGAAAATTGGCAGTTCCCTGTAGACGAATTCACATGTAATCTGCTTTCTTGGCACAAGAATTCTGTTGGGGATGATGATGGCCTATTGAAGCTATTGAGGGAAACTATAGAAACTGGCAACAAGAAGTCCATAGTTAGAGATGCTCTTGAGATGAGGTTGAAGGAGAACATTAGCAAAAGGGTTAGTCTTGTAATGTAGACTTAGACAAGAAAAATTACTGACAATGTTCTAGTTGGAGTGCTTCTGGAAGCCGCCTATTGATGGAGATGTCTCTGGATGTAAAAGCTGGAGTATTGAGGAAAGCCACAGAAAGCGGCACCAAAGTTTGAGTTGGAGATGCTTTTGATATAAGGTCGAAAGAGAATGTTAAGGAAGGGGTTAGTCTTAAATGTAGGCTACACAAGAAAAATTACTACTGTTCAGGTTAAAGCGCTTCTGGAAATCGCCCATCAATGGAGGTGCAGCAAAAGGCGATGTCTCTGGATGTAAGAAGCTTGAAGCTATTGAGGGAAGCTATAGAAATCAGCAAGAAAGTTCCAGTTGGAGATGCGACTGAGATGAGGTTGAAAGATAATGCTGGCAAATTGGTTAGCTAGAAATCTAGACTTAGGCAAGAAAAAGGGAAGTGGTAGAGATCCACAATGGCGATGAGGATGAGCCTCACTTGGCCTTGACTCCGCATGACTTGTCGAGTCAAATTGCTGACTCAGTTGGCTCGATTTGACTCAACACTATAACCATTAACCAACTAGGCAAGCATCTTTTGTTTGCTTGTCATTCCATTATTTTTATATTTTATTAATATACAACTATTTAATATATTTATAAATAATATTAATTTAATTGTTAAATATCGAGTTGAGTCAATTAGGGGGTGTTTGGATCTTTAAGTTACTGAAGATAAGAAGATAAGCTGCTTATGCCTCAAGTAGCTTATCTTGGTTTCTTAAGCTGAAGTGATTTAAGTACCTTTTGAGTAAAAAAGCTACTTATAATTGATCTTAAACTAAACGTACTTATCTCAAAAAAATTACTTATCTACTGCTGTAAGTAGAAAAAGTAACTTATTTGGTGGTATCCAAACGGGCCCTTAAAGACTGTTTGAGTCAACCCAATCAGGCTAGACATCGAGTCAAGTTTTTGAGCTTCGGACATATCAACCTTCTTTAAGGATTTTGAAGAGGAATTAGACAATGCTATCTGGCGCTCAGGTTCTACTGTATAGTTTGGGTTTTTGGTTGTAAAAGTGGGGCCCATTGCTCAGTGACCCAAACAGTTGATATTGTGGGCTGCGTTGTAGATGGTCCACGCATGAAAAATTCCTGAGATTGGTAGTGTTGAAATTTAGATCCCTCAACAAATCCATATTAACCCTATGTATTAGAAATTTAGATCTAATACCATTGTTAATCTGTGCACTTTGTGGAAGCATGTTCAACGAAGATAGAACAATCGAATGAACAATAACCAATTAAAACAATCACACAACACAAAATATTTAATATGCAAAATCATTATAGGAAAAAAATCACGGCACAAAGTGACAAAAATTCACTATAATCAAAGCCTTAAAGATTACATCACTCACCTTCTTTGATTATAGATGAAACCTGGATCTCTCTTTGTGATGTGCACCTAAGAAAAAGCCTAGCCTCTTGAGAAAATTCATTCCCAAGCCCTTACAAGTGTCTATAACTCTCTCACCTCACAAATCCCTTACCTTTAAAGAGAAACCCTTGTCCATCATAGAGAAATCCTCATCTTTAAGAGAAAACCCTCTCCAAGAGAAATCACAATTAGGCCTTATATAACCTTACTTCCACAAATCTGTGTAACCTGTTCGGTTGCACCTTCGGTGGACGGAGATATCAACGATATCAACAGTCTCTCAGTCAACTGAAACCGACATCGGGCGATTGGGGACATCATAAAGTGCTTTGGTCAACCCACAAATTTCTTGGTCGACTGAACTGCACTTGCAGCAGATAAAAGACAGAATCCAAGGCCTCTTGCACATCAGGCAGAATCCTAACCCTTTGATAGGTCTCCTGACAAGAAAATTCTTAAAGTTTTGCCATGGTTCACTTTCAACAGGAGGCAACCATTAGATTGCTAGGATCTTCCACTCTCGGAGATTCTTGGTGTATGTAGCCATTCACAATGAGATAGTCATATCAACGGTTTGGATCACTGAACCATGGGTCCAACTTGTACAATCTGTGCACCTGAACAGTGCTGTACAACCTTTCAGCCCGAGCATCTTAACAGAATGATTGCATACAGCACACGTGAACATTCAGACACGCCATCTGCCCTCTAACATTCGTGCTCGTGCGACATCTCAGTCGTCCAAAAGATGGTCACGCCCTGAGGATCACCTGCCTAGAAAGAAAATCAGACAAATCTACTAAGTAAGTGGGTCGATAGCCCGGCCATGGACATGCTCGAAGATTTGCAATAAGTGAGTGTGC
The DNA here is from genome assembly GCA_003013855.2 of Liriodendron chinense. NCBI lineage: Eukaryota > Viridiplantae > Streptophyta > Magnoliopsida > Magnoliales > Magnoliaceae > Liriodendron > Liriodendron chinense. Next base: position 3,403,604 of record ML058538.1, on the reverse strand, counting down.
AAGATCCGAGCGGTCGATCAGGTGGGCCACACTGTTTGGATAGATGTTGGGGCCCAAAAATTTGGCTAATTCAGTCAGCAGGAGGGCTGCTTTGGAAGAAATGGACAGCTGGGAAAGTGTTGTTTTGTCCATCCCTTTTATTTTGTACAGATGCCCACTTGATGAGTTGACATATTAAGATAATTTGGCCAGAAGATATCCAGAGTTTGGCCCACCTGATGGACCACACAGATGTTGTTCATGTAATTGCTTGTGGGTGCGAATCGTGGATATCTACTTGGAAGTCCCAAAATCATCTTTTTGACCCAAAAATCAGGCCGATCCAATTTTCAGTGGGAGGTTTTTGGGGCATTTGATCATCACAGTGCACCTGTTGGACGGCTTGGATGTCAAACACACTCCACGTGGATTACTTCCCAATTTTTAGAAAGAAATAGATGGAAGGGAATTTTGGTCATTTCACCATCTACAATGATCATTTTTTAAATTGAATTAGTCAGGACATTTATTGGGAAACATGAATTTCTTTTAGGATTTTGGCCTTTATCTATACATTTTGTTGCTCCTCCTCCTCCTCCTCCTACAAAAACAATTTCAAAGCATTTTCAATTGCGGAATTATCCCTTTTTTCATTAAAAAAAATTATTACCATAAAAATTCCTTTATTAGCTATAAAAAAAAAATCTTTTATTACACACTGTAGACACCCCACCTGACGAAAAGGTCATCGAAAGTCATTTAACGGGGGCTATCATTATCTTAGAGAGAGAGAGAGAGAGAGAGAGAGAGAGATATTCTTCTCTTTGCTCTTTTCCGTTCACACATGTTGAGTCCACCTATCATATGCTGCTATCTTTATTTTTAGGGTGTGCGGGAGGTTTTCTCCACTTCTCATTTGGAATAGATCAGATAGAGACATCCTAATTGAAAGATAGACAAAGATTGGTATTGGGCATTAGTATCCGTTTTTCCATCACAATGATTAAAGGCATGTAAACACATAGTTCGTGTTCATGATTTTGGATTTGATTATATATAGGTGGGATCCATTAATCAAATTAAAAATATAAGGTTAAAAAGTATACATTATTGTTGTACTTCTAAAACTTCATCAGCAAATTGTGAGAGGATAACGTTGTCTTGAATTACAGGATAAGGAGAAGCCATTGTTATATTCCATGGGTATAGTCTGCAATGATAATAAAGATTTGTTGCATATATTTGAGGTTAGTTCAGGAAAAGGCGATGGAAGGAATGAGCATGAACATAACGTTTATTAGCTTAAAAATTCTTTTTGTAACACGTTGTAGACACCCCACCTAACAACAAGGTCATCGGAAGTCATTTAATCCGGCTGTCGACACCCCACCTAATTAAAAAGTCATCAAAGCCATTTAATCAGTCCAGATCAGGAGGCTCACTTCTCACAAGGATCATACCCGTTAGGGTCTACACCCACCCAATTTTGTGTCCCCTGGCTTGTTAACTGGAATAACATATATAAGCGTGGAAATCAGAAAACGGGCCCATTTTTCAGCACCAAATTAAATTCTTCATGTGTCAATGGGCCACCCCAAGTGTCAGGTATGCTGCAAAGTTGAAAATCTAATTTCCACACTTTTCGCATCATTTTTTTTTCTCCTTCTCCTCTATTAATCTCTAAACACTTCTCTTTTCTGTCATATTAACCCTTTCTCTTGTGGGTCGTTGCTCATGCCTCCGTGGTAGACTTAAAAAGTTTCAACATGAGGTCATTCGAATACCCATTGTGGTGAAATTCTAGTACTTGTGTGAGTGCGTGGGTGTGTGGGGGTGTGCCTGCATGTGTAAGAAAAAAAAATACTCTCTTGTTGCCACATTTTTAAAAAAAAATCAAAATTTATCATATCCTACACTTTTTTCCTTGGAACTCTTTAAACTTACTATGACAGTCCTCCTAAATTATCCTTTAAATCTCTTTTTCATTTTTCGGCTGCATACCTCAGGGTGTACTTTCTCCAAGGGGGAAACGACTTAATGTGCATGAAACCCACCTCTATCAGGTAGAATAGCCTTGTTTATCCTTCATATCCTGAAATCTAGGCTGATTCAACACTCTTTTAAGTATTGAGCCACCCAAAAATAATTACAACTAAAAACTTCTAAATTCACGTTGCATGGCCCACTTCAGTTTCAGAGTATTATGATTTGTGGGTTATTCTTCCATCCTAGTGAGGCACATCAGATGAATGGATTGGATGGCATATGAACACCATGGTGGGCCCTATAGACAACTAATGATGGGCATTCTACCCCAACTATATATTTCCTATGTTGCCGCTTGCAAAGTTTTCGATAACCATGATTTTTGGGTTCAATGTTAAAATGAGTTAACATGAGACGGGGAGGCTGAAATGAATGTTCCACCCACGTGGCTCTAGGTCTGTGGAAGTAACTTTAGACTTATGTCTCAGTGGTAGACTCACAAGAGTTTCAACACTAAGGTCATGGGTTCAAGTATCTATTGTGGTGTGTGTGGGTGTGTGTTAAAAAATAAAAAAAACAGAGTTGCATACTCCATTCATTGTGAAAAGCCCATTGGAGATTTGATAAGCTCATGCACGTGTATAACGTCGCCCATTAAGACTAGAACATGTGTGCTAGATCCAAGCTTTCCATGAGATGGACCATATTGTTTAGATTATCTACATATGGAAGATTCACTCCTCGAGTAGGCAAGATTACAAGACAAAAAAGACGGTCTAAATAGCGTCCTTCGGCCATCTATTTATTTTGTGCACCTTAGTACTCCTTTAGGCACAATGGGTTTGAATTTTGGGCCAAAGGATTTGAACAACATGGGAAACATCATGGAAATCTTGGATATAGCACTCATGTGTCATATTGATACACATATAGCACTCATAGGTCAAAGGCATATGTATACGCATCATTCATGTATCATATTGATATACAATGTATTTGATGTTTTTCAATGATTAACGAAGATTTTTCAACCATTGAAAGTTTCAACTGTTGATCTGTTTTAAAATCTTAAAGGACATCCATTGGTTAAGATAAGTTGATCCATCCTTTGGACTTGCCATGGGATATTAGGTTAAGAATGATGACTATGAGAGTGGAGAGATTAGGTCAATATGGGCACATGAACAGGCGAGATCACAAACTTTAGATAAAATGGTGCATAACAAAGCTTGTAGTGTGGTAGGGCACCATACTAAGTGTCTCTCACTTAAACCCTAATTTCTTATATATTGATGCTATGTTGGAGGAGGTGAGAGAGAGCCTCATACGTCTCTACCACCTTTAGTGTACACCATCTTAGAGAGAGAGAGAGAGAGAGAGAGAGAGAGAGAGATTCTTCTCCTCACTCTTTTCTATCCACATGTCCACACATGCTAGGTCCACCTACTAGATTGCTCTTATCATGTACCCCTATCCTTATTTTAGAGTTGTGTAGAGGTTTTCTCCACTTCTCATTTAGAATAGATCAGAGAGAGATATCCTAATTAGAAGATCAGCATTGAGTGTTAGTATTTGTTTTTTCGTGACATTGATGAGAGATAAGCATATATATATATATATATAGTTCGTGTTCATGTGATATGTATATACAGTAAGTTGCTAGAGGATAATGTTATCTTGAATTACAAGATTAGGGGATGCCCATTGTTAGATTCCATGGGTTTGGTCTGCAACGATAAAGATTTGTTGCATATATTTGAGGGTAGTTCAGGAAAAGGAGATCGAGGGAATGATCCTGAAATTAACATTTATGTCGCAACAAAAAATGAGTAAGATGGAGATCAGAAAGGGCGAAAAATAATTGTCTCCCCTCATTATAAATACTCATTTTGAGTTTTTATTTTCATTATTCATGTTATTTGGCTCTTGAGATCACTTAAGAGTTCTCTAAATCCTTCTACCTGTGCCAAGTTATGAGTCAAGATGAGAATAAGAGTCTAAAAGGCTCACACTTATGAAACATGGCTTTACATTAGCCTGTGGATCCCCAACGGTGGCTCCATTCTAACTGTTTGAGTTCCAATAGTCTGGCTGCGTGTTGAGTACTGTCTGCGATACTTGAGGACTGTTCAGGACTTTGATGGTGGCTCCATGCTAACCATTCGAACTCCCAAACGTGCCCCATCTTTAATGGAAGCCACTTCGAGAGCTATCGATCAATGACTACCTCAGTCATAACAAGCTAATTGATTGCTCTAAACTCAGGCTCTACATCTTTGCGAGTAGGGGCATCATGGAGAGAATGTGATTTGACTGCAAAGATTACGTGGCCTCAATCGTGGCACCTATATATGCAGGTCCCACTTGTGGTCCCCGGCCCAGATGGAATATCCAACATAAGGAGTCAGACTAGCATGGTTTGGAGCTAGAGTTGGACATAAACCAAGCCAGCTCGGAAGTGCTGCTCGGATTGGTTTGAAAAAGCTCGCTTGGATTGGTTCAAACCAATCCAAGCCTCGGAGTCAAGCTCGCTTAAAAATACAAACCAAATTCGAACTAGGGCAGTACTGGCTTGGCTCGGCTCGAAACTCAAGTTGATTCAGCTCAATTTGATTCAGCTCGATTTGGCTCATAGATTGTATGCACATTGTTTCCTGTGGAGTGACTACTTAAGCTTCGGATATGATTCAATTTTGGGATCATGTCCTAAAATGATATGTAAAAACGGATCGACGGCATAGATAATACATTTACATGACGACATGGATAACAAATAACACATATACATGAATGCACACTGTTTCGTGTGGTTTGGTTCACTTGAGCTTTAGATATGATTTAATTTTGGTTAATGTCCTAAAATGATATGTAAAAGTAGATGGACAAGCATTGAAGTTAAGGAGAGACTATGCCTACACGAAGGTCCCTTTTAATTAGTTGGATTGAGTTATTCTCTTCACTTGTAAAGTTATGCTTGTGTACTTTTGTTTGGAAAAGTCTCTTATATGTCTATTTTGAAGTTGAACTCTTCTTTTAAAGGACGTTAAACATCATATAGTAAAATATTTTTGTATTTTTTTGTGATATTTCTAACTTTTTTTAGTTCTTTTTTGTTTAAACAAATAAAAAAAAGTGTCGTCACCTATTTGAACTCAGCTCGGCCTAGTTCGAAATTTTTTACCAAACCGATACCGGCCCAAACCAGATTTTTCTGGAGGAAACCAAACTTGAGAACATGGGTCTGCCCGAAACCCAAACCGGACCAATTCACAAGCTAAGGTGGTATAGAAACAAGCCAAACCCAAACTAGGGTTAACTCCGCTGGTTGAATTGTTGCCCACCTCTGTTTGGAGCAAAGCTTATTGTCATTTGCCTTTGGCCAAGGACCCACAATGTATTTGTTCACCAAACTCTATCCAAGAGGTCACTGAATCGATCTTCTAACCAGAAAAGCAGCTAAAGTGGCCAACCCAAATTCAGCTCCATCCAAAATAAATTTGTTGGCTGCAAAACAGGACATTCCCATTTGCAGCTTTTTTTCTTGGTCCATATCACATTATATGGTGTCAGTGTAATATGATTATATTGAGGATGTGATGTGGTTGCAAACCTATGCGATGACATGGACCAATTAAAAGGTTATAATAAGAGATTTCCGGTTTGTAGCCAACAGAGGCTCAGAGGCTCCGGACTCAAATCAAAGATGATGGCCAGCTCACTCTCAATGATATGTAGAAAGCAGCTCTTAAGAGGAGCTTGCCATTACACATCTTAGTACCAATATGTTTCTTTAAGCTACAGTGATACTAGGTAAATGTGGGGCCCATGTGGTACATGCAAAAAATCCAATCTGTCCATCATATGATTTAGGGCATGTTACTCCTTGAGAGATAGATAAAGTCTATTAGCAAATCAGGTGGGCCCCACAACTGGATCAAGTTGGGAGGAAACGTTAACCCTTAATTGTGTGGAGGGCCCTACGGTGTTTTATATATGAAATTCAGAACATTTTTACCCTTGTTCTGGATAAAGGGTCAAGCTGAAAATCAGGGGCTCGGATTGGGTACTACTCTCACTGGGACCTACAAGGAGACGGATGGGTACCCGGCGCAACACCATTGGCCGACGTAGCAGGCCCCATACCTCAATATTGGTGTGATGTGATGGGTCTGACAGCTCTTTGCCAGACCCGAGGTGCAGGACTGCTCAGTGGGCCAATGGTGTCGCGCCCCACATACCTATCCGTCTGCTCATGCGTCCTGATGGGGGTAGTACCTCATCCAAGCCTGAAAATCAGGCTGTTTCGGAACTAAGGTGGGCTCTTGTGTAAATTAAGGGTGGGCATCCCAATTTTCATTGTTCCATCTGCTTTGGCCCACTTGAGTGATGTATCAAGCTGGCTTTTGGCACTGCCGGTCACATGAGGTGACTCGTTTGATTGATGGCTTAGATGGCCTTCATAAATCATGTGTAGCGTGGGCCCATCATATGCCTTGATTCATGTGTTGTCTTATGCCATTTAATACAACTAAAATCTAGGCTGATTCAACACTCTTTTAAGTATTGAGCCACCCAAAAATAATTACAACTAAAAACTTCTAAATTCACGTTGCATGGCCCACTTAAGTTTTAGAGTATTATGATTTGTGGGTTATTCTTCCATCCTAGTGAGGCACATCAGATGAATGGATTGGATGGCATATGAACACTATGGTGGGCCCTATAGACAACTAATGATGGGCATTCTACCCCAACTATATATTTCCTATGTTGCCGCTTGCAAAGTTTTCGATAACCATGATTTTTGGGTTCAATGTTAAAATGAGTTAACATGAGACGGGGAGGATGAAATGAATGTTCCACCCACGTGGCTCTAGGTCTGTGGAAGTAACCTTAGACTTATGTCTCAGTGGTAGACTCACAAGAGTTTCAACACTAAGGTCATGGGTTCAAGTATCTATTGTGGTGTGTGTTAAAAAAAAAAAAAAAAAAAAAACAGAGTTGCAAACTCCATTCATTGTGAAAAGCCCATTGGAGATTTGATAAGCTCAAGCACGTGTATAACGTCGCCCATTAAGACTAGAACATGTGTGCTAGATCCAAGCTTTCCATGAGATGGACTATATTGTTTAGATTATCTAAATATGGAAGATTCACTCCTCGAGTAGGCAAGATTACAAGACAAAAAAGACGGTCTAAATAGCGTCCTTCGGCCATCTATTTATTTTGTGCACCTTAGTACTCCTTAACGCACAATGGGTTTGAATTTTGGGCCAAAGGATTTGAACAACATGGGAAACATCATGGAAATCTTGGATATAGCACTCATGTATCATATTGATACACATATAGCACTCATAGGTCAAAGGCATATGTATACGTATCATTCATGTATCATATTGATATACAATGTATTTGATGTTTTTCAATGATTAACGAAGATTTTTCAACCATTGAAAGTTTCAACTGTTGATCTGTTTTAAAATCTTAAAGGACATCCATTGGTTAAGATAAGTTGATCCATCCTTTGGACTTGCCATGGGATATTAATTAGGCTAAGAATGATGACTATGAGAGTGGAGAGATTAGGTCAATATGGGCACATGAATAGGCGAGATCACAAACTTTAGATAAAATGGTGCATAACAAAGCTTGTAGTGTGGTAGGGCACCATACTTAGTGTCTCTCACTTAAACCCTAATTTCTTATATATTGATCCTATGTTGGAGGAGGTGAGAGAGAGCCTCATACGTCTCTACCACCTCTAGTGTACACCATCTTAGAGAGAGAGAGAGAGAGAGAGAGAGAGAGAGAGATTCTTCTCCTCGCTCTTTTCTATCCACATGTCCACACATGCTAGGTCCACCTACTAGATTGCTCTTATCATGTACCCCCATCCTTATTTTAGAGTTGTGTAGAGGTTTTCTCCACTTCTCATTTAGAATAGATCAGAGAGAGATATCCTAATTAGAAGATCAGCATTGAGTGTTAGTATTTGTTTTTTCGTGACATTGATGAGAGATAAGCATATACATATATAGTTCGTGTTCATGTGATATGTATATACAGTAAGTTGCTAGAGGATAATGTTATCTTGAATTACAAGATTAGGGGATGCCCATTGTTAGATTCCATGGGTTTGGTCTGCAACGATAAAGATTTGTTGCATATATTTGAGGGTAGTTTAGGAAAAGGAGAACGAGGGAATGATCCTGAAACTAACATTTATGTCGCAACAAAAAATGAGTAAGATGGAGATCAGAAAGGGCGGAAAATAATTGTCTCCCCTCATTATAAATACTCATTTTGAGTTTTTATTTTCATCATTCATGTTATTTGGCTCTTGAGATCACTTAAGAGTTCTCTAAATCCTTCTACCTGTGCCAAGTTATGAGTCAAGATGAGAATAAGAGTCTAAAAGGCTCACACTTATGAAACATGGCTTTACATTAGCCTGTGGATCCCCAACGGTGGCTCCATTCTAACTGTTTGAGTTCCAATAGTCTGGCTGCGTGTTGAGTACTGTCTGTGATACTTGAGGACTGTTCAGGACTTTGATGGTGGCTCCATGCTAACCATTCGAACTCCCAAACGTGCCCCATCTTTAATGGAAGCCACTTCGAGAGCTATCGATCGATGACTACCCTTGTCATAACAAGCTAATTGATTGCTCTAAACTCAGGCTCTACATCTTTGCGAGTAGGGGCATCATGGAGAGAATGTGATTTGACTGCAAATATCACGTGGCCTCAATCGTGGCACCTATATATGCAGGTCCCACTTGTGGCCCCCGGCCCAGATGGAATATCCAACATAAGGAGTCAGACTAGCATGGTTTGGAGCTAGAGTTGGACATAAACCAAGCCAGCTTGGAAGTGCCGCTCGGATTGGTTTGAAAAAGCTCGCTTGGATTAGTTCAAACCAAACCAAGCCTCAGAGTCAAGCTTATTTAAAAAAAACAAACCAAACACGAACTAGGGCAATACTGGCTTGGCTCAGCTCGAAGCTCAACTTGATTCAGCTCGATTTGATTTAGCTCAATTTGGCTCGTAAATGGTATGCACACTGTTTCCTGTGGAGTGACCACTTAAGCTTCGGATATGATTCAATTTTGGGATCATGTCCTAAAATGATATGTAAAAATGAATCGACGGCTTAGATAATACATTTACATGACGACGTGGATAATACATAATACATATACATGAATGCACACTGTTTCCTCTGATTTGGTTCACTTCTTTAGATATGATTTAATTTTGGATAATGTCCTAAAATGATATGTAAAAATAGATGGAGAAGCATTGAAGTTAAGGAGAGACTATGCTTACATGAAGGTCCTTTTTAATTAATTGCATTGAGTTATTCTTTTCACTTGTAAAGTTATGCTTGTGTACTTTTGTTTAGAAAGTCTCTTATATGTCTATTTTGAAGACAAACTCTTCTTTTAAAGGATGTTAAACATCATATGTAAAATATTTTTGTATTATTTCTAACTTTTTTTAATTCTTTTTTGTTTAAACACATAAAAAGAAATGTCGTCACCTATTCGAACTCAGCTCAGCTCAGTTCAAAATTTTTGACCAAACCAATACCTGCCCAAACCATATTTTTCTGGAGGAAACTAAACTCAAGAACATGAGTCTGCCCAAAACCCAAACCAGACAGATTCACAAACTAAGGTGGTATAGAAACAAGCCAAACCCAAACTAGGGTTAACTCAGCCAGCCGAATTGTTGCCCACCTCTGTTTGGAGCAAAGCTTATTGTCATTTGCCTCTGGCCAAGGACCCACAATGTATTTATTCACCAAACTCTATCTAAGAGGTCATTGAATTGATCTTCGAACCCGAAAAGCAGCTAAAGTGGCCAACCCAAATTCAACTCCAACCAAAATAAATTTGTTGGCTGCAAAACAGGAAATCTCCATTTGCAGCTTTTTTTCTTGGTCCATATCACATTATATAGCGTCAGTGTAATGTGGTTATACTGAGGATGTAATGTGGTTGCAAACCTATGCCATGGCATGAGCCAATAAAAAGGCTGTAATAAGAGATTTCGCTCCAGACTCAAATCAAAGATGATGGCAAGTTCACTCTCAATGGTACGCAGAAAGCTGCTCTTAAGAGGAGCTTGCCATTACACATCTTAGCACCAATATGTTTCTTTAAGCTACGGTGATACTAGGCAAATGTGGGGCCCATGTGCTACATGCAAAAAATCCAATTCGTCCATTATATGATTTAGGGCGTGTTACTCGAGAGATAGATAAAGTCTATTAGCAAATCAGGTGGGCCACACAACCGGATCAAGTTGGGAGGAAACGTTAACCATTAACTGTGTGGAGGGCCCTACCTGTTTTATATATGAAATTCAGGACATTTTAACCCTTCAGATGTTCTGGATAAAGGCTCAGGCTGAAAGTCAGGGGCTTGGATTAGGTAATACCTTCACCAAGACCGATGGGGAGTCGGATGGGTACCTGGCCGGATGCCAGTGGCCAACACAGCAGGGCCCCATACCTTGATATTGGCGTGATGTGATGGTTTAACAGCTCTTTGTTAGACCCAAGGTGGGGGCTGCTCCGTGGGCCAATGGTGTCGCGCCATGTACCTGTCTGCTCATGCATCCCGGTGGGGTAGTACCTGATCCGAGCCCGAAAATCAGGCTGTTTCAGAATTTAGGTGGGCCCTTGTGTAAATTAAGGGTGGGCATCCCAATTTTCATTGTTCCATCTGCTTTGGCCCACTTGGGCGATGTAACAAGCTGACTTTTGGCACTGCCGGTCACATGAGGTGACTTGTTTGATTGACGGCTTGGATGGCCTTCATACATCATGTCTGGGCCCATCATATGCCTTGATTCATGTGTTGTCTTGTGCCATTTAATACATGGTTGTAATAATAGTATAGTTATAGGGCAATCTAGACCGTCAAAAATAACTCAGACCCAATTGTGTGGACTGAGCATAACCGAAAACACGCACTGACAAGATAATAATCTGATTCTCCCTTCAAATTTGGACCACTCACTATTTCCCCCTTGACCGTCACTATTATTGGATGGGTAGATTGCTTGATCAGTTTGATTTGGGAGCGAATTAGATGTTACCCTGGAACACCTTCGTGGGTGTTACCCCTACCGTGTGGGGCCTACCTTGATGTATTTTTTGTATATCCATGCTATCCATCTGCTTTTACGCCTAATTTTAGGATGAGATCCAAAATTATAAGAAGATTCAAATCTCAGGTGGACCATACCAATAGAAAGAGTAATGAATAATCATTAAAAGCATTTTGTAGGCCACAAAAGTTTTAGATCAAGTTAATATTTACATTTTTCCTTCATCCAGACCTTCTTGACATTATGAAGAGCTTGGATTGCAAATAAACATTAACAAAACCTTACCATGGGCTCTTTGGAATTTTTAATGGTGGTCACTCAATCAGTACTGTTTTCAGTGGTATGGTCTTCTTGAGATTTGGATTTGGATTTGAATAATTTTTGGAAGAACATCCTAAACTGGGCTGTAGAAACGGATGGACGGCGTGGATATACAAAATACTATCCATGTGGGCCACACGGTAGAGGTAATACCGACTAAGCTGTTCCCGGGGTAACACCTAATTCGTCCCGTTTGATTTTAGAGATGTTCCATCCAAGATGGGATCTTCAATTTTGATGGTCCAGATATTTGTAAGTCAGTGCCACATGTGAGGAAAAATGGTGCTAAACAAACGTAGGAGTCGTAACACATGAGCGCACTTCGCTGCAACCCTGGAACCAGCAGCGTGGGTGCGACCCTGACTGTATGGCCCACCTCGATATATGTAATGTATATCCACACCGTCTATCTGTTTTTTTCAGCCTATTCTATGACATGATCCCAAAAATGAAGAAGATACAAATTTCAAGTGGACCACACCACAGGAAACAATGTTCCTTGAACACTCACCATTAAAAATTTCCTAAGATCCACCGTAATGTTTCTTTACCATCCAACCTATTGATAAGGTCTGATGAAAGGAAAAACAAAATACAACTTTCAGCTTGATCTAAAACTTCATTGGCCACAAAAGGTTTTTAATGGTCAATAACCACTGTTTCCTGTGGTGTGGTCCACCTGAATTTTGTATCTACTTAATGTTTGGGAACATACCCTAAATAAGCTGGAAAAATAAATGGACGACGTGGATATAAATTTGATACATCGAGGTGGGCCCTACGGTGAGGGTCTCACCCACATCGCTGCTGGATCTGGGGTCGCAGCCAAGTCGATGAAATGAAAGCTAAAGATGGTGAGAATGCAACGAATCATCGCTGCTGGATCTGGGAAGGTTTCAACGGTGGAAATCATTATTCCCACTGTTTCCCGTGGCATGGTTTACTTGAGATTTGGATATGCTTAAATTTTGGTCTCAACTACTAAAATGAGCTGGAAAAACATATGGGCGGAATAGATAAAGCACATACATTCTAGGTGGGCCCAACTGAGTTTACTCCGCACGATAAGAGATTCCGACCACATTGTGTGAACGTCAGGTGGAAATTTGAAAAGGAGGCCTCACACATTTAGTGGGGTGGAATTATTCTATGTACCCTTGCAGAGGCATGTGAACACTTTAATGTTCAAGTGACTTTCACTTTAATCCAAACCGTCCAAATCATTTTCCCCACTACAGTAACCCAAAAACCAAATTGATTGGGTTATCCAAACCATATGATTTGTGAAGATTATCTAGATGAATTTTCAACAACAATCAGATTGATGGAAACCGGAAGAATTTTATAAATCTTCGTTTCAGTTGATTTCAGTTTAGACCCATCAACATAGAAGCCTATGATTTGGACGGATTGGATTGACCTAGTTATATATCACATGAACAGAGGGAATGCTCATGCATACTATATTCAATACTCTGTCAAAGCACAGAGCACAGTACAATTTTTCTGTAGGAAGAATCCTTTCCCCATACCCATCAATGCTCATCAATGCCCACCGTCAGAAGGCCCATCTGTAAACAAACGGCTATAAAACTTCCCTTCAAGGAATAAAAATGACCTTATCAACCCTTCCAAACAAACATAAAAAGTCCGCACCATTAGGCGCCATTAAGACGCGGATTCTGTGCATTGGATACCACATAGGTCAGTGTACCCGTGTCTGTGGGGCCTACCGTGATGTATATTTTTTTATATCCACGCCATCCATCCGTATTGGAAGATCATTTTAGGGCATGATCGTAAAAATAAATCAGACCCAAATCTCAGGTGGAGCACACCACTGGAAAAACTGGTGATTGAACGCTCACCATTAAAAAACTTATTGGGGCCATAAAAGTTTTGGATCAAGCTGAGTTTTCAGCACCAAATTAAATTCTTCATGTGTCAATGGGCCACCCCAAGTGTCAGGTATGCTGCAAAGTTGAAAATCTAATTTCCACACTTTTCGCATCATTTTTTTTCTCCTTCCCCTTTATTAATCTCTAAACACTTCTCTTTTCTGTCATATTAACCCTTTCTCTTGTGGGTCGTTGCTCATGCCTCCGTGGTGGACTTAAAAGAGTTTCAACATGAGGTCATTCGAATACCCATTGGAATTCTTTAAAAATATCTTTGAAATTCTAGTACTTGTGTGAGTGCATGGGTGGGTGAGGTGTGCGTGCGTGTGTAAGAAAAAAAAAAAAAAAAATCTTGTTGCCACATTTTTTAAAAAAATCAAAATTTATCATATCCTACACTTTTATCCTTGGAACTCTTTAAAATTACCATGACAGTCCTCCTAAATTATCCTGTAAATCTCTTTTTCATTTTTCGGCTGCATCCCTCAGGGTGTACTTTCTCCAAGGGGAAAACGACTTAATGTGCATGAAACCCACCTCTATCAGGTAGAATAGCCTTGTTTATCCTTCATATCCTGAAATCTAGGCTGATTCAACACTCTTTTAAGTATTGAGCCACCCAAAAATAATTACAACTAAAAACTTCTAAATTCACGTTGCATGGCCCACTTAAGTTTTAGAGTATTATGATTTGTGGGTTATTCTTCCATCCTAGTGAGGCACATCAGATGAATGGATTGGATGGCATATGAACACCATGGTGGGCCCTATAGACAGCTAATGATGGGCATTCTACCCCAACTATATATTTCCTATGTGGCCGCTTGCAAAGTCTTCGATAACCATGATTTTTGGGTTCAATGTTAAAATGAGTTAACATGAGACGGGGAGGATGAAATGAATGTTCCACCCACATGGCTCTAGGTCTGCGGAAGTAACTTTAGACTTATGTCTCAGTGGTAGACTCACAAGAGTTTCAACACTAAGGTCATGGGTTCAAGTATCTATTGTGGTGTGTGTTAAAAAAAAAAAAAAAAACAAAGTTGCACACTCCATTCATTGTGAAAAGCCCATTGGAGATTTGATAAGCTCATGCACGTGTATAACGTCGCCCATTAAGACTAGAACATGTGTGCTAGATCCAAGCTTTCCATGAGATGGACCATATTGTTTAGATTATCTAAATATGAAAGATTCACTCCTCGAGTAGGCAAGATTACAAGACAAAAAAGACGGTCTAAATAGCGTCCTTCGGCCATCTATTTATTTTGTGCAACTTAGTACTCCTTAACGCACAATGGGTTTGAATTTTGGGCCAAAGGATTTGAACAACATGGGAAACATCATGGAAATCTTGGATATAGCACTCATGTGTCATATTGATACACATATAGCACTCATAGGTCAAAGGCATATGTATACGTATCATTCATGTATCATATTGATATACAATGTATTTGATGTTTTTCAATGATTAACGAAGATTTTTCAACCATTGAAAGTTTCAACTGTTGATCTGTTTTAAAATCTTAAAGGAAATCCATTGGTTAAGATAAGTTGATCCATCCTTTGGACTTGCCATGGGATATTAGGCTAAGAATGATGACTATGAGAGTGGAGAGATTAGGTCAATATGGGCACATGAACAGGTGAGATCACAAACTTTAGATAAAATGGTGCATAACAAAGCTTGTAGTGTGGTAGGGCACCATACTTAGTGCCTCTCACTTAAACCCTAATTTCTTATATATTGATCCTATGTTGGAGGAGGTGAGAGAGAGCCTCATACATCTCTACCACCTTTAGTGTACACCATCTTAGAGAGAGAGAGAGAGAGAGAGAGAGATTCTTCTCCTCACTCTTTTCTATCCACATGTCCACACATGCTAGGTCCACCTACTAGATTGCTCTTATCATGTACCCCTATCCTTATTTTAGAGTTGTGTAGAGGTTTTCTCCACTTCTCATTTAGAATAGATCAGAGAGAGATATCCTAATTATAAGATCAGCATTGAGTGTTAGTATTTGTTTTTTCGTGACATTGATGAGAGATAAGCATATATATATATAGTTTGTGTTCATGTGATATATATATACAGTAAGTTGCTAGAGGATAATGTTATCTTGAATTACAAGATTAGGGATGCCCATTGTTAGATTCCATGGGTTTGGTCTGCAACGATAAAGATTTGTTGCATATATTTGAGGGTAGTTCAGGAAAAGGAGATCGAGGGAATGATCCTGAAATTAACATTTATGTCGCAACAAAAAATGAGTAAGATGGAGATCAGAAAGGGCGGAAAATAATTGTCTCCCCTCATTATAAAGACTCATTTTGAGTTTTTATTTTCATTATTCATGTTATTTGGCTCTTGAGATCACTTAAGAGTTCTCTAAATCCTTCTACCTATGCCAAGTTATGAGTCAAGATGAGAATAAGAGTCTAAAAGGCTCACACTTATGAAACATGGCTTTACATTAGCCTGTGGATCCCCGACGGTGGCTCCATTCTAATTGTTTGAGTTCCAATAGTCAGGCTGCGTGTTGTGTACTGTCTGCGATACTTGAGGACTGTTCAGGACTTTGATGGTGGCTCCATGCTAACCATTCGAACTCCCAAACGTGCCCCATCTTTAATGGAAGCCACTTCGAGAGCTATCGATCAATGACTACCTCAGTCATAACAAGCTAATTGATTGCTCTAAACTCAGGCTCTACATCTTTGCGAGTAGGGGCATCATGGAGAGAATGTGATTTGACTGCAAAGATCACGTGGCCTCAATCGTGGCTCCTATATATGCAGGTCCCACTTGTGGCCCCCGGCCCAGATGGAATATCCAACATAAGGAGTCAGACTAGCATGGTTTGGAGCTAGAGTTGGACATAAACCAAGCCAACTCGGAAGTGCTGCTCGGATTGGTTTGAAAAAGCTCGCTTGGATTGGTTCAAACCAAACCAAGCCTCGGAGTCAAGCTCGTTTAAAAAAACAAACCAAACTCGAACCAGGGCAGTACTGGCTTGGCTCGGCTCGAAGCTCAAATTGATTCAGCTCAATTTGGCTCATAGATTGTATGCACATTGTTTCCTGTGGAGTGACCACTTAAGCTTCGGATATGATTCAATTTTGGGATCATGTCCTAAAATGATATGTAAAAAGGGATCGACGGCATCGATAAGACATTTACATGACGACATGGATAACACATAACACATATACATGAATGCACACTGTTTCGTGTGGTTTGGTTCACTTGAGCTTTAGATATGATTTAATTTTGGTTAATGTCCTAAAATGATATGTAAAAATAGATGGACAAGCATTGAAGTTAAGGAGAGACTATGCCTACACGAAGGTCATTTTTAATTAGTTGGATTGAGTTATTCTCTTCGCTTGTAAAGTTATGCTTGTGTACTTTCGTTTGGAAAAGTCTCTTATATGTCTATTTTGAAGTTGAACTCTTCTTTTAAAGGATGTTAAACATTATATGGTCAAATATTTTTGTATTTTTTTGTGATATTTCTAACTTTTTAAATTTTTTTTGTTTAAACAAATAAAAAAAAAGTGTCGTCACTTATTTGAACTCAGCTCGGCCCAGTTCAAATTTTTGACCAAACTTGATACTAGCCCAAACCAAATTTTTCTGGAGGAAACCAAACTCGAGAACATGGGTCTGCCCGAAACCCAAACCGAACCAATTCACAAGCTAAGGTGGTATAGAAACAAGCCAAACCCAAACTAGGGTTAACTCTGCTGGATGAATTGTTGCCCACCTCTGTTTGGAGCAAAGCTTATTGTCATTTGCCTCTGGCCAAGGACCCACAATGTATTTGTTCACCAAACTCTATCCAAGAGGTCACTGAATCGATCTTCTAACCTGAAAAGCAGCTAAAGTGGCCAACCCAAATTCAAGCTCCATTCAAAATAAATTTGTTGGCTGCAAAACAGGACATTCCCATTTGCAGCTTTTTTTCTTGGTCCAAATCACATTATATGGCGTCAGTGTAATATGATTATATTGAGAATGTGATGTGGTTGCAAACCTATGCAATGACATGAACCAATAAAAAGGTTGTAATAAGAGATTTCCGGTTTCTAGCCAACAGAGGCTCCGGACTCAAATCAAAGATAATGGCCAGCTCACTCTCAATGATATGCAAAAGCAGCTCTTACGAGGAGCTTGCCATTACACATCTTAGCACCAATATGTTTCTTTAAGCTACGGTGATACTAGGTAAATGTGGGGCCCATGTGGTACATGCAAAAAATCCAATCTGTCCATCATATGATTTAGGGCATGTTACTCCTCGAGAGATAGATAAAGTCTATTAGCAAATCAGGTGGGCCCCACAACCGGATCAAGTTGGGAGGAAACAGTTAACCCTTAATTGTGTGGAGGGCCCTACGATGTTTTATATATGAGATTCAGAACATTTTTACCCTTGTTCTGGATAAAGGGTCAAGCTGAAAATCAGGAGAGCGGATTAGGTGAGACCTCGGCCTCATCTAAGAGGGTGCAGCCCTTATTGTGAGTTTGCTGTGGGGCCCACCTTGATGTATGTATTATGTATCCATGCCGTTCATCCGTTTTTTCACATCATTTGAAGGCATTATACCAAAAATTAAGCAGATTCAATTATTAGGTGAACCATATCATGAGAAACAGTGGTGATTACCCAGTCCTACCATTAAAAACTTCTCAGGTCGTTCCTTAATGTTTATGTAGTGTTTATTTACCATCCAATCTATGGATAAGGTTAAATGAGACTGTATTAAGGTAAAACAATAAATATCAGATTGATCCAAAACTCTTGTGGCCCATTAATGGTCAATCACCACTGTTTCTTATGATATGGTCCACCTGATAATTGGATATACATGATGTTTGGTTTAATGCCCTAAAATTATATGTATAAACAGTTGGACAGTGTGGATACATAATATATACATTAAGGTGGGCCCCACGGTGAACCTATGTAAGGACCGTAAGACTGCACCGTCTTGCGTGAGTCCGGGGTCGCACCTAATCCGCTCCAAAAAAATCAGGGGCTCGGATTAGGTACTACCCTCACCGGGACCTACAAGGAGACGGATGGGTGCCGGGCGCAACACTATTGGCCAACGCAGCCGGGCTCATACCTTGATATTGGTGTGATGTGATTGGTTTGATAGCTCTTTGTCAGACCTGTGGTGCAGGACTGCCCAGTGAGCCAATGGTGTCACGCCCCACGTACCTATCCGTCTGCTCATGCATCCTGATGGGGTAGTTCCTGATCCGAGCCTAAAAATCGGGCTGTTTCATAATTAAGGTGGGCCCTTGTGTAAATTAAGGGTGGGCATCCCAATTTTCATTGTTCCATCTGCTTTGGCCCACTTGAGTGATGTATCAAGCTGACTTTTGGCACTGCGGGTCACATGAGGTGACTCGTTTGATTGATGGCTTAGATGGCCTTCATACATCATGTGTAGCGTGGGCCCATCATATGCCTTGATTCATGTGTTGTCTTGTGCCATTTAATACATGGTTGTAATAATAGTATAGTTATAGGGCAATCTAGACCGTCGAAAATAACTCAGACCCAATTGTGTGGACTAAGCATAACCGAAAACCCTGCACCCACAAGATAATAGTCTGATTCTCCCTTCAAATTTGGATCACTCACTATTTCCCCCTTAACCGTCATTATTATTGGATGGTTAGATTGCTTGATCAGTTTGATTTGGGAGCCAATTAGCTGTTACACTAAGGTGTTACCCCTACCATGTGGGGCCTACCTTGATGTAGTTTTTGTATATCCATGCTGTTCATCTGTTGTTACTCCTAATTCTAGGACGAGATCCAAAATTATAAGAAGATATAAATCTCAGGTGGACCATACCAATAGAAAGAGTGATGAATAATCATTAAAAACATTTTTTGGGCCACAAAAGTTTTAGATCAAGCTGATTTTTAAATTTTCCCTTCATCTAAACCTTCTTGACAATATGAAGAGCTTGGATTGCAAATAAACATGACCAAAACCTTAAGATGGGCCTCTTTGGAATTTTTAATGGTGGGCACTCAATTAGCACTGTTTCCAGTGGTGTGGTCCAGTTGAGATTTGGATTTGCATAATTTTTGGAAGACCGGCCTAAAATGGGATGGAGAAATGGATGGACGGTGTGGATATACAAAATACTATCAATGTGGGCCACACTGGTAAGGGTAACACCGACTAGTAACACCTCATTCGCTCCCGTTTGATTTTAGAGATGTTCCATCCAAAATGGGACCTTCAATTTTGCTGGTCCGGATATTTGTAAGTCAGTGCCACATGTGAGGAAAAATGGTGCTAAACAAACGTAGGATTCGTAACCCATGAGCGCACTTGGCTGCACCCCGGATCCAGCAATGTGGGTGCGACCCTGACTGCAATGTATATCCACGCCATCTATCTGTTTTTTTCAGCCTATTCTATGACATGGTACCAAAAACGAAGAAGATACAAATATCAAGTGGACCACACCACAGGAAACAATGTTCCTTGAACACTCACCATTAAAAATTTCCTAAGATCCACCGTAATGTTTCTTTACCATCCAACCTATTGATAAGGTCTGATAAAAGGAAAAACAAAAAACAACTTTCAGCTTGATCTAAAACTTCTGTGGCCCACAAAAGGTTTTTAATGGTCTAACCACTGTTTCCTGTGGTGTGGTCCACCTGAATTTTGCATCTACTTCATGTTTGGGACCATACCCTAAATAAGCTGGAAAAATAAATGGACGACGTGGATATAAATTTCATACATCGAGGTGGGCCCTACGGTGAGGGTCTCACCCACATCGCTGCTGGATCTGGGGTCGCAGCCAAGTCGATGAAATGAAAGGAAAAGATGGTGAAAATGCAACTAATCACGCAGCAAGATAGCGTCTGCTACACTTTGACCATATTGTGTGAACGTCAGGTGGAAATTTGAAAAGGAGGCCTCATACATTTAGTGAGGTGGAATTATTCTATGTACCCTTGCAGAGGCATGTGCACACATTAATGTAAAAGTGACTTTTACTTTAATCCAAACCGTCCAAATCATTTGCCCCACTACAGTAACCTAAAAACTAAATTGATTGGGTTATTCAAACTATCTGATTCGTGAAGATTATCTAGATGAATTTTCAACAACAATCAGATTAATGGAAACCGAAAGAATTTTATAGCTTGTCGTTTCAGTTGATTTCAGTTTAGACCCATCAACATAGAGGCCTATGATTTGGACGGATTGGATTGAACCAAGTATATATCACATGAACAGAGGGAATGCTCATACATACTATATTCAATACTCTGTCAGAGCACAGAGCACAGTACAATTTTTCTGTAGGAAGAATCCTTTCCCCATACCCATCAATGCTCATCAATGCCCACCGTCAGAAGGCCCATCTGTAAACAAACGGCTATAAAACTTCCCTTCAAGGAATAAAAATGACCTTATCAACCCTTCCAAACAAACATAAAAAGCCCGCACCATTAGGCGCCATTAAGACGCGGATTCTGTGCATTGGATACCACAGAGGTCAGTGTACCCGTGTCTGTGGGGCCTACCGTGATGTATATTTTTTTATATCCACGCCATCCATCCGTATTGGAAGATCATTTTAGGGCATGATCGTAAAAATAAATCAGACCCAAATCTCAGGTGGACCACACCACTGGAAAAGCTGGTGATTGAACGCTCACCATTAAAAAACTTATTGGGACCTAAAAGTTTTGGATCAAGCTGAGATTTGTGTTTTCCCTTCATCCAGGTCTGTGTGATCTTTTCAAAAGGTTGGATGGCTGATAAACAATAAGGCGGGCCTTAGTAATGTTTTCAATGGTGAGCGTTTAATCAACACTATTTCCTGTGGCGTGGATCTTCAGAGATTTGGATCTGCTTCATTTTTTGGATTATGCACTAAAATAATAAGAAAAAATGTATGGACGGCGTGGATATAAAAAAAATACATTATGATAGGCCCCACAATGACGGAGATCCATCAAAGCTGCATAGGCACCATCAGTGACACCGCGGACATTCTTGTCACTTTCTATTTACATAACTGTACATGTGTAATTTTCTTTGCCCATCATGGACCATTCAGGATGAGAAATACTTTGGGGGAGTGTGATGGATGATACACAGGCAGTTAGAAATTGCTTGCTTGAAGTAAAAATATATTCAAATTATGGGAACTAGGTTAGACGTATCAAGAACGAATCCGGATCCTCTGTTGAAGCCGAGGAGAGAACCTCTGTTTCTGCCGCTCTGATCGGTCCAGCTCAACTTTACTGTGTCAGAGTAAAGCTGCTCTGAGCCAGTCAGGCTGTGTTGGACTAATCAGAAAAGTGACGAGCAGGGCTTCTCTGCTTGGTTTACACAGAGGATCCGGACTCATCAAGAACTTAAAAAACACTCCTATGCCATTATCGAACGATTAGATTGCTGGACATTTATTGGACGGTTAGAAATGAAAATATCTACTGGCCTCATTTCAAAAAACAATTGTCCACGAAACTAGAATTATTAAAACAATCTGATTTTTAATGACAGTGAATTCCAATTTAGTCAGCTTCATTGTCCACATGTACCGTTTCTAAGTGCCCGCGTATCAAGCGTCATACGCAGTCGGAGTATCAAATAACTCCCCATCAATGAGTCTCCGTACGCGTTAGCTGAACCTGGTTTCTCTGTTCAAACTCCGAACACTTTTTCCCACCTTAATAAACGGTGGCAGTTGAGGGTTGAGACACCACCGTATAAAGTTCTATTCTTTCATTTAATGAGACTACAATGGCTACTCGCGCGAGTAGCCATCCCAACCTAACTCTTTCCATTGATGATGTGAAAAGTCTGTCTCAGATCTGGTCCGTTCATGACGTCGTGTCCTCTTCGAATGTGCTATGATCTGAAAAAGAAGCACGGTCAACCAGTGGACCACCTGTCAAAGTCATTGATGGCCCATTGATCGATCATCTACTGTCTTTACTGTTGAAACGGAGTTTCCCAACGGATTGCAATAGGATAGGTCCGAACATTAGTGGTGATTGTGGTCCTTTCAACGACTCAATCTGTACCTTTGATGTAAATGGGGTATGTGCCTAGAAAGATCTAGAGGTTTGCTCGAGTACGTCCTGACGTGTTGCAATGTGATCCACGGGGAAATTTGGATTTGAATCTGGGTCATCTTTCAATCAATCGAAATATTTATCATGTTGTCACCTTATAAAGTGGACAGACATCAAATAAAATCTATCAAATTCAATTACTTCAAATGTTTGAAATTTGGCTCTTTTATTTAAAAAAGTGGTCGATGATCTAAACCTTTATTTATCAATGGGTCGAAATATTCAGTCTAACTTATTTTTGGGCTATTCCTATACAAAACCAAAAATCAAATACATAAAGTCTCCATTCTGTCACATTGCAAGGAGGTTAGCCTCCCACTTCCAATGACTAAGGACTGTCTACAAGATGAGCCTCAACTTATATAATGAATATAGAATAAATCAATCTTGAAATCGAATTATTACGTGTGAAATTTAGCTCTTTTGCTTTAAAAATGGATGGTGAAACTAATTTTTATGTAAAATCAAGAGGTTAAAATACCTAATATGGGAATGTGGATTTCCTCATAAAGCCTTTTACAAGAAGTTCCTACACTAGGAAGTTAGGTAGGACCAACATGATGTTCGTGAGAAATCTATCTTGTCCATCCGTATTTTTAGATTATTTTAAAACATGTGATAAAAAATGATGCAGATCTAAAACTTAAAGAGGACCATGCAAGAGAGAAAATTTAAAAAAGAAATGTCTATTGTTAAAATTTTCCTAAGCTCTACCATGATGTCTATATGCCATCCAAACTGCTTATAAGGCCATTTCCATTGGGATTAGCTGAAAACATAAAAAAAACTTAGCTTGATGCAAAATATTTGTGGCCATATGAATGTTTCCATAGTGGTTTTTCAATCCTTATTGGTACATCTCTTGTGGCTCACTTGAGTTTTGGATGGGCTTCATTTTTTGTTCCATGTCTTAAAATGATTTTGCAAAACGGATGGATAAGGTGAATTTCTCACAAATATCATGATGGGCCCATCATAATCCCAGCATAGGAACTTCCTATAGAAGGCTTTGGCGGGAAATCTACATCACCAATATGATAATTTCTTTGAGCAGTCGAGAGGACTTTATTCTATTTTCAAGTATTTTATTAATATAAATAAGAAAGGGAAGTATAGAACAAATTAACCCTAATTACACACAAATGGTTTGGTCATTGAAGAAAACCCAATTTAAGTGGACAGGGTTCCAACATATCCTGTTGAATAATTTGGAGGGTGGTCATAATTGAAAGAAAAATAATGAACTGATGAAAGGGTTAATATCTTCCTATTGAAGAGATATTGTTATTTTGATACTTCTCATTCAAGGCAAGGCCCATTATATAAACTAATGGTTTGGATTTATGGACCACCAAATCCAATGGAAAAAGTCCGCATGTGTCCTATCATTACTGGTCTAAATGCATTCTAGCAAAACTCGTCCAAGTATGGTCTAATTTAGGTCAGGTTGGGTCCGAAGGAGCAAACCAAGCCTAACCCATTTACTAAATCGGCTAAGATCTTGATAAATGACTTGCGAGGCTGCTACAGGCCTGCTAGACCCATCTAAAGTTCGCTAAGCTTGACTCTTACCAGATAGAGGGTCAGATTAGACTCCAGGGACCCTACTTAGTGGACCCACGTACGTTTAAGAATTAAATATAGAGATTTGCTACAATGCATCCTAACACGCTGCTATAAGATACGCTGAGACTTTAGCTTTTGAACATGCATTCAAATTTCAATGATCTAAACCATTTATACGGGCCTTACTTTAGATGGGAAGTAGCCAAAAAATAATAATAATAATAATAAAAAATAAATCAGAAAATTTTCTATTTGAATCCTTTGATCATTTTATTTTTATTTTTATTTTTGAACATGAATTATATAATAAACCTTTGAATAATCAAAGGGTTTTGAAAGTTCTATATAGAGTCTTTTCCCAAAATTCACTGCCCCAAATGAGGTCCACTGAGTATTTGACATGATTACCTGAAGTTCGTGGGCTCAGAAGTTAGGTGGGGCCAACTGTGATGTTTGTGAGAAATCCACTCCGTCCATCTGTTTTGGGAGATCATGTTAAATCAGGAGCCCAAAATTAAGGCAGATCCAAAACTCAAGTGGACCACAAGACAGAAGACAGTGAGGATTGAACATCATGGAACATTCACGGAGCCACAGAAGCTTCGAATCAGGATAATCTTTTTGTGGTTTCAGTCATCCCATTAGGAATGACCTTATGAACCGTCAGGATATGATTATAACATCGAGGTAGATTCAATTAGGTTTCAACCATAGAGATTTTCCTACCCACTCCGCCCACTTGAGTCTGGTAACAAAGGTGTGGGACCCCACAGAGGTTTCAACGGTAGTAATTTACCTACCCACTTTTTCCTTCAGTTCGGTCCACTTTGAGTCTTGGATCCGGTTCATTATTGTTCTCGTGTCCTAAAATGAGCTCCCAAAACGGATGGACAGGGTAGATTTATCAAAAAAATTACTGTGGGCCCCACCTTGGTTCCTAGTGCAGGAGCTTCCTGGGAAAGGCTTTAGCAGGAAATCCGCCCCTGGGGGAGCGGATTAGGTGAGACCCGGATCTACCTAGGCGGGTGGGACCCTTGACTGTGGGGCTCACAGTGATGTATGTTCCTTGAATCCACACCGTCCAACCATTTTGAAAGCTCATTTTAGGAGATGATCACAAAAATGAAGTTGACTAAAAATCTTAGGTAGACCACACCACAAGAGACATAGGTGATTGACCATTAAAAACTTCTTATAGGATACAAAAGCTTTGGACCAAGATGATATTTATGTGGTCTCTTTATCTACATGTTTCTGACCTTGTCAACAAGTTGGATGACAAATAAACATAGTAGAATCCATGAAGTTTTAATGGTGGGGATTCAATCGCAACTGTTTCCTAGGGTGTGGTCCACCTAAGGCTTGAGTCAGCTTCATTTTTTGGGATTATGCCCTAAAATGAGCTTTCAAAATGGTTGGACGATGTAGATTTGAGGGACATACATCACTGTGAGCCCCTTAATTAGGGTCCCGCCTAGGGTTGAAAGTTAGGTTGGTTCAACCCGACCGACCCGTGACCAACCCATGACCAACTCGACATTGGGTTGGGCTTGGGCAAGAAATATTGAACCTGATCTCAAACTTGGGCTATGCAAACACTAACCCGATAAAGCTTGGGTCGGGCTTGGGTTGAGGTCTCAGGTTGCCCGACCCAACCCGAACCCGATTTATATACAAGTTACTTATAATTTTATTATACTTTAGTAAACTTATTAGTTTATGTTACTTTCATAAGTAAATTTATAACATTTGAAATTTCATATGCTTTGAGTATTAAATGAGTAGTCATTCTATATTTTAACTAATTTGTTTAGAAAAAATTGAAGTTCTTGATAATAAATAACTACATACATAATTAATAAAGTCATAGGTATGAAAAATAAGACATGTATTGAAATATAATAGATTAATGTAATAACGAAGATATTAGGATTTATTAACCCGACCAACCCACTCAACCCGACCAAGCTCGCTTGGGTTGGACTTGGGTTGAGAATTCCCAACCCGAGGTGAGGTTGGGTTGGGTTGGGTTGGGTTGGTTGACGTATATGAACCTTGGCTTGGGTTAGGGTTAGGGTTGAGCACCAACCCAACCTAACCTGCCCGGCTTTCAGCCCTAGTCCCGCACACGTCGGTGGAGCCTTAAAAAGGACATTGTCCCTGCCGTTCTATAAATTTAGCTTGATCCCGGCTCGACTGAGAATCAGCCTGTGGGCTGACCTGAGCCATTGCCACCCTCATGCATGGCGTGATTGTGGACCGTATCCCGGGTGCATTATGTTGAAAACCACAATACAAGGGATTTTATAAACCCGTGGGACCAATCTTAGGCATCGGAGTGCCTGTTGCTGTAGTCGGAAGTTTTCTAGGGCCCACAGAGATGATCGTGAAAAATCCACTCCGTCCATTAGTTTTGCAAGGCAATAAGAGGTCATATGACTAAATCGGGAAGATCTAAAACTCATATGGGCCACACCATACAAAACAGTGCGGATTGAACCCCCTAAATTGGAAACTTTGTGGGGGCCACAGAAGTTTTGTATCAGAATTATATTTATACCTACAGTTTATCTGCCTATGAACGGATTGGATTAGCATATAAACATTATGGTCGGCTGCAGGAAGGTTTCAATTTCCACTGTTTCGTGTGGTGTAGCGCACACGATTTTGGATCTGTCTGATTTTTAGAATACAGTCGTATTGAGATCTTAAAAAACTGATAGACGGAGTGGATTCGTCATGGGAATCTATGTGAGCCCCACACAGTTTCCGATTACAGGAACTTCCCCTCCTCTTAAGCATTGCGATCTTGTTTCTGCACGCGAGTCTACAGAAAACGAGTTATTGCCTTATCTCAGAGGTAAATCTTCAACTAAAGAGGTTATGTCTGGTATTTTCTCTTTGTAGATTTAACAGATGGTCCCACCATCAACGACTTAGACCTCACACACACATGCCACACTCACACGTACAAGGATTATATGATGGCGAGTGGCCTATACCATATCTCTTATTTAATGCATGCCACTCTGCAGCAACACGCACTACAACTAAATCATCTCTCTCTCTCTCTCTCTCTCTCTCTCCCGACACCTCCAAACGCCGGAAAAAGCTTCCTATTTCCATGGATTCCTCAATCCTGTTCGCTCTTCTTCTTCTGCTCTCTGCGGGTGTAGATAAAGCTCGGGCAGATGCCATGGTCTCGGGCAGCGTCTTTTGCGACCAATGCAAAGACGGGCAGATGACCCTCTTCGACTACCCACTCTACGGTCAGTCTCCATAACAGAAGAAAAACAAACTATATATCATACAATGCCCCACCCAAGAATGCTTATTTCTGTCATCCGAACCGTTGATATATGGGATCCATCATGGATGGTCCCATTAATCAAAGACCTCTCAGATGGGAATTGATTCTACCGATTAGAATCTTCTTCAGGGTTCGGCACATTTTATCAACGGTTAGGATAAAGCGGAAACTAGAATTCGCTGACATGGCCCACACATCTTCAGCCAATGAGAATCCGCGGGCTGACATATTTAGGTTGTCCGGCGAACTACCTTATGTTGTTGTTTTTATTTACTTATTTATTTTTTGGGGGGTTTTGTAGGAGCTAAGATAGCGGTGGCATGTCCGGGCAGCGACGGGCAGCTAACGGTTTGGAAGGAGGAGACAACGAACTGGTTCGGTAACTACGCGATCAAGTTCGAGGGCAGCCCGGATCTGAGCCGATGCTCTGTTCAGGTCGTGCCGGGCAGCGGGCAGGGTACGTCCAAGGACTGTGGGGCAGCGGCAGGGCCTGCCCGCGGCATCAACCTTCTGTTCAGTATGTTCGACATGGAGATGTACACGGTGGATGTGCTTCTCTCGCAGCCTGCCCAGCCCATGTCCTTCTGCCAGAGATCTCCGGGCAGCCAGGTGCCCGTCCCAGCACTGGTCCCACCACCCTCACCACCAGCACAATCCCCACCGTCTGTCAAGCTCCCGCCCATCCCTTTTCTGGAAGGTTCTGCTTGTCCGCACGAGTAAGACCTACTCGCTTGTCTTTTTTCATGGTTGGATTTTTACCGCACAGGGATGAAGTCAATTAGAATTGTGGGGCCCACGTGGCATGACATCCAACCGGTCGAACAGATGAATCCCCATCACGATGATCGTAGAAACAAACAATGAGACGGACCATGAATGGTGTATATTATTTGTTATGGTGTGGCCCACCTGATGAATGGTTGGTCTCTGCTCAGGGGATCATGGTACGGATTCGGTTGGATGCCATGCACGCACCATGAGGACCCGACATTGCTGGACTCAACTTTTCCCAAAGGGCGGGTTGGTCATTTTATTAAAAAAAAAAAAAAAAAAAGAAAAGAGAGAAAGAAAGAAAGAGAAGAAGCACGGATTTCCTCTTTCCCTGGACAAGAAACTTTGATACTCTAGCAGAGGGTGATGGTTGATATGCAGGCATTTAGAAATTACTTAAATATTGCAGATGTGAATTACCATAGTCTAATTATACCGTCCAAAATATAATACCTAATTTAGATGTATCATGAACCAAAAATTAAGCTAATTTGACTATCTGAGTATGGGATTGGTACTGGCACAATCAGTTAGTGTATGCCAAGTAGACAATTGTAAAAGGAAGGAATACGGATCGTCTCCAGATTCTTATAAAAGTGCTATAAAGCTTAGTCACACCCACGTTGGGATTTGATGCCTTGACCTCAGTGTTGAGACGAGGTTATCTTCAGTCAGGGTAGCAAAGGTGTGGGTGTCAGCTTATTTACTAGCTTGAATTAGTTTCACTTACTAATGCCATTATTTTGATGAAACTACCCATAACATGTGAAATGACAAAAATAACCTCACCCCCTCCAAGTGTGTGGGGCCCATTGTGTTGAAAGTGTAAAATCTACTCTACTTGTGGAATGGTGAGAATGGGATGTTGACCACACATTTTTTGTGTGGGCCACCATATGGTTTATCTATCATCAAACCCGTTAATCAGGCCTAGCTGACTAGAATGAAGAGGAACTAAAATCAGCCCTATAAAAGACTCTGAAGAGCCACAAAGTGTAAACTTAGTTTGTGGGAGCTATACATTGTCTTTATTGGCATGATCCATGTGAGTTTTTAATTGGGCCAATCTTTTATATTTATGGTTCAAATAATGAGAATTTTACATGTAAAACATAGTGGACCCCACCTCGTTCCATAGCTCAAGTGGTAGACTGGGTGAAGATAACCTCGACTCCCAAGTGGTAGTCTAATTATGAACTCTTTAAGTTCATCCGACTAACCCATGGAACCCGGTGTCACAAAGTCGCAGTCCCAAAAACAGGTGGATGGAACTATCCAAGCCTCTGATTTGTGGACCTTTTCTTTGTTGAAATGCTTCTGATGAGTAGGGATGATTGGTAAAAACTCAGATGAAAAGCCACTTTTAACAAATCTGAATCATTAATCAGGTGGTCCACCGTCGAGAATGATAAGATCCGTCGTATCTTGTCTCCTCTCCAGTACCATTAAGATTGGCCGGATGTTATCTAGAAAAATTATACGGTTATAATCAATAATAGATAATTTTGTTATATTAAAAAATATGTCACAAATTTAGGGCCTGTTTGGATTCATAAAAAGGAAAGGAAACACAATTTTTTATGAAAATTTTTATCCACCTATTTTTATTAGAAAATTTTTAAATTTTGCCAGAAAAAAAATAAATAAGCAAAACAAATTCCTATGCTGTCTACCCATCCAACTAGGTCTTAGCTTGTGAGAATTCTAAACTGACGGTTCTGATCCCATCCATTAGTTCCACGTGTTTAGAATGACATGGAGATATGTAAACCGTGGAATCAGCTCCCATCTCAAACGGTGGTGACACATTCAGTATGCACCTGGTACGCATGCACTTCAATTTAAGACTTTCCAGGCCGTCAGTCGTCACCACCATTGCAGATATAGCATGTTGGACGACCCTGATCATCTCATGCAGGCCACCACTTTCAATTTGATGGCCACCGAACAGATGGTTAAGATCCTGTCACCAATGGTATTTCAGCAATTATCTATCCACGATGAACCACAATTTGTACGGTTTGGATTAACGCGCTACCATAAATATGTTGAAAAGCGCCTTCATCTACCTCAAACGCGATCTGGGCCATTCATGATTTGACACGTTTACATACCTAACCATGTAGTTAATGCAACGCACGATAACTAGTACATGCATTTGTACGTACTCTTTCAATTGCTGGTTTTTGCTTTATTAAACCACATGCATGCATGTATGCTCTTTGATTTTGCCAGGACATGGACCATGCCACAGTATAAATGCTACTGGAAGGTTGTGGGCCCTGATACTAAGGTAGCCGTTGCTTTTGGGCTTGGTAGCGGCCAGAAGATATGGGACGGACATGACACTAGGGGAAGGGCTGCTAGGGAGGGGAGATGTGTATAGGACCCTCCTTAGGGAAGGCACCACTGCCCTTCTCAACTCCTACAACAGCATTCAATTCTCTTACCCCACACTCAGTGTGATGGCCCACATGAACTGGGCCATGATGGGGGGCCCACAGCAGGCTCTGCTCACTGCACTGAGGTTCAAGAGGGCTAACTCTGGCAGTGGCAATGTCCACTGCACTTTCACTCCTTGCAAGTGATCTACTTATTTTCATATAAATAGATATTAAGGAATTATATGATGTGGGACCCACTTCTTTTACAGAGTATACGCTGGTTTGCGATTCTGACAAGTGGGGCTCA
This sequence comes from Liriodendron chinense, assembly GCA_003013855.2. Lineage (NCBI taxonomy): Eukaryota > Viridiplantae > Streptophyta > Magnoliopsida > Magnoliales > Magnoliaceae > Liriodendron > Liriodendron chinense. Next base: position 3,372,817 of record ML058538.1, on the reverse strand, counting down.
TCTTTGAGTAATCTGGATCGTTGGCATGTTGTATTTCACTGTGGGAGTGGAGTCTACCCCAAAAGTTATTGATGATGTTGGATGGGCTTTGCATTTTCGATACGTGGCTCAGCAATAAATGGTTAAGATGGGTTGCTGAGAATTTTGGAGTGGAGATCATCCATTATGTAATGCAATTGACTAACGGTCCAGATTAGTAGATCATGATCTGGAACTTTTCAGAATTGAAAATCTGCGTGTATAGTGCAAAGATGCAGGGGGTTCCTTATCATATAATTCCTCTTTATAGATGAAGGAATTGTATTTGCAGCAGCACATACGCACCAAATGCAAGCAACCCATAAGTGCTGACGTGGTACGTAGGTTAAAATTGGGACATTCATCAGGTGGTCCACATTGGAGGGCCTGTTATCCTTTTATTATTATCATTTTTATTATTTTAGAAGTATGAGTAGTATGTATGTAGGTATTCTTCGCATCCAGTTGATTAATATGATATTTGATTATTTCTTATGATGGCTTCAAAATGAATAATATTAAATGAGAAATTCTCCAATGCTCTCAGAGCACCATAAGTTATAGTGCACCTAGTTGCATGCATCGCTTCACTTAGACAGTCTAATTGATCGATCTGAACTGTTGATCATGTCCAGAACACATTTTGTAGCGAATGATGCAGAAATTGCACGGATCAGATGATCTAATCAGTCATTGGGTTTGGGGTTATTTTCTGTAGCCATAATTTTTTTTCCTAAGCCATGAGTTGGTTGGTTAAAATTGCCTAACAAAACTGACTGTTTAGAATCATAAACAATCCATGATGGGTGTTATGTAGTAGATGGATCAGTTTGTTGGTTGGACCTACCTTTGTGCAGATGATCTTGACCGTCCATATTAAAGAATATTGATCAAATGGTTGATAGTTTTGTGATTGGTGTTAGGTTCACATGGTAACTCATGAAATATGTGTTGGACCCAATGAGCAGTCTAGATCAATGGATTGGACTGTTTCCCAATGAACTGGGAGCACTATAACTTATAGTGTTTTGAGAGCACTGGAGCATTTCTCATATTAAATCCCATCCTTTTATTTGGGAAAGAGGAATGATCATATTAGAGGAGTGAGGCCCATGAGCCGTGGACCTGGGCCTAGGTGAAACCAACCAATTAACCAAGGAACCGTAGTTGGGATTGCCTTCGGTCCACCATTCAAATGCCTAGCCATCCCCTACATTAATGAAGTATGGCTGGGCTTATCTCTCAAGCCTTTCAGCAGATACCAACCATGTCACATCTGACTAATAACCAGGCCCAAAACTAGGCCCAGATCCAAGCCCTAGAACTTGAAGCTCTGCCAAGAACAGCCGAAACTGGGCTGGGCTGGGCGTGGCTAAAACATTTACCAAGCTAGCTGAAACTTCTTTTTCCTTGCCCTAGGGTGTGTTTGGTCGAATCAAAGATGATGCATTTCATGATCTTTCGCACCAGATTAGACTGATTTGTTCGGAAATATCATGGAATATCTTGATATTTGATGCAACCAAACACACCCTTCAAAGATTTCTATTTCCTATGAAAAATGGAAGGTTTTTTTTTTTTTTTATCAGTTATGCAACCCACCCACCCAGTCAGTCTCGAGACCCTTGTTGAAACTCTGTAGAGTCTACCAACGAGGCAAGGCCTCGAACCCAACAACAACAACAAAAAAAGGTTAGAGACAATGGCCAACCAATCCGTAAACATATGCACACGTGTGGCCTCCCGGTGGACCGGCCTATTTTAGGAGAGGGTATTCTCTCATGGTAACAAACGGCTACGATCACCTTCCATGTTATCTATCAAATAACCTCTTGAGATACACTAAAATCAGGTGAATATATACGATCATCAAATGGGCTCAGAAACACACACAGATTTTAAACCATTGGTTAATTTCTCTTGGGAGCATTTGGTTGCACCAAATATCATGATGCACCCTTAACCGTTTATTTGTTTTTTATTGGTCAGATCGTTGTATACCCGAACCCGACCCGATTAAGAGGGTCAGTTCGGATACAGTTGGGCTAGGGTTTGGGGACAATGTTTGAAGCCTCAAGACCTTCGGGTATGGGCACCCATTTTTCTTAGGTCCTTGGCTTTTGGGTAGGTCTAGGTCGGATATGAATATCTATATGGTCAGATCTCCCAATGGACATTTGGATCTTATACGCATATGCCATGTTAATGCAAACGTAGCGTGTAGATGCACTCTCTTATCCGCTAGTGGCCAAAGCATGCCTCATTACTAGAAGAAATAGTATATATCAATATTATGAAGAGCTTTGCTAGGCCCACACACGTGTGCAATAAAGCTCAGGTACACTGTACATGTCACATATGTTCGAAGATGGCAGGATAGGTCCGAGATCCGATCCATCCAACGGGATGGAACCAGCATGTTGATGCCCTAGATCTAGAATCAAGTTGATCCAACTGCTTCCAACATTCGGGCTCACATGCTGAGTGGACCAGATTTCTTTCCTTGGGAAAACATGTAAAAGGTCGAACCAACCTGGTAGATGGATTGGATTTTGCACCTATGTGCCATGCTGGAACATGCATTGCCTGTAAATGAGCTTTATTGTACACACGTGCAAGCTTAGCAAAGCTAATAATATTAATAGAATGAACCAAATACTCAACTAGGCCTAGAATCCTTCATCTAATTAAAATCACCTAGTTGAGAGCTGATTGGTTTTAGAGGTTCAAAAGGTGGTGGACTTGAACACGATGAATATTTTAAACGGGTTTAAAAATTGGTCCTGACCCTTTTATCTAAGTAGAGTACAAATTGAAACCCTATAGGGCTCATGGGCTAATCTTAGTTGTTCATTATGGTGATCATGAGTCTTAAATTGGACATGTAATATGCCTTAGACAAATTTAGTGTTGCTCTCATTTATTCAGTTTGTTGAGAAGTGATTTAGTCTTTAGAAACTTAAGATTAGAAATGACAATCATTGACCTGGAGAGTCGTGGCCCGTGGATCTCAATGCCCTATTAGATCATTATCATTACAGATGAGTGGGACACACCTATAGACATCAATTCATGATATGTACAATCATCTTGTTTGAGGGGGATGACTTACATCAGGATAGACAGTCGTCACCATCGAGAGCTGATTTAGTGTCGGTTTATGCCTTGCTCTTACTCTACACAAGAGTGTAAGTATACCATGAACAAATCATTTAGGTATGGATTTTTTGTTCACATTGGTGGATTGAGATCAAGTCAACACTCTGGGGGCTCATCAGCTTAACCATGATCATAAGATAAGGACTTGATGATGCGTGAAAGATGGTTTGATTCTTAAACCTAAGGACGTGTAAGCGTTATGATCTTGACTGGTCAGCTTTGACTTTTCCTACGAGGTCTATGTAGGGGCCATTAAAGTGGACGTAATTGGATACTTCTATCAAAAGCTATTGATTCTTACATAGGCCAATAAGGGATTCACTACTTTGCCTAGAAACATGTTTATGGATTTGATTTGAATAGATTAGGGACTTATCAAGTGATTTTTTTGTTGGGTCCATCACTCTAAATGTTTTAATCATTTTTTCAAAGGTTTTTAATCGTTGAAGTTTTATTTTAATCGTTAAAACAGTTTTGAACGCACTTAATGATAACCTAATGGCTTAGATCTGATGGTCTACTTGTGACATGGTCATTAGTGGATATGCTATGACGGTGAAGGAATTGAATCATAAGTATATGCATGGATGAGGCGGAATGACGAGCTTCCTTCACAGTAGGTTACACCGAAGTCTGTAGGGTGGCGGAGCACCATATCAGGTGCACCTTTAAAACCCTAATCACTCCTTATTTATACGATCCTATTCTAGAGGAAAAAAGGAGCTCGCCTCAAATATCCCTACCCTATGGGACGTGTGAGTGTAAGAAAAAATAGAAAACGTGTGAGAGAGTAGAGATATACTTCATCCTCTTCAATTGTCCTCATGTGTGGTCCACTTATGTGGATGGTATACACCTTCCTCGGCACCTACCAGAGGATTAGATGTTGGCTATCTCGATTCTCCAGTATTGGGATAAAATAGGAAGAGACTTGTTGGTTTAGGAGATCAACGTTGAAAAATTGACATCATAGACATATCTTTTTGTGTACATCGCAGTGCAAGTAAGAACTCCACCATTTATACATATTGTTATGTTGTAGAAATTTGATGTTATTACAAATGAAAATTCTTAGGATGGTCTCATAATCAATTGTATTGTACTATATTCCACTGCGTTTGTTCGTTAGGGACCTAACAAATGGTATTAGAGCGGTCCCGTTTTGCAATAACCGTCGATTTCTATTTTGATCCAGAAAAATTTATAATGTTTCTAGTGGGTGAGAATCAATCAGATTATTGTTATTTAAACGATAGTCAAACTGATTTCATTTCACATCGATTGTATTTAATTATGAATTAAAAGATCTAGTCTATTGAAATAGGCCCTAGTCGGGCGCGTCCTTTTGAGATCCGAATTTTAGACACTTAAGATCACAATATTTATATAGTTATTTTTCTTTGGTTTTGCACATGATGATTCTATGTTTATTTTCCTATTGATTGATGGTCTTAGATTTCATAGATGTGATGTGGATGAGTCATAATTGAAGATCACATTATGTACGTATCACGTTGTATGTATGTGATGTGGGTCGTTATCTCCCATGTTTTTAGTAACAACATTATCATATATCTTATAGTGACCATGAGGTTCATCATGATGGATCCGGATTGGTGAAAAAGGTCATGATGATATGATATATTTAGTTATGCATTCCACATCATCTATGCGAATTTATGGATCATGATATGTGGATGAGGAAACAAATTGTGTGTTCATGAATGTTTCTAATGTAGAGAGCAAGATGGATGGAGTGGATTCGGGGTAAGAGGCCCTATGTGAGGCCCATCTGTCACGCCCCGAATTCAACACCAGAGCATGGAGACTCTGATCCCGAGTTCCTAGTGTTACCTTTATAAAAATGCATGCATGTGAGTTCCCACATGTCTACGTAGATCGGTTAATATTCAACCATGATCAATAATCAAAGTAACTTTAAATCAATGATATAAAAAATTAAGCAAAGATAACTAAATTCAGAAAAGTAAGGCTAACATCCAAAAGGTACAACTCCATAAGTGGTGTCCTTCCATATGTGGACTATACAAGCCACATTATATATTCAACAAATCTAAGGAGTCCACCCAGAAGAAAATTCCAATACACAGATCCTTAAAATGTACAAAAAAGAGTATAATAAAGGTACAACTTCAAAAGTGTTGTCCGTCCATATGGAGACTATACAAGCCACATTATACATTCAACAAATCTACCAAATTGGAAATTTCAATATATAGATCTTTAAAATGTACAAAAAAAGAGTATAGTAATATCCGTGCACAAGGCATCACAAAAATGGCAGCGAGTCACTCTGCCTAAGCCTTCTCATCTGACAACTAGAAGTATGATGAATCATTAACAAGGTCCACATATGCCTCGTTTAAAGTGTTGGTGTCGATGGTACCTGTATCAACAAGTTGTCTGGTTGGTGTTTTGAAACATCGTCCATGTGAGAGTGAGTAGCTAACTCAATGATACTATTTTCCTAAATTACACATATTATCAACACAATCAACTGTAAGTAATAATAGCATAACAAAACAACAGTTTCCTAATCTAGTTATTAAGTGCATGATATGTAGATGTATGTCCCATGAATCATAACAGCTCCAACACTTCTCGTAACAATTCTAACACTTCATATCACCGTAATAACACCCGCAACATATATATATTATTATAATGTGGCCCGTTGCCGCCATTACCAACAAATGTAATGATATGTATGTTTAGTCAAAACTTTATTAATTCAAGTTCAAACAGCATATTGGCGAAGCTAGGATCTAATTTAGGGTTTGTCACCCCAGTGTCCAATTTATACAATCAATCTAACGGTAAGGGCTCATCACCAAAGATAATCACAATAAGGCAATGCCTTGTCAGCCAACATTAAATCAATGCGAAAATAGCTCGTCACTCAATCCTATAACAACATAGTAGACTCGTGGCCAATATTACCAATAACTATCTATTCTATCATAATATGTCTCGTCACCTCCATCGGTGCTCATGAATCACTACGGAGAGGCTCGTCACCCTAGCATAAGCCGACATCTCAGACATGGTTTCCCATATCACCATGTCCGGCTTATTAGTCTTTGTAGGATCGTAATGCGCGCACTACTGATTATGAATGGACTCATTTTAATAGGAATAGTGGTATTCTAAATTTCATATAGTGTTATCTAACAATAAGCATAAAAATGATAAGTCTTGCATTAATTGATCCAATCGACTATATAGAACTTTGACAAAACTGACATTGGGTGTAAAGCATCCCATATAGTTCCAACTACTATCGGTCGTCCACATTCAACCTCAGTTGATTATATAAGCCTAAGATAGCCAACCTAAGGCAGGTCATCCACTTAAATGATTTGCAATACTTAATCCACTACCACCACCACAATTTAGATTATCAAATACATAATCATAATCATGGACCAAATATAATACTACACCGGGGTATATTAATTGAACACATGTACGAATCAATGCAATCTAATCTACATTAACATAATTCGATCTATATCAATATTACTTAACATTGAAGAGTTCTAATATAAAAAATTTCATATCATTCAAGCATTTCATTGAACATGTTGTCAACCAATAACAAATAATATTAGAGTTTTGTCAAACAACCATTTGATTTAAAAGCTCGAGTTCTTAGGGAGTGGCATATCAATGGATATTAAGGGACTTTAATACTCCCCTGCACGTGCGGGGTGAAACTTAGCATAGGAATATATTAGACAAGGGTGGAGGGACACTCACACCATAAACGGGTCGGGCTTGATTTTTCGATCACTGGGCCAAACTTAATTTTGCTGGCCTCCGATGGGAGAATATATTACCGAGGCATATTTGCTCTTCTTGGGATTTGAACACAAGACCTTCTGCTCTGATACCAAATCAAATAACCACTTGATCTAAAAGCTCTAGCTCTTAGAGGATGGCATATCAATGGATACCAAGGGCTTTAACAAGTTTTAATAATAAAGCAAATCTAGTATGTATAACGTATGAAATCCTAACAAACACATAGAATCACTATTTAAGATTATAAAAGGTTGATAAAAGAAAATCGAAAAAAATAGTCCGCACCTTAGAGAAAGATTTGTCAATCTCCAAGTACCTAGGGTTAGAGTTATAGGGAAAAAATCGATTCCTAAACCAAATCAAAAGAACATATGTAAGATTTATAAAATTCAACATTAAATGGCTTAAATCGGAAGGTAGGATGCGTTTCTTACTTTTGATTACAGGAGGAGGTGAATTCAGTGGAGGAAAACGGTAGCTACTAAGGTTTTGACATAGCAGTTTTCTTCCTATAGCAAATGATTTCACAAACAAACTACTCTTCTATCTCAATCTGTCATCCTTTCTCTTTTTCCTTCTCTCTCTCTTTTCTCTCTTTTTCTTAACTAGGACAAAAATTCGTATGAAGGGGAGGAGGGTATAAAAAAAAAGGCATTTATAGTGCCAGATGAGTGCTAAATGGCCATAATGATTAGGTGTTTGGTATTATAACCCTATGGGAGGCTGTTTCTAGCCATTGTGCTCCACTAGAAGATGTATGAATCATTTTAAGCTATAAGATAGTTGTCCTAAATGGTGATCTACACAATGTTTCGTTCGCCCTGCAATTCAGATACAACAATCAATGGTTATGATATGAAGTTAACTTAACGATTACCAGTCATCGATCGGGGTCGTTGCTATAGGGATAGTTGTAGGATATTAATTTAGGTTAGTGCCCTTAATTGATCGTGATCTAACGGTCCGAAAATCACAACTCCAACAAAGTTCAGACATGGACAAATAACTTAACTTTTAGGCAGTTTCTAAGGGCATTCATACAACTTATGCGCTCAGCTTGCAAGCTCAAGTTGAACGATTCGACATGCAATCTTGGCTTAATGTCCCACGAAGGACATCAATCTTGTTAAGACGAACGTGTTTCTATAGTTTCGAATTTAATGGCCCACTAACGAACAGTCTAGAGCTTTTTTTTTTTAATCTGATAATTTCTAGAATAAATTGGATAACAAGATTTCTCGTGTGCAATAGGTAGGGTCTGGATTAGCTAAGTTTATAGTGTGGCCTATTTAAAATTAGTGAAAGTGGCGATTCGGCTTAGATTACCCTAAAACATTTATTTGAAGTTCATAGAAAGATTTATCAAGTTACATTATGTGCATTTGACAATCAAGATCTAATCCATCAATTATCTTGGCTTTAGGTATATTTTCATTAAATTACAATTATATTGATTAATTGGTGGTGAGTCGTTTAGATCTGGGCCCTAGATGAATAGATCAAAATGTTAGGCCTAAGATTTAAGTGATCGAATGTATTCATTAACTTTCTAAGGGCGTTTAATCAAATTTGCACGGTTGTTTAGTTGTAACACCTACATATTCACTAGGGTTGAGTATTAAAGGTTATTAGGTGATAACAAATAATTATAGTGAAAAATTTCTCGAGAATTTTTTTGGGATCCTTGTTGGCAAAAATTTGGGGGCGTTACACCACCTACGAACTGACGTCCTTAGAGTTTTTAAGAGGCATAAAGGGTGTGCCTACAACACCCTTTTTCCTTGGCATAAAAGGCACCTTGGAGCTTCCTTTTTCAACCTCTCATTCTTTCTTTATATCCGTCTTTTAGTAGTTTCTTAATTTTAAGACACCTAATAAGATTCTAATTGAAATAATTTTTTTCTTAAATTGTACACGTCCTGAAAACTTATTACAATATAAGATTTTATTAGACTCACTTGTAGAAATAGATCTAATCTGTTGATTCATGTGCGCATGCGTGTGTCTAGGAGTGGGCCCATTCTTGATTGGTGTGGGGCCCACTTTGGATGTGGGGTTTGTGATGTTGGAGGGATTTGGTGTGGGATAACATGAAGTGGACCTTAGACTCCTGGCCATCTTGAAAATCGAATGTGGGGCCCACCTGTTTGATCATATATTACTTACACACGAAACCTTGTTGGACTATTTTGGATAGCCAGCTTGCGGTCTAATTTTGACATATATTTTCTATATCTAATAATAATATAAATCGTTAATCTGAAAGTACTCGTTGATACTTTAAAAATGAGTGGTCGCAAACCCCAAACGTACATCAGATGACTGAGATCTAGCTAAAATAAGTTTGGATATTCAAGTGCATGTGATCCACGATTTGAGATGACGTCCTATGACTTGTAGACCACTTTTCGATAACCTGATGGTCTCTTTTTGATATTCTAATTTGATAAGAATGTAGTATTGGGTGTCAGCCTTGAAACGTGGGGTTGTTTTCCCCGTTCAGAGTTCGGACCGCAAATTTATTGGACTAATAAGATCGATTCTCCATTGATAAAGCAATGACCAACATTGAATGGATCATATCTCATGATCTAGGTATCAGATTGAGACAATTTTTTTTTCTAAGTGATGTCTTGAATGTGCATGTGAGATTGGACAGAAGGATTAGACGTGTCCAGATCTTCTTAGAAAAATCCTAAACCGTTTGCAGTTAAAACGTTCCCTGAAAATGGTCCCGTTAGATCTGATTTTGAATTGGGCCCAAACTTGACCCCTAGCCCAATTGGTATGTTTTGAGAATATCTATCGACTCAGATTGGTTCATGGAGTGCTTGATCATGGAGATCCGGTCATATCAGTTCATGGACCTTGGTTGGTTGTTTTAAACAGTTGATTCATATGAGATTGATGATCAGGTGTATGATTGTTTGGATCCCTATTTGATTTACAATTAGTGACCACACATGTGGAATATGTGGGGCTGATACATCCGTGGTAGATGATATCACCATATGTCTAATCGTGATGGTCTTGTGTAACCCTCATTTTGATGAGCCTGCCTATGCGATCATAAAAATTGCTTGTTCGATCATATTTCTATTTGATTAGTCGGTTACATGCTTAGCCAAAGCTTGGTGGATTGATAGAGTGATAATTTGACCCTGGACACCAAGTGATGTGATCATTAGATCATCCTATTTCTTTTCTGTGTGGACCTTGAATGTTGGATGATTTTGATCGCTTATGCTTAATTGGACCATATCTCACCCATTGGGCCGTTTGGTCCCATATTTCATAGGAAAGTGTTATTCCTTATAAGAAAATCTCTGAATATTTAAGATTTGACTTTTGATGATTAAATCTATCTAGAGTGGAATCTGGACTATTAAATCTTTGCTGTATCAATCTTACCTGTTAGAGATTGGATTGGGCTGTAAATTGATAGTTAGCTCAAGTTTGATGTAGGGAGAACATCTGAGGATTAGATTGAGTAGTGGGAGGCCCAATCATGCACTTCTCTCAAATTCACATATATGTCCAATTATCATGATAATCATATAGATATTGATGTGAGTTGTGTCCTAAGGCCTTATAAACATCGACGACACCTTAGTCGCATATGTGGATGTTCAATGCAATGTGCAAAAGAGGACAATACAGTCTAAACAAATGCCTTGAGGTTGATATTTGATTATGTTACATGATTGTTGTTGTTTTGAGACTGTACATGCACTGAGTTCATGTAGGGTGTATTGGCTAGCAATCACATGCCTTGGTACACACTTTACATGGGATGTCAATTTGTTAAATTTGTGCCTGAGTTCATAAGGTGTTGTGTTAGTGAAAAACCACATGCCCTAGTACACACTCTACATAGGATGTTAGTTTTTAGATGGATTATTGAGGCTTTTGGGTTATATTACTCGTTAACTGCTTGATGCAGTGGGAGTTGTTAGTCGTGTTGGGGACACAGCAGGACAAACTCTATATTTGTGTGCGTAAAAACATCATATTCCCTGGTACAAGACGCAAAGAACACTAAACACTAAGACTTATGGTCATTGACATGATAAAGTTAAACACAATTTCTGAGGTTGTTTATTCCAAGGTCGCTAGAAAACTATTCTTAGAATCTTGAGTTTGTACTCACCTTAGATAAAATACTATGTGTCACATATGGACCTGCTCCGCCTAAACCTGACCTAGAGCCTTTATATGAGCCTATGGTGATCTCTTCCAAATTTGTAAAATGAAAAAGAGATAATTCAGATACTAAAGGAAATTGAACAACCTTTAAGGGGTTGGATATCATCTTGATAAAAATGGCAATGGGAAGGGTAAGAGTGTGTATGAGAAGGGATACTGGTATTGTGAAAAGTTGAGTCTTTTAAGGCAACGGGTCGCGTCTTATATAAGCGACTCGCTTAGGAGGCCAATGTGGGAATGACTCTCTCCTCTCACCTTCCATGGATCCTGAGGAATGATAATTGACATATTATTTGACATACTGCTAAACTGCATATGTAGCAAGTGAGAAGGAATAGAATGTAAAATAGAGGACGAGTGTGCATTATCCAGGAGCGAAAATACATTATAGGCACAATATGATAGGAATAGAGTAATACTTGAGGAAGACTCGATCTTGGGTCTTCTACTTTAGCGATATACTTAGTTTTATAAACTGATTTTATGAACCGTTCATCTGCTTCATGCGAAGTGGATAATTGATGATTGTTGATCTTATATATACATGATTCCTCTTAATTAGCTATACTCCACAATTATCACCGCTCTCTTATGAATCATGCGGGTATGTGTGATTGATTGTTGATGTCTCCATTCTCTAAGGTGTCCTATGTTAAGGAAAACTTATCATTGAATTTCATCCAAGACTTAAGAGAGATACCGTGCAAGTGTCACTAGAATTCTACTAAAGGCATATGCATACTCATTAGTACTATAACCTTAAGCAATGCCTGACTAATTGGAATTTAGGAAGGGCATAATATGTTGTCAACATGTATATGACACTACCCAATTTTTCCACCACTCATTTGCTGACTAGTGGTGATGAGAATTGTTGTTCTGGAAGCATAACTAGTTGATATATAATGACTCACAATTTTTTAGATGGCTTTCATGTTTTCTTGGCATGCATGTGTTCAATGAATGTATAACATGCTATTTTGTCTGAATATGAGCACTAAATGACAATATTATTATATGTATCACCTAAGTCTATATTACTTGTGCATTTCTTACCTGCATGATTGGACTTGAGTGTTATCCAGATGATCTAATAAAGGATATAACTAAGGAATCTAAACCGTTAAGTTTATTCTTATCTGCTCATTGGATTCCTTTAGTTAGCCATTAGACAAATGCTGTGACTTTAGATAGGTGTCTTAGTCAATGAGAGGAAATGGACATGGCTATGAACTCTTATATGGTGGTTGATATTTATCCTTGTAGATGGATATGCTTCTCGTGGTTGTATCCTGGATATCATATATGTGTTATGTCACTCCTATGGTAGCACCGTCAGTTTGGCATGTGATACGTCTGTGGTTCCATGATAATTCTAGTGTACGATGTGTATTGTTTATAAAAATGATCAATTACGTTCTTGAGTGAACTATGGTTGTCGGGTGATTTGATCTCCGATCACAAAGGTAAATGGCACAAAACATGGATTGATAACCATGGGAACTTGATGCACCTAGTTGAATGCCAGGACAGTGGGAGCTACCATTAGAGAGGCTGGATGGACTCTATATAGGATCAGTATGACTCCTTCAGCCTATCACTAAGAAGTCTTGTTCGTCATGTGTGCTGACTTATTACAAGCATGTATTGCTTTTAGGACAAGTACTGGGAGATTGTTGGAGTTAGTGTCCTAAAAAACTATTCGTTCACTTATCTATTAGTCATGTGGATGTGATTGGGGGAATCTCAACCATTGATTGTGGTGACTATGGATCTTAGATTGTACATGTGATATAACTTATATAGATTTAATGTTGCTCTTATTCATTGGGTTTGTTGAGGAGTGATTCCTTTGGTAGTACTGGTGAGCTTAAGATTAGACATGACGATCATTAACTCGGGAGAGTCATGGTGCATGGATCTCAGTATCCTATTGGATCATGACTGTCACAAGTACATAGGACACACATGTGGACATCAATTTATGAGATGTACGATCATTTTATGTGTGGTGACTAACTTAGGTCCAGATTGACAATCTCCACTATCGGGAGCTGACTTGATATTAGTTTATGCCTTGTCATTACCCTGAACAAGAGTGTAAATATGCCATGAACAAAAGGTCTAGGTTAGAACCTTCGGTCCCTTAAATTAGTAGATCGAGATCAAGTCAACAGTCTGGGGATCCATTAGCTTGGATTGTGATCGTGAGATTATGACTTGATGATGCATGAAAGATGGTTTGATTAGTAGATTGAGATCAAGTCAACAGTCTGATGGCCCATTAGCTTGGATTGTGATCGTAAGATTGTGACTTGATGATGCATGAAAGATGGTTTGATCCTTAGACTTGAGGACATGTAAGGTCATGATCTTGATTGGTCGGTTTTAACTCTTCCCACGAGGATCATATAGGGGCCAATAAAGTGGACATAGTTGGGTACTTCCATTAAGAGTTGTTGATTCTTGCACAGGCTAACAAGTGACCACTTGTTTGCCTAAAAACATGTTTATCCCTTTAATCTAAATAGATCGAGGACTCATCAAGTGATTTTTCCGCTGTGCGCAACACTCTGAATGTTTTAATAAAAATTTCAAAGGTTTTTAATTGTTGAAGTTTTATTTTAACTGTTAAAACAGTTTTGAATGCACTTGATGGCTTAAATCTGATAATCTACTTTTGATTAGAATATGATATGATCATTAATGGATACGCCATAACAGTGGAGGGATTGAATTATGAATATATGTATGGATGAGGTGGATTGACAAGCTTTCTTCACGGTAGGTTATACCGAAGTCCATAGGGTGACGGAGTAGCATACTGGGTGTACCCCTGAAACCCTAACCCCTACTTGTTTATATGAACCCATCTCAGAGGAGAGAAAGAGCTAGCTCTAGACGTCCCTACCCCATGAGAAGTGTGAATATGAGGAAAAAGAGAAGGTATGTGAGAGTGGAGATCCACTCCATCCTCTTCGATATTTCTCATGTGTGGTCCACTTGTGTGGATGGTATACATACTTCCGTGGCAGCTACCAGAGGATTGGACATTGGGCTATCTCGATTCTCTGGTACTGTAATAAATCAGGAAAAATTCTTTAGCTTAAGAGATTGACATCGACATATCAACATCACAAATATTTCTTTTTGTGCACATCGCGTGCATGTATGATCTCTACCATTTATACATATTGTTATATTGTACAAATTTGATGTTATTGCAAATGGAAATACCGGGGATGGATCTCATGATCAATTATATTGTACTATATTTCATTGTGTTTGTACGGTTGAGACCCAAGATAATGTTCTAATATGAGTGGGAAAAATGGATGGGCTTGATGATTTCTTACAAAGACCATGATGGGCCCACCTAGCTTCCGAGCCCAGGAACTTTCGAAGACAAGTTGTGGCAGGCAATACGCATCCTTAGTAAATGGCTTCGGTCATTGAGAAGAACATTGACCCTGCCCTACTACAAAATTTAGCCTGAGCCCAATTTGACTGAGAATCAGGCCGGGCTCTCTTGAACCATTGGCCCACTTAGGCATAGTGTGATTGTGGACTGTATCCCGACTGCACTACATTGAAAACGGGAGCGGATTGGGTACTACCCCGACCATGATTTAGATAGAGTTGGATGGTCCTGTCAGGGTTCCATGGGGCCTACTATGATGTATATGTTTTATCAATGCTGTTCATCCATTTTGAAAGATCATTTTAACGCTTGAGCCAAAAAATAGGAGGCAGATGAAAGGCTCAAATAGACCACACCATCAGAAGCAATAGGGATTGAAAGCTTAGTGTTGAAAACTTTGAGGGCACATAAGTTTTAGATCGAGCTAATATTTATATTTTCCCTTCATACATGTTGGATGGCAAATAAATGTCACGGTGGGTCCTATGAAGTTTTCGACTGTAGAAATTCAATCCCTAATGCTTGTGGTGTGGTCCACTTGATACTTTAATGTGCCTCCTTTTTATGCTTATTCCCTAAAATGATCTGTCAAAATAGATGAACGGAGTGGATAAATAAATACATTACAGTGGGTCCCACATATCCTTGAAAGGACCGTCCATCGCCAGCAAGGTGCTGGTGGGGGTAGTACCCAATCCGCGCCGGTTGAAAACGGAAGCGGATTGGGGGTGGATCAGCTAGTCCCACTGGGACTAGCAGAAGGGGTGGTTTCAAATCTCTGTGGGCCCCACTATGATGTATGTGCTTTATCCACACTGTCCATCCATTTTCCACCTTATTTCAAGGCATGAACCCAAAAAATAGATAGATCCAAATCTCAGGTGGACCACACCACAGGAAACAGTGGGGATTGACACTTACCATTGAAAATATTTTGAGGGCCACAAAAGTTTGGTATCAAGCTAATATTTCTTTTTTCCCCTTCATCTAGGTCTATGTGACCTTATCAAGAGGTTGGATGGCAAATAAACATTATAGTGTGCCCTAGGAAGATTTTAAGAGTGGACGTTCAATCCCCACTGTTTTCCTGTGGTGTGGTCCACCTGAGATTTGGATCTGTCTCCTTTTTGGGTTCATGCCTTAAAATAAGGTGAAAAAATGGATGGACGGCGTGGATTAAACACATACATCATGGTGGGGCCCATGGAGATTTGAAAGCACCCCCTTATGCTGGAAGCGGATTGCGTACTGAGTTACTCTGCACGCTAGCGTGCGGAGTAAACTACTGTGGGGCCCACAGTGATTTACGTATTTTATCCACTCCGTCCATCCATCTTAACAGAAAATTTTAGGTATGGTGCCAAAAAATGAAGCATATAAAAATCTAAATTGGACCGCACCACAAGAAAAGTGTGAACTGAATGTCTACCATTGAAAAATTCTCGGAGGACACAGACGTTTTGGATCAAGTTGATATTTGTGTTTTCCCTTCATCCATATCCATGTGATCTTATGAACAGGTTGGATGACAAATAAACATCATTGTAGGGCCTGGGAAGGTTTCAACGGTGGAAATTATTATTCCCATTGTTTCCCGTGGCATGGTCCACTTAAGATTTGGATATGCTTAAATTTTGGGCTCAACCACTAAAATGACTTGAAAAAACATATGAACAGAATAGATAAATCACATACATTTTAGGTGGGCCCAACTGAGTTTACTCCGCACGATAAGAGCGCGCGGAGTTACTCCTCACGCAATCCGATTCCCCTTATGCTCGTCCCATACTCGCAGTCGGACTAGCTGATCCGCGCCCAAGCGGATTAGGTGAGACCCCGGATCCACCGGGAGTAGATTAGGGGAGATCCCGGATCCACCAAGGTGGGTGGGGCCCCTGACTGAGGGGGCTATTTGCCTTAAATCCACACCGTCCAACCATTTTGAAAGATAATTTCAGGGTAATATAAAAAAAAATTTGAAGCTGACTCGGATCTTAGGTGGACCCAAGGGGTTTGAGAAACCAGTGGGACCCATCTAAGACTCGGATTGCATGTGCCCGGGGCACAAAAAATTACCCTTGTCAGAACCTGTGTGGGCCCCACAGAGATGCTCGTGACAAATCCATTCCGTCCATATGTTTTGCAAGACCAGAATAGGACATCTCTAAAAATCAGGCAGATCCAAAACTCATGTGGGCTACACAACATGAAACAGCGAGGATTGAACGCTCACAATTGGAAACTTTGTGGACGGTACAGAATTTTTTTGCATAGCATGATATTTGTACCTACAGTTTATCTGAGTGGTATTAACCCTATTAACGGTTTCGATAGCATATAAACATTATGGTTTGCTCCAGGAAGGTTTCAACGATGGATATTTCTATTCCCACTGTTTCGTGTGGTGTGGCCCAAATGATTTTTATTTCTTCGTGAGTTTTAGAATCCAACCGTATTGAGGTCTTAAAAAACTGATGGACGGAGTGGATTTATGACGGGAATCTATGTGGGCCCCACACAGCTTCTGAGTACAGCAACTTCCGGTCCCTCTTAAGCATCTGTGATCTTGTTGGTGCCCGCGAGTCTATTGAAAAGGAGTTCTTGCCTTATCGTGGGATCGGATGAGGTGAGACTTCGGATCCACCTAGGTGGGTGGGACATCTAACTGTGGGGCCCACTATGATGTGTGTATCTACATCCACTCCGCCCATCCGCATTGAAATCTCATTTTAGGGCATGATCAGTAAAAATGAAGCAGTTCCAAATCCCAGATGGACCACAATACAGGGAAAAGTGGTGATTAACCATTAAAAACTTCTTGTGGGCCACAAAAGCTTTGGATCAAGATGATATTTGTGTGGTCTCTTCATGTAGGCGTTTTGGACTTTATCAACAGCTTGGATGTCAAATAAATCATGTGGGTATGTGTGATTGACTATTGATGTCTCCATTCTCTAAGGTGTCCTATGTTAAGGAAAAATTATCATTGAATTTCATCCCAGACTTAAGAGAGATACCATGCAAATGTCACTAGAATTCTACTAAAGGCATATGCATACTTATTAGTACTATAACCTTAAGCAATGCCTGACTAATTGGAATTTAGGAAGGGCACAATATGTTGTCAGCAGGTATATGACACTACCCAATTTTTTCACCACTCATTTGCTGACTAGTGGTGATGAGAATTGTTGTCCTGGAAGCATAACTGGTTGATATATAATAATTCACAATTTTTTAGATGGCCTTCATGTTTTCTTGGCATGCATGTGTTCAATGAATGTATAACATGCTATTTTGTCTGAATATGAGCACTAAATGACGATGTTATTATATGTATCACCTAAGTCTATATTACTTGTGCATTTCCTACCTGCATGATTGGATTTGAGTGTTATCCAGATGATCTAATCAAGGGTATAACTAAGGAATCTGAACCGTTAAGTTTATTCTTATCTGCTCATTGGATTCCTTTAGTTAGCTATTAGACGCATGTTGTGACTTTACATAGGTGTCTTAGTTAATGGGAGGAAATTGATATGGCTATGAACTCTTATATGATGGTTGATATTTATCCTTATAGATGGATATGCTTCTCGTGGTTGTATCCTAGATATCATGTATGTGTTATGTCACTCCTATGGTAGCACTGTCAGTTTGGCATGTGATAATTCTAGTGTACGATGTGTATTGTTTATAAAAATGATCAATTACGTTCTTGAGTGAACTATGGTTGTTGGGTGATTTGATCTCCGATCACAAAGGTAAATGGCACAAAACATGGATTGATAACCATGGGAACTTGATGCACTTAGTTGAATGCCATACAGTGGGAGGTACTATTAGAGAGGCTGGATGGACTTTATAAAGGATCAGTATGACTCCTTAATCCTATGATTAAGAAGTCTTGTTCGTAATGTGTGCTGACTTAGTACGAGCATGTATTGCTTTTAGGACAAGTACTAGGAGATTGTTGGAGTTAGTGCCCTAAAAAACTATTTGTTCACTTATTTATTAGTCATGTGGATGTGATTGGGGGAATCTCAACCGTTGATTGTGGTGACTATGGATCTTAGATTGGACATGTGATATGCCTTATATAGATTTAATGTTGCTCTTATTCATTGGGTTTGTTGAGGAGTGATTCCTTTGGTAGTACCAGTGAACTTAAGATTGGACATGACGATCATTAACCCGGGAGAGTCATGGTGCATGGATCTCAGTACCCTATTGGATCATGACTGTCACAAGTACATAGGACCCACATGTGGACATCAATTTATGAGATGTACGATCATTTTATGTGTGGTGACTTAGGTCCAGATTGACAATCTCCACTATCGGGAGCTGACTTGATACTAGTTTATGCCTTGCCATTACCCTGAACAAGAGTGTAAATATGCTATGAACAAAATGTCTAGGTTAAAACCTTCGGTCCCTTAAATTAGTAGATCGAGATCAAGTCAACAGTCTGGGGGTTCATTAGCTTGGATTGTGATCGTGAGATTATGACTTGATGATGCATGAAACATGGTTTGATTAGTAGATCAAGATCAAGTCAATAGTCTGGGGGGCCATTAGCTTGGATTGTGATCGTAAGATTGTGACTTGATGATGCATGAAAGATGGTTTGATCCTTAGACTTGAGGACATGTAAGGTCATGATCTTGATTGGTCGGTTTTAGCTCTTCCCACGAGGTTCATATAGGGGCCAACAAAGTGGACATAGTTGGGTACTTCCGTTAAGAGTTGTTGATTCTTACATAGGCTAATAAGTGACCACTGGTTTGCCTAAGAACATGTTTATCCCTTTAATCTAAATAGATTGAGGACTCATGAAGTGATGTTTCCGCTGGGCACAACACTTTCAATGTTTTAATCAGAATTTCAAAGGTTTTTAATTGTTGAAGTTTTATTTTAACTATTAAAACGGTTTTGAATGCACTTGATGGCCTAGATCTGATGATCTACTTTTGATTAGAATATGATATGATCATTAATGGATACGCCATAACAGTGGAGGGATTGAATTATGAATATATGTATGGATGAGGTGGATTGACAAGCTTTCTTCATGGTAGGTTATACTGAAGTCCATAGGGTGACGGATTAGCATACTGGGTGTACCCTTGAAACCCCAACCCCTGATTGTTTATATGAACCCATCTCAGAGGAGAAAAAGAGCTAGCTCTAGACGTCCCTACCCCATAAGAAGTGTGAATATGAGGAAAAAGAGAAAATATGTGAGAGTGGAGATCCACTCTATCCTCTTCGATATTTCTCATGTGTGGTCCACTTGTGTGGATGGTATACATACTTCTGCGTCACCTACCAGAGGATTGGACATTGGGCTATCTTGATTATCTGGTATTGTAATAGACCAGGAAAAATTCTTTAGCTTAAGAGATCGACATCGACATATCAACATCACAAACATTTCTTTTTGTGCACATCGCGTGCATGTATGATCTCTACCATTTATACATATTGTTATATTGTACAGATTTGATGTTATTGCAAATGGGAATACCTGGGATGGATCTCATGATCAATTATATTGTACTATATTCCGCTGTGTTTGTACGGTTGAGACCCAAGATGATGTTCTAATATGAGTGGGAAAAATGGATGGGCTTAATGATTTCTTACAGAGATCACGATGGGCCCACCTAGCTTCCGAGCCCAGGAACTTTCGGAGATAGGGTGTGGTAGGCAATACGCGTCCTTAGTAAATGGCTTCCGTCATTGAGAAGGACATTGACCCTGCCCTACTACAAAATTTAGCCTGAGCCCAATTTGACTGAGAATCAGGCCTGTGGGCTCTCTTGAACCATTGGCCCACTCAGGCATAGTGTGATCGTGGACTATATCCCGGCTACACTACGTTGAAAACAGGAGCGGATTGGGTACTACCCCGACTAGGATTTAGATAGAGTTGGATGGTCCTGTCAGGGTTCCATGGGGCCCACTATGATGTATATTTTTTATCAATGCCGTTCATCCATTTTGAAAGATCATTTTAGCGCTTGAGCCAAAAAATAGGAAGAAGATTAAAGGCTCAAATAGACCACACCATCAAAAGCAATAGGGATTGAAAGCTTAGTGTTGAAAACTTTGAGAGCACATAAGTTTTAGATCGAGCTGATATTTATATTTTCTCTTCATACAGGTTGGATGGCAAATAAACGTCACGGTGGGTCCTATGAAGTTTTTGACTGTAGAAATCCAATCCCTACTGCTTGTGGTGTGGTCCACTTGATACTTTAATGTGCCTCCTTTTTGTGCTTATTCCCTAAAATGATCTGTCAAAATAGATGGACGGAGTGGATAAATAAATACATTACAGTGGGTCCCACATATCCTTGAAAGGACCGTCCGTCGCTAGCAAGGTGCTGGTAGGGGTAGTACCCAATCCGCGCCGGTTGAAAACGGGAGCGGATTGGGCGCGGATAAGCTAGTCCCACTGGGACTGGCATAAGGGGTGGTTTCAAATCTATGTGGGCCCCACCATGATGTATGTGCTTTATCCACACTGTCCATCCATTTTTCCACCTTATTTTAAGGTATGAACCCAAAAAATAGATAGATCCAAATCTCAGGTGGACCACACCACAGGAAACAGTGGGGATTGACGCTTACCATTGAAAATATTTTGAGGGCCACAAAAATTTGGTATCAAGCTGATATTTGTTTTTTCCCCTTCATCTAGGTCTATGTGACCTTATCAAGAGGTTGGATGGCAAATAAACATTATAGTGCACCCTAGGAAGATTTTAAGAGTGGACGTTCAATCCCCACTGTTTTCCTGTGGTGTGGTCCACCTGAGATTTGGATCTGTCTCGTTTTGGGGTTCATGCCTTAAAATAAGGTGAAAAAATGGATGGACGGCGTGGATTAAACACATATATCATGGTGGGCCCATGGAGATTTGAAAGCACCCCTTATGCTAGTCCCAGACTCCCAGTGGGACTAGCTGATCGCCCCAAGCGGATTAGTTGAGTCCCCGGATCCACCGGGAGCAGATTAGGGGAGATCCCGGATCCACCAAGGTGGGTTGGACCCCTTACTGAGGGGGCTATTTGCCTTAAATCCACACCGTCCAACCATTTTGAAAGATAATTTCAGGGTATGATAAAAAAAAAATTCCCCTGACAGCTATGTGGGCCCCACAGAGATACTTGTGACAAATCCATTCCATCCATATGTTTTGCAAGACCAAAATAGGACATCTCTAAAAAAACAGGCGGATCCAAAACTCATGTGGGCTACACAACATGAAACAGCGAGGATTGAACGCTCACAATTGGAAACTTTGTGGTGGGTACAGAGTTTTTGCATTAGAATGATATTTGTACCTACTGTATATCTGAGTGGTATTAACCCTAGTAACGGTTTAGATAGCATATAAACATTATGGTCTGCTCCAGGAAGGTTCCAACGATGGCTGTTTCTATTCCCACTGTTTCGTGTGGTGTGGCCCAAATGATTTTTGTATCTTCCTGAGTTTTAGAATCCAACCGTACTGAGGTCTTCAAAAACTGATGGACGGAGTGGATTTACAACGGTAATCTATGTGGGCCCCACACAGCTTCTGAGTACAGCAACTTTCGGTCCCTCTTAAGCATCTGCAATCTTGTTGGTGCGCGCGAGTCTACTGAAAACGAGTTCTTGCCTTATAGCGGGATCGGATGAGGTGAGACCCCGGATGCACCTAGCTGGGTGGGACATCTAACTGTGGGGCTCACTATGATGTATGTATCTACATCCACTCCGCCCATCCGCATTGAAATCTCATTTTAGGGCATGATCCAAAAAAATGAAGCAGTTCCAAGTCCCAGATGGACCACAGTACAGGGAACAGTGGTGATTGACCATTAAAAACTTCTTGTGGACCACAAAAGCTTTGGATCAAGATGATATTTGCGTGGTCTCTTCATCTAGGCGTTTTGGACTTTATCAACAGCTTGGATGTCAAATAAACATTCTGGTAGAATCCATGAAGTTTTTAATGGTGGGGACTCATCAAAACTGTTTCCTATGGTGTGGTTCATCTAAGATTTGAGTCAGCTTCATTTTTGGCATCGTCCCTTAAAATGAGATTTCAAAATGTTTAGACGGTGTGGATTTAAGTCACATACATGACTGTGAGCCTCATCAGAGGTCCCACCCAGCTGGGTAGATCCGCGGTCTCACGTAATCCGCTCCCCCCCCCCCCCCCCCCCCCCTTATCTCAGATGTAAATCTTCATCTAAAGAGAGATTATCTCCGCTCTTTTCTCTTTGTAGCTTAAACAGATGGTCTCACCATCAACGACTCAGTCACACAAACATGCCACACTCACACGTACGAGGATAATACGATGGCGAGTGGCCCTACCATTTCTCTTATTTAATGCATGGCATTTCTCTTATTTAATGCATGGCACTCTGCACTGACTAACACTTCCAACTACTAAATCATCTCTCTCTCTCTCTCTCTCTCTCTCTCTCTCTATTCCAACACCTCCAAACGTCGGAAAAAGCTTCCCATTTCCATGGATTCCTCAATCCTGTTCGTTGTTCTTCTTCTGCTGTCTGCGGGTGTAGAGAAAGCTCGGGCAGTTGCCATTGTCGTGGGTTGCGTCTTTTGCGACCAATGCAAAGATGGAAGGATTGTGATCGTGAGATTATGACTTGATGATGCATGAAACATGGTTTGATTAGTAGATCAAGATCAAGTCAATAGTCTGGGGGGCCATTAGCTTGGATTGTGATCGTAAGATTGTGACTTGATGATGCATGAAAGATTGTTTGATCCTTAGACTTGAGGACATGTAAGGTCATGATCTTGATTGGTCGGTTTTAGCTCTTCCCACGAGGTTCATATAGGGGCCAATAAAGTGGACATAGTTGGGTACTTCCATTAAGAGTTGTTGATTCTTGCACAGGTTAATAAGTAACCACTGGTTTGCCTAAGAACATGTTTATTCCTTTAATCTAAATAGATTGAGGACTCATGAAGTGATGTTTCCGCTGGGCACAACACTTTGAATGTTTTAATCAAAATTTCAAAGGTTTTTAATTGTTGAAGTTTTATTTTAACTATTAAAACGGTTTTGAATGCACTTGATGGCCTAGATCTGATGATCTACTTTTGATTAGAATATGATATGATCATTAATGGATACGCCATAACAGTGGAGGGATTGAATTATGAATATATGTATGGATGAGGTGGATTGACAAGCTTTTTTCATGGTAGGTTATACTGAAGTTGATGAGTACCTAATATTGTATAATTAACCCTGGTTGTTAAGGACATTATCATTGTTTTTCTGGTTAATTATCCCTCATTAGGTGAATTTTCTGTCTTCAGGTGTTCAGGAGAGGTTGGGCAAGATCTGAGCCAATCAGGGCGTTTAAAGGTCCAAAAGCAAGTAAGATCAACCATCAGGGCAGCTTGGAAGGAAATCAGACCGTAAAGATCAAAGGATGGATCATGTTCTATG
The DNA here is from genome assembly GCA_003013855.2 of Liriodendron chinense. Lineage (NCBI taxonomy): Eukaryota > Viridiplantae > Streptophyta > Magnoliopsida > Magnoliales > Magnoliaceae > Liriodendron > Liriodendron chinense. Next base: position 3,348,701 of record ML058538.1, on the reverse strand, counting down.
GTGGACCGCATCACAACCGTTCATTTGAAAATCCAGGTTATGTATGATGGTTATGATTAAGGCGATCGCACAAGTTTGGACGGTCAAGATTGGATGTCCACATGAGGGACCGACAATGCATCAAGGCGGGCCACAACTTCATGAGCATCAGATCAGCTATAGTGGACCCCACTTTCCAATGTAGAACATCCAATGCATCTGCAATGTCCGAAGCTCGGCCTATCATCAAGTGCCCACTCAGCTCCTGCACATATGCGCAAGGTGGAGCTTCCATCTCTAGCATCGCCATCATCGTCCATGGCTGGAGGCCGTCAAACCTCAGCCATCCATTAAGGTAGACTCCACCCTTTGAGCGTCGATCAGCAGCAGATCAAGTGGCTCCTTCAGCACGTTTCATCCATTCAAACAGCCAGTGGACCCCACCTTTTACGTGTGAAGCATTGCAAGAAGATCAACTTCATCCAAAGTGGACACCACATCCAACGTGTGGCCATGATCAAAGCTCCACCCGTCCATCAGGTGGATCACCATTCTTCACAAGTGCAGGGCTGGATGATCAGCAACGCCCACCATCAGCTCAGCACACGTGCTGATCATGCAGGACCACCTCCATCTTCAGCACACGTGTGCAACACCTCCCTGACCGACCATCCTCCAAACATCCAGCATGGACGTCTGTCCTGCAACCTCCAGCAGCAGTCGTCCATCCAGATTGCATCATCCAGTGGACCGTCCAACCTTCAACCGTCCAGATGGTGGACCACATCTGCAGCAAGCACGTCTTCAACCATCTGCAGCAAGCACGTCTTCAACCATCTGCAATTCATCCACGTCCAGCCATCAGCAGCCGTCCTTCATCACCATCCAGCAGCTGCTTCTATCTTCAGTTGACGTCCAGAGTTCAATCAGCAGCCGTCCATTCAGCCAGCAACTGGATGAACCGTCCACCATCTTCAATTTCCAACCGTCCATTCCAAGCAGTCCATCCACTCCAGCTTCCTGTAGAAGAGGTCGTCTGCACGTCCATGAAGAGGCTGTAAGTCCAGCATCCGTCCAGGCAGTGGACTCCACAGCTGAGCTCGGCCCTCCAATCAGCACCGTTCCAGCAGCTTTATCACATCTGCTCCTTAACGTGCTTCATCAGGACCAACCACCATCATCAATCTCATCTCCAACATCATGCTGTTTCAAACAGCAGCCGTCCATCAAAATGGGCCCCACTCCAACGTACCAGCAACAGCTCAACGTCCAGCAGTGCTGCAATCTCCATCCTTCCAGACGTCCATCCCTGATGCAGCAACCTTCATCCAGCGTCCCACCTTCAGCAGCCTGCAGCACGTGCCACTCATCAGCAGCCATCCATCAAGTGGACCATCCACTCCTGGCTCTCCTTCATCAACCATCCATTACTACAGCAAGTGGACGAGAGAGCCTCTGTTCCAAATGACAGCACCAACCAGGGACGTCTGCAATCAGTGGACCCCACTTCATCTCATCGTCCAGCAGGCCCTACCTTCTCATGTGATCATCTAACTCAAGTGGCCCCCACTTCAATGAACAGTCCAGATTGTCCAGATTCTCCATGTGAACCCAGTCAACTCCAACTCATGTGGACTGAGTTAACTCACCTTACCATCTTCCATCCTTGGGCCAAGCAAATGCCACCTCATCATCCAAGCCTCACTCCAAGCCCAAACCTAAAAGAAAAGTTGCTTTAGGCTTGGAGTACTTTTCTTGCCACATGTCCATCCAAGCCTAACTCCAAGCCCAAACCTAAAAGAAAAGTTGCTTTGGGCACTCCAAGCCTAACTCCATTCCCAAACCTAAAGAAACTTTTGAAGTGCCACCTAGGATTGGGAGGAGGCTTGGAAGCTTCTCATGAGGCTATAAAAGAAGCTCATCTCCCTCTCATTCTAATCATCCCATTCTCTACAACTCCTCTCTTCTCTTTAGTTTTCTTTCTTTCTTTCTTTTGTAGTGTAGAGTAGTTTTCTCTTTTGTAGAGAATTTAGTCTTCCATTGTAGCATGGTTGGCTAAACCTCTAGCTAAGGCTAGGGGTGAAGCCTTTGAAGAAATTTGCAAGATATGGTTCTTTTGGTTCAACATTGTGTGGTGTAAATGTGGGAGTTCTCTTTGGTTGATTGGTTTGGTTATCCACCTCGGCGGACGCTATTGTTGTGCAAGCCCCTTGATCCATCGTCGACTCCGGGCACGTTGGATGCTTGGGATCCCTTGGACACTAAGTAGCTAGTTCATGATCGATAAAGTCCCTTGATCCATCGTCGACTCCGGGCACGTTGGATGCTTTGGATTCCCTACGGTCATCGAGCTAGTGCAGGTAAAGTCATCGATCTGTAAAATCCCTTGATCCATTGTAGACTCCGGGCACATTGGATGCTTTGGATTCCCTGCGATCGATAGACGAGATCTTAACAGTTGGATCGGTCAATCAAAGCCTCCTATCTTGTAAGTATGCATTTGATCATATGAATCGTGATCTTATCGGTTGACTTGTTGGCAAAGTTGTTGATCTGTACAATTCCTTGATCCATTGTCGACTCCGGGCACAGTGGATGCTTGGAATTCCCTGCGATCAACTAACGAGTGCTTCATGGTCAAATCAATCGGTTCAGATCACCATCTTTTATGAAATATGCGAATGGTTTAACTGTTTCATCTTCCGGTTGGAATGAATCTTTATTCAATTCCAGTTGAGTTATAGTTGGACCAACGAATCAAATCTTGTGAATGAATCAAAGGTGGATCCCTGATGCCTTAGCCCATTTTCTATTTTTGTTTTTTCACCACACACAACTTGCTCCACTCTCGTGGATAAACCAAGTTTCATCTCACTCACCTAAACTAATTCCTCTAAGTGTTCTTAACCCCAATCCCTGTGGATCGACCTCGGTCTTACCGAGTATTTTACTACTTCGCTACCTGCACTTGGGTGTGCAATCTTCGGATTGTAGCAAGTTTTTGGCACCGTTGCCGGGGATTGGCATCGGTTTAAGAATATTTTTGGAATTGGTTTATGTATATATATTGTCAATAGTTTACTAACTTGTTTGTTTTATTTTTAGGGATTATCAATAGCTGAATACTCTTCTTCTTGGGTAACCTCTTCCCTTATCTCTTTTACATGCTTGGTTTGTGCTAAGGTAAGAGTCTTGTGAATTAACCAAAATCATGGATGAAAATGAATTATGGGATGAGTACGAAGTGCATCATATGCCACCAAGAAAGAAGACCTTACGTGATTATATGGGTGGGTATGAAGTGCACCATGCTCCATCAATTAAGCCCTTACGTGATTACTATTTTGAGGCCGAAATGATTGAAAGAGATTGTGGTATTTGTAAGAGTGATGCACACTTAACAAAGGGTTGTCCTAAAATCCCTATTTTGCAAATGTTGTATCATCAAGCCAATACCAGAAATGCTTATCAAAGGCCATTTTGTGCCCCAATGTCAAACACATATGGGTTTAATTGGCAAAGTCATCCCAACTTCAGTTGGAGGAACGAACCTACTGTCAGTGCTAGTAGTAATCCTCAAGAATTTTCTACTAGTACCTCGTATGTGCCTCCACCAAGGAAGACCCTAGAGGATACTTTGCATACATTCATGGAGGGACAAGCTCAAATCAATCAGAGACAAGATCAGAACATCACGCATATCATGCAAACCCTCCAAGAGCTCAAAACTTTCGTTGAAAGACTCGAATCATGCAAGAATGTTTGGGAGGAAGGGACTTTTCCAGCCCAACCTCAACCTAACCCCCAGGAGCAATATGAGGAGGAGGATTCGAGTTGTTCTAACCTTCAGGAGCCTGCACATGAATCCTCCCAAGCCATAGACGTGCAATACTCTGATGATGACATGTGTACACAGCATGGGGATGATGATGAGATCCACGAGGCCGACACAATCGATACCCTTGTGGAGGAGGAATTCCTCATAACATCTTCTTCCGATTCCCTGGAAGTCTGTTTAGACCACTTTGTCAATTCCGATGATGAAATGATTTCGGAAGTGGTTACTGCATTGGGAGACTCAACTCCAGTGCTCGATACAAACCAGTGGGGGCCTCGTTTCGAAGAGCTTCCCTCTACCGATTCAGAGCCTTCACCGTCGAGTATTGAAGCACCAAAGTTCGAGACTCGGAATATCATTCCTCGTGCATGTCCCATCGGGTCTAACTACGTCTTCATCCCTGTCGAGTGCCAAATTTTCTTCTATCAGCTCGAATACCAAGACTCAGCCCTAATCATGGAAGATGAAGAGAATATGGACACCACCATGGTTGCCAAATTAAAGCACAAGGGTACCAAGAGAATGCGAGGTCGTCAAGAGAAGAAGGATCCATTCATCTGCACACCATTGCAATATATCAGTGCAGAGGGTATTTACACCCAAAGTAGCTCAGATTCCATCACAAATGATCAATTTGATGGATTGAGCTTGTCTGAGTTACTCGACGAAGGCTCAAGCAAGGGGCAGGATTTGCCTCTGATTGATTGGATCATACTCATGGTCTCATCTAAGCCAGATGAACCCGAGGAATTACAAAAGATCGGGGATGAGCCTAAAGAAATTGCATCCAAGACCAACTCGGATACCAGCCCCAAATTTATCTTGATGTTTGGACAGGAGGATGTGGGCCCTCCTACTGATCTCTTTGGCCCTGCCTCCTGAGGGGAGGGAGTGCAGGGCAGTAGTGGTTCGTAGTCCCCATGACGGCAGAATAAAAGCCGAATTCTCGGCACCCCGAGTTAAATAAGGAAACCTTCATTGCCGTCATTACCCGGGGTCCCTTAAAAAAAAAAAATTAAAAATTAAAAAAAAAATTAAAAAAAAAAAAAATTGGATGTTTAGTATCCATGTCTTTTATTTTCTTTTTCTGGTAATTCATCCTTTCAGGTAATCTCTACCCTCTATTCTTCACCTTTATAGTTGCTCTCATGTTGATTATGATTTTCTATGCATTTATTTCAACATTGAGGACAATGTATCATTTAAGTTGGGGGGAGTAATTCCTGCGGAAAAATTCTTCCAATTGCCTATATTTTTGTTATTTTTTATCATTTTGAAAAAAAAAAAAAAAATAATTTCCTATGAATTTATATGATTTTGAAATTATTTGAATAGTAGAATGAAAAGGCATTTAGTGATGACAATATTAAAGCCTAGAGTTTTAGTTGCTTCAATAAATTTCAAAATTGAGTTCTTTCCATTAATTTTCTATTAGAAAATGATAAACATTGATTGAGTCATGAATTTTCACAAGTTCACATCTAGCTTGCATTGCCAGGATTTGAGTTTGATACTATAATGTTGACTTGATGATTGTTGAGAGTGATAGACACCAAGCCCGGAGATCCTTGTCTATTTTGGTTTAAAAAAAAAAGTGAAAAAAAAGAATATTCATAGTAATTTGGGGCAAGGATTTTCATCCATTGTCGTTACCATTACAAAACATTACCATAGTACGAAGTGAGCCTTTTGGAGTCTTCGGCTATCGGTTATCAAAAAAAAAAAAAAAAAAAAAAAAAAAAAAATCAAAAGCTGGAAAATGTTGAAAAGAACAGTAGCAAGGTTCGGAATCAGTGACTTGGTTGATCTGACTATTCTCTTCAATCATCAGCGTTAACATGAAAGTAGAAGACTGAACCCCTAGTTGTGTTAAGGCTAGACCTCACCGTGCACCATGGAACTCAATGTTTAGAATGTTTCTATTGAATCATTAATGCTTTGAACTCAATAAAGTTGTTTACTAAGTGACTAGAATCTATATTTAAATATTCTCAAAACTATATGCCTTGGAAACTCTACTGTTTAGATAATTTGAAGGATCACATAAAATCTTTTCTTCCTTTATCTTTGTTTTATTAGGAAATAAGAAAAGTCTTGAGATGATTACTATTGATGAAAACTGTCGAGGATAAGATTTATTGCAGTATTTTTAAAAATCCTTGGATTATTTTCGCATGTTTTGCTCGAGACTAGCAAAATGCTGGTTGGGGGGTGTGATGAGTACCTAATATTGTATAATTAACCCTGGTTGTTAAGGACATTATCATTGTTTTTCTGGTTAATTATCCCCCATTAGGTGAATTTTCTGTCTTCAGGTGTTCAGGAGAGGTTGGGCAAGATCTGAGCCAATCAGGGCGTTTAAAGGTCCAAAAGCAAGTAAGATCAACCATCAGGGCAGCTTGGAAGGAAATCAGACCGTAAAGATCAAAGGATGGATCATGTTCTATGGTGGACCGCATCACAACCGTTCATTTGAAAATCCAGGTTATGTATGATGGTTATGATTAAGGCGATCGCACAAGTTTGGACGGTCAAGATTGGATGTCCACATGAGGGACCGACAATGCATCAAGGCGGGCCACAACTTCATGAGCATCAGATCAGCTATAGTGGACCCCACTTTCCAATGTAGAACATCCAATGCATCTGCAATGTCCGAAGCTCGGCCTATCATCAAGTGCCCACTCAGCTCCTGCACATATGCGCAAGGTGGAGCTTCCATCTCTAGCATCGCCATCACCGTCCATGGCTGGAGGCCGTCAAACCTCAGCCATCCATTAAGGTAGACTCCACCCTTTGAGCGTCGATCAGCAGCAGATCAAGTGGCTCCTTCAGCACGTTTCATCCATTCAAACAGCCAGTGGACCCCACCTTTTACGTGTGAAGCATTGCAAGAAGATCAACTTCATCCAAAGTGGACACCACATCCAACGTGTGGCCATGATCAAAGCTCCACCCGTCCATCAGGTGGATCACCATTCTTCACAAGTGCAGGGCTGGATGATCAGCAACGCCCACCATCAGCTCAGCACACGTGCTGATCATGCAGGACCACCTCCATCTTCAGCACACGTGTGCAACACCTCCCTGACCGACCATCCTCCAAACATCCAGCATGGACGTCTGTCCTGCAACCTCCAGCAGCAGTCGTCCATCCAGATTGCATCATCCAGTGGACCGTCCAACCTTCAACCGTCCAGATGGTGGACCACATCTGCAGCAAGCACGTCTTCAACCATCTGCAGCAAGCACGTCTTCAACCATCTGCAATTCATCCACGTCCAGCCATCAGCAGCCGTCCTTCATCACCATCCAGCAGCTGCTTCTATCTTCAGTTGACGTCCAGAGTTCAATCAGCAGCCGTCCATTCAGCCAGCAACTGGATGAACCGTCCACCATCTTCAATTTCCAACCGTCCATTCCAAGCAGTCCATCCACTCCAGCTTCCTGTAGAAGAGGTCGTCTGCACGTCCATGAAGAGGCTGTAAGTCCAGCATCCGTCCAGGCAGTGGACTCCACAGCTGAGCTCGGCCCTCCAATCAGCACCGTTCCAGCAGCTTTATCACAGCTGCTCCTTAACGTGCTTCATCAGGACCAACCACCATCATCAATCTCATCTCCAACATCATGCTGTTTCAAACAGCAGCCGTCCATCAAAATGGGCCCCACTCCAACGTACCAGCAACAGCTCAACGTCCAGCAGTGCTGCAATCTCCATCCTTCCAGACGTCCATCCCTGATGCAGCAACCTTCATCCAGCGTCCCACCTTCAGCAGCCTGCAGCACGTGCCACTCATCAGCAGCCATCCATCAAGTGGACCATCCACTCCTGGCTCTCCTTCATCAACCATCCATTACTACAGCAAGTGGACGAGAGAGCCTCTGTTCCAAATGACAGCACCAACCAGGGACGTCTGCAATCAGTGGACCCCACTTCATCTCATCGTCCAGCAGGCCCTACCTTCTCATGTGATCATCTAACTCAAGTGGTCCCCACTTCAATGAACAGTCCAGATTGTCCAGATTCTCCATGTGAACCCAGTCAACTCCAACTCATGTGGACTGAGTTAACTCACCTTACCATCTTCCATCCTTGGGCCAAGCAAATGCCACCTCATCATCCAAGCCTCACTCCAAGCCCAAACCTAAAAGAAAAGTTGCTTTAGGCTTGGAGTACTTTTCTTGCCACATGTCCATCCAAGCCTAACTCCAAGCCCAAACCTAAAAGAAAAGTTGCTTTGGGCACTCCAAGCCTAACTCCATTCCCAAACCTAAAGAAACTTTTGAAGTGCCACCTAGGATTGGGAGGAGGCTTGGAAGCTTCTCATGAGGCTATAAAAGAAGCTCCTCTCCCTCTCATTCTAATCATCCCATTCTCTACAACTCCTCTCTTCTCTTTAGTTTTCTTTCTTTCTTTCTTTTGTAGTGTAGAGTAGTTTTCTCTTTTGTAGAGAATTTAGTCTTCCATTGTAGCATGGTTGGCTAAACCTCTAGCTAAGGCTAGGGGTGAAGCCTTTGAAGAAATTTGCAAGATATGGTTCTTTTGGTTCAACATTGTGTGGTGTAAATGTGGGAGTTCTCTTTGGTTGATTGGTTTGGTTATCCACCTCGGCGGACGCTATTGTTGTGCAAGCCCCTTGATCCATCGTCGACTCCGGGCACGTTGGATGCTTGGGATCCCTTGCACACCAATTAGCTAGTTCATGATCGATAAAGTCCCTTGATCCATCGTCGACTCCGGGCACGTTGGATGCTTTGGATTCCCTACGGTCATCGAGCTAGTGCAGGTAAAGTCATCGATCTGTAAAATCCCTTGATCCATTGTAGACTCCGGGCACATTGGATGCTTTGGATTCCCTGCGATCGATAGACGAGATCTTAACAGTTGGATCGGTCAATCAAAGCCTCCTATCTTGTAAGTATGCATTTGATCATATGAATTGTGATCTTATCGGTTGACTTGTTGGCAAAGTTGTTGATCTGTACAATTCCTTGATCCATTGTCGACTCCGGGCACAGTGGATGCTTGGAATTCCCTGCGATCAACTAACGAGTGCTTCATGGTCAAATCAATCGGTTCAGATCACCATCTTTTATGAAATATGCGAATGGTTTAACTGTTTCATCTTCCGGTTGGAATGAATCTTTATTCAATTCCAGTTGAGTTATAGTTGGACCAACGAATCAAATCTTGTGAATGAATCAAAGGTGGATCCCTGATGCCTTAGCCCCTTTTCTATTTTTGTTTTTTCACCACACACAACTTGCTCCACTCTCGTGGATAAACCAAGTTTCATCTCACTCACCTAAACTAATTCCTCTAAGTGTTCTTAACCCCAATCCCTGTGGATCGACCTCGGTCTTACCGAGTATTTTACTACTTCGCTACCTGCACTTGGGTGTGCAATCTTCGGATTGTAGCAGAAGTCCATAGGGTGACGGAGTAGCATACTGGGTGTACCCTTGAAACCCCAACCCCTGATTGTTTATATGAACCCATCTCAGAGGAGAAAAAGAGCTAGCTCTAGACGTCCCTACCCCATGAGAAGTGTGAATGTGAGGAAAAAGAGAAAGTATGTGAGAGTGGAGATCCACTCCATCCTCTTCGATATTTCTCATGTGTGGTCTACTTGTGTGGATAGTATACATACTTCTGCGGCACCTACCAGAGGATTGGACATTGGGCTATCTTGATTATCTGGTATTGTAATAGACCAGGAAAAATTCTTTAGCTTAAGAGATCGACATCGACATATCAACATCACAAACATCTCTTTTTGTGCACATCGCGTGCATGTATGATCTCTACCATTTATACATATTGTTATATTGTACAGATTTGATGTTATTGCAAATGGGAATACCTGGGATGGTTCTCATGATCAATTATATTGTACTATATTCCGCTGTGTTTGTACGGTTGAGACTCAAGATGATGTTCTAATATGAGTGGGAAAAATGGATGGGCTTGATGATTTCTTACAGAGATCACGATGGGCCCACCTAGCTTCCGAGCCCAGGAACTTTCGGAGACAGGGTGTGGTAGGCAATTCGCGTCCTTAGTAAATGGCTTCCGTCATTGAGAAGGACATTGACCCTGCCCTACTACAAAATTTAGCCTGAGCCCAATTTGACTGAGAATCAGGCCTGTGGGCTCTCTTGAACCATTGGCCCACTCAGGCACAGTGTGATCGTGGACTATATCCCGGCTGCACTACGTTGAAAACAGGAGCGGATTGGGTACTACCCCGACTAGGATTTAGATAGAGTTGGATGGTCCTGTCAGGGTTCCATGGGGCCCACTATGATGTATATTTTTTATCAATGCAGTTCATCCATTTTGAAAGATCATTTTAGCGCTTGAGCCAAAAAATAGGAAGAAGATTAAAGGCTCAAATAGACCACACCATCAAAAGCAATAGGGATTGAAAGCTTAGTGTTGAAAACTTTGAGGGCACATAAGTTTTAGATTGAGCTGATATTTATATTTTCCCTTCATACAGGTTGGATGGCAAATAAACGTCACGGTGGGTCCTATGAAGTTTTTGACTATAGAAATCCAATCCCTATTGCTTGTGGTGTGGTCCACTTGATACTTTAATGTGCCTCCTTTTTGTGCTTATTCCCTAAAATGATCTGTCAAAATAGATGGACGGAGTGGATAAATAAATACATTACAGTGGGTCCCACATATCCTTGAAAGGACCGTCGGTCGCTAGCAAGGTGCTGGTAGGGGTAGTACCCAATCCGCCCCGGTTGAAAACAGGAGCGGATTGGGTGCGGATCAGCTAGTCCCACTGGTACTGGCAGTAAGGGGTGGTTTCAAATCTATGTGGGCCCCACCATGATGTATGTGCTTTATCCACACTGTCCATCCATTTTTCCACCTTATTTTAAGGTATGAACCCAAAAAATAGATAGATCCAAATCTCAGGTGGACCACACCATAGGAAACAGTGGGGATTGACGCTTACCATTGAAAATATTTTGAGGGCCACAAAAATTTGGTATCAAGCTGATATTTGTTTTTTCCCCTTCATCTAGGTCTATGTGACCTTATCAAGAGGTTGGATGGCAAATAAACATTATAGTGCACCCTAGGAAGATTTTAAGAGTGGACGTTCAATCCCCACTGTTTTCCTGTGGTGTGGTCCACCTGAGATTTGGATCTGTCTCGTTTTGGGGTTCATGCCTTAAAATAAGGTGAAAAAATGGATGAACGGCGTGGATTAAACACATATATCATGGTGGGCCCATGGAGATTTGAAAGCACCCCTTATGCTAGTCCCAGACTCCCAGTGGGACTAGCTGATCGCCCCCAAGCGGATTAGTTGAGTCCCCGGATCCACCAGGGAGCAGATTAGGGGAGATCCCTGGATCCACCATGGTGGGTTGGACCCCTTACTGAGGGGGCTATTTGCCTTAAATCCACACCGTCCAACCATTTTGAAGATAATTTCAGGGTATGATAAAAAATAAAAAAAATTGAAGCTGACTCAGATCTTAGGTGGACCCAAGGGGTTTGAGAAACCAGTGGGACCCATCTACGACTCGGATTGCATGTGACTGGGGCACAAAAAATTCCCCTTGACAGCTGTGTGGGCCCCACAGAGATACTTGTGACAAATCCATTCCGTCCATATGTTTTGCAAGACCAAAATAGGACATCTCTAAAAAATCAGGCTGGATCCAAAACTCATGTGGGCTACACAACATGAAACAGCGAGGATTGAACGCTCACAATTGGAAACTTTGTGGTGGGTACAGAGTTTTTGCATTAGAATGATATTTGTACCTACAGTATATCTGAGTGGTATTAACCCTAGTAATGGTTTAGATAGCATATAAACATTATGGTCTGCTCCAGGAAGGTTCCAACGATGGCTGTTTCTATTCCCACTGTTTCGTGTGGTGTGGCCCAAATGATTTTGTGTGGTGTGGCCCAAAAAAAAAAAAATTGAAGCTGACTCGGATCTTAGGTGGAACCAAGGGGTTTGAGAAACCAGTGGCACCCATCTAAGACTCGGATTGCATGTGCCTGGGGCACAAAAAATTACCCTTGTCAGAACCTGTGTGGGCTCCACAGAGATGCTCATGACAAATCCATTCCGTCCATATGTTTTGCAAGACCAGAATAGGACATCTCTAAAAATCAGGCAGATCCAAAACTCATGTGGGCTACACAACTATGAAACAGCGAGGATTGAACGCTCACAATTGGAAACTTTGTGGACGGTACAGAATTTTTTTGCATAGCATGATATTTGTACCTACAGTTTATCTGAGTGGTATTAACCCTATTAACGGTTTGGATAGCATATAAACATTATGGTCTGCTCCAGGAAGGCTTCAACGATAGATATTTCTATTCCCACTATTTCGTGTGGTGTGGCCCAAATGATTTTTATTTCTTCCTGAGTTTTAGAATCCAACCGTATCGAGGTCTTAAAAAACTGATGGACGGAGTGGATTTATGACGGGAATCTATGTGGGCCCCACACAGCTTCCGAGTACAGCAACTTCCGGTCCCTCTTAAGCATCTGCGATCTTATTAGTGCCCGCGAGTCTACTGAAAAGGAGTTCTTGCCTTATCGTGGGATCGGATGAGGTGAGACCCCGGATCCACCTAGGTGGGTGGGACATCTAACTGTGGGGCCCACTATGATGTGTGTATCTACATCCACTCCGCCCATCCGCATTGAAATCTCATTTTAGGGCATGATCCGTAAAAATGAAGCAGTTCCAAATCCCAGATGGACCACAGTACAGGGAAAAGTGGTGATTGACCATTAAAAACTTCTTGTGGGCCACAAAAGCTTTGGATCAAGATGATATTTGTGTGGTCTCTTCGTGTAGGCGTTTTTGAGCTTATCAACAGCTTGGATGTCAAATAAACATTCTGGTAGAATCCATGAAGTTATTAATGATAGGGGACTCATCAAAACTGTTTCCTCTGGTGTGGTCCACCTAAGATTTGAGTCAGCTTCATTTTTGGCACCGTTCCTTAAAATGAGATTTCAAATTGTTTAGACGGTATGGATTTAAGTCACATACATGACTGTGAGCCCAGTGGTATGACATCCAACCGGTCCAATAGATGCATCCCATCAAGATGGCCGTAGAAACAAACAATTAGACGGATGAGATAACTAGGTGGGCCATAAGTGAATTCGGAAGTTCTTCTGATGGTTTATATTATCTGTTATGGTGTGGCCCACCTGATGATTGGTTAGTCTGCTCGGGGGATCATGGTACGGGTTGGATTCCATGCATGCAGGGGCTGGACGTTGCTAGACTCGAAACAGCAAGGATTTCCTCTTTCCCTGTACAGAAACTTTGATACTCTGGCAGTGTGATGGTTGATATGCAGGCGCTTTGAAATTACTTAAATATTGAAGACGTGGATTATTAATAATAATCCAATTAAACCGTCCAAAATATAATACCTATTTTAGATGTATTATGATTCTATGAACCAAAATTTAAATTAATTTGATTATTTGAGATAAGTTGCAATTTCAACTTTTGAAAATCAAATTTTAATTGTGAGGAGGCAGTGGAGTATAACTAGGAGACCTTTGAGATGGTATAAAACTAAAACTACCCCTAATATGTGAAATGACAAAATTAACCTCATTACCTCTCGGTGTGTGGGGGCCAGTGTAAAATGACAAAGTTAATGCAACACACGGTAGCTACTGCATGCATTTGTACGTACTATTTCAATTGTTGGTTTTTGCTTTATTAAACCACATGCATGTATGCTCTTTGATTTTGCCAGGACCTGGACCATGCCACAGTATAAATGCTACTGGAAGGTTGTGGGCCCTGACACGAAGGTAGCCGATGCTTTTGGGTTGGTAGCGGCCAGGAGATATGGGACGAACATGACCCTATTGGAAGGGCCGCAAGGGAAGGAAGATGTATATAGGACCCTCCTTAGGGAAGGCACCACTGCCCTTCTCAACACCTACAACAACAACAACATACAATTCGCTTATCTGACACCCAGTACTGTTAAGGAGCACATGAGCTGGGCCTTGATGGGGGACCCAGAGCAGGCTCTGCAAATTGCACTGAGGTTCAAGAGGGCCAACTCTGGTAGTGGCAATGTCCACTGCAATTTCACTCCTTGCAAATGATCTACTTATTCTCATATGTGGTGACGTGGTACGTAGGTTAAAACTGGGACATTCATCAGGTCGTTTTCTGAGTTAACGTGTGACCCACTCATCAGGTGGGTCACATTGGAGGGCATGTTATCCTTTTATTATTATCATTTTTTTTATTTTTTTAATTAGAAGTATGAGTAGTATCCATGAAAGTATTGTTGGCATCCAGTTGATTAATATGATATTTGATTATTTCTTCAAATGGCTTCAAAATGGATAACATTAAATGAGAAATTCTCCAATGCACTTGGAGCACACTTCACTTAGACAGTCTAATTGATCGATCTGAACCGTCGATCAAGTACAGAACACATTTTATAGCGACGATGCAGAAATTGCACTGATCAGATGATCTAATTATTCATTGGTTTGGTGTTATTTTCTGTAGGCCATTCTTTTCTCTAAGCCATGAATTGGATGGTTAAAATTGTCTAACAAAACTGATTGTTTCATAAGCAATCCATGATGGGTCCTATGAAGTAGATGGATCAGATTGTTGGTTGGACCTACCTTTGCGCAAATGATCTTGACTGTCCATATTAAAGGATATTGATCAAATGGTTAATATTTTTATGATCGGTGTGAGGTTCACATGGTAACTCATGAAATATGTGTTGGACCCAATGAGCAGTCTAGATCAATGGATTGGACTAAGTGCCCCAATGAAAATGGGAGCACCACTTATAGTGCTTTGAAAGCACTGGAGCATTTTTCATATTAAATCCCATCCTTTTATTTGGGAAAGAGGAATGATCATGTATTACAACTATGGTGGAAAATGGGCCTGATCTGAGTGGGGCTAGGCATGAGATATGGACCTCGATCTGGGCCTAGACCAGACCATTAGTCAATGGTCTAAGGAATCAATCCCCTGTTGGATGACGCAGAAGCATGTTTAAGTGAGGTCCATGAGCCATGGACCCGGGCCTAGCCTGAAACCAACCATATTTTAGCCGAGGAACCGCAGTTGGGCTTCGATGGGTCCATAATCCAAATGTCCAGCCGTCCCCAAATTAATGAAATATGGTTGGGCTTATCTCTCAAGCCTTTCAGCATATGCCAACCATGTCACATCGGACCATTGACCAGACCCAAAACCAGCACCAGGTCCAAGCCACCTTAAGGCTCGGTCAAACACGGCCGAAACCGGGCTGGCTGAACCATTTGCCAATCTAGCTGGAACTTCTTTTTCCTTGACCTAAGGGTGTGTTTAGTCGTATCAAAGATGATGCATTTCATGATCTTTTTCACCAGATTATACTGATTTGTTGGGAAATATCGTGGGATATCGTGATATTCGATGCAACCAAACACACCCATGGAAAAGTCGTACCCACAAGTGTGGGCCCACTGCAATCTGACACACGTGTGTTTGATTCTGCCTCATTCCTAATGTAGGAACATCATATGCATCTCCTGGCTGAAAAATACGAGCGGTTAACTAATTAAGTGGACCACACTTGGGAAAGAAAAATGGAAGGTTCGAGACAATGGCCAACCAATCCGTAAACAATGAACACGTGTGGCCTCCCGGTGGACTGACCTATTTTTAGGAGAGGGTATTCTCTCATGGTAACAAACGGCTAAGATTATGCACACGTGCACTTCCATGTATTCCACCACGCTTTCCTTGTTATCTATCACATAACCTCTTGAGATACTCTAAAATCAGGCGAATAGGATCATCAGATGGCTCAGAAACAGATATAGATTTTAAACCATTGGTTAATTTCTCTTGGGAGTGTTTGGTTGCACCAAATATCATGATATTTCAAGATTAATCAGCAATATCATGAAATATCATGATATTTGGTTTAACCATTTGTTTATTTTCTATAAGTCAGATACTTGCATACCGGTACCCAGACCCGATTAAGAGGGTCAGTTCGGATACCATTAGGATAAGGGTTTGGCCATGGGGACAATATTGGAAGCCTCAGACCTAGGCCCGGTAAAATTCCACACGACCTGCCAACCCGCACGAAAAATTCAGTATTCGGGTCCAACCTTATCATGTGGGGTCACTAATGGGTTAGCCCATCAAGACCTGTTAAGATAACGGGTCGGGTTGGTGCTTCACCTGTGAAACCCGTTTAACCCATTAGTGAGGGAATTTTGGTAATTATTCTTAGTGTGGTGAGAAATTCCTAAGAAGCTAAGATAGCCAATAAGACTCTCCCTCTCTCTCTCTCTCTCTCTCTCTCACAAACACACACACACACACACACACTCGAGTTTTCTCCATCCTTTTGCCTATGGCCCCACACGACCACACTCCAAAATCTTTGTCGAATCAAGCCCTTTTTCCATCTCTTTGCCCATGAAAGCACAACTCATTTATTTAACGGGTCCACTTGTGTGGATGGTATACATACTTCTGCGGCACCTACCAGAGGATTGGACATTGGGCTATCTCGATTCTCTGGTACTGTAATAGATCAGGAAAAATTCTTTAGCTTAAGAGATTGACATCGACATATTAACATCACGAACATCTCTTTTTGTGCACATCGAGTGCATGTATGATCTCTACCATTTATACATATTGTTATATTGTACAAATTTGATGTTATTGCAAATGGGAATACCGGGATGGATCTCATGATCAATTATATTGTACTATATTTCATTGTGTTTGTACGGTTGAGACCCAAGATGATGTTCTAATATGAGTGGGAAAAATGGATGGGCTTGATGATTTCTTACAAAGACCATGATGGGCCCACCTAGCTTCCGAGCCTAGGAACTTTCAGAGACAAGGTGTGGCAGGCAATACGCGTCCTTAGTAAATGGCTTCGGTCATTAAGAAGGACATTGACCCTGCCCTACTACAAAATTTAGCTTGAGCCCAATTTGACTGAGAATTAGGCCAGGGCTCTCTTGAACCATTGGCTCACTCAGGCATAGTGTGATTGTGGACTGTATCCCGACTGCACTACATTGAAAACGGGAGCAGGATTGGGTACTACCCCGACCATGATTTAGATAGAGTTGGATGGTCCTGTCAAGGTTCCATGGGGCCCACTATTATGTATATGTTTTATCAATGCCGTTCATTCATTTTAAAAAGATCATTTTAGCGCTTGAGCCAAAAAATAGGAGGCAGATGAAAGGCTCAAATAGACCACACCATCAGAAGCAATAGGGATTGAAAGCTTAATGTTGAAAACTTTGAGGGCACATAAGTTGTAGATCGAGCTGATATTTATATTTTCCCTTCATACAGGTTGGATGGCAAATAAACGTCACCGTGGGTCCTATGAAGTTTTCGACTGTAGAAATTCAATCCCTACCAATTCACTCCCTACTGCTTCTGGTATGGTCCACTTGATACTTTAATGTGCCTCCTTTTTATGCTTATTCCCTAAAATGATCTGTCAAAATAGATGGACGGAGTGGATAAATAAATACATTACAGTGGGTCCCACATATCCTTGAAAGGACCGTCCTGTCGCTAGCAAGGTGCTGGTGGGGGTAGTACCCAATCCGCGCCGGTTGAAAACGGAAGCGGATTGGGGGCGGATCAGCTAGTCTCACTGGGACTAGCAAAAGGGGTGGTTTCAAATCTCTGTGGGCCCCACCATGATGTATGTGCTTTATCCACACTGTCCATCCATTTTCCACCTTATTTTAAGGCATGAACCCAAAAAATAGATAGATCCAAATCTCAGGTGGACCACACCACAGGAAAACAGTGGGGATTGATGCTTACCATTGAAAATATTTTGAGGGCCACAAAAGTTTGGTTTCAAGCTGATATTTGCCTTTTCCCCTTCATCTAGGTCTATGTGACCTTATCAAGAGGTTGGATGGCAAATAAACATTATAGTGGGCCCTAGGAAGATTTTAGGAGTGGACGTTCAATCCCCACTGTTTTCCTGTGGTGTGGTCCACCTGAGATTTGGATCTGTCTCTTTTTTGGGTTCACGCCTTAAAATAAGGTGAAAAAAATGGATGGACGGCGTGGATTAAACACATACATCATGGTGGGGCCCATGGAGATTTGAAAGCACCCCCTCATGCTGGAAGCGGATTGCCTGCTGAGTTACGAGTAAACTCTGTGGGGCCCACAGTGATTTACGTATTTTATCCACTCCGTCCATCCATCTTAACAGAAAATTTTAGGTATGGTGCCAAAAAATGAAGCATAAAAAAATCTAAATTGGACCACACCACAAGAAAAGTGTGAACTGAATGTCTACCATTGAAAAATTCTCTGAGGACACAGACGTTTTGGATCAAGTTGATATTTGTGTTTTCCCTTCATCCATATCCATGTGATCTTATGAACAGGTTGGATGACAAATAAACATCATTGTAGGGCCTGAGAAGGTTTCAACGGTGGAAATTATTATTCCCATTGTTTCCTGTGGCATGGTCCACTTAAGATTTGGATATGCTTAAATGTTGGGCTCAACCACTAAAATGACCTGAAAAAACATATGGACAGAACAGATAAATCACATACATTCTAGGTGGGCCCAACTGAGTTTACTCCGCACGATAAGAGCGCGCGGAGTTACTCCTCACGCAATCCGATTCCCCTTATGCTTGTCCCATACTCGCAGTCGGACTAGCTGATCCGCGCCCAAGCGGATTAGGTGAGACCCCGGATCCACCGGGAGCAGATTAGGGGAGATCCCGGATCCACCAAGGTGGGTGGGACCCCTGACTGAGGGGGCTATTTGCCTTAAATCCACACCTGTCCAACCATTTTGAAAGATAGTTTCAGGGTATTATAAAAAAAAAAAAAAAATTGAAGCTGACTCGGATCTTAGGTGGAACCAAGGGGTTTGAGAAACCAGTGGCACCCATCTAAGACTCGGATTGCATGTGCCTGGGGCACAAAAAATTACCCTTGTCAGAACCTGTGTGGGCTCCACAGAGATGCTCATGACAAATACATTCCGTCCATATGTTTTGCAAGACCAAAATAGGACATCTCTAAAAATCAGGCAGATCCAAAACTCATGTGGGCTACACAACATGAAACAGCGAGGATTGAACGCTCACAATTGGAAACTTTGTGGACGGTACATAATTTTTTTTGCATAGCATGATATTTGTACATACAGTTTATCTGAGTGGTATTCACCCTATTAATGGTTTGGATAGCATATAAACATTATGGTCTGCTCCAGGAAGGCTTCAACGATGGATATTTCTATTCCCACTGTTTCGTGTGGTGTGGCCCAAATGATTTTTATTTCTTCCTGAGTTTTAGAATCTAACCGTATCGAGGTCTTAAAAAGCTGATGGACGGAGTGGATTTATGACGGGAATCTATGTGGGCCCCACACAGCTTCCGAGTACAGCAACTTCCGGTCCCTCTTAAGCATCTGCAATCTTATTAGTGCCCGCGAGTCTACTGAAAAGGAGTTCTTGCCTTATCGTGGGATCGGATGAGGTGAGACCCCGGATCCACCTAGGTGGGTGGGACATCTAACTGTGGGGCCCACTATGATGTGTGTATCTACATCCACTCCGCCCATCCGCATTGAAATCTCATTTTAGGGCATGATCCGTAAAAATGAAGCAGTTCCAAATCCCAGATGGACCACAGTACAGGGAAAAGTGGTGATTGACCATTAAAAACTTCTCGTGGGCCACAAAAGCTTTGGATCAAGATGATATTTGTGTGGTCTCTTCGTGTAGGCGTTTTTGAGCTTATCAACAGCTTGGATGTCAAATAAACATTCTGGTAGAGTCCATGAAGTTATTAATGATGGGGACTCATCAAAACTGTTTCCTCTGGTGTGGTCCACCTAAGATTTGAGTCAGCTTCATTTTTGGCACCGTTCCTTAAAATGAGATTTCAAATTGTTTAGACGGTGTGGATTTAAGTCACATACATGACTGTGAGCCTCATCAGAGGTCCCACCCAGCTGGGTAGATCCGCGGTCTCACGTAATCCGCTCCCCCTTATCTCAGGGGTAAATCTACATCTAAAGAGAGATTATCTCCGCTATTTTCTCTTTGTAGCTTAAGCAGATGGTCCCACCATCAACGACTCAGATCTCACACAAATATGCCACACTCACACGTACGAAGATAATCCGATGGCGAGTGGCCCTACCATCTCTTATTTAATGCATGCCACTCTGCACTGACTAAAAATCATCTCTCTCTCTCTCTCTCTCTCTCTCTCTGAATTCCAACACCCCCAAACGCCGGAAAAAGCTTCCCATTTCCATGGATTCCTCAATCCTGTTCGTTGTTCTTCTTCTGCTGTCTGCGGGTGTAGAGAAAGCTCGGGCAGTTGCCATTGTCGTGGGCTGCGTCTTTTGCGACCAATGCAAAGACGGGCAGATGACCCCCTTCTTCGACTACCGACTCTTCGGTCAGTCTCAATAACAGAAGAAAAACAAACTATCATACAATGCTCCACCCAAGAGTCCTTATTTCCGTCATCTAAACCGTTGATATATGGGATCCATCATGGATGGCGAAGCTGGAATTGATTCTACGGCTATAATCTTCTTCAGGGTTCGGCCCATTTTATCAACGGTTAGGATAAAACGGAAACTAGAATTCACTGACATGGCCGCACATCGAATCCACGGGCTGACATATTTAGCTAGTCCGGCGGACTACCTTATGTTGTTTTTTAATTTCATTTATTTATTTATTGGGAGTTTGTAGGAGCTAAGGTAGCGGTGACGTGTCCGGGCAGCGACGGGAAGCTAACCGTCTTGAAGGAGGCGAACACTACATGGTTGGGTAGCTACGCGTTCAATTTCAAGGGCAGCCCGGATCTGAGCCGATGCACTGTCCAGGTCGTGCCGGGCAGCGGGCAGGGGGCGTCAGGTAACTGTATGGCAGCAGCAGGGCCTGCCCGGGGCATCAAGCTTCTGTTCAAATTGTTCGGCGCACTGGAGATGTACGCGGTGGATGCGGTTCTCTCGCAGCCTGCCCAGCCCATGTCCTTGATCTGCCCGAAATCTCCGGGCAGCAAGGTGCCCGTCTCAGCACTGGCCCCACAACCAGCACAATCGCCACCGTCTGTTAATCTGGAAGCTTCTGCTTGTCCATCCGGGTAAGCCCTCTCACTTGCTGTTTTTTTTTTTTTTTTTGGCATGGTTGGATTTGGGCCCACGTGGTATGACATCCAACCGGTCCAATAGATGCATCCCATCAAGATGGCCGTAGAAACAAACAATTAGACGGATGAGATAACTAGGTGGGCCATACGTGAATTCGGAAGTTCTTCTGATGGTGTATATTATCTGTTATGGTGTGGCCCACCTGATGATTGGTTAGTCTGCTCAGGGGATCATGGTACGGGTTGGATTCCATTCATGCAGTGGCTCGACGTTGCTAGACTCGCAACAGCACGGATTTCCTCTTTCCCTGGACAGAAACTTTGATACTCTGGCAGTGTGATGGTTGATATGCAGGCGCTTAGAAATTACTTAAATATTGAAGACGTGGATTGTTAATAATCCAATTACACCGTCCAAAATATAATACCTATTTTAGATGTATTATGATTCTATTCACCAAAAATTAAATTAATTTGATTATTTGAGATAAGTTGCAATTTCAACTTTTGAAAATCAAATTTTAATCGTGAGGAGGAAGTGGAGTATATCTAGGAGACCTTTGGGATGGGATAAAACTAAAACTACCCCTAATATGTGAAATGACAAAATTAACCTCATTACCTCTGGGCGTGTGGGGGCCAGTGTAAAATGACAAAGTTATTGCAACACACGGTAGCTACTGCATGCTGCATGCATTTTTTCGTACTATTTCAATTGTTGGTTTTTGCTTTATTAAACCACATATGCATGCATGCATGCATGTATGCTCTTTGATTTTGCCAGGACATGGACCATGCCACAGTATAAATGCTACTGGAAGGTTGTGGGCCCTGACACGAAGGTAGCCGATGCTTTTGGGTTGGTAGCGGCCAGGAGATATGGGACGAACATGACCCTATTGGAAGGGCTGCAAGGGAAGGGAGATGTATATAGGACCCTCCTTAGGGAAGGCACCACTGCCCTTCTCAACACCTACAACAACAACAACATTCAATTCGCTTATCTGACACCCAGTACTGTTAAGGAGCACATGAGCTGGGCCTTGATGGTGGACCCAGAGCAGGCTCTGCAAATTGCACTGAGGTTCAAGAGGGCCAACTCTGGTAGTGGCAATGTCCCACTGCAATTTCACTCCTTGCAAGTGATCTACTTATTCTCATATGTGCTGACGTGGTACGTAGGTTAAAACTGGGACATTCATCAGGTCGTTTTCTGAGTTATAACGTGTGACCCACTCATCAGGTGGGTCACATTGGAGGGCATGTTATCCTTTTATTATTATCATTTTTATTTTTTTTATTAGAAGTATGAGTAGTATCCATGAACGTATTTTTCGCATCCAGTTGATTAATATGATATTTGATTATTTCTTCAGATGGCTTCAAAATGGATAACATTAAATGAGAAATTCTCCAATGCACTTGGAGCATACTTCACTTAGACAGTCTAATTGATCAATCTGAACCGTCGATCAAGTACAGAACACATTTTATAGAGACGATGCAGAAATTGCACTGATCAGATGATCTAATTATTCATTGGTTTGGTGTTATTTTCTGTAGTCATTCTTTTCTCTAAGCCATGAATTGGATGGTTAAAACTGTCTAACAAAACTGATTGTTTCATAAGCAATCCATGATGGGTCCTATGAAGTAGATGGATCAGATTGTTGGTTGGACCTACCTTTGCGCAAATGATCTTGACTGTCCATATTAAAGGATATTGATCAAATGGTTAATATTTTTATGATCGGTGTGAGGTTCACATGGTAACTCATGAAATATGTGTTGGACCCAATGAGCAGTCTAGATCAATGGATTGGACTAAGTGCCCCAATGAAAATGGGAGCACCACTTATAGTGCTTTGAAAGCACTGGAGCATTTTTCATATTAAATCCCATCCTTTTATTTGGGAAAGAGGAATGATCATGTATTACAACTATGGTGGAAAATGGGCTGATCTAAGTGGGGCCAGGCATGAGATATGGACCTCGATTTGGGCCTAGACCAGACCATTAGTCAATGGTCTAAGAAGCATGTTTAAGTGAGGTCCATGAGCCATGGACCCGGGCCTAGCCTGAAAGCAACCATATTTTAGCCAAGGAACCGCAGTTGGGCTTCGATGGGTCCATAATCCAAAGGTCCAGCCGTCCCCAAATTAATGAAATATGGTGGGGCTTATCTCTCAAGCCTTTCAGCAGATGCCAACCATGTCACATCGGACTATTGACCAGACCCAAAACCAGCACCAGGTCCAAGCCACCTTAAGGCTCGGCCAAACACGGCCGAAACTGGGCTGGCTGAACCATTTGCCAATCTAGCTGGAACTTCTTTTTCCTTGACCTAAGGGTGTGTTTAGTCGTATCAAAGATGATGCATTTCTTGATCTTTTTCACCAGATTATACTGATTTGTTGGGAAATATCGTGGGATATTGTGATATTCGATGCAACCAAACACACCCATGGAAAAGTCGTACCCACAAGTGTGGGCCCACTGCAATCTGACACACGTGTGTTTGATTCTGCCTCATTCCTAATGTAGGAACATCATATGCATCTCCTGGCTGAAAAATACTAGCGGTTAACTAATTAAGTGGACCACACTTGGGAAAGAAAAATGGAAGGTTCGAGACAATGGCCAACCAATCCGTAAAAAATGCACACGTGTGGCCTCCCGGTGGACTGACCTATTTTTAGGAGAGGGTATTCTCTCATGGTAACAAACGGCTAAGATTATGCACACGTGCACTTCCATGTATTCCACCACGCTTTCCTTGTTATCTATCACATAACCTCTTGAGATACTCTAAAATCAGGCGAATACGATCATCAGATGGCTCAGAAACAGATACAAAATTTTAAACCATTGGTTAATTTCTCTTGGGAGTGTTTGGTTGCACCAAATATCATGATATTTCAAGATTAAGCAGCAATATCATGAAATATCATGATATTTGGTTTAACCATTTGTTTATTTTCTATAAGTCAGATACTTGCATACCGGTACCCAGACCCGATTAAGAGGGTCAGTTCGGATACCATTAGGATAAGGGTTTGGCCATGGGGACAATATTGGAAGCCTCAGACCTAGGCCTGGTAAAATTCCACACGACCTGCCAACCCGCACGAAAAATTCAGTGTTCGGGTCCAACCTTATCATGTGGGGTCACTAATGGGTTAGCCCATCAAGACCTGTTAAGATAACGGGTCGGATTGGTGCTTCACTTGTGAAACCCGTTTAACCCATTAGTGAGGGAATTTTGGTAATTATTCTTAGTGTGGTGAGAAATGCCTAAGAAGCTAAGATAGCCAATAAGACTCTCCCTCTCTCTCCCTCTCTCTCTCACAAACACACACACTCGAGAGTTTTCTCCATCCTTTTGCCTATGGCCCCACACGACCACACTCCAAAATCTTTGTCGAATCAAGCCCTTTTTCCATCTCTTTGCCCATGAAAGCACAACTCATTTATTTAACGGGTTAAACAGGTCGAGCTGCGAGTAACCTATTAAATTAACGAATGGGTTTGGGTTTCTAGATTTTGACCCGTTAGTTAACAGGTTGGGTCTGGGTGAAGGAATTTTTGACACGACATGAATACAATATGATACGAATACAGTTCAACACGACCCATTGCCAGGCCTACCTAGACCCTCAGGTATGGGCACCCATCGGGGTACCCATTGTTCCTAGGTCTGTGGCTTCAGGTAGGTATGGGTCGAATATGGATTTCTACATAGTCGGGAACGTGGATTGCACATCCTTCCTTAGTATAGATGCAAAGCATCCATGATTATCTGGGGAGGGGGCCACCGTGATGTATCTGGTTATCCACGACGTCCATTCATTTTCTAAGATCATTTTAATGCATGAGGCCAAGAACTACGCAGATCCCACGGTCAGGTGGGCCACACCTGAGATGACTCTTGCATTTAATGCATGATTTGTGCATTTAATGCTACCAAGCTCCCTATTTGGTGTGGTCCACCTGAGCGTTGGATCTGCCTCATTCTTGGCCTCATTCCTTAAAATGATCTTAGAAAATGGATGGACATTGTGCATAAACAGATACATCAAGGTGGGCCCCTTCGCAGATCAGCATACTGAGGAAGGACGCGATCCACGTCCCATAGTCGGATCCCCAATGGACGTAATTTTATCTTACAAACATTTGCCATGTTAATGCAAACATAGCGATAGCGTGTAGATGCACTCTCTTACCAGCTTGTTGCCAAAGCATGCCTCATTACTAGAATAAATAGTATATAATAAATTATTTAGATCTTTGCTAGGCCCACACACGTGTGCAATAAAGCTCATGTACAATGTATATGCCACACATGTGCCAAGATGGAAAGATAGGTCTCAGATCCAATCCATCCATGAGAATTGGAACCAACATGTTGATGCCCTAGACCAAGAATCAAGTCGATCCAGCTTCCAATATTTGGGCACACAAGCTGAGTGGACCAGATTTTTTTTTTCTTGGGAAAACATGTAGAAGGTTGGGCCAACCTGATTCATGGATTGGATCTTGCACTATGTGCCATGCTAGAACATGCATATGGCCTGTAAATGAGCTGTATTGCACACACGTGTGAGCTTAACAAAGCTCACCTGGACCCATTCATCACGAGAAGACAGTAAGTGATATTGTTGCGAGATTTTCAAAGTATATCGAAAATTTGAAATATCGCAACTTTAACGTGACAAAATGGTAAAAACTTAACAGGATTTTTTAAATATAAAACTACATATTTGAATTTTTAATGTCTTTTGCTAATTTATATTAAATATTTTAAATGTTATTTTTGAAGCTAATTTCCTAATGATTTATATCCTGAGTAAAACCTCAAATTTTGATAATCCCTCAAGAAAGTTTGCTAAGAAGCTACCAAGAACGAGATCTGTCAATATGCTTCCATCTCCATTGTTTGGATGGTTGGACCTGCAGCTTTGTCTTATCGCGTATGTATCTTCCATCAACGGTGCGAGTTTTCTTCGGAAGTGACTGAAATTAGAGAGAGGTTTTACATCCCGATGTATTGATATTGAATACATTGGAGCTATAGAAGTTAGATATGGGATCAATTTAGGTTATCTACATAAGTAAAAATGTCGAAAATATGTCAATTTAAACTTTTCGGGAATGAAACTACCTCAGATATATAATTAACCATGATCGTTTCTTTATTATACGAAAATATACATGGAGACTGAAGAGTTTACCAGAGATGTGGATTCTCAATTACAAGGAAGAAAAGAGCATTATATATAGTATAAAATCTCTAAATTTAGTGAATTAAGGTTTATATATAGGAAATGAATGATTTCTCTAGACCTAGGGCTTGAGAGGAGAGAGAGAAGTCTCTTAAGAAGTCTCTTAAACAATGCTGATTCCCCTACTTTAGACTTCCATCCTTGAGAAATCAATTAGAGACTAACTTCAACATGGTTGAAGTTATGGTGGTAGTAAAATTTATTAAATTGTCATGGTCCTCTCATGATAAGAAAATCCAATTTACAGAAAAGTGAACGCATAAATGATTCATCCTCATCTACTGCTGCTTGTTCTAGATTTGTTGATAAGATCACAATCAACTAGGCATTGTTTGATTCCATATGTGTACTGCATAAATTTCAATGATATTATTATGATGCATATTGTTACTCTTTTGAAAGTAAATGAATTTTATTTTTGTAAACTTGATTAATGAAAGTTCATTGATTCGATCAGGCACATTAAATACATCTCTTATGACCTATCACCATTGTGTTATCATCCACGAATTGTTATCTCAGCCATTTGTGTCATCAGATATTCATTTGACTGCTTTCCCGACATGTTTCTAACCCAACTAAATACGTGTGCATGACCTTGAAAATACATATTAAAGTAGAGCCACCTTATCCTAATCTTACCTCGTAGCATAAAATAAGAAGGATACAAGAGTCACATGCAAGATTAGCATCCTCATATAAATAAGGTTAAAGTACAAAAACTTTAATTAAAATAATTAAATTTGTATAAGTGTAAAAAATAATTTATATAAAAAGTAGAACGGTGTTCTTTCTCTTTCTCAAATCCTTTCAATTCAACTAATCATTGTGTAAGTCAATGTCTTGACTAAATATTATTATCTTTTACTCAAATTCATTAATGGGTCACTAATTTCTATTTTTTGAATTGCTACCCCCAAAGGATTTTTTTTTCCCTTCAATAAAACGTGTTTTGATGTTTAATTTAGTTTATTTAAAGATGATTTTTTTTTTTTTTTTTTTTTTTTTGTCTATCTTTCAAAATATACAAAGTTTTAAATGGTTGATGAATTACACAATATTTTGTTGCACAAAATACCTTTATACAACCAATGCAAGCGTAGCAAAATCATAAAAGAAAAGAATCAAAGCTACAAGAAAAGCATTTGCCCAAATCCCAAAGCATAAGGAAGCTGTATATGCTTTATGTTATGCATATAAGAAGAAAGAGAACGAAAGGCTGTAATCATTTAATGCCTGAAAACTCACCGCCTCAACATCTTTTTACAAAAAAATATATAGTATGGTCTTGCAAACTGTGTGCCCAATGCCAAACCTAAACCCATCCAAATTCGCTCAACCTGAACCCAACATATTTTCAAATCGGGTTGGCGTTTTCTGGCCCTAACCTGAGGTTGAGTTGGGAGTTAGTTTCGGGTTGACACGAACCCAAGTTGCAGCCCCATGCATACCGGACTTGTATCATGTTATATAACAATTGACTAAGTATAAGATCTTTCAAGGAATGAGTGAGATCTTTTATTCAAAGAATGGAGGTAGAGGTTCTTGTTAGTTAGTAGTACTGATAGATACACTTCCCTATCAGGCACCAATTGCCATGCCTCAGTGGTAGACTCACAAGAGTTTCAACATGAGGTCATGGTTCTAGCACCCATTGTGGTGTGAGTGCACGCGTGTGTGTTGGTGTGAGTGCGTGTGTAAGAAAAAAAAAAACTTCCCTATCATGCACATAATTTGTATGTGGGTCCATGGTTTGGTGATCCTGACCATTGAACTTGTGGCTCCCATCTAGAGAGCTGGACATGAACTAAGCTAGCACAGTTAAGTCACTCTTCTCGGCTCGACTTGAAGGTTGGGTTCAGACCAAGTTGAGCTATTTAATTGAGCTTGAAAAGTTTTTGAGCCAAGCTAGAGCTAACCGAGATCAACTCGACTTGGCTCAAAGCTCGGCCCTAATTCGATCTGTTTGGCTCAGCTCAGCTCGATTTATATACCTTAGTTAATTATATATATAATATATAGCTAGTAACATGAAATTGGCTCCAAAAATCTTACATGAACTTGGCTTGAACTCAGCCTAACATGCTAACCAAACCAAGCTGAGGTGGCTAGTATGGCTCGAGGACCAAGAGAGCCCAATTTGAGCTGATGTACGTGCCGCCGAACAAAGCCGAGCTTGGCACAACTTGGCTCAAATCGGCTCAGTGCCAAGCTTGGCACAACTTGGCTCAAATCGGCTCAGTGTCCAGCTCTACTCCCATCATTGATGGGCCATGCCATGTTAGCTCCTCAATTGGGCAATTCTAACCTTTTAATTGTCATCATGCAAGTAGATGGTTAAGAAATATTTACCAACAAAACATTCAATAATGTACAAAGGCCATAGATTGGATGGCTATGATCTTCCAATTTGGAAGATTTGGAGAGATGGTGATTAGGACCATTAGATTAATGGCTTGGACAACCTAAGCATGGGTAGGGCTCTCAATGGGTCGGATCTAGATCAGATCCAGTTGGATCTGGCTCCAAGTCTGAATATCTATAGACGGATTCAAATTGGATTCGGATCCAACTCCGATCCAAAAAGGTGATATCCATATCCGATTCATTTATAAATAGTTAGATCCATTTCCGATCCAAAATCCATATAACCATCGGATTCGGCTCGAATCTAGGTCCAAATCCACCCCATTACAAATGTAAATATATATATAATATAATATATTTAATTTAGTAGCAAAATGATGCAAATCCCACTATTTACTGAGATATGGTCAACTTAAGAGTGGCATGTCTCAATTTTGAGACATGGCATAAAATGATATGAAAAATGGATGGCCAGCATGAATTTAACATATACAATAAGGTGACAAGGAATCGGATCTGGATCAGATTCGGATCCAACTTGGATATGTTTCTATGAATCCAAATCCAGTCCATTTAAGTAATTGGACCTATTTTAAGATCCAAATGCGGTCCATTTAAATAATCGGACCTATTTTAAGATCCAAATCCGCATTATACGGATTTAGAGCCAATCGGATCTCGGATCTGACCCACTCCATTGAGAGCCCTAAGCATGGGCCTACATGAACTGACCTCGGGCTACGACAGTGAGGTTTCCCCATCAACAAGGGGTGCGGATTATGTGAGGCGGGGGTAACAGCTCAGCGGGTGAGGCCCTGACTGTGGGGCTCAACTATATGTATTCATTGTATATCCAAGCCGTCCATCCATTTATCCTGATCATTTTAAGGCGTGATTCCGAAAATTATGCAGATCCATATCTCAGGTAAACCACACAGTAGTGATTGATTCCCACCATCGAAAACTTCCTTGAATTCATAAAAGTTTTGGATGAAACTTCTATTTGTGTTTTTCCCTCATTCAGGTCTGTGTGATCTTATTAAAAAGTTAGATGGAAAATAAATATTACAGTGGGTCCCTAAAGTGTTTAATCATTATTGTTTTCCAGTGGTGTAGTTCACCTGAGATTTGGATCTGCCTATTTTTGGGCCATGTTTTAAAATGATATGGGAAAACAGATGACGTGGATATACAACACATACATATAGGTGGGCCCCACGCTCAGGGCCTCACACACCGGAGCGAATTAGGTGTTACCCCAGGTACAGCTTAGTGGGTGTTACCCCTACCGTGTGGCCCACATGAATAGTATTTTGTATATCCACACTGTCCATCCGTTTCTACAGCCCATTTTAGGCTGGTCTTCCAAAAATTATCCAAATCCAAATCTCAAGTGGACCATACCACTGGAAACCATGCTGATTGAGTGCCCACCATTAAAAATTCCAAAGAGCCTATCGTAAGGTTTTGGTGATGTTTATTTGCAATCCAAGCTCTTGATAATGTCAAGATGGTCTGGATGAAGGGAAAATTTAAAGATCAGCTTGATCTAAAACTTTTGTCGCCCGCAAAATGCCTTTAACGATTCATCACTCTTTCAATTGGTATGGTCCACCTGAGATTTGGATCTTCTAATAATTTTGGATCGGGTCCTAAAATTAGGCGTAACAATAGATGGACGGCATGGATATACAAAAAATCATCAAGGTAGGCCCCACACGGTAGGGGTAACAACCACTAAGGTGTTACGAGGGTAACATCTAATTCGCTCCCCTCACGTACTAACCTGTTACCCCTACCTCACCAAATCCGCGCGCATGGACAAGAAGTCAACTTCATGGAAATAGAGAAGAATTCATTTCAGCTGATTTCTTGGTTTTCTGGTAATACAGCGCTTTGCTATGCGCACACGCGCGTTCAACAATGCTCGTGTACACGCCACACATGTGCAGCATGGCACATAGGTGCAAGATCTAATCTATCCATCAGATTGGTCCGAACATCTTACATGTTTTCCCCAAAATAAAATCTGGTCCAATCAGCATGTAGGCCCCAATAATGGAAACAGGTGGATGGGTTAGAAAACTTCATCCGAGTATTTTTTTTTTTTTCCAAACCGTAGCTCACCATACCAGTGGATCAACCTAACTCTTGGGATATCCCATAAATATAGGGTTACCATTCTGTTGGATGGATTGGATCTTCGAAATTCATGCCACGCTGGCAAAGCTAATGCGGGATGTACACAAGCTTAATTTGTAGCTAATGCATATGCGCTTAGCCAAGCTCCATAACATAAATAGTGGGTTAGGCCAACCAAGCATAATCACTCGTACTAAAAGAAGAAAAAGATAAAGATGCCTTACGTATTAGAGGAGAAATCATCCAATGATAATACTAGCAATGCAAAATGCGCTAGCATACATGAGCTAACATGACTAATGTTTGAGATCCAGTACATTTACTAGGTGTTAAGAAATTGATAACTAACGAAACCCGAAATCAAATAAAAACAAAAAGTATGATTAGGATCAAAGTACAAACACAGAAGAAGGGTTCCTACTCATGGCTCACCGGTAGACCCAGTGAGGTCATGGTTTTTAGCACCCATGTGGTGTGTGTGGTGCGAGTGCATATAATACTAATAATAATAAAAAGAAAAACTTGAAGCTTGTATCATATATGCTTTCCTTAAAATGTAAGATCATTATCTGACTTCTAACGAATTGCTTTCATGATACAACAAGCCCTTAGTGAATCTACGTGTAATAATCATGAAGATTTTACGATAGGAATTTGGTATGCAATTTATTCTGGCAGACTTTGTATATGTGAAAACTATTGGATAGTCTTCAAAGTTGTGCAGGTTTGAGTGCTCAGACTGGTTGGGTGACTGGTCTGGCAGCGTGACCCAGATGCACAGCAGGCCCCTGGATAGTTTCTGTGTTGCCCTAGACCAGTCGGCTGACCGGTCTACAGGGGGCTCCGATCGGTCGGTGGTGAGGTAGAGTCAGTGTGATTCTTCCTTGGACTGTTTCTGTGTAAGGTAAGACCGGTCGACTGTACACGCGGTTTCTTGTGCATTACGCGGTAGAGCGTAAGACGTTTCTATTTTCGGGATTCTTGTTATATATATGGCATGTATCCAGATTTAGATGATATTCTAAGGTGTCCAAGGTTTCCTAATCGTATTAGAAAGAGGGGAGAGTGTTTGTGAGATAGAGAACTTGGGTTTTCTTTGTTTTCCTTGCTTGTGGGTTGTCAATCTCTATAATCTTCTGTTTATTCATAGTGGATCACTTTGTGTCAAAATTTTTTACCCGTTGAGAGGTTTTTCCACGTAAATTTTGATTCTCTTGTGGTGAATGCTTGTGTGTGGCTTGATTTCATATTATTTCTAATTTGATCTCGCATTACTCTGCGCATTCGGCTTCTGCTTCCGTTGTCGGTTTTACTAACAAAAACAAAGAACCCATATTATCACTTACAGAGAGAAAATAATAGAGAAGAGATATATTTATAATCCTCGATTTACATGGAGTTTTTATAGAGAATAAAGGGTAATGCATTTTCACAAAGAGGTCTCTAAAGACGCAACTAAAACAGTTCAAAGTGGTTACCTTAAGAAGAGACGTGACTCAACTCAAAAAAGCGGAGGCGATCGTTTTCTCACAATGGTAGGATTCTGATGGCTAAACCATCACAACGGTTGACCTCTATCGGCTGATCGATGTAATGGTCGAAATCAATTGGCAATTTGGCGCATTTGTAACATTTGGCCAGCTAAAACATAATAACGGTCGAAATCCATTGGCTGAATTTGTTAGTCGATAGGAAAAATTATCACTCTTTGCTGTTTGATTTTGCGATGGACATCTCATTATGGCCGATTCTGCAACAACTTAGCCTAGTCCCATCAGATCACGTTCGTCCGTACTAGGTTGCATGAGAGTGCCCTCGTGATATGATGTGTACGTGCGAAGTGCAAAGTGCACCACTAGCGTCTCTATAGCCCTAAGCCAGCTGTCAAACATGATAATAATACAACCACTGCATATTTTGGAATATATACATTTATTAGCTACATTATATATGAAACGATGAGAGAGCACCTTGGAGTTAAACTTTTATGCCACTATTTTAATGCTTGTTTTAATCCATACAAAAATTTAACAAGTTTACACACTTTATATTTATTTTTTGGAAGAATAAACCCTTTTGATTGTTCCATGTATACCTCTTTATTAAGGTTACTATTTAAAAATACAGTCTTCACAAGAAGATGATGTATGGATGCTAAAGTGAATAAGGTTATAATAAAAGTTATTTGTGCCATTGGTGCATACGTGTCAAAGTAATCAATTCTTTCTTTTTTACAGAATCATTTGGCTATTACTTTAGCCTTGAATGTTTGAATCGTATTATCACCATTATATTTTCTTCTAATTACCAACTTACAACCAAGAGGTTTGGAACCTAGAGGTAAATCTACTAGCTTTTATGTTTGGTTTGATATGATAAAATCCATTTAATCATTAATGGCCCCTTTTTAAAAAAAATAGAGTCTTTAGAAGACATTGCTTCACTAAAGGTCCTAGAATCATTTTTTATATTGAGCACTGTAGGGACTTTTTTTTATAACCATCTCTATTACGCCCCCAAACTCGAGAACCGGGCTCACTGAATTTCCGATCACCGACCTTGGTGCCAACAGCCTCCGTAGCACCCCATTTTCGGCTCCTAGCTCTCCTATGCCAGGTTCCGATCCTGGGATACCACCAGGAGGATTTTCAGGGTAAATTTTTTTTAAAAAGGACTATAATCAAAACCATAAAACATCATCAGATATCCACTAATAAGTTTGTTGAGTACAGTGCTGGAAAGGAAAATACAAAATGTAGCAAAAGTCCAAAATGTCAAGTACATGAACCGAGCTCAATGCTGCTGATGTGCCCTAGTACCTGCAGCGTAAACAAACGCGCATAAGCTTCCTACGAAGCTCAGTAGAGTGCGTGTGTGCTCGTGTGATGCATATGACAAGTATACAGATATCAGAGTAAGCAAAAGTGATAGAGGACTAAGTTACCAAGCTTATGAATGCTATCAGCCATCCCAAGGCTATGCGATGCAAAGGCCTACATGGCCGAGTGTTACATGCTAGAGATGCAATGCAAACACGTTAATCCTCAACTAGTTCACATATCAAAATGGTTCTCATCTGGGACATCACCGGAGTCTAGTACACTCTGATACTGGCCGCCGCACATCGCGCGCATTACCAAGCGAGTAAAAAAGACCTCACTATCCGCCTCGTTAGTGGTATGCCAATGCCCACCCGACTCGCCGATAGCGGACCCATTTCACGAGCTGGTTAGACTCGACCTAGCTTATAGACCACTACACCCGGGCATATAAGGTCACACACCTTTCCAACCGACCTCAACACAGTGGGAGACGTGGCCTACTGGTATTTGGCACTCAGGTGCTCGTATTATCTACTCGGTCACAATGTTGGAGCATCCTACTGGTACCACAGGATTTAAGAACTTTCACCCAAGGACATCCATAGCGCCCACGTGCTAGAACATGTTTCCGGTGTCCATCACCACCAACCACAATGTGACTATGGTGGCCACCACCCCGATGCTGCTAGGGTGTGAAGGCGATCGTGACATGCATAATGCGAAATGCATGAGTCATACAATCCAAGTCATGCACCAAACTTACGCATACTGCGCAATCATGCGGGGCGACCCTGTCTCGTACGGGTCCCCTAAGCATAACAAGCCAAAATAGCATGTGCTATGATTATTTGTGATCCACAACAGGCATACAAATGATGCGTGTGGGCATATGAATGAGCAAGGTATTCATTATACTAAGCATGTTATCAGTGTGACATATTAAACTAAGTATACTAGCATGTTACCAAACGTATCATGTGACGTTGGCCTTAAATGGCCCAATATATGTAGAGAGTGGGACCCGGACTGTGGGCCCCATTGAAAATGTAAAGGTCTTCGTGGCATAGCCCACTTAAGACCACATTGGCCCCTTACTTGGGCTTGCACATACAAAATAAGCCAACAAAATAGGTGGACGGTATGGATAAAACATATATATCAAAGGAAGGACCATGGTGGGCCCCGCCCACTGGTCGGATAGCAAATATACATAATCGGTCTTATGAAGTTTTAGTGGTAGGTAATCAATCACCACCATTTCCTAAGTAAGCCCACTCAAATTGGGCCTCACGCATCGGTCAAGATGGATGGTATGATCCATAATACATCCATCAAGGTGGAACCCAAAGATAGGCCCACACCCTCTAATTGGATGAAAGATAATCATCACAGTGGCCTTAAGAAAGTTTTCAATGGTGGGCATCATTGACCATTGTTCCCGCAGGTGTGGCCCACCTAACATTTGGATTTGCCTCATTGTTGGGGCCATATCCTAAAATGGTATGGAAAAATAGATGGGAAGCATGAATAAAATAGGTACACCATGGTGGGAACCATAGGGTGGTTCACCTGCTGGGCAGCATGGGACCCCCTGGGGTCTCACTCGTTTGAATCAAGCTAATGTTTGTGTTTTCCCCTCCATCCAGACCTATGCCACAGGTCTGGATGGCATTATAAACATTATAGTGAGCCTTAGGAAGGGTTCAACGGTGGACATCATTGTTTCCCCCACTGAGTCCCATGGTACGGCCCACCTGGGAAGTGGATATGGCCCAAACTTGGGCTTGAGGCCCAAAATGAATTGGCAAAAGGGATGAACGACGTGGATGGTACATATACATCATGGTGGGTCCCACGAGTGGGCCACCTGCTAGGACGCCCGCCCGTCCAGCGCCGTGGACGCTGGTCACTCTCAGCGTCAGAGACTCTAGGAGCCTCTTTTTTTGTTTTTTTTTATTTTCTTGGTTTTTTATCGAGTGGGGCCCACATAAGGATGATCCACTTCGTTCATCAGATTCCCCAGCTCATGGGGGACCCAAAGAGGCCTATATTGGGTGTGTGATTCAGTCTAGAAACATCAAGGTAGGCCAAAGAAGGTTCAATAGTAGGCACCATCCTCTTCACTGTTTCCTGTGGTGCGGTCCGCTTAAGATTTGGATCGGTTTCATATTTGGGCCCTGGCCCTAAAATGGACTGGAGAAACAGATGGACGGTGTGGGTTCAACACAATTATCAAGGTGGGTCCCACAAGTGGGGAACCCACTCGTGCATCCAACGTCCCTGACGTTGGACAATTCTAGTGTCTCTGACGCTGTGAACGTCCAGCGTTGGACTTTTTTTGTTTATATCAAGTAGGGCCCACATGAGTATGATCCACTCCGTTCATCAGGTTCCCCAGCTCATGGGGGACTCATAGGGCCCTATATTGGGTATGCTAAAAGGTCTATAAACATCAAGGTGGGCCAAAGGAGTTTCAACAGTGGACATCATTATCTCCACTGTTTCCTATGATGTGGTCCACCTGAGATCTGGATCTACTTCATTTTTAGTATCCAGCCTTAAAATGGACTGGAAAAACAGATGGACGGCGAGGATTGAACACAAACATCAAGGTGGGTCCCACGAGTGGGCCCCATGGTTAACGCCCAGCATGGGCTTCCACCCAGGCGCTGCTGGGCAGCAGCGTTCTCTGGACGCTATCTGTCCAGCGGCTGCCCTTTTTTTTATATATTATTATTATTATTATTATTATCCAAGTCGTGGGGCCCATTCATGGATGATCCAATCCATCCATCTGATTGCCCATCATAAGATGGGCCCAAAAAAGAAAATGAAAGGCAATTAAGAAAAGGGGGAGTTTATGTCCCCCCTTGCACTCACAATGATGGTTGGACAGTTTCCTGAGGTTGGATTGACGATCGGACGGTCCGGATGGTGATCGGGGTCCTCCAAGCTAGGTTCCTCAATCTCCACTTCTCACACAACTCCCTCTAATCTCTCTTTTCTCTCTTCTAATCTCACTCAAACATCTCTCCAATTCCTCTCAAATCTCTCAAATCTTTTTCTTTTCTCTCTCCCTCTCTCTCTCTAGCAAAAAAATGAGAAAGGCCATACGTATGGAGCCTTATTATTGTCGAGAAATTAGGACATGAAGGGAATTTTAAGAAAGGAGGGGGTAAGATGGTATGGGAGGTATGGGCTTGTGTTGACTTTATAGTGAGAGAGGGATGGGTTAGGTATGGTGTGTGTAGATAGGGTGATGAGAGGGGTATGTGTGAGGGTAAGGGTGATTGATTTGACTTTTTTTGAAATTTGTGCAAGTGGGGCCCGCGCCACAAGTGCGTTGCGCGGCCCGCCTCGGATTGCACAAATGATCGCAACTTTCACACCGGGTATCGCAATGGGGTGTGCCGTGCGACGTTGGAATCACAGCGCCTACGCGGTCGCCGGGGGTATGGGTCTTGGGTCGATGCGGTACTAAAATAGGGTCGCGATCAAGGCTCGCTAATCTGATCCATACGGGACGTACTGGTATCGAAAACTAAGTGTATGGAGGACAATTCAGGGTACCGGTGTTACAATCTCTCTATCACCCTTAAGAAGGTGAAAATAGATACATTGAGAATCTATCTAATAAGAATCCATTTTTTTTTTCTCTTTTTTAATATTTTACGACGTTCACTTGGAGATATCTCTCGTTGATATTCCTCTATAGGATCATTACTAGGAGTTTGGATCTCGGTATTCTCCACTTATAAAGTTTTCAAAGAATTCTACATCTCTAAATTCTATGATCACATTAGACTTTAAGTTAAAAAGTCTACAGACTTTACTATTTTGTGCATAACTTACAAATGCACACTTGATAGCTCTAAGACTTAGTTTGGTTCTTTTAGGATTGAGAGTTTTACAATATGTAAGACACCCCCAAACTTTGAGATATCCTAAGTTTGGTTTTCAACCTTTCCATATTTTATATGGAGAGATTTTAATTTTCTTCAAAATTAGTAATCCTATTAAGAAAATGACAAGTTGCTAACAACATCTCTCCCCATAAATTAAAAAAACAATTTAGAATGTAACAATATATCATTTACCATCTCTATTAAGGTGTGGGTTTTCCTTTCAGCCAACTATTTTGTTGTGGTGTGTATGTTCCTGTGCATTAATGTACTATGCCATATTCTTCACAAAAGTTAAAAAAATCATTAGAGAAATATTCTCCTCTTCGATTACTATGGAGAACTTGGATCTTCTCGCTTAATTAATTGATTTTCTACTTTAGCTTTCTAGCATTTAAAAACATATATAAGGCTTTATCTTTAGATTTTAATAGGAATACATATACATATCTAGAATAATCAATATTTATGAATGTAATGAAGTACATTTTTCCACCTCTAATAAGAATGTTGTTCAATTAATATGTATCGGGGTGCAATATTAGGCTCATCTTGAGTGCAATGCCTCATATTTTTTATTTGAATTCATACATGAGTACCACTACACATATAACTTCTTCGAGCCCATAGCTAATCGATTATGAAAATGGACCATTCATATCTCTTCTAGGTTGTCGAATCATGATAAATTAGCTTCGAAACCATTCCATTCTAGTATAGTCATGCCCACCCTTAAACCTGTTCCATTCACCTCATGTAGTACCATGTACAAAGATGGTTAACCATTAGATCTTGATCTAGACCCTTCCTTTTGTTGCCTAGATAGTTTCGATAGTCGGAGATCCTACACACAATTTTGCAACGTACGACCCTATCTCATTTTTCAAACCCTAGCCAATCCTGACCCAGTAGATCAGATGAATGGAGAGGATTTCTCACAAACCCACAGCGGACCCCACGTGTTACCTCAATAAAACAAAAGGGATGTTACTTAACAACCAGCGCTAATGCACTGACTTAGAGGTATACACTAGCTGAGCCGAACTGAGCTTTGGACAGTTCGACTCGGTTTGTTCAGCGGGCAACCTAGGCTTGAGCTTGGCTTGGCTTGGTCCTCGAGCCCGAATGGCAAGCTTGGCTTGGTTTGGTCGAGCTTTCGAGCCTGTTCGAGCCTATTCGGGCTTCAAGCTTTCGAGCCCAAATTCGAGCCAAGCTTTTGAGCCATTATCGAGTTTGGGCATTTGAGTCGAATCGAGCTTGGGCTTCCGAGGTTGGGGTGGTCGGACAAGGGAGATCGTTGGTTAGAGGGAGGTCGGCTGTTGGACAAGGGCAGTCATCGACTGGAGGGAGGTTGGCTGTCCGACAAGGGCAGTTGATTGTCGGACAAAGTTGGGGACAGCCGGAATGGCCGGGCAATGAGCAGAGAGAGAAAGGAGATGAGAAGAGAGAAGAAGAGAGAGAGGAGGTGAGCGAGATCAGATGGTCGTTGTCCTCGTAGAGGCCAGACGTCGATTAGGCAGCCACGTGCGAGGGCGACTTTTAGGGTTTTGTTTTTTATTTTAAACTTTTTTTATATATTATATAATAATATTAATATATAATATATAATATATTTTAAATACCAAGCCTGTACAAGAGCCAAGCTAAATCAAGCCTGGTTCGAGCCGAGCCGAATCGAGCTGAGGCCAGGCTCGAGCTTGGTTTGAATTTTCAATAAGCTTATAAAATAGGCTCGGCTTGGCTTGTTCAACCCTACAAGCTGAGTTGAACCGAGCTTTTTCGATTCGAGCCAAGTGAGCATTTTGAGCTAGCTTGGTTCATGTACAGCTCTACGTTGACTGTTTAACTGAACCAGGTTGTGCTCCCATCTCCCTCTTCTTTCTTCTCATTAAACCAACATCACAACCCAAGGAGCTACAATGCACGCCTTTCATCTACATGGGACCCACTTGTTAGATCCCTATGTCCATTAGTTCTAGACCACTCTAAAACCTTATCGTTGATGTCCCTTCCTATGAAACATCTTGTGGGGCTCACTACAGCTTCTGATTAGTTTTCTTTTTACGCTTCTATCATAACCTTACCTGCTGGGTCAGATGAATGGCCTGGATTCCTCACAGAACCACTCAGTGGCCCCCACACATATTCATATTCTTGCGTCCTCTGCACTTGTTATGAAGTCCTGTTTAAAAAAGAAACTCTTTTCGTTCTCTTCCACTTCACCAATAGTCACAATCCGTGTGACTCGTCTCCTGTAGATCTCAGTCGTCTAACCAATTGACGTCTCTTCATGCGATAGTCCTAAATGACCCAACGCCATTTCTAGTAGGCTAGCAATGATAACTCCATATTGGGTGTCGTGTCTTTCTCAACTGATTGGTGGTAAGACGCCTTACGCCACTGAGACTCTAACTTGTAATCTAGGCCATTAGTACTATCAAAACTGATGGAAGCTAATCCCATCTGTAGTAGAGAGTCCAGCCACAACACGCTCTCTTTCTCCTTGTGTATGTAGGACGACAGCCGAAACCCAAATCTCAAAAACCCATCATCTTCACAAGTTCAGAACTTCGAGTTTCGCTACCTCCCAGCCTCCTTGCATCCTGAATCATCAACCTGAGCACTTAGGAATCCTTAGACCTACTCCAGACAAGAAGCTGCCATTAGTGGCGACCTCTTCTTCTCCACCAGGCAAATCATTGTAGCGCCGCCTAGCCATCATGTTCAAACTCTCGTAGGCATCAGGTAATTTCCCTAGCATCCATTAAACCTATATTCTAAGCATCGAGATCTAAGTGATGGTAGGAAGAACTCATGAATGGATGTTTCAGCATATATTGAAACAGCATGTGCAACTCATCTGAGCCGACTCGGTCAACTAGCTAGTCTCGTGAGACATAGTCCAAATTATTAGTTTACCTGTCAGATCCACTTGCTAAAATTAATGAAAGCTCTTATAGAGACGAT
This sequence comes from Liriodendron chinense, assembly GCA_003013855.2. Taxonomy (NCBI): domain Eukaryota; kingdom Viridiplantae; phylum Streptophyta; class Magnoliopsida; order Magnoliales; family Magnoliaceae; genus Liriodendron; species Liriodendron chinense. Next base: position 3,308,188 of record ML058538.1, on the reverse strand, counting down.
TTTCACCAATGTATTATTCAAGTAGCTAGGTGATTTATCCTAGTTGGGACTTCCACGTTGGTAGCTTATGATAGTTTACACTATTGCTTTCTTATTTATATTTGGCATATTCCACTAGTGGTCTGTACGTGAAGCTGATTTATATTTGTTAATTTTAGCTAGTGTATATCCATGCATTATTGCATAATTCATGTTTTTCTTAAAAGACTATGTACATATATGTTACATGATTGTTTAAGGTGCTTTTCTTGGATATGTGGACTCGTTTTTATGAAATGATGGATGTGTATACAATATGATTTATTCGATAAAATTTTCGTGAATGTTTGGCTATGAAATGTGGCATGAGTTTTAGGTATTCTTTCATTTCATATGGTTAACTAAGTAAAGTGGGTGCTCTGCCCAAGGTCATTCCCAAAAGATCGGCACGGGTGCTCTACCTTGGGTAATTTTCTAAAAGATACACACACGAGTGCTCTGCCCGGGACAAGTTTCTAAAAGATATTATAGGTGCACTGCCTTAGACTCATTCCTAAAAGATGTCATGCGGTGTTCTACTCAGGGTCGTCCCTTAAAAGATATCACGCGATGCTATGCCAAGGTTATACCCTAAAAGATCATCATGGGTAAATGCACTCCATATTTCACTTCCTATGAAAATATACGTTGGGTTTAATCTTCAGGCAACATCTTTTCTTAAATTATAAATGATCTTGTAAACTTTCATTGCTATAACATGCAATTCTCAATTGGTATGGAAGTAATCTTATTGAGTTTGTTATACTCATAGTGTGTTAACCATTTCAGGTGCAGGACTGGACTATTATAAAGGCGCAGGAGATTATTTTTAATTTCTTGATAATGAGGAATAATCAATTAGTTCAGGATATAAGCTAATTAAATTTTGAGATGATGTAATAGAGTTGGATGTTGAGTTGGTTCATTATGATCTTACATTTTGATGTGGAACATTATTATAGTTTGATCCTTTCTGTAGTATATGTTGATTTGATTCCTCTTAAGGAAACGTGAAGGGAATGGAATAAAGAATGAAAGATATGAATTTGATTGTATTAAATTTCACAGTTCACGAGCCTAGGATTTGGGTCCTGGATAACCCATTCGGGTACTCAAATTTTAAGGCGTGACATTGAGAACATTTCTCAATGCTCGGAAATAACTTTTTACTTATTTTGTATCTTATGCACACTTCACATTTATCATTCTAATTTGTATGACATGAGATATTAAACCATTCTTCACCATTAACTTAATGGTACTATAGCCTACATGTGGATTCAACACAATTATCAAGGTGGGTCCCACGAGTGGGGAACCCACTCGTGCATCCAACGTCCCTGACGTTGGACAGTTCCAGTGTCTCTGACGCTTTGGACTTTTTTTTGTTTATATCAAGTGGGGCCCACATGAGTATGATCCACTCCGTTCATCAGGTTCCCCAGCTCATGGGGGACCCATAAAGCCCTATATTGGGTATGTTAAAAGGTCTACAAACATCAAGGTGGGCCAAAGGAGTTTCAACAGTGGACATCATTATCTCCACTGTTTCCTATGATGTGGTCCACCTGAGATTTGGATCTGCTTCATTTTTAGTATCTAGCCCTAAAATGGACTGGAGAAACAGATGGACGACAAGGATTGAACACAAACATCAAGGTGGGTCCCACGAGTGGGCCCCATGGTTAACGCCCAACATGGGCTTCCACCCAGGCGTTGCTCGGCAGCAGCGTTCTCTGGACGCTGTCTGTCCAGCGGCTACCCTTTTTTTATATATTATTATTATTATTATCCAGGTTGTGGGGCCCATTCATGAATGATCCAATCCATCCATCCATCTGATTGCCCATCATAAGATGGGCCGAAAAAGAAAATGAAAGACAATTAAGAAAAGGGGGAGTTTATGTCCCCCCTTGCACTTACAATGATGGTTGGACGGTTGCATGAGGTTGGATTGACGATCGGACGGTCCGGATGGTGATCGGGGTCCTCCAAGCTAGGTTCCTCCCTTAATCTCCACTTCTCACACAACTCCCTCTAATCTCTCTTTTCTCTCTTCTAATCTCACTCAAACATCTCTCCAATTCCTCTTAAATCTCTCAAATATTTTTCTTTTCTCTCCCTCTCTCTCTCTCTAGCAAAAAAATGAGAAAGGCCATATGTATGGAGCCTTATTATTGTAGAGAAATTAGGACATGAAGGGAATTTTAAGAAAGGAGGGGGTATGATGGTATGGGAGGTATGGGCTTGTGTTGACTTTATAGTGAGAGAGGGATGGGGTAGGTATGGTGTGTGTAGACTAGGGTGATGAGAGGGGTATGGGTGAGGGTGAGGGTGATTGATTTGGCTTTTCTTGAAATTTGTGAAAGTGGGGCCCGTGCCACAAGTGTGTTGCGCGGCCCGCCTCGGATTGCGCAAATGATCGCAACTTTCACACCTAGTATCGCAATGGGGCGTGCCATGCGACGTTGGAATCGCAGCGCCTACGCGGTCGCTGGGGTATGGGTCTTAGGTCGATGCGGTATTAAAATAGGGTCGCGATTTAGGCTCGCTAATCTGGTCCATCCGGGACGTGCCGGTAGCGAAAACTAAGCGTACAGAGGACAATTCAGGGTACGGGTCTTACAATCTCTCTATCACCCTTAACAAGGTGAAAATAGATACGTTGAGAATCTATTTAATAAGAATCCATTTTTTTCTCTTTTCTAATATTTTACGACGTTCACTTGGAGATATCTCTCGTTGATATTCCTCTATAGAATCATTACTAGGAGTTTGGATCTCGGTATTCTCCACTGATAAAGTTTTCAAAGAATTCTACATCTCTAAATTCTATGATCACATTAGACTTTAAGTTAAAAAGTCTACAGACTTTACTATTTTGTGCATAACTTTCAAATGCACACTTGATAGCTCTAAGACTTAGTTTGGTTCTTTTAGGATTGAGAGTTTTACAATATGTAAGACACCCCCAAACTTTGAGATATCCTAAGTTTGGTTTTCTACCTTTGCATATTTTATATGGAGAGATTCTAATTTTCTTCAAAATTAGTAATCCTATTAAGAAAATGACAAGTTGCTAACAACATCTCTCCCCATAAATCAAAAAAATAATTCAGAATGTAACAATATATCATTTACCATCTCTACTAAGGTGTGGGTTTTCCTTTCAGCCAACTATTTTGTTGTGGTGTGTATGTTCCTGTGCATTAATGTACTATGCCATATTCTTCACAAAAGTTAAAAAATCATTAGAGAAATATTCTTCTCTTCGATTACTATGGAGAACTTGGATCTTCTCGCTTAATTAATTGATTTTCTACTTCAGCTTTCTAGCATTTAAAAACATATATAAGGCTTTATCTTTAGATTTTAATAGGAATACATATACATATCTAGAATAATCAATATTTATGAATGTAATGAAGTACATTTTTCCACCTCTAATAAGAATGTTGTTCAATTCACATGTATCGGGGTGCAATATTAGGCTCATCTTGAGTGCAATGCCCCATATTTTTTATTTGAATTCATACATGAGTACCACTACACATATAACTTCCTTGAGCCTATAGCCAATCGATTATGAAAATGGACCATTCATATCTCTTCTAGGTTGTCGAATCATGATAAATTAGCTTCGAAACCATTCCATTCTAGTATAGTCATGCCCACCCTTAAACCTATTCCATTCACCTCATGTAGTACCATGTACAAACATGGTTAACCATTAGATCTTGATCTAGACCCTTCCTTTTGTTGCCTAGATAGTTTCGATAGTCGGAGATCCTACACACAATTTTGCAACGTACGACCCTATCTCATTTTTCAAACCCTAGCCAATCCTGACCCAGTAGATCAGATGAATGGAGAGGATTTCTCACAAACCCACAGCGGACCCCACGTGTTACCTCAATAAAAAAGGGATGTTACTTAACAACCAGCGCTAACACACTGACTTAGAGGTATACACGAGCCGAGCCGAACTGAGCTTTTGACAGTTCGACTTAGTTTGGTCAGCGGGCAACCTAGGCTTGAGCTTGGCTTGGCTTGGTCCTCGAGCCCAAATGGCAAGCTTGGCTTGGTTTGGTCTAGCTTTTGAGCCTGTTCGAGCCTATTCGGGCTTCAAGCTTTCGAGCCCAAATTCGAGCCAAGCTTTTGAGCCATTATCGAGTTTGGGCATTTGAGTCGAATCGAGCTTGGGCTTCCGAGGTTGGGGTGGTCGGACAAGGGAGATCGTTGGTTAGAGGGAGGTCGGCTGTTGGACAGGGGCAGTCATCGGCTGGAGGGAGGTTGGCTGTCCGACAAGGGCAGTTGACTGTCGGACAAAGTTGGGGACAGCCAGAATGGCCGGGCAACGAGCGGAGAGAGAGAGGAGATGAGAAGAGAGAAGAAGAGAGAGAGGAGGTGAGCGAGATCAAATGGTCGCCGTCCTCGTAGAGGCCGGACGTCGATTAGGCAACCACGTGCGAGGGCGACTTTTAGGGTTTTGTTTTTTATTTTAAACTTTTTTTATATATTATATAATAATATTAATATATAATATATAATATATTTTAAATACCAAGCCTATACAAGAGCCAAGCTAAATCAAGCCTGGTTCGAGCCGAGCCGAATCGAGCTGAGGCCAGGCTCAAGCTTGGTTTGAATTTCAATAAGCTTATAAAATAGGCTCGGCTTGGCTTGTTCAACCCTACAAGCTGAGTTGAACCGAGTTTTTTCGAGTCGAGCCAAGTGAGCTTTTTGAGCTAGCTCGGTTCATGTACACTTCTACGTTGACTGTTTGACTGAACTAGGTCGTGCTCCCATCTCCCTCTTCTTTCTTCTCATTAAACCAACATCACAACCCAGGGAGCTACAATCCACGCCTTTCATCTACATGGGACCCACTTGTTAGATCCCTATTGTCCATTAGTTCCAGACCTCTCTAAAACCTTATCGTTGATGTCCCTTCCTATGAAACATCTTGTGGGGCTCACAAGAGCTTCTGATTAGTTTTCTTTTTACGCTTCTATCATAACCTTACCTGCTAGGTCGGATGAATGGCCTGGATTCCTCACAGAACCACTCAGTGGCCCCCACACATATTCATATTCTTGCGTCCTCTGCACTTGTTATAAAGTCCTGTTTAAAACAGAAACTCCGTGTGACTCGTCTCCTGTAGATCTCAGTCGTCTAACCAATTGACGTCTCTTCATGCGATAGTCCTAAATGACCCAACGCCATTTCTAGTAGGCTAGCAATGATAACTCCATATTGGGTGTCGTGTCTTTCTCAACTGATTGGTGGTAAGACGCCTTACGCCACTGAGACTCTAACTTGTAATCTAGGCCATTAGTACTATCAAAACTGATGGAAGCTAATCCCATCTGTAGTAGAGAGTCCAGCCACAACACGCTCTCTTTCTCCTTGTGTATGTAGGACGACAGCCGAAACCCAAATCTCAAAAACCCATCATCTTCACAAGTTCAGAACTTCGAGTTTCGCTACCTCCCAGCCTCCTTGCATCCTGAATCATCAACCTGAGCACTTAGGAATCCTTAGACCTACTCCAGACAAGAAGCTGCCATTAGTGGCGACCTCTTCTTCTCCACCAGGCAAATCATTGTAGCGCCGCCTAGCCATCATGTTCAAACTCTCGTAGGCATCAGGTAATTTCCCTAGCATCCATTAAACCTATATTCTAAGCATCGAGATCTAAGTGATGGTAGGAAGAACTCATGAATGGATGTTTCAGCATATATTGAAACAGCATGTGCAACTCATCTGAGCCGACTCGGTCAACTAGCTAGTCTCGTGAGACATAGTCCAAATTATTAGTTTACCTGTCAGATCCACTTGCTAAAATTAATGAAAGCTCTTATAGAGACGATTTTCACCAATGTATTATTCAAGTAGCTAGGTGATTTATCCTAGTTGGGACTTCCACGTTGGTAGCTTATGATAGTTTACACTATTGCTTTCTTATTTATATTTGGCATATTCCACTAGTGGTCTGTACGTGAAGCTGATTTATATTTGTTAATTTTAGCTAGTGTATATCCATGCATTATATGTTGTACAGAGATTTTGGCTTTCAATTAAATTATTGCATAATTCATGTTTTTCTTAAAAGACTATGTACATATATGTTACATGATTGTTTAAAGTGCTTTTCATGGATATGTGGACTCGTTTTTATGAAATGATGGATGTGTATACAACATGATTTATTTGATAAAATTTTCGTAAATGTTTGGCTATGAAATGTGGTATGAGTTTTAGGTATTCTTTCATTTCATATGGTTAACTAAGTAAAGTGGGTGCTCTGCCCAAGGTCATTTCCAAAAGATCGGCACGGGTGCTCTACCTTGGGTAATTTTCTAAAAGATACACACACGGGTGCTCTGCCCGGGACAAGTTCCTAAAAGATATTATGGGTGCGCTGCCTTGGAGTCATTCCTAAAAGATGTCATGCGGTGTTCTACTCAGTGTCGTCCCTTAAAAGATATCATGCGATGCTCTGCCCAAGGTTATACCCTAAAAGATCGTCATGGGTAAATGCACTCCATATTTCACTTCCCATGAAAATGTACGTTGGGTTTAATCTTCAGGCAACATCTTTTCTTAAATTATAAATGATCTTGTGAACTTTCATTGCTATAACATGCAATTCTCAATTGGTATGAAAGTAATCTTATTCAGTTTGTTATACTCATAGTGTGTTAACCATTTCAGGTACAGGACTGGACTATTATAAAGGCGCAGGAGATTATTTTTAATTTCTTGATAATGAGGAATAATCAATTAGTTCAGGATATAGGCTAATTAAATTTTGAGATGATGTAATAGAGTTGGATGTTGAGTTGGTTCATTATGATCTTACATTTTGATGTGGAACATTATTATCGTTCGATCATTTCTGTAGTATATGTTGATTTGATTCCTCTTAAGGAAACGTGAAGGGAATGGAATAAAGAATGAAAAATATGAATGTGATTGTATTAAATTTCACAGTTCACGAGCCTAGGATTTGGGTCCTGGATAACCCATTCGGGTAGTCAAATTTTAAGGCGTGACATTGAAAACATTTCTCAATGCTCGGAAATAGCTTTTTACTTATTTTGTATCTTATGCACACTTCACATTTATCATTCTAATTTGTATGGCATGAGATATTAAATCATTCTTCACCATTAACTTAATGGTACTATAGCCTACATGTGCTAATCTAGCTACCATGTCATAATGAGACAGACTCAATCATATAAGTAAAATTAAAATTATTTTCATTTATAGATAATTTGACTATCACATTACAAGAGTATCTCTTCTCAATAAAATTTCATTCTTAATTAGAAAAAAATTTATTTTTCCGATTCAAACACAACTCATATATTGGGTTTACCTAAGATATCTCTAGAAAATAAGTTTTTTCTTATATCAGGGACATGCAGTACATTGGTCAATGCGATATTATTTTCAGAGATAAAGAAGATCTCCACGGTTCCTTTGTCAATGAGTTTGAATCGACCCTCATTTTCCATTTGAACCTTCTATCAATTGTTAATGTTTCATATGTTTTGAAGGACTCTTTGTGGTGGTAGATATGGATTGTGACTCTAATGTCATACCACCATCCGAGTATTTTTCCTTGGACTATGTTGACTTCAATTACATGTAGTAATTGTCTTCGTCTATTGCATTAGTTTTTTTCTTAGGTTTCCTGCGAAACTTGAAAACACAAGCGAAATGTCCGTTCTTTCCACAAACATAGCACGAATCTTTGGGTTTTTCATTTTTCTTCTTTTAGAACTTTTGGGACTTTTCTTGATCTTTGTTAAGTTTTAAAGAGTAATTCTTCTCTAGATTACTCTTATTTTGAAACGGTCTTTCAACCGCATTAACCTTAGATTCACCATTGAAAGTGGTGTCATCTTTTTGTAAGGAATAATTTTATCTTAGATTCACCATTGGAAGGTGATAAAATAATTTTATCTATTCCAAGATGTTGTAAGGAATGATTCATAGATATTCACCTCTAAGAATTCTTGGCTTAAAATATATAGAGTTTTAAATGGTTAATGAATTATATGAGTATTATGTTACCAAAAAAATAAAAAAAAAATACCAACATACAATTGATGCAAGTCGAGTTAAACTCTAAAAGAAAAGAATCAAATAAAAACTCAAAAGACAAAAACAAGCAACAAGAGACACTGAGTTTTAAGTGGCTTAGCAATATAACTACATTAATGGGATAACAATGTACCTTTCTTCATTAAAATAAGAGACATTAGAAAATATGATTACCTTTTTCTCCCACTCTTCAATTGTATAAGGATTCTCTTACCAAGGAACCATTGGAAAGAAATTCTTTCTCTACATATATTTTTTATAAGAGAAGTACCTGCCTAAACCCCAAACCATAAGGAAACTATACTTCATGTTAAGTATACACTAACCGCCTCAATATGTTTTTGCAAAAAACAAACATGAAATATAGTCTTACTAACCATGTGCCCAATAGGGAACCTAAACCCATCTAAATTAGCTCAACCAAACCTAATGTAGTTTCAATCGGGTTGGCTTTTCCAGCATTAACCTAACCTGGAGGACCCTAACAACCCGAGGCCATGTTGGGTCAATTAGTTTTTGGTTGACGCAGACCCAAGTTGCAGCCCTATGCGCACCTGACTTGCATCGTATTAGATAACAACTAAGTACAAGATCTTTCAAGGAATGAGTGATCTTTTATTCAATGAAGAATGGAGGTGGAGATCTTGTTAGCCACCCATGGCTAACTTCCTATCCTGCACATAATTTGTATGTGGGTCCATGGTTTGGTGATCTTGGTCATTGAACTTGTGGCTCCCCTCATTGATGGGCCATGCCCATGGTAGCTCCTCAATTGGACAACTCTAACCTTTTAATTGTTGGCATGCCTATAGATGGTTAAGAAAATTTTACAATCAACATTCAATAATGTAAGAAGGCAATAGACCGGATGGCTGCGATCTTCCAATTTGAAAGATTTGAGGGATAGTGTATGCCATGACCGGGACCATCAGATTAATGGCTTGGATTAGGTGAGGCAGGGTAACAGCTCAGTGGTAAGACCCTGACCGTAGGGCCCACCTTGACATATGCATTGTATATCCAAGCCGTTCATCATTTTTTTTTCCGGATCAATTTAGGAAATGGTTTCAATAATGAGGCAGATCCAAATATCAGGTAGACCACACAGTAGGGATTGATTCCCACCAATGAAAACTTCTTGGGCCACAAAAGTTTTGGATCAAACTGCTATTTGTGTTTTTCCTTCGTCCAGATCTGTGTGATATTATCAACAGGTTGGATGGCAACTAAATATTACAGTGGGTCCTATGGAAGTTTTTAATGGTGGGTGTTCAAATCAGTACTGTTTTCCCTGTGGTGTGGTCCACCTGAGATTTGAATCTGTCTCATTTTTGGAGCATGTTCTAAAATGATATGGCAAAACGGATGGACGGACGACGTGAATACACACCACATACAGCTATGTGGGCCCCACGGTCTGCGCCTCACCCACTAAGCTGTCACGCCGGCCTTACCTAATCCGCGCGCATCAACAAGAAATCAATCTCGTGGAAATGGAAAAGAATCCATTTCAGCTAATCTCTTGATTTTTAGTAATATCGAGATTTGCTATGTGCAAGCGCGCGTGCAACAACGCTCGTGTACACTCCACACATGTGCTAAAATGGCACATAGGTACAAGATCTAATCCATTTATCTGGTTGGTTCGAACTTAAAAAATATTTTCCCCAAAATAAAATCTGGTACAATATGGGTTTGAAAACTTCAGCCAAGTTTTTCAGGACCATACATTTTCTTTTTAAATTGTGGCTCATCATAAAATTGGATCAACCTAATTCTTCGGCCAAACTATCTATATAGTGTTTCCATTCTGATGCATGGATTGGATCTTGTAACACTGTCCAATGATGGCATACTTTTGGCGTGTACACGAGCTTTGTCGCAAATGCGTATGCGCTTGGCAAAGCTCCGTAACAGAAGCAGTGGGTTAGGTCAACAATCCTCACTTAAAAAAAAAACAAAACGAAAAAAAAAAAAAAAAAAAAAGGCAAAGATGCCTTTGGTATTTATTATCCAATAATACCACGAGGAATGCAAAATGCGCTTGCATACACGTGCCAACATGACACGTGTTTGAGATCGGGTCCATTTACTAGGTAGGTCATGCTGTGAGCATGCCCTGTCTAAAAATCAGAGTGGTCCACTAATCAGGCTAGTCAAAACTGTATGATGAAAAATGGATGGCTAGAAAAACGACCAATGGTTGGTATTCAACCTACATGTGTGACCTACCTAATGAATTAATATTCCACTACTCGCTTTTACTAGCTCCAGCTACCCCAAAATCATATATTATATGTCCAAAAATTCATTTGTTATTACAACATACGACCATTTTATGGCATCGATGGTACGGATCAGTTCTGATCGGGTCTTTTATTGGTCCATCTGTGCCCTTGAAATAGTTGGTGACCCACTCTACATCACTCACACAGTTCAATGACTGATCTAGACTGTTCAATAGATCCAGGGTACATTTCACAGCCTAGCATGCAAATATCATGCCGATCTGAGAATGGTAACCATTTGATCAATGGCCCTTTAATATGGACGGTCAAGATCATTTACACAAAAATATCCAAATAACAATTTAATTCATATGTTTGTTATGCCCATCATGGATTGCTTATGATTCTAAGGAATCACTTTTGTTAGGCAACCATAACCATCCTATCCATAAAATGGAAGAGGTGTGGCTAAAGAAAAAAAGGCCAAAGCAAGGATGGATTGGATCATTTGATCAGTGTGGTTTTTGCATGGTAGCTCATGAAATATGTTTTGGACTTAATGGACAGTTCAGATCAAACGATTAGACTTTCTAAATAAACCAATGCAAGTAGGAGCACTATAACTTACAGTGCTACAAATATGTAAGTAATTATTTAAATGGTGTTGCAACTGCTCGGTATGAGCAGAGGATCCGGACTCTGCAATAAACCGCCACTGAAATCTCTTAGAAGTAGTTGGTACAAAACACATGCATAAAAAACCCTCTCTTCTTCCCTTTCTGTCATTGTAGCTCTGAGAGACAATGGTGCAACTAGCTTTGGTGGTCCTGATCTCCATTTTAGTGGCATTGCCGGTGGCTCGAAGCCAGGCCGATAAAGCGGGCCACCTCGATGACTGGCGTGGAAGCCTTGGGCTTGGTTCTGAGAAGGTGAGCAAGCTACATTTCTACTTCCACGACACACTGAGTGGGAAGACTCCGAGCGCGATTCGTGTGGCTCAAACCGCCAACACCGACAAATCGCCAACCCTTTTCGGTATGTTGATGATGGCCGACGATCCATTGACTGATGGGCCAGAGCCCAATTCGACGGTCATTGGCCATGCCCAAGGGATGTATGGCTCAGCTGGGCAGCAGGAGCTGAGCCTACTCATGGTCATGAACTACAGCTTCACTCAAGGGAAATATAAGGGGAGTTCTATTAGCATTCTTGGGATTAACCGAGCTTTGAACCCGGTTCGGGAATTGTCGATCGTCGGTGGCACCGGAATGTTCAGGCTCGCCCGTGGGACGGCACTTGCCAAGACACATTGGCTCAATGCAACTACTGGGGACGCTATCGTGGAGTATCATGTGACGGTCGTGCACTACTGATACGTACGCATCGGATAGTCGGCGTGCATGGTTCGCTAGTGCGCATTTGAGCGCCATTGTTGTTGCTGTGGGGATGGAGAATGTAAATTGTAGTTGCCTTGTTTGTGTGGCCTGTTTGGTTACTGGTTTTGTGTTTTGGGTGAGTTGTATTTCATATAAAGCCTTAAAATTTTCTTGTCTCCAAAACCTCAAGTCTACCCACCAAAGAAGAATTAAGTGGTCTTTTGATGAATAAATTGGAAAATAGGTTCTTATGAAGCAATTTTTCCATAGTTCTGGAATCCGAAAAATAGACTGCACTTGATGCTCAGCTACACTGACTCGATTCAAAGATTGAGTCGACTCTTATTTAAGAGGTAAGTGTTTTTGGCTGCATCAAATATCACAAAATTTCATTATAATTTGCACCAAATTAGAATAACAATGCATTTGGGTGCAATGGATATCGTGATATTTCATGATTAATTAGTTTAATTTCGGGGTAAAATACAATGAACTTTTATGGTATTTTGTTGCAACCAAACACACCCTAATTAATCATGAAATATTACAAAATTGCATGGTATTTTGTGCAACCAAATGCACCCCAAATTAAAATATTTAAAGTAGTACTTAATATTTTAAGTATTTATATTTGAATAAAATATGACTATCTCTAAGTGACTCAGAGTCGACCGGGTGGTCGACTCGACTCGATGAATGTTCCGAGCCATTGACTGTGGAGAACTCAAACTGATCATTAGGTGGCCCACTATACAAACAGCATGCGGATTGAGCAAGCTTAGCCAGCCAATTGAGTCTTTTATTAAATGTGGATCATTGAGTATATATTTTTTAAACTTTTCCGTTTGAAGGTAAGATCACCAAATCATGACTGACCAATGGGTGGGATGGAGGCAAGGCCATCGATACATAATATGGTTGAATTGGATGAAGTTATGAGTGTCCTACCAATGATCAGGCCACCAACTGAAGCATGTTTCTCCATGCCATGCACCAAAAATCACCATACTCTAGGATCCATAACATCAACGACTTGGTGTAGGGGTGGCAATGGACCAGGTTTGGGTCGGACAGATAAATGAGCCCAGGCCACACTAAAGGCCTAAGGCCGAAGACTGGTATGGACCTAGCATTTCAGGTTCCTTCCCAATCAGAAAAATAAGTGGGCCCAACCCCAACTTGGCACACAACACGAACAAAGAAATACACATTTTGGAGGAATGTAGAGACTGTTCTAATTTAGTATGGATGGTTTGCCTACCTAACTGAATATTGAGATGGCATAGTTCTAGGTAGGGCTATACATGGTCGGGTTTGTGGCAGGTTTAGCCAAAACCAGACCCGCCCATTTACTAAATGGGTCTGGGTTCAAATTTTAGATCTAGACCCTTTTACTAAATGGGTGACACAGGGAGGACGTGGTAGGTCGATCACCGTCTCCCTAACCGATAGTTCTCGAATCCACGAGAAGAAATAAAAAACAAAAAGAGGAAATAAATTCCGAATAATTGATTTATTGATAATTGAATGAATAAAAACGAAATTACAATGTATATAAATAGGAAACTAAACCCTAGGTAAAGTATCAGAATCCAACTCCAACTAAAACTCCTAGAAAACGCAACTTACTATAAATAGTAAACTTACTATTTATAGAAGTCGTTCAATCCTACTAGAACTCTTGGTTTTCGGCCAAAAATAGAAAGTTTTCAAACGGCCTCAACCACGTTGTTCTACTAAATATTCTAAGCCCTTTTCATGTTGGGCACTAACTCTAAAACCATACGGATGCAAAGTTATGATCGAATTAAAACTTACTATAAATAGTAAAACTGAAAATAAATTAGCCTAATGACCGTCGATACGGTTGATTCTCGCGATTCCGGCTTGGGCAACCCGGCATAGCCGGGTTGGTTGGCTAAAGTAGCTCGAGCTACCCCAAATTAATATATTATACGTCCCGTAACTTATTCCGGATTGTGAGATATGACTGATTTACGGTACTGACGGTCCGGATCACTTTCGACCCCGAACGGTCTTCTTTTGCTCCATCTGCCATGAAATAATCAGCGACCCGTTCTACATCAATGGGTGGGTCTGGGTTGGGTCTAAGTCACCCCATCAGACCGCTAGAGGAAGCTCCACCCAGACTCATTTATAAATGGGTCTGGGGCTACAGGGTTTGGGTCTAAATGTAGTATGCAAGCATTTTTAACAAATTTAAAACTGGGTCTGGACGGGTCCGGGCCTAGATGGGTCCCTTGCAACATAGACCAAACTTACCCATTTACTAGATGGGTTCAGGTCGGGTCGGGTTGGGTCAGGCCTAATATGAAGGAAACCATATTCAGACCCATTTAGCATCTGGGTCTATTCTTGGACCCAGACCTGTTCCATTTAACAAACTGGTTGGGTCTAGTTCGGGTCTAAATGGTTCAGGTCTGGGCACCCCATCGGTCCCGCTGACCCACTTACAGCCCTAGTTCTAGGATAAAACACTTGTACATTAAAGTGGGTCAGGCCAGCTTGTGCTAAAGTGACATGAGCCCAATCCCAACCTGAAAATTGATCTGCCATGGACACAAGGCCCAAGACAGGGCCAAAGTCCTCGCCTATATTTTTATTTGAATATTTCCTTTATTATGTTCAACCCTTATTGCTTTATCATCCGTAGAAAATGATGATCTGGACCATCTACTAGGTTCACCCCACTTTTCATGGGCCATCATGGAATTCTCATATTGATCAAAGGTTGTGATTAGCCAGTCCTTTTCTAAGCGTCAGTTTGTTGGGCGAATGGTTATGGTTATAGCCATCTGGTCAAAATGGTTCCTTGGGTGCGTGTAATCCAAAGTGGACAGTATGCAATGGTATCTTGCGTATTGATCTGTGGACCTTCTTTGATCTTAGCTGTCTTTAGATGGCATTGCTGATGCATTAGTTCCTCCTGATTGGGTTGGTTATTTTTTCATGGTGGACCATTAAAAGTGGTGCATCCCTAATCGACGGTTCAGATTCAGTGATTTGTCCTTCCTCGTGTCTGAAAAACCAGGTACCTATGGCTTTGTTGAGAACCGTTTTTTAGAGAGTTTTGCCTGGGCACGGTGGCAGCATATCCCAGGACTGTACTCTTTGATTGATCTGAACCGCTCATGGTCTTAATACTGCCCTCCATAAGCTATATTTTTATAATCATGCTTAATCCACAATTTTAACCTCCGAATATTGAATATTGGATTTGAATATGAGCCATTAAATAGTAATCTTCTTACGCAATCAACGGCTCAAACATGTTTTTTTACCAGGGCCTGCGTAGCATAAAATTCAGAACACGAACGGCTCAGAGCATGTTTAAATTGCAACTGGCCATACTGTGGCAAGGGCCACCAAACCTTAGTAATTGAAGGTGGGATTCAAGTGATAGACAGTCGAGATCGATGATATACCCTTTTCAATAGGATTAATTGGGATCATTCATTTCTCACCACTAATCTAATGGTTGGAACAGTCTAATCAAAGAAAATACCGAGAACATGAGAATCCAAGGGAGGGTCACATGATGATGAATGCTCTATATTAATTTGAGAAGCTATTCGTGTGATGTTTGTGCAGGCGTGCCAAAACCAATTTTCGAGGCTCAATTCCAATCGAACAACGATTTCCATGAGCGCGAGCGCCAGGGAAGGCTGATACGTCATGATCAACCGTATATGACCGAGATCTATAGAGATCGGCCACCTAACCAGCCACCGCTCAGTTATTTAGTAAAAGTGATCAGGCAATGTTTGAAGGGTGGGGTTCGTCCTTCAAAAAGTGGGTTGGAAGTTTACCTTCTAAGCGAAAGGATTTCTCTCTGCGTAAATTTTAGAGGAGTAAAGAGAAGATTTAACAATCAATCGTGTGGGCGATCTTTGTTTTTTCTTCACCACTAAAAGATCGTAAAATTGAACTTTACTGATTGTGAAACTTATTGCTATAGAATGTAATTTCAAAGATTATGTTACAAAAATTGAACAGTGCAATTTATGCTAAAGAAAGTAAAGAAAACTGATTACGCTAAGAAACGTAAATAGTAAAAACGAAGAACCTAAATAAGCTTGCAGAACAATAATGTAATCTTAACTTGATAGATGCCGGAGCACTTATTCTAAAAATACAAAGTACTTGAAACATAAAACGGATCGGTCATGCTATGAAATGTAAGTGATCTTGGTAAATTGGAAAGATAGATTGATTTGGTTGGTGCTAGACCTCTTGCTCTATAAAAATCATTTTGCTTTTATAACTTTCTCCTTAAAGTGTGGAACTATCTGGATGCTCCACTTCCTGACAGTTACGGTAACCGTCTCCCACATTGCTTTCTATCCACTACTTGCCTTGTAACTGCTTGTGGGACGTACCTATTGTTCTCCATGTTTGGTAGTTATAGCAACTACCATCACCTTCCAGATTCTTCTCTATGCTTGCCACTAGGCTCGGTCACAAACTACACTCGGTTGTTTTTTAATCTCGCCTAGCCGTTGTCTCAAATTATGAAGCTTAATCGATCGCTCCTACCTAGCTTAAATCTGAAATTGACTGTTCCTCCCAGCTGGTAGAATAGAGATCGGTCATTGTTCCATAAGTATAACATTGCAATCGGCCACTATCAACCTCGCTCGGCTGCTCGCTTGTGTTGAAAGGTTACAATCGGCCAATGAAATCACCGATATCATAGTTGCATACGGCTATCGGCCAAAGAAATTCCCCCCTATCCTATTTGCATACAACAATTGGCCAATTTTGCCGAACGCAAACAGCAATTGGCTACTCCTTTCGCGGGCATTTCTGACAAAGCCTGTCAAAAGCAGGGTACAACAAAAATATAAGATGTAGGGAGCATTTGGTATCTCTACAAATAAGAGCTTATTGACTTATTTCTAAAAAAAATAATCTTTTAAACATTCGATAAATGTCTAAGGTTAATTTGTTTAGAAAGTAGTACATAAACTCTATGATACAATAGGTTGAGGGTTCAATTTTTTTAAAAGTGCTTGTTTAGCTTTTGCAGGTAGAATTTAAGGCATTATCAAAATTTTCAAAAAAACCAGAGATACTCTTGCAACTTTCCTCTCTCCTTCTCTCATTACTTCTTATTGGCTCCTAACATCTCATCCCGTATCTCTTTTTATCATCCTCTCTCTCTCTCTCTCTCTCTCTCTCTCTCTCTCTCGTGCTCACATGATGAACGACCTATAATGAAGATAGGCCCAGGTATGATGGACTGGTCTACATAAAGGTGGGATCTACATGATGGATGGTGGGTATCAGATGACCCAAATCAAAATGTGGCCCCACATGATGGACTATCCACATCAAATGGGCTACACATGATGGACGGTCCACAACAAAGGTAGGTCCCACATGATGGATAGCCCAAATCAAAATGAGGCCTCGCATGATGGACTATCCACATCAAGTGCACCCCACATGATAGATGGTCCACATCAAGGTGGACCCACATAATGGATGGCCCAACACGGATCATCGACATGAAGTGGGCCCCACTTGATGGGTGGTCCACATTAAAGGTGGGACCCACATAATGGATTATGGACATTGAAGGTGGGCCCATATGATGGTCAGTTGACTTCAAAGGTGGGCCCACATGATGAATGACTCATATTGACGGTGGGGCCCACACAATGAATAGTCCATATCAAGGTAGGTCCACATAATGGATGAAGTGGGCTTCACAAAATGGATGGCCCACATCAAAGTGTGGTCCCTCGTGATTGATAGTCCATATTAAGTGGACCCCACCAAATGCACTGATCCACATCTAAGGTCTCACATGATGGACAAACCATATTCAAAGTGGCCCACATGATGGATGATCCAGATAGGTGCACCCCATATGATGGATGGTGGATATAAAAAGTGGGCCCTACATGAAGGACAATCCACTTCGAAGGTAGAACCCACATTATAGACAAATCAATTATGAATTCTACGTGATAGATGATGGGTAGTGGACATTGAGGGGAATGGTCCACATCAAAGGTGGGCTCATATGAGGGACGATCCACATCCAATGTTTGACATAATGGATGGCCCAAATGCCTCAAAATATAAAAATTGTAGGCATCCATTCTTTTGCCATTTGGGGCACAGTTCATCTATGGTTAGATCCACCAAAACAACTATTTGATTACTCTTATGAAAGATTGATATGAACCACCCCTTGAAAGAGCTTTTATTTTAATATTTTGCCAAGCATACTTATTTCAAATGAGGGTTTTTTTTTTGTTCTTTTCATTTTTTAGAAATGTAATTTTACCAAACGAGCTTATTTAAAGGAAGAGCTAAAAAAATATAAAAAAATAAAAATTATCAGAATAGCTCTTATTGAAAAAGCTATTATTGGATTATGGTATAGACGCCAAACGGCCTCGTAGATAAATTGGACCATCCATTTTCAAGGCTAAGCATCAACCAACGGATGATAGTTTTGAAGGAAAGAATAGTTGTCCACCAAGTTACTTTACCAAGACTACATAAGATAATAATTTTTCATGTGATCTTAAAGGAAAATTTTACAAAAACTACCTAATTAATGTAGAATTTACATTTCAGGACCTTTTTGAGAAGGTTCCCAAAAAGCTACCTAATGTCAATAACTATCATGATAGAACCTTCGTTATGTGGATTGCTTAGGTGGACCCCATTGGGATGTTTATTTGAAATCCAACCCCACCACAAGGTGTGTCACCACCATCTAGGCTCGGGCCCCAAACTCTGCTCCATCCCTAATTTTGGTGGACCATACTATGAGAAAGTGTATAGGGCAACACTCAGCCACCAAAATGTTTCCTTGGTGTGGTTCACATGAATCACAGATGATCCTGATTTTTAAGTCCTAGGCCTAAAATTTGGTGTGGCATGTAATGGTTGGAGTGGATTTCATATAACCATCACAGGAGGCCATCTAAAAATTGAAGGTGGATGCCCCTCTCCCAACTATTTTCTTTCAGGTGGCCAGTGGGATGGGTTCTCAATAGATACTTGAACCAGTTGGATCCAAGTTTAGTTCTTGGAGGACAAGATCCGACCCAAAAGGACTTATGCTCGGCAAGAATCGGACCCAATTAGCCAAGGTACAGGTCGGATTAGTGTGTTGGAAAACTAATAATGGTTATGATCATGGGGCCCACCTTCGATGTCCATTGCCCATCATGTGGAGCCCACCTTTCATGTTTGGATGTGAGCCATTCTTCACTAAGGGGCTACCTTTGATGTGGCTCATTAATTGTGGAGCTCATCATGAGAGAAAAGGAGAGAGGGAGCGAGAGTAAAAAACTAAATAAAAAAGAAAAAAAAAATTCTCTTTTTTCTTTTGACCATAAGCAAGGTACTCTAACGTAGGGCTGTCAACGGGTCGGATACGGGCCGGATCAGTGATGATCCGAATCCGACCCGATTAAGAATATATCCGACCCGAATCCGACCCGAATCCGATTCGGATCACAAGTATATGATCCGAACCCGACCCGATTAAATTTTTCGAAATCCGTTTCCGATCCGATTATGATCCGACCCGATATCTGACCGGATATCCGAGAGAGAGAGAGAGAGAGAGAGAAAGAGAGATTATCATATGTTTTTATTTTATTTTATTTTATTATTATTATTTTTTTTTATCGGGTCGGATCGTTAACGGGCCGGATCAAGGTTGATCCGAATCCGACCCGAATATTAAACGGATCATCTTTGGATATCCGTATCCGATCCGATTATCCGATTATTGATCCGAATCCGATTAAATCGGATCGGATAAGGATCGGATACGGATCAAGATCCGTGCCATTGACAGCCCTACTCTAACTGCCTGTTTGGCATGCGAGAGTAGGTGGTATTGCATTGCATTATATTAGGTGGGATCGAAGGGCCTCTTCGGCACGCAATATTAGGTGGGGTTGGTATTGCATTGCATTATATTAGGTGGGGTATAAATTCGGTCATGTATCTAGAATCGATGGAAAGAATTGGATTAATCCATATATTTGACATTCCTATTCTAATAGGAGAAACAATGGATTTACAAGTAAATTTTGAAATCCATTATATTTGTTGACCTATATTGATGCATGTGTTTTATCCATGATGTCTATAGGTGACTGGCTTCACTTGTGAATTGCATATATGGCCACTTGAGTTGCATATTAATATAGGTGACTGGCTTCAGTTGTGAATTCAGGTCTACTGCTACCGAATCTACACGCAATACTGTGAATTCCACCTCCAAAAACAAAGAAATTGGATCCAAAGTTAGGATTGATGGTGCTCATTCTCTTTCCAAATGGCACTTAACTAGTGCTTACGAAACTAACAATATATATAAGAAATAGATTTTGAAAAAAAAAAAAAAAAAAACTACTCTATTATCCAAACGTATGCCCCAAACATCCCAACCTGAACAATTTACTTGCTCACAAGTGCATCCAAACAGGTCCCAAGCACCCCCATCCGGCCCAATTTGGTCAAGTGGGGCAAGCTCAACTGAGTTGACCTTGAGCCCAATTGACCTGACCCAACCCCTAGTAAAAGGGGCTCAGGCTATGCATGACTCAAGCCCATGGCAGGTTAAAATTTCTTTGTATTCTTTTAAGAGTTGGGATCAGAATGGAAATATTGGAGTGCCCATTTGTCGTAACCAGGCTTAGGGCAGACACCCATCTCGCAACGCGAGTTAAACCCACTCATCACATCCCGTTTGCTGCCTGAAGGATCATACTTTTTGATACTCCCTCACCTTTCATTTTATAAGCACCGAACCAACCCCTCTCGCTCTCAACTCTCCGATGTGGGATAACATTAGTTTC
This sequence comes from Liriodendron chinense, assembly GCA_003013855.2. NCBI lineage: Eukaryota > Viridiplantae > Streptophyta > Magnoliopsida > Magnoliales > Magnoliaceae > Liriodendron > Liriodendron chinense. The sequence continues at coordinate 3,287,587 of ML058538.1, read as the reverse complement.
TCGGCACACGTGCCTACGCTACCACAGCTAGGGCGCGGATTGGGTACTATCACCACCCGGACCCAGCTACAGATGGACAGTACTGTCAGGGGCTCTGTCGGGCCCAACGTGATGTATATTATTAATCCACGCCGTCCATGCATTTTGAACGATCATTTTAGGACATGAGCCCAAAAATAAGGCAGATCGAAGGCTCAAGTGGACCACACGACAAGAAGCAGTGGGTATTGAAATCCTACCACTGAAAGCTTCTTCGGGGGCCACAACTTTTAGATCAACCTGATATTCATGTTTTCCCTTCATAAGTGTCTATGTGACCTTATCAGGTTGGATTGCAAATAACCATCACGGTGTGCCTAGGAAGTTTTCAACGGTAGGAGTTCAATCCCCACTGCTTCTTGTGGTGTACTCCACTTGAGCCTTTCATCTGCCTCCCTTTTCAGTCTCATTCCCTAAAAAGATCTTTAAAAGTAGATGGACGGTGTGGATGAATTATATACATCACGGTGGGCCCCACAAAGCTCCTGACATACCGTCGGTCTCTAGCTAGGTCCTAGTGGGGTAGTACCCAATCCGCCCCGACAGCCGGTACACTCATGATTGAATATGTGGCTCCACCTTATAGGAGAAGAGCAGCCCTTGCTATCACCAAGTGTACAATTTCACTCAGTCTGTGGACTCTGTACAAGTAGGGCCGCGGTTTCTTGATCCGGACCATTAATCTTATGAGGTCCAATAAGGTGGTGAGATGACCCAAAAAAAAAAAAAAAAAAAATCTTCTCGATTTGAAGACTTTTCCATCCAATGTGTCCTTTTTCCATATCATTTCTGTACTCTTCTCCTGGCCGTCTATTTTTAGACCACTGATCCAAGGTTGGAAACCTCTCTGAGCTTGGAAATATTTTACAGAAACCCCATCCGGAGTAGGATCAATCTGATCAGTGGCCTGGATCTCTGAACTGTGGGGTCCATTCAGTATTCGTGTCATGATGCCTTAGGAACAATGCAATAAGCATGCCCAATCTCCAAATTAAAGTAGTGTGACCCACCTATGTTCTGCATCACTTGATTTACCTTTATTGCCTGCGCAGAAAGCCTTGTTATATGGGAGTTTTTTTTTTTTTTTTTTTTTTGAAGCTTAGCGTATGATATTAAGGTTGTTCCTGAGAGGCCTTAAGTTGTGCAAAACCTTCCTAGCGAGAGTGGAAATTTTCAAATTAGTGAAATTCACCTAAATGAGTGTCCATGTCACTTAAGTCCAAGAAATGATATGTTAAGTGGCATTTACAGCCTTCAAGGGCAAGAATCTCCAACCCATAAGATGTGCTAGGTGGTTATGGTCATATAGTGCCTTTTCATTGGATAAGAGGAGCAGTGTTTCTAATGAAAAAGCAAACTAGAGGAGAGACCAGTGCTTGCTCGAGAGAGGATAAGCGCCGACGGTTAGGCATTAACACCTATGCTTTGATAAACTGGCGCTACGTTCTCTAAATTTAGCTCATAAGTCTTTGCTACTGGATTTTTTAATATAGTTACAGAGGAGGCGCTAGGCACTTGGAATCAATCTAGACAAGTGTTAGGACATTATTAGACGTGTGTTTGCCCATAAGTTAACAATGTCAAAAACTTTTTTTTTTTTTTCATGGAGACCTTTGTGTGTGTGCGCGCTGCACACTCCTGGGATTTTAGCTTATTAGGTAAGTAGGAAAGGTGTATCATCCCTTGCCTTAAACAGTTTCACCAAGTATGTTTTGAGCATTTTCACTCTACGGTTCTTTGCATAAGCTTGAAACTTGTTACATTTTCATATCCCTCAATCAGTTGTTACTCATTTTGAAAATTTCAAAAGATTCTATTTAAAATGCCTTTTGTATCTCCCTTAAATACGTAAAAATTAACGTCCTGCCCCCGCTCATCTCCACTTGGGAGTAGGCAGGAGCTTTGATTGACCACCGTTATGTATGGGTTTTATCCACACCATTTATCATTTTATTTTATATCATTTTAAGTAATACACCCAAAACTAAGGCAAATCCAAGACACAGGTAAACTGCACAATAGGGTTGAAAACTTCTTGGAGGACCACAAAGGTTTTGGATCAAGTTGATATTTGTGTTTCCCCTTCATCCAAGGCTATGTAACTTTATGAATAGGTTGGACGACGAATAAACATCACGGTGGGCCCTAGTAAAGTTTCAATGTTGAGAATCATTATCACCTCTACTTCCTCTGTTGTCGTCCACTTGAGACTTGGATTTGCCTAACTTTTGATCCTATCTCATAAAATGCCACTGCCAAATGGATGGACGGTGTGGACAAAACCCATACATGATGGTGGCCACTCAAAGCTCTAGGTCCATTCTCAGCTGAGATGGGTAGGGTAGAACCTAAATCCACAGCTCAAGTAGACCAAACCACGGAAGCAGTGGTGGTAATGATTCTTATCATTGAAACTTTCCTAGGGGCTAGGGCCCACCGTGATGTTTATCTCTGATATTCAATCTATTCATAAAATTACATAGAACCGGGTGAAGGGAAAACACAAGTATCAGCTTGATCCAAATGATAGCTTATGTGGCCCCTGAGAAGTTTTCAACCAGGAAAATTTAATCCACATTGTGTGGTCCACCTGTGTCTTGGATTGGCCTCATTTTTTAGTCTAGTTTATGAAATAATACTGGAAAAATGGATGGATAGGTATGGATAAACCCATATATATCAAGGTGGCTACTCAGAGCTCCTAGCTGGAGACCGGGAGGGTACGACGCAATCTGCGTTCGTTATAATATTGATGGATTAGGACTCAGGGGATACTCCTTCCAAGAAAGTACGGTGACGATCTTTGCCGGGAACGGCTTCGCGTTGATCCCCGGATCCCCCTAGGGGGAGCGAATTAGATGTTACCTTGGTAACACCTTAGTGTGTGTTACCCCTACCGTGTGGGGCTCAACTTAATGTATTTTATATATATCTATGCCGTCTATCTGTTTTCTCATATCATTTTAGGACATGATCCAAAAACTTAAGAAGATCCAAATCTCAGGTGGACCATACCACTAGAAACAGTGATTAATAACCATTAAAAACGTTTTGTGGGCCACAAAAGTTTTGGATCAATCTGATATTTATATTTTCCCTTCATCAAGACCTTATTGATATTATCAAGAGCTTGGATTTCAAATAAACATTACCAAAACCTTACCATGGGCTCTTTGGAATTTTTAATGGTGGGGCACTCAATCACACTGTTTCTAGTGGTATGGTCCACTTGAGATTTTGGTCTGCATAATCTTTGGAACATTATCCTAAAATGGGTTGTATAAACGGATGGACGGAGTGGATATACAAAATATCATCCATGTGGGCCATTCGGTAGGGGTAACACCCTAAGCTGTTCCCGGGGTAACACCTAATTCGCGCCCCCACCTAGGTGGGTGGGTCCCTGACCGTGGCGTCTATTGTATTATGTGTGTGTCTAACATCCGTACCGTCCATCCATTTCTAAAACTCATTCTAGAGCATGATCCAAAAAAATGAAGTAGATCCAAATATCAGGTGGACCATAATACAGTAAATAGTAGTACTCAGTCATTAAAAACTTCTCATGAGCCACAAAAGTATTGGACCAAGCTGATATTTATGTGGTCTCTTCATCCCCTGCCTTTGTGACCTTGTCAACAGGTTGGATGGAAAATAAACATTCCACTAGCCCCCATGAAGTTCTTAAGGGTGGAGATTCAATCACTACTGTTTTATGTGCTATGGTCCACCTAAGATTTGGATCTGCTTAATTTTTTGGATCATGCACTAAAATGAGCTTTCAAAATGCATGAACGGTGTAGATGTAAGGCACATACATTGCAGTGGCCCCACAGTTGAGGATCCACCCAACCCGCGCCAGTCTTTGCCTCCTTAGTCCAGCCGCACTGGCCCAAATGATGTGAACAGCAAAGAAACGGAAGGAAGCGGACCAAAAGCTACAAAAGCACGCGAATCTTTTTTTTTATTATTATTTTTACTTGGACAAATGGCTATGGGTCCCACCATGATGTATGTATTGTATCCAAGCCGTCCATCCATTTGGAGATATCATTTTAGGCCATGAACCAAAGAATGACACAGATTCAAAACTCAGGTGAACCCCACCACAGAAAAAAGTGGGGACAGTGACAGGCACCGTTGAAAACTTCCAAGGGCCCACTATGATGGTTATTTGAGATTTAACCTGTTCATAAGTTAGCACAGACATGGATGAATGGAAAACACAAATATCATCTTGATTGAAAACTTCTGTCACTCTGAAGATATTTTTAATGGTAGACATTCAGTCCCAACTTGTTTTTTCTGGTGGGGTTCACTTGAGCTTTGGATCTACATCATTCTTCAGATCATACCCTAAAATGATCTCTCCAAATATATGTACAGTGTGGATGTAATACATACATTATGGTGGGACCCACAGAACTTGGTGACCTCACTTCATTAACCAGATTCGCGACTCACCGTATCAGTAGCTAATCCGCGTCCCGCATTTTCTACAGTGACAAAGTGATAAGAGATGTGCAGAAGAGGAGACTAAAGAAGCAACTCACATCACGTGGAAAAACTGCAAATTTCCTTTAGATCTGGACAGTTCATCATAATTGAGAATAATCTCTTCCAAAAATATCGTAGATCTACTCATCAGAAACACAATAAATATACACTACTGCTTATCTTTTATTAACTCCATTTTTATCAAACACTAGTGGCCCATTTGATGATCATACCATGCATAAGATCTAATTCTTTCATCATGTAAAAAATGTAATAAATGGTTCGGATCTCTCTCATACGAGTAAAATTTCCATATATGCCGAGAATCGTATCTTTAATCTGTCTTCGTGCGAATCGCACTTATTTTTTTTTCTTCGCTACAATTTCCTTGGATATTCACAGCAACGAGTCAACGACCACGAAGGTTATGAGAAAATTCCTGCGAGGACTTGGGAGTGGATTATGTGAGACGCCGGATCCACAGAGGTGGGTGGGACTCCTGACTGTGGAGCCCACTGTGATGTATGTGCCTTAAATCCACACAGTCCAAACGTTTTGAAAGCTCATTTTAGGGCAGTATGCATAAAATGAAACTGACTCAAATCTTAGGTGGACCATACTACAAGAAACAGTCGTGATTGAATCCTCACCATTAAAAAGTTCATGGATTCCACCAGAATGTTTATTTTCCATCCAACCATTGATAAGGTCACAAGAACCTAGATGAAGAGACCGCACAAATATCATCTTAATCCAAACCTTTTGTAGCCCGCAAGAAGTTTTTAATGATCAATCATCACTGTTTCCTCCACTATAGTTCATCTGGGATTTGGAACTGTTTCATTTTTTGGATAATGCCTTAAAATGAGCTTTTAATACAGATGGACGGCGCGGATGTGGCCACATACATCACAGTGGGCCCAACTTCTTTACTGCGTAGAAATGCCGAGCATAACCACTCGCATTTGATGAACGGAATCTTCTTGGAACACATACCGACATCTAACACGTATTTGTGATCAAAGTCAAGTAATAAGATATGAAGCAATGTGATCCTTTTCCCCTTTCTCAATATAAAACTGGTTCTCCCATTAGGAGGGCCCCACTTGTATCAAAAGATATAAACGAAAAAGAACTAAATGTCAATATTCACCTTAAAATTTGACGTAATACAAGTCTGGCAGCTAGTCCCACTGAGACTAGCATAAGGGGTGGTGGTTTCAAATCTCTGTTGGCCCCACCATGATGTATGTGTTTTATTCACGCCGTCCATCCTTTTTTGTATCTTATTTTAAGGCATGAGCCCAAAAATGAGACAATCCAAATCTCAGGTGGACCACACCACAAGAAAACAGTGGGGATTGAACTTCCATCATTAAAATCTTCCTAGGGCCTAGTGTAATGTTTATTTTCCATCCAACCTCTTGATAAGGCCATATAGAACTAGATGAAGGGAAAAAAACAAATACCAGCTTGATACCAAACTTCTGTGGCCCCCAAAAACTTTTCAACGTTAAGTGTCAATCCCCACTGTTTTCCCTGTGGTGTGATCCACCTGAGATTTGTATCTGTCTCATTTTTTTGACTCGTGCCTTATAATAAGATGGAAAAATGGATGGACGGCGTGGATAAAACACATACATCATGGTGGGGCCCACAGAGATTTGAAACCACCCCTTACTGGGACTAGCTGATCCGCACCCCAATTCAGCCCCTTCTTCTTTCCCAATTCTGACGTAACTACTTGAGCGATTCGTGCGAAGAGAGATCCAAGGGTCCATCTGCCTCCCAGGTGCCAAAGTGGCACATGATGAATCATTGGATCTATAAAGAGGATACAAGGCTAGTACATTCATCAGGTGGGCCGCATGTGCATGAAAAATTGGACGGTGCGAAAAGAGATGACCACCAGTACCGTTGTTCAACATTTACGAGTGGTTTCTTGAAAAAGCAAAAATTGTTGTCTTTTTTGTTTGATCCAATATGAGGGTGGACCTTACATGATAAACCGTCCGGATCTGGACAAGAATGACATATTTTCCCACTTCACTGAGTCTTCACGCAAATCGCCTCGCCTTAGCAATCCTGTCTACTCTTTACTGCACCAGGGAGTTGGATTGCCTGCGGAAGCCTTTCGCAGGCATCTCCTGTGATTGGAATCTAGGTGGTTTCACCGTGATTTTTGTGAGAAATCTATGCCGTCCAACCTTTTTGTGAGATCATTTTAGGCGTTGCTACAAAAAATGAACGGGATCCAACACTCAAGGAAAAGGTAAATAGGGAAATTAGTACTGTTGAAGCTTCCCTGGTCCACAGTGATGTTTATATGACATCCATACTGTTCATAACGTCAACGATGAACTGAAACACAAGTATTATCCTGATTGGAAACTCCCGTGGCTCCATGAATATTTCAACTGTGGACGTCCAATCCTCACGTTTTCGGCCCACTTGAGTCTTGGATCCGGCTCATTTTTTGTCTCACGTCATAAAATGAGCTCCCAAAACGGATGGACAGGGTGGATTTATTAAAAAAATCACTATGGGCCCACCTTGGTTTCTTTCTGCGCAAGGCTCATGTGGAAATCACCTTTCACGGTAAATCCACGTCCTATTTTACTCCTCCCGCTGGACGCGGTGTAATGTTTAGTGTAATGTTTTCAAGAAATCTACGCCATTCATCCGTTTTGTGAGTTCATTTTAGTCCGCCTAGTGTAATGTTTAGTGTAATGTTTTCAAGAAATCTACGCCATTCATCCGTTTTGTGAGTTCATTTTAGATGAGTGACAAAAACTGAACCGGATCCAAGATTCAAGTATGCCGAAAACTTGATGATCATACCATGCATAAGATCTAATTCTTTCATCATGTAAAAAACGTAATGAATGGTTTGGATCTCTCTCATACGAGTAAAATTTTCATATATGCCGAGAATCGTATCTTTAATCTATCTTCGTGCGAATCACACATTTTTTTTTTTTTTCTTCGCTACAATTTCCTTGGAAATTCAACCAGCAACGAGAAGGTTATGAGAAAATTCCTACGTGGACTTGGGAGTGGATTAGGTGAGACGCCGGATCCACATAGGTGGGCGGGACTCCTCACTGTGGAGCCCACTGTGATGTATGTGCCTTAAATGCACACAGTCCAAACGTTTTGAAATCTCATTTTAGGGCATTATGCATAAAATGAAACTGACTCAAATCTTAGGTGGACCATACTACAAGAAACAATCGTGATTGAATCCTCACCATTAAAAAGTTCATGGATTCCACCAGAATGTTTATTTTCCATCCAACCATTGATAAGGTCACAAGAACCTAGATGAAGAGACCGCACAAATATCATCTTGATCCAAACCTTTTGTGGCCTGCAAGAAGTTTTTAATGGTCAATCATCATTGTTTCCTCCACTATAGTCCATCTGGGATTTGGAACTGTTTCATTTTTTGGATAATGCCTTAAAATGAGCTTTTAATATAGATGGACGGCATGGATGTGGCCACATACATCACACTGGGCCCAACTTCTTTACTACATAGAAATGCCGAGCATAACCACTCGCATTTGATGAACGGAATCTTCTCGGAACACATACCGACATCTAACACGTATTTGTGATCAAAGTCAAGTAATAAGATATGAAGCAATGTGATCCTTTTCCCCTTTCTCCATATAAAACTAGTTCTCTCATTAGGAGGGCCCCACTTGTATCAGAAGATATAAACGAAAAAGAACTAAATGTCAATATTCAACTTAAAATTTGACGTAATACAAGTCTCAGTTCAGGGCGCGCGGATCAGCTGGTCCCACGGGGACTAGCATAAGGGGTGGTGCTTTCAAATCTTTGTGGGCCCCACCATGATGTATGTGTTTTATTCACGCTGTCCATCCTTCTTTCTATCTTATTTTAAGTCACGAGCCCAAAAATGAGACAGATCCAAATCTCAGGTGGACCACACCACAAGAAAACAGTGGGGATTGAACTTCCACCATTAAAATCTTCCGAGGGCCTAGTGTAACGTTTATTTTCCATCCAACCTCTTGATAAGGCCATATAGAACTAGATGAAGGGAAAAAAACAAATACCAGCTTGATACCAAACTTCTGTGGCCCCCAAAAACTTTTCAACGTTAAGGTAAGCGTCAATCCCCACTGTTTTCCGTGGTGTAATCCACCTGATATTTGTATCTGTCTCATTTTTTTTGACTCGTACCTTATAATAAGATGGAAAAATGGATGGACGGCGTGGATAAAACACATACATCATGGTGGGGCCCACAGAGATTTGAAACCACCCCTTACTGGGACTAGCTGATCCGCGCCCCAATTCAGGCCCCTTCTTCTTTCCCAATTCTGACGTAACTACTTAAGCGATTCGTGCGAAGAGAGATCCAAGGGTCCATCTGCCTCCCAGGTGCCAAAGTGGCACATGATGAACCATTGGATCTATAAAGAGGATACAAGGCTAGTACATTCATCAGGTGGGCCGCACGTGCATGAAAAATTGGACGGTGCGAAAAGAGATGACCACCAGTACTGTTGTTCAACATTTACGAGTGGTTTCTTGAAAAAGTAAAAATTGTTGTCTTTTTTGTTTGATCCACTAGGAGGGTGGACCTTACATGATGAACCGTCCGGATTTCGACAAGAATGACATAAAAGTCATTTTCCCACTTCACTGAGTCTTCACGCAAATCGCCTCAGCAATCCTGTCTACTCTTTACTGCACCAGGGAGTTGGATTGCCTGCGGAAGCCTTTCGCCGGCATCTCCTGGGATTGGAATCTAGGTGGTTTCACCGTGATTTTTGTGAGAAATCTACGCCGTCCAACCTTTTTGTGAGATCATTTTAAGCGTTGCTACAAAAAATGAACGGGATCCAACGCTCAAGGAAAAGGTAAATAGGGAAATTAGTATGGTTGAAACTACCCTAGGTCCACAGTGATGTTCATATGACATCCATACTGTTCATAATGTCACCGATGAACTGAAACACAAGTATTATCCTGATTGGAAACTCCCGTGGCTCCACAAATATTTCAACGGTAGACGTCTATAGACACCCCACCTTCGGCTACACTGTTGGTAGAGATAGCTGGTTGAATGGAGGACCATACCCCCAAATCCCAAGTCCAAACTCAGCTAAACTCACCCTTGTAAGCCCCATTCCATAGCCCAGTTCAAGCCTGAACCCAGTCAACCCAGTCCTAAACACCGCCCTGAAAAACCCCCCATAAAAAAGTCCAGTAAAAAAATCCCAAAAAAGTCAAACTCACTGAGTCAACCCGCTGAGTCAACTCGCTGAGTTAACCCGCTGAGTCAACCCGTCGAGTCAACCCGTCGAGTCAAAACACCGAGTCAACCCGTCGAGTCAACCCGTCGAGTCGACCTGCTGAGTCAACTCACTGAGTCGACCAGCGAGTCCAACAGCAGCCCCGAGGGAACGGCCGTACTCGCTGGAAACCGAGGAGCGGCCGTACGGGCGGCCCATGGCAGGTCGCCCGGACAAAATTACGCAATCTGCCATTGTCGCTGCTATAAATACCCCCCTCCCCTTCTCATTTCAAGAATCCATTCGAGTCCATTTCAGCCCGAGAGCTCTGAGTCCATCTCTCCACCCTTTAGCCCATTTTTCCACCAAGGAGAGCCCGAGTGAGGAGAGTCTAACCCTAGTCCAGCCCAGCCTGACCACTGGTCCAAGCCTCCCAAGCCATCCAAGTCTTGATCCAGCTACTCGAAGCCAACCCTTGCGACACCTCCGTCCACCCAGCTACTCATTTTCTAGCATCATCTCATTTGCATCTAGCATAAGTGCAACATTTACTTTTCTTCCAACCCCCCTGCTTCACTACAAGCACCTTGATTACTCAAACACACATGCATATGTCTTTATATTAAGCACCTGTCAGTTCGAGCGTATGCTCTGGGCTTGCCCGTTGTTGGAACCTGCCCATCAGAAACTCTTACTGTTCAAACCTGCATTCACGCTTCACCATAAAACACCTTGATCATTCAAGCACACTGCATACGTCTTACATTAAGCACCTGTCAGTTCGAGCGTACGCTTTGGGCTTGCCCGTTGTTGGAATCCTGCCCATCAGAAACTCTTACTGTTCAGACCCGCATTCATGCATCATGTCATCCATGAGAATATACGAGGATTAAACTAGACTTTCAAGTATTCGATCGATTCTGTGAAGTAGAGACCGTACTTCGGTATGGGCAGTGTGTGGGGTGCTTAACCTCTTCCCACCCTGTAACCGTGATCCCTTACCTTGAATCTCTGACCACAGATCAACAGGAGTCATTTTAGAGGAAGGAATCTTCGGATTCCCTTCTCTAACGTTTCTACGGGGTCTAGCCGACTGTAGATTCGAAGTAACTGGCTAGTGGCGACTCTGGTCTTATATAAACTCATTTAAACATATCCAGCTTAACACGACAACCAAACAAAGCCCTCGAGAACGAGGTAAGCCAGTGGCACAAACGGCGATTTCGCACTCACGCATCCTCATCTCCTTCTTTTCCGAAAGGAAAGGGGAAGGGAGAAGAACGTCGTATGGGAGCGCGGGAAAATCGGCGAGGGTCCACAGAATGGCGACTCCACTGGGGATAAACTAGTCCCACTAGTCGTGATCCGACTTGAAAACAGAATCCTTCCCGTACTTGAAAGTCATTAATCCTCATACAATCTCATCTGCATAGCATTCTACTCAAAACAAAAAAAAAAAATAGAAAATCCCAAAACCAACCAGAAAAAATAGAAAATCCCAAAACCCAAAAAGAGTATAGTCCTCACCATTGCGCCTCCTCGGGCTCAACGTACGCGGAGACAACTTCCCTTTCGCAGCATAATCCGCACTCGGGCTCAGCAAGCCATGTCCGACCACGAAGAAGAAACTCATCACTTCCCTGCTCTTGAAATGACCGAAGCGCAACCTCCAGCGCAACAGCCCATTGATAATACGCCAATCATACAAGAATTGGCACAAGGAGTGAGAGCAATGCAAGAAATGCTCTTGCAATTCATGCAAGCACAAGCCACCGCAGCAGCCAACAATCAGGTTGGCCCAGTTCAGCAATCTCAGCAACCATGCCGGGCCCTTCCGGCCTCCAGTTCAAATCAAGCACAACCATCGGAGTCTGCCCAAGACTACCGACAACAGCCATCTCAGCCCTTCGCTATGGGGCATCCTCCTCAATATCTTCCTGCGACGACAAGGCCATCTCAGAGCACCTCCGTTGCAGGAACATCCAGTCAGCTTCCAGTCAATCTTGCAAACAACAATCTCAGTAGATCTCAGCATGTCCCCGCCGATGGGACACCTTTTCAATTTCAGCACATCCCCGCCGATAGGATTTCAATTCAATTTCCAGCAACAGGGATAGCACTGGCGAATGCCCACAACGGGGGTCAGTGTCAAGCCCACATCAATCAGCGGACAGTGGCGAATACCCAACAAGGGGGTCACTTCCCAACATCTCAGCCTCCTGCAAACAGGAGCACTTTTCAATTCCAGCACATCCCCGCCGATGGGATTCCAGTTAATTTCCAGCAATCTTCAATTCAGCAAAATCCAGTTAATTTTCAGCAATCTTCAATTCAGCAAAATCCAGTCAATTTCCCGCAAATTCCAGTTCAACCTTCAGTACAGTCTCCAGTTCAGTTACCATCATTTCAAGCCCAAGTTCATCAGAATCCAGTTCAATCATCAAATCAATTTCAGCAACCCGCGGTTGCTTTTCAGCAAGCCCATAGGGTCGAAGACATCGACCACTATGCCGAAGAAGAACGTGCCTTACTCCAGGAGGCACCAGTCGCTCGAACAGATCACTCAGGACTGGACGAGTTGCGGGAGCAGTTCCAGATCTTGCAAAATCAGCTTCAGCGACAGCAAGGAATCGACTTACCTTCGACCAAGTTCAGAGACTTGTGTCCTTTCTCAGATGCTCAGGTACCTCAAAACTTTGAGGTTCCAAAGTTCAAAAGATACGACGGCAGCGGTTGTCCCACAGCACATCTCAAGGCCTTCTGTGGAGAGCTGAGTGCAATCTCAGGAAATGAAGGGGCCCTCATTCGTCTGTTCCAAAAATCTCTGAAGGGCGATGTCCTAGATTGGTACACTTCATTGGACTGTCACCGCATCAGGACTTGGGAACAGCTTTCCCAGGCTTTCGTCGACAGATTTGCATACAATCTCAACATGGCTCCCAGAAGAGCCGACCTCGCAGCACTCAGGCAAAGGAGTGATGAAACACTATCAGCTTATGTGGGACGTTGGCGAGCTATGGCAGCCAGAATGCGGACACCCATCGACGATGAAGAACAAATCTCCATGATTGTTCATTCAACATATCCAGGCATATCCGGGTATCTCATCTCGCATCCGTACGCGAACTTCTCGCAGCTAATCCGTGCTGGAGAGCAAGTCGAAGCAGGAATCCGTGCCGGGACGATTTCCCCATGGCCTCATCAAGCCACTCCAGTCAAAAGGAACAGAATGGAAGGAAGACCCATCGGGCATGGGAACGGAAACCGCAGTGGTTCCCCTCCTCGCCCGACAGAGGTAAACAACATCAACACCACTGCTCAAGGGAATCAACGTGCTCCTCCACAGGGACGTCAACAGTATCAGCAGAATCAAGTTCAGCATCATCGGTATCAGCCACAACCGAATCCTCAGCCACAACCACTTCGACAACAACAGCAATTCAGAGGAAACGGTCAATACTCATACCAGAACAGGCAGAATTTCAGGGAGCTCAGGAAGTTCACTCCACTCAGTCAACCATTTAGTCAAATCATGACTACGCTGGTACAAAAGCAGTTACTCACTCTGATGACACCTAGGCCTCCGCCTCATCCTCTGCCTCCAAACTACCGAGAAAATGAGTACTGTGCCTACCATCAAGGACGTGGCCACGCCACTGATCGATGCTATACTTTAAAAAATGCTATACAAGACCTAATTGATGACCGCAAGATCGTCATCTCGGTCCCTGGAACTTCTCCAGCAGCTTCCACCAACATCCTTCAGAATCCTCTGCCTCAACATCCGACGGATCCCAGTTCGTCTCGTGGCCCTTGCAGTCAATAGTATAGAAGAAGGGGACCATATCGATCGCTTCTTCTCCCCTATCCAGTCCATTCATGCCTACACTTATGAGCCGACAAATCCTCCTCCAGTCTTGCAAGGGGCAAGTCCCTTTCTTCCTTCAATCTCCGAGCCAGTCGTGCTTGAAGGAGCACCTCCATATGATATACCAGTTGTTCAAGGGGCACCATACAACCATTCAAGCTGGGAACCAGTCGTCCTGGAAGGAGCTCAGTCATACATCGAGCCCACATACGAACCTGTCATCTTGCAAGGGGCAACTCCAGAACAATCCAATCCGCAATGGAAGGATTACACTCATCAGCAGCAAGAGCCCGTTGTCTTGGAAGGAGCTCTTCCCGTTGAGCCAGTCGTATTGCAAGGAGCAAATCCCGGAGGCGTATCAATCACGCTACGACAGCTTGGACGAACAGAGAAACCTCCTGCCATACAAGAGGACCAGTATTCATTCCATGGGAGCCTCCCGCCCCAGGAACAGTCAAGCCAGGACCACGACCTTATGTGGTCTATGAAGACAAGCCTCGATACTACCCCTTCAGCACAGGCAACAATGTAGTCCTCAAGGCAAAAGCTCCATACGAGGAAGATCTGGTATCCACCGCAGCACCATCACAAGAACCGGTGGTCCTAGAAGGCAAAAGGGAGGAAAACTACAAAGAGGTTCCATGGCACTATCCAGAATGTGCGGAAGTGGGGAACATGAATCCCAATGGGCGCTGCATCCGAAGAGATAATCAGAACAGAGGAGATCCCAAAGGCGCTCTCTCAGGCCTCGGCAACAAAAATGAAGCCGCATACGATGTAGCAACTCAGCTCAAGTCAGTCCCTGCTCAAATCTCAGTATGGGAGCTACTCTGCACATCTCGCATACACCAAGAGATGTTTGCCAAGACCTTGAATGATGCTCATGTCTCCTCCGATACGGCACCAGAAATGATAGCTTTGATGATTGGACAACTCCTGGCTCCGCGTGCCATCACCTTCACTGATAATGAGTTGCCACCAGAAGGACGCGATCATCGGCGATCCCTCAACATAGCCTTACGATACAAAGACCTCTGTGTTCCGCTGGTCCTTATCGATAATGGCTCAAGCTTAAATGTCTGCCCACTCAAGACTGCGGAACGCCTGGGAATCAGTCCTTCTTCATTCCGACCCAGCACCATATGCGTCAGAGCATTCGACAACACCCGCCGATCAGTGCAAGGGGAGGTCGACATAGAGGTACAGATAGGTCCGGAAGTCTCCACCATCACATTCCAAGTTCTGGATATATCAGCCTCTTTCAACATGTTGCTCGGACGACCGTGGCTGCACAAGGTTGGAGCTGTGCCATCAACCCTGCATCAACGAGTGAAGTATATCTGTGGAAATCAAGTGATCTCTATCCATGCAGAGAAGGAGCTCATCATTCCTTCCAATGCTGCTGCCACTGAACCAGACATCCCGGTCATCGATATCCAGCACTCTGAAGAAGACATCCCGTTTCACAGTTTCGAATTCGAGACTGTGAACTCTATCGCCAATCCAGAACCGATAAAGGTGGACCGTGTCTTTTCACCAGGCAGAGCGTCTGAGTCTCAAATACCGAATGAAGAATCACTTCAAATCCAGAAAGGTACCGCTGATATATAACCAGCGCAAATGGGGACTCGGATACAAGGCAACCTTCATGGATAAAAGAAGGAAGAAATTTCGGTGCTCACCCATCCAATTCGTCTAGCCCGGAGAACCTTGCAAAGATCCAGGAGGGAATCAACCGACTGCACTACACAAAGGCCTCCCAATGAGCCTAGTTTGGGCCACGTGGCCCCCCATTCGGTGGGACCAGATTCTCGAACCATCTAAGCCTCCAAAAGAAGAAGAAAAGGATGAAGACGAAGAAGGAAGTCAAATACAGCAGCTTCAGGACCAGGTTACCCTGACACCTGCTCCCAACCAGGGGCACAACTTGCCTACTTCTCCCAACCAGGGGCACAACTTGCCCACTTCCCCCAACCAGGGGCACGACTTGCCCACTTCTCTCAACCAGGGGCACAACCTGCCCATTTCAATCAGCAAGGGGCACAACTCGCCCATCTCAACACCAATTGGCAAGGGGCACGACTTGCCCATCTCTACAAAGTCAACTTCATCAATCATCAGCCAGGGGCAGAAGCAGCCCATCCATTGGACCAAGAAAGGGAAGTGGCCAGTCCCTAGATTGGTCTGATGTCCAGATTCCAAACATGTGTCTAGCTGTGGAACCAGACGAACTGCAATGCGAGGTAAGTGATCCGGGAGGGACTGAGTGCGACTCAGATCTCGAACCCGACCAGCGAGAAGTCATGGTCATTGGGCCAGACCATGATTCTTCGCCCAAATCATCAACCCCCACCTCTTCAGGGGAGGAAGTGTAGGGGTCCTGAATGGTCATCTGTTCCCCTCACTTTTGAATCAGCCAAAGAGCCATCTGAGGGCTCTGGCTTCCAAAAAAAACTGCCTGTTTAAGCAACGACCGGAACTTTGGAACAAGTTGGGATCAATCATGGTCTGCAATGCCCGCTTGTTCAAAGTCCCGTAAATTTCAAAAACCCAAAAAAATAAAAAACTTTCAAAAACCAAAAACATCTATCATTTCAATTTCAGAAAAATCTCAAAAACCAAAAAATATTTCTTTCCCTGCATTCAATAGTGTGCCAAGTTCGTCTAAAGAGTCGCATGAGTTTGAAGTCGAATCATATGATTTCGACATCGAATTAGACTTCGAACTCATGGGTCTGGACGAAGCTCGGGATGAGGAAGATGATGATCCAGCTCCCGAACTAGAGGATCTCCTCAAAAAGTTCGAATCCAAAGCCAATGTTGTAGCCGATGATTTCGAGATAGTAAACTTGGGGACACCTGAGATCCCTAGGGAAGTACGCATTGGAAAATCGTCGCCACCTGAGATGAAACGAAAAATGATAGAGTTCCTAGCTCCAAGATTGTCCAACTTCGCGTTCTCATATGAAGACATGCCGGGGCTCGATGAAGAGCTCGTTGTACACCATCTGCCAACCAAGGCAGATATGAAGCCAGTGAAGCAGAAACTCCGAAGAATGAAGCCAGAATGGGCTCTGAAAGTTCGAGATGAAGTCATCAAACAATACAACGCGGGATTCTTGGTAGTCTCCAACTACCCTGAATGGCTCGCCAATATCGTGCCAGTACCGAAGAAGGATGGCAAGGTTCGAATGTGCATCGACTTTCGAGATCTCAACAAAGTCAGTCCAAAAGATGACTTCCCTTTGCCACATATCGACACTCTGGTCGACAACACTGCTGGATACAAGATCTTCTCATTCATGGACGGGTTCTCAGGTTACAATCAGATCAAGATGGCCGTCAAAGATCGCGAGAAGACATCGTTCATTACTCCCTGGGGAACCTTCTGTTACAGGGTAATGCCGTTCGGTCTGAAGAATGCAGGAGCAACATATCAGCGAGCAATGACAGCATTATTCCACGACATGATGAACAAAGAACTTGAAGTATATGTGGACGACATGATCGTCAAATCTCGCACAATTGAAGGACACTTTGAAGATCTGAAGAAGTTATTCAACAGATTAGAAAAGTACAAGCTCCGCCTCAACCCTCAGAAATGTGTCTTCGGTGCAATGGGAGGTAAACTCCTCGGCTTTATGGTAAGCGAGGACGGTATCAGGGTCGACGAGACCAAAACCAGAGCAATCATCGAGATGCCCCCTCCTAGAACAGAGAAAGAAATTCGTGGCTTCCTCGGCAGAATTCAATACATCAGTCGCTTCATCGCACAGCTCACACCCATCTGTGAGCCCATATTCAAGCTCCTTCGGAAGAACGTCCCAAAAGAATGGAATGATGATTGCCAAGTCGCCTTCGATCGCATCAAGAAATATCTCATGAATCCTCCAGTCCTAGTGCCACCCACTCCCGGACGACCACTATTGTTATACATCTCGGTAGCAGCAGAAGCCATTGGCTGTGTCCTCGGCCAACACGACGAAACCGGGAAGAAAGAACAAGCAATATACTATTTGAGTCGAAAGTTCACCGACTACGAGACCAGGTATTCCCAGATCGAGAAGACTTGCCTCGCCCTAGTCTGGGCAACTCAGCGACTCCGTCAATACATGATTGCATTCCCTATTCTCCTCCTCGCTCACATGGATCCGCTCAAGTACCTGTTCGAGAAATCGACACTCACTGGAAGGATAGCTAAATGGCAGCTACTATTGTCTGAGTTTGACATCACCTATGTCACTCAGAAGGCAATCAAGGGGCAGGCCCTCGCCGATCATCTTGCCGCTCACTCTCTCCTAGATTATCAACCGCTCAAGACGTTCTTTCCTGATGAAGATCTCCTGCTCATTGAAGAGGATGAAAAGAAGAAGAAAGATGAATGGACGTTATTCTTCGACGGCGCAGCAAATTCTAAAGGAAGTGGTATTGGAGCAATCCTCTACTCTCCAGATGATGTCCCTATCCCTATCTCGAGGCGCATCGCATTCGAGTGCACCAACAACATGGCAGAGTATGAAGCATGTATCGCTGGCTTAAGGGAAGCCATAATCTTGGGCGTCAAGAAGCTACGAGTGTTTGGAGACTCACAGCTTATCATCAATCAGACCAATGGCGAATGGAAAATCAAGGACGAGAAGCTGATACCATATCATGTGTATCTTGACAATCTGATCGAAGAATTCAAGGAAATCACCTTCTCATACATGCCCAGAGCCAAGAACCAGTTCGCAGATGCTCTCGCCACGCTTGCATCAATGCTCGAGATCCCGAAAGGAGCTTCAGAATGGGAGCTCACAGTCGAAATTCAAGAAGAACCTGCCTTCTGCCTGCAAATAGAAGAAGCTGAAGCTGTCCCTGACAAACCCTGGTATGCCGACATCAAGCAATACCTCGAAACCCAGGAGTATCCAGAATCAGCAACAGCAACAGATCGCCGAACCATTCAGCGTTTGGCCGGCCAGTTCACCATCAGTGGCGAAGTTCTCTACAAGCGATCCTATAACCACATCCTTCTTCGATGCGTCGACGAAACAGAAGCTGCAAAGATCATGAAAGAAATACACGAAGGAATCTGTGGCCCACACATGAACGGGCACATGATGGCGAAGAAGATTCTACGACTCGGCTACTATTGGCTCACCATGGAGACAGACTGCTGCCAGCACGTCAGAAAATGCTTCAAGTGTCAGGAGCATGCAAATCAAATCCATGCCCCATCATCAGAGTTATACAACCTGACCACCCCCTGGCCCTTCTCCATGTGGGGACTCGACATCATCGGCAAGATCAGTCCCAAAGCATCAAATGGTCACGAGTACATACTTGTGGCAGTTGACTACTTCACCAAGTGGGTAGAGGCAGCCTCCTACACCACGATTGCAGCATCTCAAGTGATCAAATTCATGAAGAACAACATCATATGCCGGTATGAAATCCCTAATGCTATCATCACAGATAATGGGACCCCGTTCGTCAACAAGAAGATGGATGACTTCCTCAGAAAATTCAAGATCCAACGTCATCGATCAAGCCCCTACCGTCCCCAGATGAATGGTGGGGTAGAAGCCGCAAACAAGACAATCGTCAGGATACTTGAGAAGATGGTCGTGACCTATCGAGATTGGTCAGATATGCTCCCATATGCACTTTGGGCCTATCGAACGTCTGTACGGTCTGCTACGGGCGTTACTCCTTTCGAGCTTACTTACGGAATGGAAGCAGTCCTACCAGTCGAGGTGGAAATACCATCACTACGGGTGTTACTAGAAAGCGGAATTGAAGAAGGAGAATGGCAACGGGCTAGATTCGATCAGTTGCAGCTAGCAGATGAAAAGCGCATGCGTGCACTAAGTCATTCACAATGCTATCAGAAAAGGATCGCTCGGGCTTACAACAAGAGAGTCCGGAAAAGAAGTTTCAAGGTAGGCGACATGGTCATGAAGAAGATTCTACCGTCGCACCTTCCGGATCCCAGAGGAAAGTTCAAACCCTTGTGGGACGGGCCGCTGATCATCAGAGAAGTACTTCCCGGAGGCGCCCTTAGACTCACCAGCATGAGAGGGGTGGATCTTCCCGAGCCAACCAACGCCGACAACGTGAAAATCTTTCACGGGTAAGTTATTCTGACCTTATCAAAGGTTACTTTAATAGAGCTGAAGTCAAGGGGTCAAAGCTAAGACCTCTGAGAAATCATTTCCGTCCACCAACAAGTGTTTCAAATAAGGAGAGTCAAAAAGAGAAAATACAAATACAAAAAAAAGAAAAAAGGAGGAAAAATACAAAAAAAAAAGGAGAAAAAGAATACAAAAGAAAAAGAAAAAAAGAAAAGAAAAAGAAAAAGGGAAGCCAAAACAAGGCACCCAAGAAAAAACATCAACCCAAGAAGAAACACAGTCATCCATCCATCCATCTCAGAGGGGTCTTTAGCAAAGACCGACAGCTCTATCATCGTAACTTAGGATAAGGGCTGAAAGACTGCCATCGGTCCGGCAACGACGGAATCCCGACCTCTAGGCCGCCGCAGTTATCCAGAGATCAAGAAAAAAAAAAGAGAGAAAAAAAGAAAAAAAGAAAATGTATGCCTAAACAAAGAGGGCGGAGTGAAAACCCGAAAGGGCGCTCCGAGTAAAAACAGTGGGCATACAGCGGACTTGGTGAAAACCTGAAAGGGCACCAAGGGTAAAAACAGCACAGCTGCCAAGGGGCAGGCAAGATCAAACACCCGGGACGTGGTGAAAATCCGAAAGGGCGCCACGGGCAAAAATGACGGGAAAAAGCCGGCTGTGGTGAAAACTCGAAAGAGCGCTGCAGGCAAAAATGGCAAATGAAAAAAAAAAGAAAAAAATAAAAGTGCAGGTACCAAGAAATCAGACAGTCCAGATCGGTTCAAGCAGTAAAAGTGCAAGAACAAGGGGAAGTACAGTCAGGAGCAAAGAACTCTACAAACTCTGACAATTTCAGGAAGCAAGAGTTTCCATTGCCTACATCTCTAGGGAACCAAGGATCAAGCAAGTCGAATCTCGAGACATCGGTCAAATCATTGACCGAGCCCTAGTTCTGATTCCTATATCCTGACACAAAATCCAGACACACTCACAAGACAACTCATGGCACAGTAGATTTTCAAACAGTTTTCTCTTTTCATTAAAAGTATCATATTTCTTTTACATATCATATCATCTTTTTCAAAAAAATACAAAAAAATGCATCATCATCAATCATATATGCAAAAAAGGAATGTGCAGGTGGCCAACACAATCAACCTCTACCCTCTTCCTCGGCCACATCAGGTGAGTCCTCTGACTCATAAAAAGATAGTCTCGCTCTCAACCTGCTCACCTCCATACGCAGGTAATGCGCCTCATCGCGCTCAAGGGTACGGATCGCTGTCTCCTCATCAGACAACCTCTAATCGGCAGCCAATCTCCTCGACATCATCTCACAATGATACCGAAGTGCAGAGATCTCAGACAGCAAATGGCCATGAGTGGCCAAGAGGAAGCCAGGATCGATAAACGGGCGCTCCTCAAAAGGTTCATATGAACCAGATGAAGAGCCAGCATCTCCAAGAATATCCTGCTCATCCTCATCAGCAGTCTGGTGCCAACAAGGGATACGTCGATACAAAGACTGCTCAGCAACCCAGTACTGATATGGGGCGGTCGCCATCGGAAAAGTCCGCAGCTCAAAACCCAGCAAATCAGCAGTCAAGAAACTCGCCCAAGAACAATCAATCCGGGTCCTAAAGTCAGAGGATCTGGATGGAAGCACTCGACGCCCGATACCCGTGAAAGCGAAAAGAGGAACATCCTGCTCGTATCCAAACTGCCGCAGGAATCGGATGGGATGATAAGAGAAGTAGGATCGAAAGCCTACCAACATCAGAGGATGGCGGTGTGCATCGCAAAGCACTGGAGGAAGTGAAAGCCAAGATGACTCCCAACGAACGTTCCAGTCACGAAGTTCAGCGAACATCCTGCGATACAGGGGCTCGCTCATCCTAGCTGAAGGCGGAAGGAACTCGATGATATAACGCATAATGTCAGAGCTAGGAATGCCAGGAAGAGGTACAGGAACAGTCAGAGAAAGACGCTCCCATAGCCAGACCTGATCACAAAAAGGAAAAGAAGTTCAGCTAAAGCAAAGCAATCCCCAACAAAGCAAGAAGAAGAAAAAAAGGGTGTAGAAAGAATACCTGCAGGAAAGCACAACAGCCGCGAAGGACACGAGTGCGGCCCAGGGCACAGTCGGTCAGCCCATCGAATAGCTCGGCCAAGATGAGAGAAATGATCCCTTGCCGACGGACAGCTCGGCTCATCACCTCAAAAAGCAAAGGAGTCTGGGATCTGCGCCATCCCGAGAACAGCACTTCAGCAATCAAGCAGAACATCAGTGCGTTCCGAGCAAAGGTAGAGCCGGTCGTACTCTGAAGACCCGAAAAAAGATCATACAGCAGGTCCAAAGAGAACACTACAGCATCCTGGCAACCAGCTGCAGGCCGAACAAGATAAGGGATCCCGAACCAGTTCTGCGGTGTAACAGTCTTCGACGACGTCTTCGGCGAAAAATATTGAGCATAATCCTAGGGTAGGCCTGTCAAGCGAGCAAGCTCCTCCAAAGAAGGTCCCATCTCCATATCGTTGAACGCGAACAAGTTCAACGAAGGGACCCAGTCAATCAAGGCAGCTCCAAGCATCCTCCAATCAATATCAACTCTTGCCATATGAATCAGACTGCCAAAGCCATAGGACTCCAAATCTCGAATCTCATAAACCGACAAGCTGTCAAGCCAAGCAAGCAGTCGTGGCGAGCAAGAAGGACGAGGAAGCAGCTGACAAGTCCTCACTGGTACCCCATCCAGAACAAAAGGCCCAGAAATCAATAATGACTCATCAAGGATCGGAAGGTCAACGGGCGAAGGAGAAGGAAAAGCTGGAACCTCTGCCGACTCGACAACCCCTGATCGGCCCTCAGTGACGGCTATGTCTGATATAGTCACATCGCCATCTGAAACTGTCATAACCTCAGCCGCATGGGAAGACTCGCCCACCTCATGAACAGAGTGCGCAAAGGACCGATGACCAAGGGAAGGACAATGCTCTCCATCAAAAGGGCTATCAGTGAAGATCACACCGCACATCGTGGCACCCTGGCTAATCTGACCGTCAAAGAATGCATCTGAACCATCCAAAGGGGTCCCGGCAACCCCGATCAAAGAATCAACGGTCAGATCCGGACATGCGGCCCCCTCCAACAGAAAATCATGTATCCAGTCATCATCCTGGCCGATCAAAGGGATCATCGAGGCATCTACACCGTCCATCATCAAGGGGACATCATCAATGATCACATCAAGACCGCCCAAAGAAGTATACCGCACATCCTGGCCCTCATCCAGAGCATCCAAACCGTCAAAGGTACCATCTGAGCCATCCATACCATCCAGACATGAGATCAGCCCATCTATGTCCCTCATAGTCCCATCATCACCGTCCATCACGTCATCCATGGGACCCACACTCAAGGGATGCATAGCCTCACCTATGTCCCATCCCATCATCTCATCCATACCATCCATTCCTCCCATAATGAGGGGCCCATTCAAGTCTGAAAATCCAGCCATCCCACCATTAATGGAGCTATTCAAAGCTCCACCAACCACCATCCCTAGCCCCTCATCAATGCTCCCATTCAATGCCCCATCTCCCCCATCCATTAAAGACATCTCCCCATTAGCAAAGCTCAATTGAAAATCTGAAGTGTGGGACCCACCTTGGACAGCCCCCACAGCCCCCAAATCTCCACCATCCATTGCCCAAGAAAGGACAAAGCAAGATGAGGACAAGATGATGAGGAAAGAGGAGACAAAGAGAAGATTCATTGTTGGAATCGAACTCGAACGTACACAGCAGGTGGGGACAGCAGCAACAGGGACCAGGGAATGTCCGAGCACGAGCCAGCCCAGGCCGCTCAAGAGACGAGCTCTGGGCAGCCTGCCCTGGGCCGCCCGTAAGGACGCGGATCCCCTCTCTCCGCGGGATTGGCTCCGGGGCTTTTGGTAGGTGAGGCTGACAGTCCACGTCAGCAGATGGCGCTCCGTGGGCAGCCCAAGGCTCCGGTCCACTCCAAATTTCAATTGGAGATGATCAAGATCATACAAAAGGTGCCCCACCGTTCCAATCACGAAGCAATGTGGCCGGAATATGGCTGATCAAGCCAAAGAAGGGGGAAAGTGATCAAGTGGGGGCCACAAGCAATCCAAGCCATTCAAAGACTAGATCATCATGATCTAAACCATTGAAGAACCTACATGAGCCGTCAAACAACAAGATCAAAGGTTTGATCATCACAAGAAGGGCCAGAATCCAAGATCTAATCATCAAGTGGGCCCACAAAGCCAAGTCAAGCGATCTGAGCCGTTCAAGCCATCATCTACACCATGAGAAGCATTCCTAACCTCACGAATCATCAAAAAGAAGTGCCCCAAATGTAAAGCCAAGGCCTCAAGTGGGCCCACAGGGCCAAATCCATCAATCTGAACCATTCAAGGGCCAAAATCGTCAAGATCCAAACCATTGGAAAGCTTACACAAGTTATGAAGTATCAAGATCGAAAGTCCAATCATCAAAAGGAGGGCCAGAATCCAAGATCCAATCATCAAGTGGGCCCGCAGGGCCTAAACAAGCAATCTGAACCGTTCAAGTCATCACCCATGCAGCTAAGTAATCTCAAATCATGAAGGAATGAGTCAAAAGTCAAAGCATCCGGACATCATCAAGGAATTTGGGAAAAATTAAAGCCTGTATATTCATCCAAAAAAGCTTGATGCAAAGATAGAGGTAAAAGTACAAGGCCATATAAAGCAGAGCTAGCTACAAGTCGCCAACATAATCATCATCGTCCCTCCTTGCGTCCCGCTTCCCGACGATAAAGATCCATCAAAGGGGCTGTCACTGATCCTCCAGCATACCTGCGACAGCCACCTGGAACATAAAGCGAAGGAAGCAAAGGCCCCTGGCCAAATAGCAGATACCACTCGTCATAATCACGATCCGGGATCGTGAAACGGAAGCCAGACTGACCCACCAGAGCCTCAACTCTCTCATCAGCTGGCATCCGAGCAGCTGGAAGAGGTGCAGAACAGGGGACCCGAGCCACCCCAGTAACTTGCCGAAGCAATCTCTCTCCCAAGTACCATTGGAAGGACTCAGCGTCAGAAAGCATAATACGAAGACATGAAGCATCGTATGCCTCCACGCGCTGGGGTGTGTAGTAGAGAGGGAAACTAGCGTACGGCATCCGGGCAAACTGCAGCAGAAGAGGTTACCACGATCAGTTACAAGTACAGCACAAGGACAAAGACAAGCAAGATACTTACGTCCTCAACGGTCAGCCCGTCTATATCAGCACGCCAATTGTCCCCGGGAACTCGGGAGTTCCGCTGACGATTCTGCTGATGCCAGTACATGTGGCGATACTGAGCGGGTTCAATGTCATCTCGCATCCTCGGCGCAAGATGCGGAAAATGGTCATAAAAGCAGGTCTGGATAAAAGCACATTCAATGATCAGAGAGAGAAAGAAGGCAAATGGCTCCAAGGAGGATGAAAAAAGAGGTACCTCAATAACAGGCCAGAAGCCTGTGAAGGACCGGCTATGCCGACAGGTCTTGTCCAGACCTTGAAAGAGACGGGTCAGGATGGCCCCATTCCAGTTATAAGGGTGATGAAGGTCCTCGACTAAACGAAGAAATTTAGGATCAACTCTCTCATTCGCATGGCAGAAGAGAAAGGACCCAAAGGCATAAGTGATCATGGCCCGCGCCTTGTGGAGGGCCTCTCGCTCGGTGGTAGGAACGACGGAAGCAAAATTGTTGTAAAACCATCGCATCTTCACTTGCTGGCCTTGGAATTCACCCTCAGGAGGGACGTCACCGACAAGCCGCAACCAATCGGTGGAAGAGAGGGGAGCTAGAGAGCTAACTTGAGGGACAATTGCCCCATGAAACGGGAAACCTATCTGCATGTAAATATCAAAGGGGGTTATTCCCCACTCCCCACAAGGGAGCTGGAAGGTGTGGGTCTCATCCCGCCACCTCTCACAAAGGGCCGCAAGCATCATGCGGTTGGCGTCGTTATTATGAAAGCGTAGGGTGAGGAGGCCAGCAAAAGGAGTACCATCTAGTACTCGCTCAAGCAAGGGCTGTGGCTCTTTCATCCAATTGTCCCAGCGATCCCTGGTACCTCGACCCTTGATAGCAGGAAGAGGTTGATGCTCCATAGCTAGGGAACACATGTGGTCCCCTCGGCGGACAATGAAAGCAGGATCATCCTCGTCAACCACTTGGTGGCCCCTGGTACCATCCGCCATGGAATCCTACAAGCTTGGCAAGGTAAGTCCCTATCCTTTACCCATTAAAATCCAAATGCTCATCCAAGAAACCCATGGGATTGGACTCACATTCCAATGCAAAATCTAAAGTCCAACTCCATGTGTCACTTAGGATATGTGTTGGACCCATTGGAAAAAGTAAGGCCCACCTTAAAGAAGGTGGCATGGCATGCCTTAGGTAAGAAAAGTCTATCATCCAAGGACACATTTTGGACAACAAATGCACTCAAGTGCCATGAGATCAACTAAGGATGAGAGTCCTACTTCACATGAGAAGTTCCTCTTCAAAGTCCACATGTGGCCAAGGATGGACCCACTTTTATGCCAAGATCATGATTCTCACTTAGGATATCTCCATCTTTTTACACATATGCATGGACAAGTGGGGGATAGAAAGGAAATGGGCCCCCAAGAGCAACCCAAATGCCTCATCTCAATGGATTGGAGAGAGCACATAGCCTACTTTGGAGAATATGAGAACCCATTCATGGGTTAACCATGGGCAACCTTATGTGCCTCATCTTGATGAAAGTTTGACCATGAGAATACAACAAGGAGGTCTACCCACAAACATATGAATCAAAGAAGCTAAGGGTAGAAAGTTGATGCACATAGCCCACATGAAGAATCAAAGTTGAAAATGCCCATGAAAAGGCAAGTTTGGGCAACTTATGTGCACCAACTTGTCCACCAAAAAGGAAGACCATTTGAGCACAAAAGAGCATGGCTTAATGAGTCACCCAACCATCATGAAAATGGATAAGAATGGTACACATAGCCCACTTGAAGATCAAAATCCAAAATGTCCCAAGGCATGGGACAAAAATGGGTAACTTATGAGTATCATTCTTTCCCACAAATGGAAAGAAAAATCACACATACTTGAGAATGATGGTGGATGACCCACCAAGTCCCCAAAGAAAGAATCAAGGAGCTATGGTTGTATGGATAGCTCACTTGAAGATCATCCATTTGAGGTTGATAGCATTAAAGGGAAGCTCTTGAGAACCATATCCCTACCTCAAGGAAAACCATTTGAACCTAGTGAGATTGTGGGAACAACTCACTCATGAGACCTGTAGATGGTCAAGTAGCTCAAGTCCTCCATCCATCAAAGAAAAAGCATGAAAAGAAAAATCCTACATGAACAAAGTGTAGTGGGGCACACATGGTTCAAAGAAGTGCCCAAGTTTCAATGAAGGCCCAAAAGCCCATCCACATGAAAAACTTCAAGGAGCCCACTACACTTTGTACAAGGAGGTACATCATATGGAAGAGTTGGGCCACTTGTCCATAAAGGCCCAACTAGGAAAACTAGCCCGCTTGAGATCCAAAATGAAGAATGGGCTAGTCATCTTGGTCCATACATATATGAAAAAAGATGGGGTCACCTAAAATGAGCCCCATGAGCCCAAAACTTGAGATGGGCCCTACCATGCCCATGGGCCCAAACCTTGAAAAAAAAAGATGGAAAAGAAAGGAAGAGCATTAAGGGAAATAACAAGAGAAAGAAAGTAAGAAGGAGCCCAAAATGAAGCATTGGGCCCACCAAATACACCAAGGGCCATGACTTCACTTTGATCCCATTTGATACACATGAAAAGAGGCCCAACTCCCATGAAAAAGATAGAGTATTTTGCCATGCACACTTGATGATATGGCAAAATCACTCTTTACATGCACATGAAGGGAGTGTGAAAAAGAAAAAAATGATGAAGTGGAGAGCTTGCAATGTCCTTCTCCATGCACCACCTTTGGAAGAGACTTGAGATCTAGAAAAAGGTCAAGAATACTTGGGCCCACCTTCACACCTCTCTGGATAGCTACATGAAAAAAGAAAAAGGATCATAAGAAGAAACAATGAAGATGGAAAAGGACAAGAAAGAGAAAGGAAGTGGTCCATACCTTTACCACTCACCAAAGAAGGACCACCTTGCTGTCCCAAGACCTCTCTAAGGCCCACCACTTGAGAGAAGCAAAAGGCCACCAAAGAAGAGAGAGAAAACTTGAAAAAGAGAGAGTATGAGAGAGAGAAGAGAGAGATTGCACGTTTGAGGGGGGGAGGGTGCCCCATGTTATATAGAAAAGGGGAGGGCACCCTTTTACCCAGCCCCCTGAAGAGACCAGGAGGCACAGACCGGTCGGGCGGCCCATGGGAGGCCGTCCTAGCCTCTACCTATGTGAAACGACCTCCCTCTCCCCCTCCTTGGGAAGAACTCCCCCTTGGGAAGGGTGGTTGCAAGTGAATCTTGTACCTTCATGTAAGAATGAAGTGATGGAAGAGAATGATGAGAAAAAGGAAGAAATCTCACCAAAATCTCATCTCATGAGAAATGGGTGAGAAATTGGGTTGATGATGTGGAAAAGTTCCATGGAATTTTCAAGAAAAAGAAAGGAAAATTTGACTTGGTCAAACAATGATCTCAACCATCCAAAGGTATGACCTGATGATCCGAACCATTCCAAAGAGAATTCCCGTAGTCTCCAACCTAGATTGCTGCTCTTTTGTACATAGCGTTTGGGTCCGAAGACCTTAAACTACGTCGGGATCAAGATCCCGAGGGATTTTTAATAAAAATGGGTATCGATCTCGACCACCAAAATCAGAATCGATGACCCAGAATATTTTTCAAAAGAGAAAACAAAAAAAATGTCTTTCCTCTTTTAATGTTTTGGGTCCGAAGACCTTAAACTACGTCGGGATTCACATCCCGAGAGATTTTCAATAAAAGCCGGTATTGGTCTTGATTGATCGAATCAAGAGCCGACGACACCGGGTACTTTCGAAAACACAAAAAAAATATATTTATGCATTTCCAACACTTACTTGTACATGTTTTGGGTCCGAAGATCTTAAACTACGTCGGGATCAACGTCCCGAGAGATTTTTAATAAAAACCAGCATCGATCACAGCCTTTCAGGCCAAGATCTGATGATCTGGATCATTTTGAAAAAAACAAAAAAAAGTGTTTGTCCCCTCTTGTACATGTTTTGGGTCCGAAGACCTTAAACTACGTCGGGATCAACGTCCCGAGAGATTTTTAATAAAAACCAGCATCGATCCCAGCCTTTCAGGCCAAGGTCTGATGATCTGGATCATTTTGAAAAAAAACAAAAAAAGTGTTTGCCCCCTCTTGTACATGTTTTGGGTCCGAAGACCTTAAACTACGTCGGGATCAACATCCCGAGAGATTTTCAATAAAAGCCGGCGTCGGTCTTGTTTGCTCACATCAAGATCAATGACTCCGGACATTTTCAAAAAATCATAAAAATATATTACCAGCCCCGCTTTTAAAGTTTTGGTCCGAAGACCTTAAACTACGTCGGGATCGAAATCCCGAGAGATTTTCAATAAAAACCGGCATCAGTCTGGATTGTCCATCCGCTGACACCGGACATTTTTCCAAAAAAAAAAAAAAAAAAAAAAACAAAACCGAAAAAAAATGATTCACCAAAAATTTCAAACTGCACAAATTCATCCCCAGCGGTCCGAAGACCTAAAACTACACTGGGATTAACTTCTCGGGGGCTTTCTTTCCTAACCTGTTCCAGGCATGGCTGACACTTGATCGTACGGGTGTCTGGAATCTCTTAAACAGGTAAGGGCTGTGGCGGGCAGAACTCCGCAATCCTGTTCGTGTTGAACGCACCGTGATAGACAACCTTGATTTGGGAGTCGCTGTTGAAGCTGACGGATGTTCCCTGTTCCTAGAACTCATGAAGGGGATTAAGGCTGTTGGGAGGTGGAGCTCACCCTCACGGAATTGTGAGCAACGTAAGGCCCCAAACTGGATTGACTAAGGGAAATGTGAGGATGTGGCTCATTTTGTGGCCGAAGGAGTCCGTCGGACGATACGTGGTCTATGTGCATTGCACATGAGGAACAGGCAACTTTGTGGGTGTGTTGACTGAAAACCCTCAAAATTCCTTCATCCGAAGATGTAAAACTACGGCACTTAACTGTGTGAGACCCGTCTTGCTCGCTGACGTAAAATGGATCGGGTGCCTTACCAGCAGTAGAAGCTGGAAGTGGATGGAAATTCCACATCTTTTCCCTGCATTTCAGAAAAATCAGAAAATACAAAAACATTGCAAAATCAAATATCTGCAAAAATCACAAAAATATTTCCCTTGCTTTCAATCAAAATATTGTCAAAAATCACAAAAATATTTCTCTTGCTTTCAAAGAAAATATCCTAAAAAATACAAAAATATTTACTGTGTTTTCAATAAACCAATCCCTACCCTCTCAGGTAAAGATTCGGACCACATATTTACAAAAAAATCACAAAAATTAGCATCCCCAGCACTACAATTCAGGAGTCTTGAACTCCGCTCACTTCACAGTATGGGATGACGGATCCAATCGCCCGCAAATTGGAATCTTGACCAAAACGGGCAACCAAACACCATCTCAATCACATGTATGCCCAGAAGAACATCTTGAAGTCGAATGATATCCTCGTACATTCTCATTAAACAAAGAAATAGCATCTTGGGACGATGGACCTGATCGACCACGGGTCGGGATCTTGACCAACCCGCTATCCAAACCTTCGTATCAAAAAGAAAAATTCCCAAGGGAGTACAACCCTGCAAGCAATAAGCTCAAAGTTCTCTGCACCCATAGCAAAAGCAAAATCATCAAACGAAAAGAGAATGAACCAAGCCATGCATTCATATGCACTCCATGCATCAGCATCCATCCCATCAATCATCATGTTTACCTGCTTTCAAAATAAAAGTCGGTTAGCTAAAGACCCCACAGGCATCCCTAGTGGAGGCACATGCAAACCAGATTTTCATTTCAAAAAGACAAAAAATATTTCTATTTGCAAATAAAAACCCCACGGAGTATCACTCCCCAAAGTGAGTTTCTTTTCAAAAACCCAAAAATATTTTCCAGTAGAGCGTTCTGCCTCCAAAACACTAGGAGATCTTCCATATCTCTGGGTAGGAGCTGACGCAAAAATCAAATAAGATCCGATGTCTCGCGGTTTCCCCGGAGATCATCAGATCCAATGCACTCAAAGTACGGTCGAACTGAACTCCAGTGTCAGTGCGGTCGTACCACATGCCAAGATACGAAAAGATGAAAAGCCAAAAGGCTCGGTCAAAGAAACCATTTGAACATGTGGAAACGATGAATTGTAACCCAAGTATCAAAATCAGCAGATTGGGTGGAAAGAGTTCACCCGCACATACCTAGGCGTGGATGCCTGAAGTACCTTGACTGAGTCCAAGTCGGCGTAGTAGAATCCCGTAAGACTATCGGACGCAGGGCGTCTAACCACTTTGACAGTCAAGCGAAACAAGTACTCCTGGAGTGATCTGGGAAAACATCAAACATCACACAATCAGTCTCAGGGTCAGCATCCTCGTAAGACTAACGGACGCAGAGGCTCTGCTGTACCTTTCCGATGTTAGTACCGATCGGGAATGGAAGGGTTGCGATTGGGTACCCAGGTTGCAGCAAACTGCAGGGACAATCGCAACGTTTTCTCCAAACTCTCGCGGTATGTGCGAGTTATCAATTTCCAGACAATCAACTGACTCAGATACAAAGGACAACAAAGATTCCAGACCACAATCAAGGAAAGAATGAATCGCAAACTAAGCATCGAAACCAGCGGATCGGGTGGAAAAAGCCCACCCGCACATACCTAGGCGTGGATGCCCGAAGTACCTTGACTGAGTCCAAGTCGGCGTAGTAGAATCCCGTAAGACTATCGGACGCAGGGCGTCTAACCACTTTGACAGTCAAGCGAAACAAGTATTCCTGGAGTGATCTGGGAAAACATCAAACATACAATCAATCACAGGGTCAGTAACCTCGTAAGACTGTCGACGCAGAGGCTCTGCTGTACCTTTCCGATGTTAGTACCGATCGGGAATGGAAGGGTTGCGATTGGGTACCCAGGTTGCAGCAAACTGCAGGGACAATCGCAACGTTTTCTCCAAACTCTTGCGGTATGTGCAAGTGAGCGATCTCCAAACGATTAACTGGCACAGATGCAAAGGCAAGCAAAGATTTCAGAACATGATCTATGAATGACCGGGTCAGAAGTGGGGTGTCCACTCGCTTTGGCATTCGGTTGCGTGCAACCTCTGCCAAAGAGGGGCATCTGTAGACACCCCACCTTCGGCTACACTGTTGGTAGAGATAGCTGGTTGAATGGAGGACCATACCCCCAAATCCCAAGTCCAAACTCAGCCAAACTCACCCTTGTAAGCCCCATTCCATAGCCCAGTTCAAGCCTGAACCCAGTCAACCCAGTCCTAAACACCGCCCTGAAAAACCCCCCATAAAAAAGTCCAGTCAAAAAATCCCAAAAAAGTCAAACTCACTGAGTCAACCCGCTGAGTCAACTCGCTGAGTAACCGCTGAGTCAACCCGTCGAGTCAACCCGTCGAGTCAAAACACCGAGTCAACCCGTCGAGTCAACCCGTCGAGTCAAACCACCGAGTCGACCCGCTGAGTCAACTCACTGAGTCGACCAGCGAGTCCAACAGCAGCCCCGAGGGAACGGCCGTACTCGCTGGAAACCGAGGAGCGGCCGTACGGGCGGCCCATGGCAGGCCGCCCGGACAAAATTACGCAATCTGCCATTGTCCGCTGCTATAAATACCCCCCTCCCCTTCTCATTTCAAGAATCCATTCGAGTCCATTTCAGCCCGAGAGCTCTGAGTCCATCTCTCCACCCTTTAGCCCATTTTTCCACCAAGGAGAGCCCTAGTGAGGAGAGTCTAACCCTAGTCCAGCCCAGCCTGACCACTGGTCCAAGCCTCCCAAGCCATCCAAGTCTTGATCCAGCTACTCGAAGCCAACCCTTGCGACACCTCCGTCCACCCAGCTACTCATTTTCCAGCATCATCTCATTTGCATCTAGCATAAGTGCAACATTTACTTTTCTTCCAACCCCCCTGCTTCACTACAAGCACCTTGATTACTCAAACACACATGCATGTCTTTATATTAAGCACCTGTCAGTTCGAGCGTATGCTCTGGGCTTGCCCGTTGTTGGAACCTGCCCATCAGAAACTCTTACTGTTCAGACCTGCATTCACGCTTCACCATAAAACACCTTGATCATTCAAGCACACTGCATACGTCTTACATTAAGCACCTGTCAGTTCGAGCGTACGCTTTGGGCTTGCCCGTTGTTGGAACCTGCCCATCAGAAACTCTTACTATTCAGACCCGCATTCATGCATCATGTCATTCATGAGAATATACGAGGATTAAACTAGACTTTCAAGTATTCGATCGATTCTGTGAAGTAGAGACCGTACTTCGGTATGGGCAGTGTGTGGGGTGCTTAACCTCTTCCCACCCTGTAACCGTGATCCCTTACCTTGAATCTCTGACCGCAGATCAACAGGAGTCATTTTAGAGGAAGGAATCTTCGGATTCCCTTCTCTAACGTTTCTACGGGGTCTAGCCGACTGTAGATTCGAAGTAACTGGCTAGTGGCGACTCTGGTCTTATATAAACTCATTTAAACATATCCAGCTTAACACGACAACCAAACAAAGCCCTCGAGAACGAGGCAAGCTAGTGGCACAAACGGCGATTTCGCACTCACGCATCCTCATCTCCTTCTTTTCCGAAAGGAAAGGGGAAGGGAGAAGAACGTCGTATGGGAGCGCGGGAAAATCGGCGAGGGTCCACAACGTCCAATCCTCACGTTTTCGGCCCACTTGAGTCTTGGATCCGGCTCATTTTTTGTCTCACGTCATAAAATGAGCTCCCAAAACGGATGGACAGGGTGGATTTATTAAAAAAATCACTATGGGCCCACCTTGGTTCCTTTCTACGCAAGGCTTTTGTGGAAATCACCTTTCACGGTAATTCCACGTCCTATTTTATTCCTCCCGCTGGACGCGGATTTACCGCTTAAATGCTTTAGCAGGAAGTACCTGGAAATTCAGGCGGAGCCTAGTGTAATGTTTTCAAGAAATCTACGCCATTCATCCGTTTTGTGAGTTCATTTTAGATGTGTGACAAACACTGAACTGGATCCAAGGCTCAAGTATGCCGAAAACTTGAGAATTGAACGTCTACCGTTGAAATATTCCAGGGGTCACAGAAGTTTTGAATCAGACAAATATTAGCGTTTTCAGCTCATCTAAGTAGGAATGACATTATGAACAGTATGGATGGCATATAAACATTACTGTGGACCTCAGTAAGGTTTCAACGGTAAGAATTTCCCTGCCCACGTTTTCCTTTAGTGCGGCCCACTTGAGCCTTGGATCTAGTTCATGTTTGGTCGTACATCTTGAAATGATCTCAAAAAACGGATGGATGACGTAGATTTCTAAGAAAACATCACAGTGAGCCCCACCTAATTCCCAGCGGCGCGTCCCAATTTCCTTGGAAACTCAACCAACACCGAGCACGAACGGCGCGGCTTCGGTGGATCCCCGAACCACCGAGGTGGGTGGGAACCCTGTGTATTTGTCTTATATCCAGGTCGTTCATCCGTTTTAAAAAAGCTCATTTAACGGTATAATCCAAAAAAATGAAGTAATCCAAATCTCAAGTGGAGAATAATACAAGAAACAATATTAATTACTTATCGTGGGTCACAAAAGTATTGGATCAAGCTGATATTCTTTTGATCTCTTCATCGACGTATTCTTTACCTTATCAACAAGTTGGATGGTAAATAAACATTCCGGTGTGAAGTCTTTAATGATGGGATTTTCTGTACAGATGGGGACGCGGATTGCTGCAAAAGCAGGCATCTCCTGCTCTTGGAATCTAGATAGGCCCACCGTGATATTTGTGAGAAATCTATGCCCTCCAACTATTTTGTGAGATCATTTTAGTCGTTACGACAAAAAATGCATGGGATCCAAGACCCAAGTGGGCTTCAGTAAAGCAAAAGGTGGGTAGGAAAATTTTTGGTGTTGAAACCTCTATAGGGTCCACAGTGATGTTTATATGCAATCCATACCGTTCATAATGTCATTCCTACTGAGATGAACTGGAAACACAAATATTATCCTGGTTCAAAACTTCTATGGACCCACGAATATTTTAACGGTGGAAGTTCAATCGTCATGTTTTCGGCCCACTTGAATTTTGGATCCTGATCATTTTTTGTCGCAAAGCCTAAAATGATCTCAAAAAACGGTTGGGCAGCATAGATTTTTCAAAAACATCACGGTGGGCCCCATCTAGATTCCGAGTGCAGGAGATGCGTGCGAAAGGCTTTACCAGGCAATCCGCTTCCGACAGTGGCCCATCCACCGACCTCAGTGCATCGGGGATCCCACACGAAGGTTATGAGAAAATTCCTCCGAAGACTTCTATACGGTGGACAAATGCTGAGTATAACCACTCGCATGTGATGAACGGAATCTTCTCAAAACACATTCCGACATCTAACACGTATTTATGATCAAGTCAATTAATAAGATATGAAGCAATCTGATCCTTCCCCTTTCTCAATATAAAACTGGTTCTCTCGTTAGAAGGGCCCCACTTGTATGAAAAGATATAAACGAAAAAGATATAAATGTTAATATTCAACTTAAAATTTTACGTAATAGAATTCAACTAGTTCTTAATACCTGATGAATGGACTTGATCTTATGTTAGTACGTTACTTTGGTTATATTTATGCGAAGCACTAAATACATTTCACGTGAGTAGGTGCGCTTGGCAGTCTCAGTTCAGGCGCCCTCTTTATTTCCCAATCGTTTAGGGCGTACTTGGCGCATGGTATTACAAGGGATGAAATGTTATTAAGTGAGATTAACATCACTTATTGTACAATGATTACATGCATGCTAATCCCAGGGTATTTTCATATCCAATTCCATGTTTGGGATCAAATACTTACCTCTGGAAAACCATTGAATTAAGCAAAACCACTGGGTGATCTGCGCGAGGAGAGATACAGGGGTCATCTGCATTCTAGGGGATGCGGATTGCCTGCCAAAATCTCCTGCGCTCAGAAATCTACGCCGTCCAATCATTTTGTGAGATCATTTTAGGCGTTGCGACAAAAAAAGGAACGGGATTCAAGATTCAAGTGGACCGAAAACGTGATGATTGAACTTACACAGTTGAAATATTTGTAGGGCCACTGAAGCTTCTAATTAGGATAATATTTATGTTTTCAGTTCATCTCAGTAGGAATGACATTATGAACGGTATGGATGGCATATAAACATCACTGTGGACCCCATAGGGGTTTCAACGGTAAGAATTTCCCTACCCACCTTTTTCTCTATGGCGGCCCACTTGAGTCTTGGATCCCGTTCAGTTTTTGTTTCAACGCTTGAAATGATCTCACAAAACAGTTGGACGGTGTAAATTTCTCACAAACATCACAGTGGGCCCTACCTAGATTCCGAGTTAAGGAGATACGGCAATCCGCGTCCCCTTCCAGGTGCCAAAGTGGCGCATGCTGAACCATTGGATCTATACACTGGACCAAATAAAAGGCTGGTACATCCATGAGGCGGGCCGCAAGTGCATGAAAAAATGGACGGTGCGAAAAGAGATGACCACCAGTGCCGTTGTTCAACATTTACGAGTGGCTTCCTGCAAAAGAAAAAAATGTTATACTTTCTATATGATCCACTACAAGGTGAACCTTACATGATGAACGGTCCGGATCTCGACAATAATGACATAAAATTCATATCCCCACTTCACTGTGTCTTCACGCGAATCGCCTCAGCAATCCTTCTTCTCTGTACCAATTTCCTGACACTCGCAACTTCGGGAGCGGATTAGGTGACCCCGGATCCACCCAGGGCGGATTAGCTGTTACCCGGGCAACAGCTTAGTGGGTGTTACCCTAACTATGCAGGGCCCATCTTGATGAATTTTTTTATATATTCACACCGTAACAATAGCAATTGACCATTAAAAACTTCTTGTGGGTCAGAAAAGATTTGAATTAAGATGATATTTGTGTGGTCTCTTGATATGGGTCTTTATGACCTTATCAACAGATTGGATGAAAAATAAACATTCCGGTGGACTCCATGAAGTTTTTAATGGTGGGGATTCAATCATGACAGTTTCATGTGGTGTGTTCCACCTAATATTTGGCCATGCTTTATTTTTGGTATCATGCACTAAAATGAGCTTTGAAAATGGTTGGACGGCGTGGATTTAAGTAACATACATCACTGTCAGACCCACAGTCAGGGACGCCCATTTTCCCTCTCAAAAACTTCTCCTTTTTACCCTCCGAGCACCGACTCCGTCTACAACTTACACCCTATATAACAAACCTCTCCAAATTTCTCATCGCACATTGATTTCTCAACCATTCCTTCTCACATCAACCTCCCTCACAATTCAAATGGCTAAGCCATCCCCAAACACCCTCTCATCCTTTTTCTCATTGTCTCAGTTCCTTGAGTTCCTCTTCGCCTCCATGATCCGCACCTGGACCCTCGGACGTAAAATGTTCTGTTACGGTTTCATCTCTTTCTTGCAACGCCAAGTTAAGGCATCCCCAAACACCCTCTCATACTTTTTCTCATTGCTTCGCTTAGTTGAGTACCTCTCTTCCTTATTCTCATTTCCTCGCTTATTTGAGTACCTCTTCCCCTACATAATCCTCACCTCTATCCTCAGATGTGAAAAGTTCTGTTACAGTTTCATCTCTTTCTTCCAACCCCAACTCGAATTTTCCTTCTCTCATCTCTCTCCCATAGCAACACCCCAGATCACTATTCAAATTGATAAGGCAATCACAAACGTCCTCTCATCCTTTTTCTCACTGCCTCTCTTAGTACAGTACCTCTTCCTCTACATAATCCTCATCTGGTGCCTCAGATGTGACAAGTACTATTACATAATCCTCACCTGGAGCCACAGATGCGAGAAGTTCTATTACAGTTTTATCTCTTTCTTTCAAGCCCAACACAAATTCTTCTTCGTGGATTTGACGATTCATTCCGGGAGGAAGAACCCAACTCCCGAAACCGGTTCGAACCAACAGTCTTGCTTTGAGAAGGGAGGAGATGCAGGGCTGAGGAGAGACGACGTAGAGATGGTGATGGAGAGGCTTGGGATCCTTTGTATCCCTGATGGTGAGAAGATTAAGGAGTGTTTGGGGTCGGACGATATTTCGGCCTTGTTCCAGGATGACGAACCGAGTTTGCGGGAACTAAAGGAGGCGTTCCAGGTGTTTGATGTGGGCGGAGATGGATTCATCGATGCCAGAGAGGTGCAGAGAGTTTTGGGTAAGTTGAGTTTTTGGGAAGCGTCGAATTTGGACATGTGTGCAATGATGATCAGAGAATTTGACGAGAACGGCGATGGACGGATAGATTTCAAAGAATTTGTAAAATTAATGGAAAAAGGATTTTGCTGAATTTTATACTTACACCATGGAGAAGGCTGCGTTTGTATGCATGTTTATAGGGCTCTCAATGGGTCGGATCTGGATCGGATCTAGTTAGATCCCGCTCCAAGTCCGTCTATCTGTAGACGGATGCGGATCCAACTCAGATCCAAAAGGTGATATCCATATCCGATTCATTTATAAATTGTTAGATCCATTTCCGATCCAAAATCCATATAACCATCGGATTGGGGTCGGATCTAGGTCCGAATCCACCCCCATTACAAATATAAAAAAATATATGATATAAAATATATAATATAATATATTTAAATACTAGAAAAATGATGAAAATTACATTATTTACTATGGTATGGTCAACATGGCCTAAAATAATTTGTAAAACAGATGGTCGACATTAATGTAACATATACAGTAAGGTGACAATGAGTCGGATCTTAATCGGATTCGGATCGAACTCGGATATGTTCCTGTGAATCCATATTCAGTCCATTTAAGTAATCGGACCTATTTGAAGATTCAAATCTGGTCCATTTAACTAATCAGACCTATTTTAAGATCCAAATCCACATTATACAGATTCGGAGCGAATTGGATCTCGGACTTGACCCGCTCCGTTGAGAGCCCTACATGTTTAAGACAACAACTAGGTCTCATTTCTCCCCTCTTAGCCCAGTTGGAAGACGTGTATGCGTTTCAATATCAAGTTTCAAGTTCGAAATGTCTAGGACACTAAAACAAGAGAAACAAAAATACAAGGCATATTGTATAGCACACATTGCATTCACATCATTTGTGTGTAAGAATTAATTCAATCCCTTATATTTTGTTAAGTCATATGAAGTAGAGACTGTACGTTCATACAGGTAGAGAAGATCAGGAGTCATTTTAAGGTAGGGAATCCTTTGATTCTTTAACTTAAGGTTTCTATATATAGGGTTTAGCCAACTGTAGAAATCTAAAGAAGATCGAACCTATTGATAATGTCAAGAAGATTTGGATGAAAGGAAACTATAAAGATCAGCTTAATCCAACACTTTTGTGGCCTACAAAAAGTTTTAAATGGTCATTTATCATTGTTTCTAGTGGTATGGTCCACCTGAGATTTGGATCTTCTTAGAGTTTGGTATCACGTCTTAAAATGGGCTGTAGAAACAGAAAGATGGTGTGGATATACAAGAAATACATTAATATGGGCCCCACATAATTAGGGTAACACCTATTAAGTTGTTCCCTGGTTATAGGCTAGCTAATCCACTCTCGGTGGGGATTGGGTACCATTCTCAGACCCCGTTGGAGATGGACGGTCCTATAAGGGGTTGTAGGGCATGTTTATGTTTTATCCACACTGTCCATCCACCTTTCCATACCATTCTAGGGCATATGTAAAAAAACGAGGTAAATATTGTAAGCCTCAAGTGGGCCACACTACATAAAATTGGGTGCCAACCGTTGAAAACTTCTTGGGGCCATAAAAGGCTCTAGTCAAGCTGAGATTTGTGTTTTCCCTTCATCGAGGTCTGTGTGACCTAATCAAGATGATAAATAAACATTACAATAGTCCTATAAATTTTTTAATGGTGAGTGTTCAATCACCACTGTTTTTTGTGGTGTGGTTCACTTGAGCTTTGGATGTGCCTCATTTTTGGGCTCATGCTCTGGATTGATATGGAAAAGTTGATGTACTGTGTGGATCCAGCACATAAATCATGGTGGAGCCTAAAGAAGTTCCACATGTTAAAAGTTGGTTTGTGGAAGCAATTGTGGAAGCAAAAATTTTTCTTTTTCTTTTTTCTAACGGCCTGTTTGGATTTGCAGAAAGGATGGGATATGAAATTGTATTTATCGAGAAACCTTATTTCCAAGAAAGTATGGGAAAATAAAATTTATTTATTGTGTTTGTTTATCAACAATATTTTCTTGAAAAAATCGTGGTCTACTTTTAGATTTTTTTTTTTTTCGTTGCAACTTCAAGTCTCAAAGTATTAGAATGTAATTCTAGTCCCATTTTAAAGGTACTTGATCAACAACTTAAACAAAATATCAACATCCACATACAAACCTTTGTTCATCTTATCGACCCAATTTCTTGTGTGCATGCCCATTTAAGCTGTGGAGTGGACTTTTGTTTTATTTTCTTGTGCCAATGCCTAACATTGAGGGATAATCTTGATGGACATCACTTAATGAAAGTTATCTAGCCCTTTATTTCAATGAGAGCGGGTTATGTGCAGCATGGTCTCACTCAAGATATGAAGCCTTGACCATGGACCTACCTCAATGTTTGTATTCTCTATCTATGCCATCCATCCATTTGAATATATTATTTTAGGGCATAGTGAAAAAATGAAACAAATCTAGATCTCAGGTGGACCATAGCATAGGAAACAGTGGTGAATGACCCATGGATCTGCTTCATTTTTTAGTTTATGCACTAAAATGATATGAATAAATGGATGACCAACATAGATTAGGATACATACATCAAGGTGGGGCTATGGTAAGGGCTACATTGTCTTGGGTAAGGCCGTCCGCGCCTAATTCACTCCCAGAAAATAGGTGGGTGCTATGCTGGGGACGGCTATGTGGGCCCACTGTGATGTACATGTTTTATTCATTCCATCCATTCATGTGAAAATCTATCTTAGGTGATGATCTAAAAAATGAGGTAGATTGAATTCTCAAGTGAACCACACCACATGAAACAGTGGGGATTGAATAGCTATTGCTCAAAACCTCTTGCGGCTTACAAAAGTTTTAAATCAAGCTGGCATTTATGTTTTACCTTTATCCAGGTCTATGTGACCTTGTGAACAGATTGGATGGAAAACATGTGACCTAGGAAGGCTTCAACGATGGGGGTTATTGCGATCACCATTGCTTCCTGTGGTGTGGTCCACTAGAGCCTTCAATCTGCCTACTTTTTGGGCCCATGCCCTTAAATAATCTTTCAAAATGTATAGGCGATTTGGATAAAATAAAAATATCACGGTAGGTCCTACAGCCCCTGGCAGGACCATCCATCTCTAATCAGTCCTGGTGGGAACGGTACCCAATTCGCGCCTTCGAGAAAAAACGTGGGAAAGGAAATCCAATTTCTTAGGGGTACATGTGAGAAAATAGAAGAGTAATTTTGAAGGAAAATTAACTGCATTGGAAATTAGATTTCCTTTCCTTTCCTATCATTTGGTGTTTACATATAGGTGAAATATGGTTTCTTGAAAAATTCTATTTCCTTTCCTACCAATGAAATCCAAACAAGCCCTAAGAATCTAAGACGGAAGCACTTTTCGTACTTGACATTAATTAATAACACTTAAATGGCACCATTAACAAACGGGCCCTAAGTCAAGCTTGGATCTTGCTAATATTTGGGCTTTAGGTTCATCTCATACTCACCTTAGGAATGGGTTGAGTGTCATATAAACATGATTATGTGTCCCACCAAGCTTTCAATGGTAGGAAGTAGTTAGGGCTCTGTGGGCCTCACCATCATGTAGGTGTTTTATCCACACCTTCCATCCATTTTAACATATCATTTTAAGGCACGATCCCCAAAAGGAGGTAGATCCAAGGCTCAAGTGGGCCACAATGCAGAAGCAATGGTGATAATGATGCTACACCGTTGAATCCTTCCTAGGGCTCACCGTGATGTTTATTTACCATCCAACTTGTTCATAAGGTCACTTAGACCTGCATGAAGGGAAAACACAAATATCATCTTGATCAAAAACTTCTGTAACTTTCGAAAGTTTTCAACAGTAGACATTCAATTCCCACCGCTTCCTATGTGTGGCTTACTGGAGCTTTGGATTTACCTCATTTTTGGGCTCATGCCCTAAAATGATCTAGCTAAATGAATGGACAGCTTCGGTAAAACACATACACTACCGAGGGCCACATGGTCGGACGCAATTGCCGTCCTCAATGACAGGCGTCCCATCCCACTTTTCTTGTTGTGGGGCCACTTGATTTTGTGAATCAAGTTGATTTTAGGCTCACTAGCGCAAGTGATGGATGCAGTGGATGTGGGATAAAAAAATCATGGTTGGCCTGTAATCTGAGAAGCCTCAACGTACCTTCGTGCTTTTGAAAAAGCGTCAGAAGACAACGAGCTTGGAAAAGCCCTCGAAAGGGATTGACGAATGGAAGCCTTTGAAAGCAAAGCAGCCCGCCGCTCTTGAAGAAGGAAAGGGGAAAAAAAAAAAAAAAGTTTATCCCTTTTGGGTAAGTAGTTATTTCATACTCTGATAGAACGTGATGTTGATACTCATGAACAACATCTGATTGATTGATCAATAATAACCGTTGGTTTGGAATCCTCGTTTGTGAAGTATTGTAATATTTTTGAATTTTGTCCCTCCAATAAATCCCCACCATGATGGTCAGATAATCAAATATTCACAAATATTGGTTTATCTTACCTATAAGATGAGACGCACAATTGGACAAGCTAATTTAAAATAATTACAGGCCAAGTATGCAATTTCCAAGTAACATCTAAGTGGATTGGGCATTACTCGGCCACTACTTAGCTAGTAACATACAGGGGCTCTGAGGTGCACCGTGATGCATGGGTTTTATCCACACCGTCCATTCATTTTTCGATATCTGGCTCAAGTGGACTACACCACTGGAGGCAGGGTGATAATGACGCCTGCCATTGAAACCTTTCCAACGCCCACCGACCACCGTAATGGTTACTTGCCTTCAAACCTGTTCTTAAGGTCACATTGATCCACGTAAACTTTGGATATGCTTCATTTTTGCCTCAATCCAGTAAAATTACATGGTAAAATGGAGGGACAGAGTGGATAAATTACATAAATCACGGTGGGCCCCACATAGTTTACCAAGCGTACTGAGTCCGCTTCCGTCTTTTTTGCTGTTGACCCGCGTCTCGTTGACGCTTGTATCCTCTGCAGAAATCGGATTGCGACCTGGGTAACTCAGGACACTCAGGACGCTCTTATCGTACTGAGTAAACTCAGTTGGCCACATTGTAAATGTATGTTGTTTATCTACACCATCTATCCTCTTTTCCAGATCATTTAAGGGGTTGAAACCAAAATTGAAGCATATCCAAAACTCAGGTGGACCATACCACAAGAAACAGTAGGTATAATGATATCCACCGTTGAAACCTTTCCAGGGCCCTCAGTGATGTTTATTTGTCATCCACCCTGTTCATAAGATTACATAGGCATTGATAAAGGGAAATAATAAATATCAGCTTGATCCAAAACTTCTGCGGCCTCCAAGAAATTTTCAACGGTACAGGTTTAATTCACATTGTTTCCTATGGTGTGGTCCACTTAAGATTTTTATACGCTTCATCTGTTTTTTTCTCAAAACATAAAATTATCTATTAAAATGGATGAAAGGAGGGAATGAAATACATAAATCATGATGGACCCCGCAGAGTTTACTCAGGTACGCAATCCGCTTCCTCCTCTGCAAAGCTTCGTATAAAGATGAGCTATATGATACTCCGGCTGTGTATGACACTGATACACGCGCCGTATATTAAATAAATAAAACCGACCATACTGTACAGCCTATTGTTTGTAGAAATAGGTCGCCATACACCATGATACCACTAAACCAATACTCTGGATTAGAAAAAATTGACACCCAAAGATATTCGTACTTAAGGGAGATTAAACAAACAGATGCACCTTGGAGTGGCAATGTGCTGAGTAGCCTAGCAGCTTGGA
The DNA here is from genome assembly GCA_003013855.2 of Liriodendron chinense. Lineage (NCBI taxonomy): Eukaryota > Viridiplantae > Streptophyta > Magnoliopsida > Magnoliales > Magnoliaceae > Liriodendron > Liriodendron chinense. Next base: position 3,243,457 of record ML058538.1, on the reverse strand, counting down.
TGACTCGGTCTAAAAGGACTAGGGCTTCGGACCCTAACTTTGGCTCAAGGGCCATGGCCTGAATCTAGACCCTGGCTAATAATGAATGAGTCAGATTGGTCTACCGCCTAGTTCAATCATTAAATGGGTTGTTATTATAATGGTTTAAATACACTTATTAATGGTCCCTATTCAACATACATTCATAGTTTAAGATTAATGTTTCAAAGATCCAAAAGCATTTATTTGTAGGATTTTCTATGCGTTCTTATCTTTTTTTCTTTTCTTTTTTTTGGGTTAGCCATGCAACGCACACATCCTGCCAGATGCGCAACTCACCCACTAGGTCAGTCACAAGATGCTCCCACCCACTGGTGGGGTTTGGTGGGTTTCAAACTTGAGACCAGCAGTTGAAACACCCAAGCACCTACCACCTGGGCTAGCTGGCGATCTCCTATGGGTTCTTCTCCTTGCCTATGTGGTACACTCCTAGAAGATTCAACACGAGGCCTGAGTTCAATACTCATAGGTGGTGAAATCCCACTACAGCGTCAGTTGGGGGGTATATTTAATTATTATAAATTAAAAATATTAGAATTGTTAATATATACATATTTAAAATAGATATATCTTACATAGATAATATAAATCCTAATACAAAGAAACACTATTATTGATACCAGGTTGTTGCTACTTTAGTCGAGATAAGGTTTTGAATCTCTATCCTAATATATTAAAATTTTAAATCTAAGTCAGGCTTGGATCATCCTACTATTTGGTTTTTTGGTTCATCTTATACTCACCATAGAAATGGGTTGGGTGGCATATAACCATCATGATGTGCTCCCACCAAGCTTTTGATGGTAAGAAGTGGTTGAGGCTCCGTGGGGCTCACTGTGATGTATGTGTTTTATCCACGTCGTCCATTCATTTTAACAAATCATTTTAAGGCATTATATCGTAAAGGAGGTAGATCCAAGTTTCGAGTGGGCCACACCGCAGGAAGCAATGGTGATAATAACGCCACCATTAAAACCCTCCTAGGGCACATTGGGATGTTTATTTTCCATCCAAAGACCTGGAAGAAGGGAAACACATATATCAGCTCCATCAAAAACTTTTGTGGCCCCAAAGAAGTTGTCAATGGTATCCATTCAATCCTTCATGTGGTGTGGGTCACTTGAGCTTGAATCTGCCTCATTTTTTGGCTCATGCGCTAAAATGATATGGAAAAGTGGATGGACAGTGTAGATGAAACACATAAATTACAGTGGTCCATACAGTAGGATGCATGCAATCCGTGTCATCAATGATAGGAGTCCCAATCCCACATTTTCTTGTTGTGAGGCCCACTTCATTTTGTGGATCACCTTGATTTTAGGCTCACGCGTTAACATTAATTAGCGAAAGTGATGGAATGGGTGGATGTCGTAGAAAAATTCACGGTAGGCCGGGCATCTCAAGAAGCCTCTACGTATCTTCTTGCTCTTGAAATAGCGTCACAAGACGACGAGCTTGGAAAGGCCGTCGCAAGAGAGGGCCGAGTGGAATCTTTTAGAAAAAACAAGTTGCCCTTCGGGTGAGGTTTGCCTATTGACACTGTCGATGCTATGTGGGCTCCACCACCACTTATGTTTTTTCATCCACGCCGACTATCTATTTTCCAGATATCTTAGGACATGAGCCAAAAATGAAGTAGATCCAAATTTCATGTGGACTACGCAACTGGAAACAATGATGATTGAACACCAACCATTAAAAACTTTTTGGTGGGCTATGATGAAGCTGATATTTGTGTTTTCCCTTCATCTAGATTTGTGTGACCTAATCAACTGGTTAGATGGTAAATAAACATTACAGTGGTGAGCCTTAGGAAGTTTTTAATGGTGTGCGTTCATTCACTATGGGCCCTGCTCATCTCTCAGTAGTAGACCCTTTCAACATTGAGGTCATGGGTTCAAACACCCATGTTGGTGGTGTCTCGCCTTTAAGCCCAGCTAGAAGACGCCGGGCGTTTCAACAAAGGTCTCCACTTTGAGTGCTAATTAGGAGACACACTAACCCGAGGGTGGGTGTGCACGCCAAAGAGTACCCATGTGGGTGTGTTTAAAAAAAAAAAAGGGTGTTCATTCACCATTGTTTTCTTGTGTTGCGGTTCACTTGAGATTTGGATGACCTGCCTTACTTTTTAGACCCTACCCTAAGATGATTTGGAAAATATATGAACAGTGTGGATAAAACACATACATTAAAATGGAGCCCACAGCATCATACAGTACCCATATGGCAATTGGCAGTGTCAGTATAGGCAATCCGCGTCCTTCAGATGAGGAGTAATTTAATACTCTCGTACAATGTCATGCTTGATACTCATGAACAAAATCCAATTGATTGATCAATAATAACCTTTGGTTCTGGTTACTCATTTATGAAGCATTTTAATATTTTTCACTTTTATCCTTCCAATAAATCCCCACCAATCTAATGGTCAGATCATTAAGTCCATGCCTCATTGGTAGACTTTTTGGAATTTCAACAAGAGGTTTTGGGTTTGAAATCCATAGGTGGGAAAACCCAGCCGGGGGTTGAGTGTGGGGTGTACGTGAGTGTTTGTGTGGTAAAAAAAATAAATTTGCAATTAATATTAGTTTGTCTTAATGTAGCTGGGACGCATAACTCGACAGGCTACTTCAAAAAAATTGTAGGCCACGTATGTAGTTTCCAAGTAACATCTAGGTGCCTTTGCATGGTATTGGTACACCACACTCTGCTAAAGATTTTCTGAGTAGTATGGGTTTTATCCACACCGTCCATTGAAAATTTATTTGGGGCACAAAAGCTTTGGATCTAGTTGATATTTGTGTTTTCTCTTCATTCATGTCTTTGTGACTTTATGAACAGGTTGGATGAAAAATATACATCAGTGTGGGCCCTAGGAAGGTTTCAACGGGGCACATCATTAGTCCCACTGTCTACTTGAGCTTTGAATATGATTCGATTTTGGCACCGTGCCCTAAAATTATCTACAAATAGATGTACATAGTGGATAATACACATACATCTATGGTGGGCCCTACAGAGCTAAGTGTACTGAGTTACTTGGTAGGCAATCCACTTCTCTGTCTCTTCGGCTGTTGACCTGTTTGGTTGACGCTTGGATCCTTTGCAAGGCTTCGTGGAAAAAGGAGTTATATGATACTCTGGCTGGTGTATGACGCTAATACACGTCCCATATATTATATTAAATAAATAAAGCCGACAATACTTTACAGCCTACTGTTGCTAAGTAGCTCAAGATGAGATTGGTTGAACAATCCTGACCACTGATTCGTGGACACTAGTTTGTAGAAATAAGATCGTTTACAGTTTTTCGTTTTTTAACCATCCAATAAATGTCCACCAATCCATGCACCAAACACATACTCAGATAACTAAATGAGCTTAATTTTTGGACAGTTTATTCTACTACTTGTATGCCACGTATGCAATTTCTAAATGCATGAGTATCATCCATCACACTTTGCCAGAGTATCGAAGTTTTTCTCTCGTAGAAAAACCACCTACAAAGCTCCAATATCTGGGTCCAAGTGAGTGGTCATGGTTATTACACCTTCCAACTGTCCACGTCCGTTTGAATGGACGTTAAGTTACCATGCATTCGAGCTGTGTGGGTCCACCATAATGTTTCTGAGAGATCGAAACCGTTCATATAGTGTGCCACCTCATTTTTACTCCATTTCACAATAATCATCCTACTCCAAAACTCAGTTGGGACACACCCTCAAAAGCATTGTACGTCACACCTAAAACTTATATATTCTTGTGGTGTGGCCCACCTGAGTTTTTGAATGATCTGATTTTTGTTATTAATACTTATGTGTCTCATGTGATGAACTGTTTGGATGGTATATACAAAACATGGTGGAACCCATGCTCCATCCATAAGTTTCTAGGGTAGGTGTCACTCTCCCAACGTCCTCCATTGTTCCCTTCGTTCAAGCCCACCTGAGTTATGGATCAGGCTGCATTATGGCATCGATGACTAACATGGCTAGGTGCACCAGATGTACGGTTCAGATTTCACAAAACACAAGGTGGGCCCACGAGTCAAGGGAACAAAACGAATGCCTTCTATGCCACTCTAGCCAACCCACTCGCGTCGATTTGCTTGCATTATTGGATGGTTGCAGTAGGACCATCGTTCATCTCCTTCTTTGGATGCACAGAAAAACGGTAGATCTTCTTCTTCACTGATAGCACCTTCTTGTGTAATTTTTAAGGGTTTGATTCGTTCATCTCGATACACAGACAAACAGTAGAGGTACGTCTTCTCTTTCTTCACTTCTATCACTTTCTTGTGTAATTTTTAAGGGTTTGATAAGGTCCCATGTCCCCGGAATGCATGTTAAATGATGATCTAAACCGTTCATGACCATAGCTTCCATACTAATGAGAACGAACGGTTCAGATTAATCCAAGCATGCAATTCGAGAGAAGAAATTGGTAATGGTATTGTGAATGACACATGTTTGATCTCAAAACCAGGCACCATGGAATTCCTTGGTTCGATGGCTGCAGAAGTTGCAAAGGAAGTTGGAAAGGCTTTGTTCACGCCGGCAAAGCACCACACCGGTTATCTTTTCTACTATAACAGCAAGATCAACAGCCTTAAAAGTGAATTCGCCGAGCTAGTGCGGATCAAGAACGACATACTAGGCCGCGTGAATGCAGCTCGTCGGAACGGAGAAGTAATCCACGAGGAAGTTCTACAGTGGCTATCAAACGTAGATGGAATCGAGGTGGACACGGTGAGGTTGGGTGATAGAGTAGATGAGAATAGGAGATGTTTCAGAGGGTGGTGTCTCAATTGGAGCTCAAATTACTCATTGGGTAAAGAAGCAGCGAAGAAGTTGGCCGATGTCGATCGGTTCCAAGCTGAAGGGAGGAATTTCAGCAGCGTGTCAAACCCTCCGCCACTGCCTACCATAGATTCATGGCCTACTAGAGATATTGAGGCTTATGCATCCCGTGAATTTAACTATAGGAAACATTATTAGTGCGTTGGAAGATGAGAGAATCACCATTGTCGGGGTATATGGAATGGGAGGTGTAGGTAAGACCACAACGATGAAACAAATTGGCAAGCGACTAAAGAGAGAGAAGGTTTTTGATGAGGTTGTAATGGTGAATGTTTCTCAAGAACCTGATGTAAGAAAGATCCAACACGACATCGCGAGTCAATTGGGGCTGGAACTTGCAGAAAAAGAGATTGAATCCATCCGGGCCGGTCGGTTAATGGTGCGATTGAAGCAAGAAACTAAGATCCTTGTTATATTGGATGATATTTGGGGAAGAATAGAGCTGGATGATATGGGAATTCCATACGGAGATGATCACAAGGGTTGCAAAATTGTACTGACAACACGAAACACAGATATATGCGATATGATGGGGAGCCAAGAAGTGATAGCGGTTGGCATTTTATCTGAAGAAGAATCACGGGATCTATTCAAGAAGAACGCGGGTGATGTTGTTGATTCTCCTGAAATGAAGCTGGTGGCCGAGAACATTGTCAAGGAATGTGGGGGTCTGCCTCTAGCAATTGTAACGCTTGGAAGGACCCTACGAAACAAAGACAAGACGATATGGACCGATGCACTGCTACAATTAAACAAATCTAATCCGGAGAACATTGAAGATATGTATAAGAAGGTATTCGCCTCTCTGGAGTTAAGTTACAATTTCTTAGGGAATGAGAAAATAAAATCGTTCTTCTTGTTCTGTTGTCTATTCCCTGAAAATCGTGATATTGATATAGATATATTGGTGAGGTATGGAATTGGGGACGGGCTCCAAGACGGGGTGGATACATTGAGACAAGCAAGAGACAGAGTATATAGCTGGGTGAATAAACTCAAAGCTTCTTGCTTGTTGTTGGATGGTGATGAAGAAGGCTGTGTAAAAATGCATGATGTGGTTCGGGATGTAGCTATATTAATCGCATCGAAAGAGCATGGATTTCTCGTGCAGCCGGATGGGGAATTGACAGAATGGCCAGAAAAGAAGGTGGAAAGATGTAAGAAGATTTCATTGTTGCATAACAGAATTACTGAACTCTCGAATCCGCCGCGCAAATGCTCAAGACTCCAGACATTGTTACTGCAACGCAATTACTCTTTAAAGAAAATCACAGATTCTTTCTTTCAAGGGATGAAAGGACTTAACGTTCTGGATCTTAGCGGCACCCGTATTTCCTCCCTTCCACAGTCCTGCCGAGGCCTCACAAATCTCAGAACGCTGTGTCTCGATGGATGCGTGTGGTTAGAAGACATATCTTTGATTGGAGGACTGAAGAAATTGGAAATACTTTCCCTTGCATCATCTGGAATCCGTGAATTGCCAACCGAAATTGGAGGATTGACTCATCTGAAGCTCTTGGATTTGACAGGAGCTGCATTTCTTGAAAGGATACCACCCAAGGTGATTTCAAAGCTCTGTTTCTTGGAAGAACTTCACATGGAGGGTAGCTTTAGCGGGTGGGAGGCTGAAGGAAAGTGCGATGGAAATAATGCTAGCTTTGGAGAGGTGGCATCCCTTGCACACTTGACTGTTTTGTATATCCATGTAAGAAATGCGGATTGTCTTTCACATGATATCTCGGCCGCCTGGAGAAAGCTAACAACGTTCTGCGTATCTATGAGTAATGATAGTTCACATAGCGAAAATCCAAGATTTCGAATATCTGCCGGTGATCATAAATGCTCGTACAGTGAATATCCAAACAGCACAGTCCTAGAAAATATAGGAAAACCTGTTTCAAATTGGGTGAAGGTATTGTTAGAAAGAATTCAGAACTTATACTTGGTTTGCTGCAAGGGCTTCTCCAGTCTTCTACAACTAGACTCACATGGTTTCAATAAATTGGAGGTCCTCCGCCTTTATAGATGTGCTGAAATGGAGTATCTCATAAGTGCTGCGGAGAGCAGGGCTCCTCCAAATGCATTGGATAATCTGGAGAAGCTTGTCATCCAAAGGATGGAGAATTTGAAGATGTTTTATGATGGGCCCATCCCATCTGGGTTCCTTAGGAAACTAAGAATCCTAGATGTTTCCAAGTGCACCAACTTCATCACCATCTTGTCACCGGATCTGCTGCGAAGAGTAGAAAGTCTGGAGAAGCTCAAAGTGAAAGACTGCCAAGAACTGGAAGAGGTATTTCACTTTGAGGAGCCTTTAGGAGGGGAGTGCACCATGCCGCTGCTCTCAAGATTGAGAAAACTGAAATTGAAACGTCTTCCGAAACTGAAAAGAATATGGAAAGGGTCTGTATCAACTGAATGTCTTGGCAATCTGGAGGAGCTATTTATAGAGAGATGCCTGAGCTTGAGATGTCTCTTCTCTGCTGTTCTTGCTCAAAACCTTCGACGACTTGAGGCACTTTGGATTGAAGATTGCAACGGGATGCAGAAAATGATCGCAGACGATGACCAAGAACCATCTTTCCTCACGAGTATCACAGGGAGTCCTCAGAGAAAAGTGCCATTGCCATCTCCGATGTTTGAGAACCTACGAGGGATGTTTATTTCTTCCTGCAATGGACTTAACAATCTCATGCCGATGAGCTTAGCACGAGGTCTCCCAAAACTCGAAGAACTTCGCGTGCAGTGCTGTGATGCAATGGAGGAGATTATAGTGAAGGAAGAAAGGGAAACAGTGATAGATAATCATTCGATCTTCCCTCTTCTGAAGACACTCCACCTGGTTTCACTACCAAGGTTGAAGGCTTTATGCCAAAGGGAAACTTTATTAATTCTCGATTGGCCTTCTCTGGCTCATGTCGAAGTAGGGGAATGTCCAAAGCTGAAGAGGCTTTGCATCGGTCTTCAAAGCGCTCCCAAGCTCAAGGAGATTGTTGGAGAAATGGAATGGCTTCAAGGGCTAGAGTGGGAAGAGGAAGAAAGTGCTGTCAGCTCGCGCCTTGAGCCTCTCTTCAAGGTTCGCACAGGGCAATCCATTTTCAGGTAACATCATCTCCATTGGTCCATGATTTTCCCCAATGTCAGATCCACTACAAAGCTTCATAGGTTACAACATGATGTATGTGTAATGTGTGAATAACATCCAATCTGTCCATCAGATCAGATCAGCCCCTCGATTTTTCCTCAGATCCCAAGAATCTTACTGATCCAAAGCTCAAATAAGCCACATCATGTAAAATCATGCCTAAAACCTCTAAAATCGCATCATAGGGCCCACCTGATATATTCTTTGATGGGCTTCATTTTATGCTGCCAAGGAGAACATGAGAAGGCACAACGGATTGGATGTCATGAACACATCATGCTAGGCCATACACATCACTCTGTAGGTTAAGCTTAACCTCAAGAGCTTTTTGGTGGATCCAGCTTCCTCCTTAGGACTTTGTTATGCAAGGCCACAACCCAAGATCATCAGTGTCTGTGGCCTACAAGCTGATATGGTCTTATGATCGGAATCAATCATACTTCGGGCCATGGTCTACATAGGTCACAATAACAAACCTGATTGAACACATTATTTTGATCATGTCTTTGTATTTATCTGGATGTGGAGGTTTGATGGAATCCGATACATCGGGACTTTATTCTTTGAATTTGGGTCATCTTCCAATGACCCAAACTATTTATCCGACGATTCTCCCTTTGTATGGTGGAAAGTCAACAAATCAAAGCTCTCGATTGGATTATTTCAACCCTTTAATCTATTGGCTCTATTTCTTCAAACATGAGTAGTCACCACAACCTTTGTATGATCAAAGGGTGAAGTATTCATTCTGAGAGTTTTTTCAGACATCCACCAGCCAAGGAGAACCCCATCAAATAAACAGTTTGAATCATTGATATATATATATATATATATATATATAATCCAACAGCTTTAGTCCTGATTTATCTTATTAATTACGTTGGGAAGTATTTGAGCAGGCCTCTCTGGATATGAACCATTGAAAAGCAAATTTTTAAATGGCGGCATTAGAATCCAAAAAGAAATGATCAGGATCATCCTTTCAAGGCCACCATTGGGCCATAGGCTACTGAGAATAGCACAGAGAAGATGAACAATCATTACCATCCCACCATCTCTGCATCCCTACGTCATGACATTGGTAAAGTGCATGGTTTGGAAACGGTCCACCTGGCCACGGACTCGATCAGTCTCTGGGTCGGCCCAATGGGTCATAAAATAAATATTTCTTATGTACATTCCTAGCTTCTGGCTCAGAGATTTATTTGCAACTATGTTTCTAGTAATGTGAGTTTTGAATCTTTTGATGATAAATCTCTGCTCTGGGTTGCAATTTTTTTTTTTTAAGATTCTAATATGATCTTGTAAGGTTTATATACACATCTGGAAGCTCTAGCTGAGGCCTTTTTGCATGTGTGTTAGTCGGGATTTGTTTTACATCAGTTTCAAACTTTGTTTCATGCATAGAAACTGCAATTCTTTTATATTGGTTTCAAACATCATTTTCAAGCAGAATTCTGTTTCAAATTTCCAAGAAAATAGTCCCCCAATGGGAATGTGATAGTTATTATTATTATTTTTGGTGTGTGTGTGTGGGGGGGGGGGGGGGGGGGGGGATCACCCTTCACAAAAGATGCCCATTAAATTCTTCTCTCAAGGTTTCCAATTCTTCAATAGCAAAGCTAATTTTTCAAAATTCTCCTGCTAACAAATTCTCTGTCATCTTTTTACAGTGGAAGCCTCATTCTAACTGATCTTTCAAATCCCTTCAATTAACTTAATTAAATCTATTAACAAAAATGTAAAAAACTCTTGATTTTTTTCTTCTTCCTAATATTAACAACTGTTTGTTGTGATGCTGGATTTCCTGGTGCCGAAACATACAAGAATGCCTACAAAGCCTACTGTTCCACAATCCAATTTGAAGGCTGAATGGAGCACTGAACGCGATGGATTCTTTATCGAGCTACTAATGAAAAAAGTGAGCAATGGAGGACAGAATGGACAATTGTGGACAAACGATGCTTGGAGATCCATTCTAAGTGAATTCAATGAGAGATTCGGAGTACGGTTTCAATTGCAACAAATACAAAGTCACCAACATTTGCTTAGAAAGCAGTACTTCATTTGTAAGGCTCTTCGCAGTCAGAGTGGATTTGGTTGGAATGATGTGTGGCACACAGTAACTGCCGATGTACAAGCGTGGGATGATTATACCCAAGTACGTTCATGTACACAATCTTTTTTTTTTTTTTTTTTCAATGTCAAATATTTGAAGCCTAACTTTCGTTTCTAACACAGGAACATCCTGATGCAAAGCCTTTCATATGGATGAGATTTCCTTTCTACAATGAATTAGCTTGTATATTTGAAGGTAATTCTCATTATTTTAATTAACCATAGTTCAAAAACTCTACTCAATTCGTTGTCTATCCAGGTTGGGTCAAGTCAAAGAATCGAGCAAATCTTTAATCGACTCAATTCGATATTTTAATAATTAAATTTATAATATTCAATGCATTTGAAGCTGTTTAAATGATGCTAGATTAGTTAGAAACCTAAAACAACCACAACTGGCAGTGTGTTCCAGAGTAGCACATTGTGGGTTTGATAGATTAGGTTGGCTCTTCCAAACTTGTCTCTTGCATTTTTTTCCCCTTAAAAAAAGAAGGCGGCTGACTGTGTTTGTGACTTGGTAAAGTTATGCCTAGTCTGATAATGTCAGTGAGTTACCATGAGACTCGGCTCAAAATCTCATTGAGTTGTCGAGCGGACTCAGCCGAGTTTCAAGTCAACCCACCAAATTTTAGAACTATGATTTTAACTGCTTGCGCACTTTTTTATTCGAAAACTCATAACATCTTTTCTGTAGGTGGCAATTTTGAAGGAAAAAATGCTACTAGTGTTCACCATGAGTACAGTGCAAGTTCATCTGGTGAACCTCAGAAAGTGAACATTGTTGAAACTAGCATCAACACAAAAGAAGATACTATTCTGCAATCTAATGCACGCCCCAAAGAAGAGAAGAACTTCCATGAAACAAAACAAAATAAATTAGAGGAAGAATACATCACTTACTCGAAATGCATGCAGGAGCTACCGAAATTGGAAGCGGAGCTGACTATGGAAGAGATTGTGCAAGCAGCGTCCCTATTAAGGGATGAAAAGAATGCTATTGCATTTATAACTTTCAATGGACCTCTACGCTTGCGGTTTATACGATCCTTATTAAGCAGTAATTAGTATTTAATATTATAGGGGCTTAAGATGGCATTTGTGACTACAACTTTATCGTTCACACATTTTCAATGATTTTGTATTTCAAGTTACTAACATTTTATTATAGGCGATGGTTTTTTTTTTTTTTTTCTGTTTTTTTTAATTTTTTTTAACACTTCTCTTATGATTATGAGGTGAAATTTCCACTGTGAAGATTAATAATGCTGTGGTTGAAAACCTTTTTTTTTTATATGGAATTCTAGCTATAACCGTTACGTATACTTGTTTTTTGGTGATGAAAGAAGGGAGTCAAAGGGTGATCGTTTTTCCGACATGTGGGGCCACCCTTCAAAACCCATTTAAATGTGCATGTAATCCGATTGTTGCCAAGTTGTTTGTGTTGATTATGGTGTGTGGGCTTCACTTGTTGGCAACCGCTAGTGGGTGAGACCCATAGTTCTCCCCTTTGTTTGATTTTTGAAAGAGGACTGGTTGGAGTGTGATAATGGGATATCCTCTTTATGTCCATCCCTTGGTATCTCTGCAACCTACTCTCTAATTCCTCTTTCTTCCCCATTAATTCTCCCTCTTTCCTTTATGGAGAAGGCATTTAGGGAACATGAGGGGGACGAAGAATTCACATGGGCTTATCTCCATTGTCCATTAGCTTTTGATCATACGATAAAAAATAAAAATAAAAACACATTGATTGTCCTCCGGTGGGTTATCCAGATCGTTGGATCAGAGGGGTTAACATATCAAATTCCTCTCTAGTGGTTGATTAGGCAAATGGCTGGAAGAGAACCAGTGATATACGACCTTGCTTTTATAAGGTTTGTCGATCAACGACTGTGTATATCCATTGGATTTGCACAGGTTTTGCACATCAATGATGTTCAACAACCACAAAGTGATATCAGAGCATTGGATCAACACGTCTCTATTCTACATGGATGGACTTCGCCCGGTTGAGGTAAGTAGGCCTTATCTTATTAAGATTTGTTTGCCCTTTCTGAAGTAGAGGAGGTTGCTCTGCTCTACATAATGAAGATGGTCCGAAGGAAGGACCCATGGAAGACTCCAAGAAAAGAGCCAAAACGGTTGCAAACACAGGAACTTCATGGCCCGACGACCAGTTGACCATTGCCATCAATTGGTCCGACAACCAGTCGAATATTCCCCCAGAACAGTCCCAACTCTCTGGATTATTTTGGGTCGATCTTGACAGGTCGCCTGACTGGTCAAAAATTGTCTAGTTCGTGACCGAACTCATTGGATTGTTTTGGCACCCGATCGACTAGTCGGGGCCCATGGCCGACCGGTCGACCCTTGCGTAGAACTGCGTGCCAACTTTCTATTTTGAACGAATTTTTCCCGTTTTTGCTTGGCTTTTCTTTCCTTTTGCAATTAGGACACCTAGGTGTGGACGCCAACCTTTCCACGCTTTCACCCTCCTTTCGAAAGGCGCGTGCGAATCGCCTTTTGCCACTGGCTCGCCTCTTTCTCGAGGGCTTTTTTATTGTCGTTTTATTGTTGGGTTAAGCTGAATGTGTTTGGATGAGTTTGTTTAAGACCAGAGTCGCCACTAGCCAATTACTTCGAATCTACAATCGGCTAGACCTCGTAAAAATGTTAGAGAAGAGAATCTGAAGATTCTCTTCCCTCTAAGATGACTCTTTTTTTATCTGCAGTCAGAGATTTGAGGTAAAAGATCACGATTACAGGGTGGAAAGGTGTTAAGCACCCACTCTGCCCGTACCGAGGTACGGCCTTTACTTCATAGAATCCAACTAATGCTTGAAAGTCTAAATTAATCCTCGTATATTCTCATGAAAGATATGATGCCTGAATGAGTCTGAATAGTAAGAGTTTCTGCTGGTCGTCATACATGCTCCTACAGCGAATATCCAAACAGCACAGTCCTAGAAAATATAGGAAACCCCGTTTCGACTTGGGTGAAGGTATTGTTAGAAAGCATTCAGGACTTGTACTTGGTGTGCTGCAAAGGCTTCACCAATCTTCTACAACTAGACTCACATGGTTTCAATAGCTTGGAGGTCCTTCGCATTTTCAGATGTAGCGAAATGGAATATCTCATTAGTGCTGCAGAAAGTGGGGCTCCTCCAAATGCATTGGAGAATCTGGAGGAGCTTGTCATCCTTAGGATGGAGAATTTGAAGATTTTCTATGATGGGCCCATCCCATCTGGGTTCCTTAGGAAACTAAGGGTCCTAGATGTCTCGAAGTGCAATAACTTCATCACCATCTTGTCACCTGATCTGCTGCGAAGAGTAGAAAGTCTGGAGAAGCTCAAAGTGCAAGACTGCCAAGAGCTGGAGGAGGTATTTCACTTCGAGGAGCCTTTAGGAGGGGAGTGCACCATGCCGCTGCTCCCGAGATTGAGAAAACTGAAATTGAAACATCTTCCGAAACTGAAAAGAATATGGAAAGGGGCTGTATCACCGGAAAGCCTTGGAAATCTAGAGGAGCTATACATTGAGAGATGCATGAGCTTAAGGTGTCTCTTCTCTGCTGTTCTTGCTCAAAACCTTCGACGACTGGAGGCACTTTGGATCGACGGTTGCAACGGGATGCAGAAAATGATCTCGGATGACGACCAAGTGCCACTGTCGCCTCTGATGTTCGAGAACCTACGAGTGATGTTTATATCTTCCTGCAATGGCCTCAAGAATCTCATACCAATGAGCTTAGCACGAGGTCTCCCAAAACTCGAAGAACTCTGCGTCCATTGCTGTGATGGAATGGAGGAGATTATTGCGAAGGAAGAAAGGGAAATGGTGATGGATGATTGTTCCATTTTCCCTCTTCTGAAGACTCTCCACCTGGTTAGCCTACCAAGGTTGAAGGCTTTATGTCAAAGGGAAGCTTTATTATTTCTCAACTGGCCATCTTTGGCTCGCGTGGAAGTAGGGGAATGTCCAAAGCTGAAGAGGCTTTGTATGGGCCTTCAAAGTGCTCCCAATCTCGAAGAAATCATCGGAGAAAGGGAATGGCTTCAAGGATTAGAGTGGGAAGAGGAAGCAAGTGTTGTCAGCTCACGCCTTGAGCCTCTGTTCAAGGCTCGCACAGGGCGAACCATTTTTAGGTAACATCATCTCCAACAATAGGGTCCGCGGCTTTCCCTTAGGTCAGATCCACTACAAAGCTTCATGGGTTACAATCTCATATTTTCCTTGGATCCCAATAATCTGACTGATCCAAAAACATTCAAGTCACATTATGTAAAATCATGCTTAAAACCTCTAAAATCGTGTCATAGAGCCCACCTGATTCTTTTATGGGCTTCATTCAAGTAAGTCACATTATGTAAAATCATGCTTAAAACCTCTAAAATCGTGTCATAGAGCCCACCTGATTCTTTTATGGGCTTCATTTTTGGCTGCCAAGGAGAACATGAGAAGGCACAACTGATTGGATGTCATGAACATGTCATGGTGGGCCGCAGTTAAGCTTAACCTCTTGAGCTTTTTAGTGGATCCAGTCTCCTCAGGAGTTTGTTATGCAGGGTCACAACCCAAGAATGGGACATTGAAAACCAAGGAGCAATGGTCAGGATTATCCTTTCAAAGCCATCATTGGGCCATAGTCTACTGAAAATTACTCAGGGAAGATGAACAATCACAACCATACCACCATCTCTACATCCCTAACTGATGACATTGGTAAAGTGCATGGTTTGGAAATGCTGACCCGGCTGCTGACTCTGTGCACTTGTTTTATGTCAATCTCTCTCTCTCTCTCTCTCTCTCTCTCTCTCTCTCTCTCTCTCACACACACACACACACACACACACACACACACACACTACATACACAGAGACATTTATTTGCAACCATGTTTCTAGTAATGCAAGTTTTGATGAAAAATCTCTGTTCTGCGCTGCATTTTTAGATTCTAATCTAATTTTTTAAGGTTTAAATGCACATCTGGATGCTGTAGCTGCGGCTTTTTTGCATGTGTTAGTCAGAATTTCTTTTACGTTGGCTTCAAACTTCTGTTTCATGCACAGAATTGTTATTCTTCCGATTGAATTTGTTCATGCTCTCTCGCCGATGGAGCTCTTCCAAGAAAATAGTCTCCCAACTTCTAAAATTAGAAATACGATAATATATTTTTTTGGCAAATCACCCTTCACAAATAGATACCTATTAAATTCTCCTCTCAAGCTTTCCAATTCTTCAATCACAAAGCTAATTCTCTAAATCCTTCCTCCTAACAAATTCTCTACATCATTGTTTTTAACTGCAAGTCTCATACATTCTCTTGTTAACTTCTACAGACCCGAATCGAGCTTGATGTCTATCTGACCTTTCAAATCCCTTCAATTAACTTAATTAAACCCATTAACAAAAATGTAAAAAATTCTGGTTTTTTTTTTTTTCTTTCTTTCTTTCTTGTTCTTTTTCTTCTTCCTAATGTTAACAACTGCTTGTTGTGATGATGGATTTCCTCGGGCCAAAACATACAAGAATGCCTACAAAGCCTACCATTCCACAATCCTATTCTTCCATTTCACAATCCAATTCGAAGGCTGAATGGAGCACTGAGCAATATGGATTCTTTATTGAGATACTAACGAAACGAGTGAGCAATCAAGGGCCGAATGGACAATTGTGGACCAACGATGCTTGGAGATCCATTCTAAGTGAATTCAATGAGAGATTTGGAGTACGGTTACAATTGCAACAAATAAAGAGTCGCCAACATTTGCTTAGACAGCAATACTTCATTTGTAAGGCTCTTCGCAGTCAGAGTGGATTTGGTTGGAATGATGAGTGGCACAAAGTAACCGCTGATAGACAAGCGTGGGATGATTATATCCAGGTACGTGCCATGTTACAAGTGTGTGTGTGTGTGTGTGTGTGTGTGTGTGTGTGTGTGTTCAATGAAAATATTAGAAGCCTAACTTTCATTTCTAACACAGGAACATCCTGATGCAAAGCCTTTCAGATGGATGAGATTTCCTTTCTACAATGAATTTGCTCGTTTATTTGAAGGTATTCTCATTATTTTAACCATAGTTCAGAAACTTAATTCCACTCGTTGTCTAGTTGGGTTCAGTCAACTCGAAGAATCGAGTGAGTCTTTAATCAATTCGACTTGATATTTTAACAATTAAACTTATAATATTCAATGCATTTAAAACTGTTGAAAAAGAAATAGATTAGTCAAAATACCTAAAACAACCACAACTGCCTGTGATCCAGGGCAGTTCGATAGATTAGGCTGGTTCTTCCAAACTCATCTATTGCATTTCTTTTCTTTAAAAACAAAAGCCAATTGACTGGGCCAGTGACTTGGTAGAGTCATGCTGAGTCAGCCAAGTTTCTGAGCTGACTCGATGAAGCTTGTTGAGATTCAACCTAGTCATGAGTTACCATGAGTGTCAACTCGAAATCTCATTGAGTCAAGTTGACTCGGCTGAGTTTTGAGTCGACCAACTGTTTTAGAACTATGATTTTAACTGATCGCGCACTTTTTAGTAAAAAAAAACTAATAGCATCTTTTCTGTAGGTAGCAATGTCGAAGGAAAATATGCTACTTCTAGCGTTCACCATGAGTACGGTGCAGGTGCAACTTGCACAACTCCAAAGACGAAGATTTTTTAACATAGCATGGACACAAAAGAATATGCTATTGTGCAATCAAACGCACGTCCGAAGGAAGAGAAGAACTTCCACGAAACAAAACAAAATAAAACAGAGGAAGAATATTTCACTTTTCAAAAATGCATGCAGGAGCTACAGAAGTTGGAAGCAGAGCTGACAATGGAAGAGATTGTGAAAGCAGTGTCCCTATTGAAAGATGAAAAGAATGCTATTGCATTTATAACTTTCAATGGACCTCTACGTTTGGGTTTTATACGATCCTTAATAAACAGTAATTAGTATTTAATATTCACACATTTTCATTGATTTTGTGTTTTGAGTTACTAAATTTTTTTTAATACTTATCTTATGATTATGAGGTGAAATTTCCACTATGTGAATATTATTTATGTTGTGGTTGAAAACCTCTTTTTGATGGAATTCTAGCCATCGCAGATATGTAAACTTGATTTTTGGCGATGAAATAAGGGATTCAAAGCCCTCCAAAACCCATTTAAATGTGCATGTAATCTGATTGTTGCTGGTTGTTTGTGTTGATCATAGTGTCTGGGCTTCGCTTGTTAACAACTACTAGTGAGTGGGACCCATAATTCTCCCCTTCCTTTTGTTGTTTGATTTTTGAAAGAGGACTGGTTGGAGAGTGATAATGGGATTCCCTTGGTATTTCTCTAACCTACCCTTTGACTTCTCCCCTATTAATTCTCCCTCTTTCCTTATGGAGAAGGCATTTATGGGAACGAGAGAGAGAGAGAGAGAGAGAGAGAGAGAGAGAGGGAGAGGAATTCACATGGGCTTATCTCCATTGTCCATTAGCTTTTGATCATATGATAAAAAAAAACATTGATTGTGCTCTGGTGGACTATCCCGATCGTTAAATTGGAGGGGTTGACATGTCCTATTGTAATACATTACAAATTTTAGTGTACAATTTTTTCTCTAAATCAGGGATGATCTGACCGTTGATCATCAATCCGCGCCTTGGATCTTTGATCCAAACCATCTATCCAAAATTTGAGATCATCTAATTGTTGGATCTTTGATACACACCTTGCATTCTTTTCTTTCTTTCTTTCTTTCTTTTTTTTTTTTATCCAAGCCATCTAAACTTAAAATTAACCAAAGGATCATTAAATGGACCGATAAAAAAGTAATCCGATAAAAAAGTAATCCGACAAACAGAACTTCTAAATAATAGAAGATGAGTCTTGATCCTTCGATCCATCTATTGATTATAGTTTGTTTTATTAGAATATCGCGAAATTGGTATTTGTTCATGTAAATCTTTGGATTAGAAGTACTAATTGCTTAATATTGATCTTGGTCTCATCCCTATGTTAATCCAAACCTACTATTCCTATGTAATCTGCAATATCTTGGTGGATTTCTCCTCACAGGTGGCAGCTTCACCTGCTCTTGTACCTATTCTTGTGGCTCAACTTCTACTTGTGTCTCACTTTTGTCGATTTCTACATCAATTATCACAAAGTTCTCTGTTTCCTTATATGTTCATCCTTACATAATAAGGAAACCTCGTCGAACGTGACATCCTGTGAAACTTAAACATAATGCGGAATAATCGGATCATCTATGCATCAACAATGGAGATTCCATACTGTAATCTGAAAGCCATACCTGATTGGGAAGACATTCCCGATTCCGCCGTGTTGCCGAGAAGAACTCTTGGTCTTCCGCACCTTACACCTTTAGGAGAACCTCTCAATAGGACTAAGGTTTTCTCTCGTGTGTTGGTGAGGGGACCAAGACATATATTTATAGGAAAGAGGGCCAGAGAAGCTTACCCATCACACTTCTCTCCTCTAGGGTCTCCACACCGTAGGTTTCCATATCTGGCTTAATAACCGCGTATAGGGAACATGGTTCAAGCGTCCTGCCCCAAACCTATTTGCAATGATCACAACTATAGTGGGGCCCACTGAATCGCTCAATCTGAATAATCCAACGGTCATGATCCAAACCGATGATCATGTGTGGCCCACCTAATGGAGTCTTACATTCTCCCACTTGGGCTACACTGATCTCTAAAAGAAAACAAAACATTTTATTTTATTTTGTGGAAAATAATTTCATAAAACGCATTTGTTTCAAAAGTTCCTAATGGGCGCCCTACTGATTTCAAAACAATACCGTTGGATAATTATGAGCAACGCTTGTCAAATCCGGTCCATCAAGACCACTGATATTGAACTGTGGTAGTCAGCACAACATTTAATATTTTTGAAGTGTGACGAATCACAATCACAGATACCAATAGCCTTAACGACATGGATCAATGATATGGGGTGTGGTATGAAGATTACACGTCTAAAGTGATCATACGTGTTTATCTTCAAGTGGTCCTACTGAACATGTCTCCAAGACACAAACCAAATTCTTGCCTGCTCAAAACTGAATGTGCACGCTGAAGGAGAAACAAGATATAAACTGAATAACAGAATCATCAAAAATGAGATCTCCAATGTCTATACCTGAATCAGATCAAACTGAAGCTCCCACTAATCCAATATTTCTTTGGGTCACCAAATCCCATGAAAGACAAATGTCTCAAAAGTTACGTGACAAACTGACCTTTAAGGAGTAGATCCATCCTCATCTGCTTCATGCAAATGAGTTCTATAGACATTAGACAATTCTGTACTGAATAAAACTTGCAGCCATAACGCCTCATACGTAGGCTAAGAGAAGCTACATATTCCACTTTCATCATAGATGAAGCAGTCAAATCATGTCACGTTTTTCATAGTATAATTTCATTATGAAAATGTAGCTCGCAATGGAACTCTCGCTGAAGGCAGCTAACAAAATCTGCACTTGTATATCTAACCAGCTCTAAATGGTCAGACCTTCTATATGTGAGTGCAAAGTCCTTTGTCCTTTACAGGTAGCGCAATGCTTTCTTAACTATTCAATGGTTCATACTTGGATTGTTAAGGTACCTACTCAACATTCCAACCACAAAAGCAATATCCGGACGCGTACAGACCTGAGCATACATGATGCTCCCTACTACCGACGCATATGGAATAACTTTCATCTTGTCCTTCTCTAGGTCATTCTTAGGACACTGAAATTGACCAAATTTGTCACCTTTTACAATAGGTGCTTAGCTAGGAGCACAACCTTGCATGCCAAACCTTTCGAGAACCCTTATCAATATAGGCCCTCTGCGACAAGCCAAGTAATCCACGTGATCTGTCCCGACTAATCTGAATGCTGATGACAAAGGAAGTACCACCAAGATCTTTCATCTCAAAATTTTGAGATAGAAATTTCTTAGTCTCACGCAACAATCCAATATCATTACTGGCTAATAAAATGTCGTCAACATACAAGACCAAAATGATAAACTTACTCCAACTGATTTTCATATATATACACTCATCCGCAGTGTTTTCAATGAAATCATATGAGGAAACAACTTCATGAAACTTTAGGTACCATTGTCGTGATGTCTGTTTCAACCCATAAATGGACTTCTTAAGTTTGCAGACCAGATGTTCTGAGCCTTTGGCTTTAAAACCTTCTGACTACAACATATATATGTTCTCCATTAGATCTCCATTGAGAAACGCAGTTTTCACGTCCATTTGATGTAGCTCCAAAACCATATGAGCCACAAGAGCCATAATGATCCTAAAGGAGTCTTTCTTAGATACAGGTGAGAAAGTCTCCTTAAAGTCAATGCCCTCACGCTGAGTGAAATCATTTGCAACTAGCCTGGCTTTATACCTTTCGATATTGCCCTTAGAGTCCCGTTTGGTTTTAAATACCCATTTACAACCAATCGGCCTAATCCCTTCAGGCAATTCAACAAGGTCCCAAACTTTGTTGTCCTTCATGGATTTCAATTCATCCTTCATGGATTACAATTAATCCTTCATGGCATCGAACCAATGAGAAGAATCCACACTTTGTTCGACCTGTGAAAGGGATACAGGATCCTTTTCAACCCCAATGTCAAACTCATGCTCCTGCAAATAGATGATGTAATTATCTGGTATTGCAGATCTTCTCTCTCTATGTGATCGTCTTAATGGCTCATTATTCTGAATTGGGTTTTCCATTTCCTCATCAATGGGTTGTATTTAAGGTTATGCATGGTCGTCCATAGGGATCTCAAGGTCCACTGCTGGACGGACAACCATGCTACTCTGAATGATTGTGGTGGGAATCACAATCCGCTCTTCCTCAAATACAATATCTCTTAAATTTGTGCTCCCACTATCTTCAGTGTTCTCAATAAACCTAGCATTCGCAGTCTCAATGACTCTCATGGAATATGATGGACAATAAAATCTGAATCCTTTTGATCTTTCTGGGTATCCAATAAGGAAGCAACTAACAGTTCTAGGGTCAAGTTTTCTTTCATGTGGGTTATATGGTTTGACTTCTGCAGGACAACCCCATACACGAAAATATCGTAGACTAAGCTTTCGCCCTGTCCACAATTCATATGGAGTTTTCATTACAGCGTTAGGCTGATTGCCACCCGCAGGACCCGTAGAACTTTTGCCTGAAGTGTGCTTTCTTTTCTTATTCCCTTTTCGTCCTTGACCAGATGTCACTAGGTGTGCACTTTGTGTCTTGCTCGACCTTCTGAGTCTCTCTTCCTCCTGAACGTACTGAGATATCAGTTCGTTCAATGTCCACTTTTTCTTTTTGAGTATTACAGCTGATTTGGAATTGACTGAATTGTGGAGGGAGGGAGTTCAGAACCAAGAAAATCATGAGTTCATCCTCAATCTTAAGGTCTAATGCGCGGATTTTAGCCACCACATCAGACAATCCACCAATGTACTCCCTGATATTTCCTTGACCGTTATAGGTGGCTTGAGTCAATTTATGTAAAAGTGAACTCAGCTCAACTTTATCCAATTTCTGAAATCGTTTTTCTATTTCAGTCAAGAAATCTTTAGCTTTCTCAGTGTCGGGCATGACACCCTGCATGGTCTCAGGAATCGAGTTCTTTATGATCTTGAGACACATCTTATTTGACTTGGTCCAGGCCTTATAGTGAGCCTTTGCTGAATCCGTACTAGAATCAGTTGGAGTAGGAGGCTCTACTTCCTCCAGAGCCAAGTCCAAGTCCATGCAACCTAGGACTATTTCAACGGACGACTTCCATTTAGAATAGTTGGACCCAGTAAGCAAAGGTATGGAATTGAATTGTGTTGGAATATTGGAAACAGTCATAACTGGACATTCAAAGCATAAAACTCACATTAATAATCAAGTCCCTTATAACAATGCATGAACATAAACCACAAATATCATGCATGTATATTCATTCGATTGATTTGGGCCTTCAATCAAATGACCCAGAATGATGATGGGCCATAATCATCAAAATCTGGCAAGAGCCCAGTATATCATCACAATTCCTCCTTTGGGCGAAATTATAACATACAGGAGGCTCTACTGAACATGAAGCTGATCTATGCTAGTGAAATAAATCTAAGACGTCCATCACCTTTGGGTGAAATGAATCTCTCATACCTATATCACCATCACCAATCACTTCATCCCGCTCACACCTAGCCAAACGATGATACTTCTTTGTTCTGACCATCGCTCGCCTGGGTATGAACGCAACTGAATGCAATCCTATAATGGAGGGTTACTGAATTCCAAGTACAGAAATCTAGAAGTAGAAATCTTTGCCAATTAAGGTCACTTTGGTGGCTAACACAATAAGCTCCAATCCCCACTCTTAGACTCAAGGATTGCTTAATGGTCTTGCCCACAACAGACCATACTGCAAAAGTTCTGATTTGGCCGAAAACACGGCTGATGTTGGTCGCCCATAGGCTTAAACAACTTTAACTGAATGATGGTTGGATTATATTTAATGGTTGACCCTGAATATCAACCATGAAAAATGGGTAATGGCTCTATTTTAGACCAAATTTGAACTTAATAGTTATAACCAAGATGATTTGATTACCTAGGCCATCCACAAAGTAAAACTCACCAACCATAAACATATATTAGGTTTTATTTGAATCTAAAAGACAGCCCAGGTATACCAACACAATGGTTTACTTCATCTTGAACAATGGGCCCAAGTACCTAAAGTGGGCCCCTCAAAGTCCAAAAGAAGTAATAAGACACCATGTCTCACGGGTTAGGCCTACAATGAAGGCCCAGACCAGGGCCCAAAAGTATGCCAACTCTGCTGGAAACAGACCCAAAACCTGTTGGAAACAGGCTCAAAAGAGAGTCCATATGCTGGATCAAATATACAGGCCCAACGGCCCAATGAAAATCACTTGGAAATCCAACCCATTTCATCTGATTTACTTGGCCCATCCATTAAGTAAAACATACCAACCATCAATTATATATATATATATATGGCTTTTACTTGTACTGGAAAGATGACCCAAGTATACACAATTTAAATGGTTAAGATCAACAAGCCCAAGTTAACTAAAGCGGGCCGCCAGGGCCTAGAAGTAGGGCCTGAGAACTGCCCAAACTGACCTCCCAAAAACTGGCCCATAGCTTGCTGGAAACAGGCTCAAAACCATTCAACAAGTGGGCCCAAAATGGTCGTCAAAGTGGACCCTAAAATTGGGCTCGGGCCGAGCTGGCGGCCCTTGATCATTTGGACTGGGCCTATCGGGCTTGTCCTATTAGACCGATCCTGCCGGGCCTGTCCACTGGATTGGACCAAGGTGGGCTTGGCCTACTAGACTGGCTCTACCGGGCCTGTCCATTGGACTGGACCAAGGCCCAGCCCGAAGTCTAATCCCCAAAAAAAAAAAGACAAGGCTGTAAGCCCAAAAAAAAAACTGCCTGTACTCGTCCAGCACTCAACGCATGTTGAGTGCTGAAAACCCTAGCCGCCACCATCTTGATCTCTACCATGACAGCCATGGCTATCACAGATCTGGGCACCCCAAATCCGGCGACTCCTCCCGGCCAAAACCCTAGCCGCGTCCAGCAACTGGATGAAAAAAGGCCACTGTCTTCTCCATCAGCGCCGACAACGGCGCTGCGGACGCAGCACAGGGCAACTGTAAGGGTCCACCGTCGCCAGGAGGTTTGCCGCTGGAGTGGCAGCCATTAATGGCTGCTCGCAAATCCTCTGCCTTCTTTATTGCGGCCAACACCGTTGCCGCTGCACCACCGGCGACCGATCATCGGCATTAATGGTGAAACATGGCTGCTGTGGCTGGCGCTGAAGGAGATCTTTGGACATTACCAAATCCAGAAACCCCTGCATCAGAAAACCCTAGCCGCCGACCGGCTTCCTCTTCCACAGCCCCTGTATAGCAGCAGCCGCCACCGCCAACACTTCCTACCATCAGCAGCAATCCGAGCCCTCTTCCACCCTCGAATCTCCATCAGCGGCGAAGACCGCTGACTTCCAGCGCAGCCGTTTGCCAGATCCGGCTGCCGCACGAGAGATGGACTAACGGAGAAGGAGATCACCGTTCGGATCATGATCTGCCTCCGTCCTTCCTCATCTGCCATACAGAGGTGGGTTTCCAGCGGAGGGTTCTGATCGCTGTCGGTTCACAGATGAGGATGGGCAGCGGTGTCGCGGCCGTTAGCCATTGCGACTGGCGGCGGCGCAAAACGATGGTCGGCAGCCATGGGTGAAGATCGCAGCTGCCGATCTCCCTGGCCGATGAGATCGCTTCCTCTTTTTTTTTTTTTTTTTTAATCTGAATGGGAGGCCAATCTAAAAAACCGCCGACCCCTAATCGCAGCTGCTGCCGCTATCGGCAGCCATCGACGATTAGCAACCCTTCCTCCGCTGTTTGGTAGATCTAATGTGGACAGCGTTACATGATTGCTGCCCCTTTCATCAACGGCCATGGGTGCGGACGATCAAGAAGATGAACCCATTGTCAGATCTGATTGTAAGGCAGACCACCAAAACTCGATGGATAAATCTGACCCTATGGATTTTCAAGATTTTACCAAAATCATTATGAAAAATCCACCAAAATTGATGCATAGGTGTCTCTGATACCAACTGTGAAACTTAAACATAATGCGGAATAATCGGATCATCTATGCATCAACAATGGAGATTCCATACTGTAATCTGAAAGCCATACCTGATTGGGAAGACATTCCCGATGCCGCCGTGTTGCCGAGAAGAACTCTTGGTCTTCCGCACCTTACACCTTTAGGAGAACCTCTCAATGGGACTAGGGTTTCTCTCGTGTGTTGGTGAGGGGACCAAGACATATATTTATAAGAAAGAGGGCCAGAGAAGCTTACCCATCACACTTCTCTCCTCTAGGGTCTCCACACCGTAGGTTTCCATATCTGGCTTAATAACCGCGTATAGGGAACACGGTTCAAGCGTCCCGCCCCAAACCTATTTGCAATTATCACAACTATAGTGGGGCCCACTGAATCGCTCAATCTGAATAATCCAACGGTCATGATCCAAACCGATGATCATGTGTGGCCCACCTAATGGAGTCTTCCATTCTCCCCTATTAATTCTCCCTCTTTCCTTATGGAGAAGGCATTTATGGGAACGAGAGAGAGAGAGAGAGGGAGGGAGAGAGAGGGAGAGGAATTCACATGGGCTTATCTCCATTGTCCATTAGCTTTTGATCATATGATAAAAAAAAACATTGATTGTGCTCTGGTGGACTATCTCGATCGTTAAATTGGAGGGGTTGACATGTCCTATTGTAATACATTACAAATTTTAGTGTACAATTTTTTTCTCTAAATCAGGGATGATCTGACCGTTGATCATCAATCCGCGCCTTGGATCTTTGATCCAAACCATCTATCCAAAATTTGAGATCATCTAATTGTTGGATCTTTGATACACACCTTGCATTCTTTTCTTTCTTTCTTTTTTTTTTTTTTTTTTTTTTTATCCAAGCCATCTAAACTTAAAATTAACCAAAGGATCATTAAATGAACCGATAAAAAAGTAATCCAACAAACAAAACTTCTAAATAATAGAAGATGAGTCTTGATCCTTCGATCCATCTATTGATTATAGTTTGTTTTATTAGAATATCGCGAAATTGGTATTTGTTCATATAAATCTTTGGATTAGAAGTACTAATTGCTTAATATTGATCTTGGTCTCATCCCTATGTTAATCCAAACCTACTATTCCTATGTAATCTGCAATATCTTGGTGGATTTCTCCTCACAGGTGGCAGCTTCACCTGCTCTTGTACCTATTCTTGTGGCTTAACTTCTACTTGTGTCTCACTTTTGTCGATTTCTACATCAATTATCACAAAGTTCTCTGTTTCCTTATATGTTCATCCTTACATAATAAGGAAACCTCGTCGAACGTGACATCCCGTCTAATTATGATTTTCCGTTTGGCCTGGTCATATAGCCCGTATCGCTTCACACCATCACCATATCCAATAAAGGTGCACTTCTTTTCCATTTGGTCCAACTTATGTCCCTTAACTATCGATACATAAAAGTAAGCATCACAACCAAATACTCGTATTTTTGAGTAGTCTACTTCGTGACCACTCCACATTTCCTCTGAAATTTTATAATCAATGGCCTTAGACGAGGACCGATTCACTAAATAACACGTCGTATTCATAGCCTCAGTCCATAGCTCCTTGTTGAATGCAGCATTACTTAACATGCTTTGGGCTCTCTCCAAGAGAGTCTGATTCATTCGTTCCGCCACACCATTATGGTCTGGTGCATGTCTTATTGTATTGTGCCTCACGATCCCTTCATCTTTACAAAATTAGTTAAATTCCTTAAAAGTGAATTCTCCACCATTGGTTGTCCTTAATACTTTTAATTTTCACCGTCACTTTTCACATCTTAAAAGTGGTGAAAACATTGAATTTATGCTTTATGAAATAAACCCAAACTTTTTTAGAGGAATTGTTTATAAATATAGCAAAATATAACGACCCTCCTCTAGAAACCACGGGCGATGGGCCCCATACATCTTAATGCAAATAATTAAGTACGCCCTTACATATTTTTCAAATTTAAAAGACAACCATGACTGGTTACCATATATGCAATACTCACATATATTAAAATTAGCATGTTTAAATGTAGGAATTAAACAACGATTAGAAAGTACCTTTATATCGTGCTCGCTCATGTGGCTTAGGTGCACATGCCACAAACGGGCTGATGTGGACTTCACTATAGGCACTGCTGCTCCACCCAGTACGATATTCCCAATCAGCTTGTAGAGGTCACTGCTCTGCTGTGCTTTCATCACAATGAGTGCTCTCTTTGAAACCTTCAGAACAAGATCAAATCCAGTGAACTTGCACCCAAGTGCCTCAAAAGCTCTTAGAGATATCGGATTCTTCTTTAGGTCAGGAACGTGTCTCACGTTCGTTAGGATACGCTCCATCCCATCAAACATCTTAATGCATACCAATCCGATCCAAACCACCTTATAGGCAAAATCATTGCTCATAAACACATTGTCACCATCGTACTCACTGTAACTAGTGAACCAACTCCGATGAGAGTTTACGTGGTATGAAGCCATCGAATCTAAAATCCACTCGTTGCTAAGATACCCAAGTTTGGATGTAGTCAATACGTCACACACACCCGCCCCCTCCTTGGATTCCATTGTGTTTTCCTCCCTCGGTGAATCATCTAACTTCTCACCTTTCTGGCTTTTAGGATTTCGACAATCCTTCTTACCACAATTCCAGCACTTCATCTCGCCATTACCCTTAGTTTTGGATTTCGATCACGAATTCCCATTCTCCCGTTTAGAATTTCTTCCCCTTACAACCAACGCGTTCGTAGAGGTACCTTCATCTTCATTCTTCTTTCTCAACTGCTCCGACTAAAAGGTTGAGATAACGGTCTCAACGTTTATAGCCCCCCTACTGTGGCACAGAGTAACTACAAAATTCTTGTAGAACTCCGGAAAAGAATTCAACAGAATTAAGGCCTGGTTTTCTTCGTCGATCTTCACTTTTACATTTATCAATTTGCAAGGTATTTTGTTGAAGTTACTGATGTGTTCATCGAGATCATCCCCTTCTGACATCTTCAGATTGTAAAATTGTTTCTTCAGAAACAGAAAGTTGGTGAGCTACCTCATCATGTAGAGGCTCTCCAACTTTGTCCACAATCTTGTGATAGTCTTCTCGTATAGGACATTATAGAGGACCTCATTGACCAAACACAATTGAATCGCACTAATAGCCCTCTGATGAAGTTCTTCACACTCTTCTTCCTTCATAACTTTAGGACGGTTCGCTTTTCCAAAGATCACATGTTATAACCCTTGATGAACTAGAAGGGCTTTGATCTTAACCCTCCACAATTCAAAATTATTTTTACCTATAAATTTTTCTATCTCGAATTTAACATTTGTTCCTTCCGAAGTCATGTCTCATATTCAATTTCGAATCCCAACATATTTATCTGATACCACTTGTTGAGAGCCGTAGAAGCAAACACTAAGAATAATCACACAAAGGAAAAACAAGAACAATCTAAGCAATCACAGAGAACATAACGATTTACATGGAAAAACCCTTGCGGGAAAAAAAAATCATAACAAAAAGCAACAATATCCACTATGAAAAGGAAATCAGAAGAGATGGAATCAACTTATAGATGCAACAAACCTAGTTTCCTCCCTTTTAAACCCTACAAATGATTTAGCTCTGCTTGTTTTCACCCTAATCCTGTATGACACCCATATAAATAGTGTTACTCTCAAAACATAAAATAAATCGTGCAATTATACAAAACGGCGTGCACCGACGTCGATTGTTACACTTCAATCGATCGAGTGCCATCGAACAATTGTCGATCAATCGAGGATCCATGTTCGATCGACCGAACATGGCCAAAACGATCTAGCGAGTAAACTAAAAAATTAGGGGCAATTTCGATCAATTGACCAGTATGTTGATAGATCGAACTCCCCTATTTCAACACAAATTAAAGACACCAGTTTTCAACAAAATGACCCCCGGATAATGATTTATGACTTCGATTGTCTAGAGGGAGCTAGATGGAAAAATGGGGAATCTCTTCTTTTTCACTATTAGGTATTTCTCTCGAAATTGGATACCCAGAATGCGTCCCTTTTTTTTATATATATAAAGGAATGATTGGGAGAGTTCAGATGAGTTAGATACTATCTCATCTTATCCCATCTCTCATTCTTCACAATCGTATTTATGTTGAATTTTATATTCAACTTCGAAATATGAATAATACAGTAGAGAGATTAATTAGAAGGAAACTTGTGTAGGTCCATCTACTAGTGATTGCTCACAAGTGAGTCCCATGGACCATATCCAACAAGTAGCACATAGGCCAGTTGTTTTGTCAGCCAAGGGGCAATAGCATAGCCAGTCAATTGCTTTGCTACCTCACAAAGCAACCTAGGTGGCTAAATGTTATTGGGATTGTGCCCTAAAAAATCAATGTTCATGCATTTTAGACTTGACTTATTAATGATAAATTCACTAATTATCCTCACTGATGATTGAGACATTTGTTTATGTTGGACTAGTCTAAGTGTGCACATGTTTATGGTTATGCACAAAATTGGGCCTCATCAGAGACATAAACTAACTCTTAATAAAGACGTCAAGACCTGAGAATAGGCATGCATGATCATAGTTGGCACATAATATTCCATACCACGCTTCCATTCTCATAAATCTAGATTGTTGAGGTCATTGACATGTGTGTTCATGCCCGTGTTGGGTTTGTCCCACATCGGCTAGAGGATGGAGAGATTGCTGGGCTACATATTGGGAAGAGTCCCCTCAATAATGACTAACCATTTTGAGGTGGAACTGGCCCAACAAGTGGTATCAGAGCTAGCCTGGCCAAGCTAGGTTGTGGTGGTGCCCACGCTTAAGCTCGTGAGTGGGGGCAATGCTTGAGAGCCCAGGGAGGGCAGTGCTCGGGAGCCCCTATCAGCCCACACCCAGAGCCCACGAGCGAGGGGGGCAGTACCCGAGAGCCCCAAGAGGGCAGTGCTTGGGAGCCCTTATCCGGGGGGGGGGGGGGGGGGGGGGGGGGGGGGGGGGGGGATAGGAAGCTTATTGGAAGAGGAGGCTTTGCTCGCGAAGGTGATTCACGGTGCAACGACGTCTCGTCTCTTTAACGTCCTCGTGCTTGGGTGAGATCTCTCAGTTTCTAGTCCTTTTATTATTTATCCATTCTTACGTTGGTGAAGAAGGTTTGATCCAAGTGGTGTGTACTTGTGATCGAGGTTGTAACAATTCTACTTCATAGTGAATGGTTGATCTAGACGAGGTCCCGTGGTTTTTACCTCTTTGAATGTTTTCCACGTAAAAATTTCTTGCTCGTGTGGTTGATGATTTGATTTAGTTTATTACTTTATCATAACCCATAATTCTAGTAGTTTGGGGGGTGAGATCCTAAAGTTTTGTGAAACACACTCAACAAAAGTGGTATCAGAGAGTTCAAGTTGTTTGAACGGAAGTGGGATCTATTCTAAATTATGGAAGGTTGCTCATCAAGGATGATTAGTCTCAATGGATCCAACTGGGCCATATGGAAGGCTAAGATGGAGGACTTGCTTTATCGCAAGGACTTGTATGCTCCAATCGTAGGCATATCAGCGAAAATAAAAGATATGCTAGATGATGATTGGAAGAAGTTGGACCGGAAGGCGGTGGGGTTCAGTAGACAATGGTTGGATGATTCGGTATTCCACCATGTGTCTACGGAGACCTCAACCGCTAGCTTACGACAGAAATTGAAAGGGCTGTACGAGAGGAAGACGGTCGGCAACAAGATATTTCCGATTAAAAGACTTGTAAATCTCAAGCTCAAGGATAATGGTTCTGTGGCTGAGTATATGAATGAAGTCAGCAATATTGTGAACTAGCTTTCTGCTATGAAGATGGTCCTGGATGATGAACTACAAGCTTTGCTATTGCTTAGCTCATTACCTGATAGTTGAGAGACACTGTGGTGTCTCTAAGTAACTCATGCTAGACGGAAATATGTTCAGGGAACAGGTAACAAGTTGTCTCTTTAATGAGGAGACAACGAGAAAGTCTCGAGGGTCTACGCAGTAAGAGGCCCTTGTGACACAGGCTCAGAGGAGAGGAAAGAACAGAAAGGGCGAGAAAGCCCGGGATAAATCCAGAGGCAGGTCTAATGTTAGGAGAGATGTTGAATGTTGGAACTGTGGCAAGAAGGGCTATTATAAAAGTGAATGTCACAAGAAAAAAGATCAGAAAGGAAAAAAGGAAGGAAAAAAGGTGATGAATTAGATTCTACTGCGGTCGCCTCATATGGTGACGTTGTGGTCATTCTCTCATCAGATCACGATGTTTGTCTTATGGCTATGAATCAGGACACCGATTGGGTAGTCGATTCGCGAGCTTCGTTTCATGCAACTCCAAGAAGGGATTTCTTCACAAGCTACAAGCAAGACAGCTATGATACAGTGAAGATGGGGAACTCTGGAGTATCTCAGATTGTGGGAGTTGGTGATATTTGTGTGAGGACCGATGTATGCTGCATATTGGTTTTAAAAGATATGAGACATATTCCAGACATTCGCCTCAACTTGATGTCGATGGGAAGGTTGGATGTAGCCGGCTATGAGAGTCAGTTTGTTGGTGGGCCCTGAAATCACATCAAGGGGTCGATGATCGCAGCAAGAGGGAAGATGTGTTGTACCCTATACAAGACATGTGTCAGCATATGCAAGGGTGGGTTGAACGCAGCAGAAGATTAAGTGATAGACATGTGGCACAGACGACTCGGCCACATAAGCGAGAAAGGACTTCAAGTACTACTAACAAAGAAGCACCTCCTTCTAGAGTTGGCAGGTACACCTCTTAAAACTTGTATTGATTGTTTATCAGGGAAATAACATAGAGTTTTATTTACAAAGATTGCTTCTTATGTTAAGAAAATACATACATTAGATTTAGTTTATTCTGATGTTTATGGTCCACCTGAGGTTTGGATCTTCTTAGGGTTTGGTATCACATCTTAAAATGGGCTGTAGAAACAAAAGGATGGTGTGGATATACAAGAAATACATCAAGATGGGCCCCACATAATTAGGGTAACACCTACTAAGTTGTTCCCCGGTTATAGGCTAGCTAATTCGCTCTCGGTGGGGATTGGGTACCATTCTCAGACCCCGTTGGAGATGGACGGTCCTATAAGGGGTTGTGGGGCATGTTTATGTTTTATCCACACCGTCCATCCACTTTTCCATACCATTCTAGGGCATATATAAAAAAACGAGGTAAATATTGTAAGGCTCAAGTGGGCCACACTACAGAAAACATGAAAATTGGGTGCCAACCGTTGAAAACTTCTTGGGGCCATAAAAGGCTCTAATCAAGCTGAGATTCGTGTTTTCACTTCATCCAGGTCTATGTGACCTAATCAAGATGATAAATAAACATTACAATAGTCCTATAAATTTTTTAATGGTGAGTGTTCAATCACCACTGCTTTTTGTGGTGTGGTCCACTTGAGCTTTGGATGTGCCTCATTTTTGGGCTCATGCTCGAGATTGATATGAAAAAGTTGATGGACTTTGTGGATCTAACACATAAATCATGATGGGGCTCAAAGAAGTTTCATATGTTAAAAGTTGGTTTGTGTATTACAAAATCTATTTGGTAGAGAAAATCTCCCTAGTGATGTGGGCAATTGTGGAAGCAAAAATTTTTCTTTTTCTTTTTTCTAAGGGCTTGTTTGGATTTGCAGAAAGGATGGGATAGGAAATTATATTTATCGAGAAACCTTATTTCCAAGAAAGTATGGAAAAATAAATTTTATTTCTTGTGTTTGTTTATCAACAACATTTTTTTGAAAAAAATGTGGTCTATTTTTAAATTATTGTTTGGTAAAATAAAATTTTCTTGAGTTTTTTTTTCGTTGCAACTTTAAGTCTCAAAGTATTAGAATGTAATTCCAGTCCCATTTTAAGGGTACTTGATCAACAACTTAAACGAAATATCAACATCCACATACAAACCTTTGTTCATCTTGTCAACCCAATTTCTTGTGTACATGCCCATTTAAGCTGTGGAATGGACTTTTGTTTTATTTTCTTGTGACAATGCCTAACATTAAGGGATAATCTTGATGGACATCACTTAATGAAAGTTATCTAGCCCTTTATTTCAGTGACAGCGGGTTATGTGCATCATGGTCTCACTCAAGATATGAAGCCTTGACCATGGACCTACCTTAATGTTTGTATTCTCTATACATGCCATCCATCCATTTGAATATATTATTTTAGGGCATAGTGAAAAAATGAAACAGATTTAGATCTCAGGTGGACCATAGCATAGGAAACAGTGGTGAATGACCCATGGATCTGCTTCATTTTTGAGTTTATGCACTAAAATGATATGAATAAATGGATGAACAGCATAGATTAGGATACATAAATCAAGGTGGGGCTATGGTAAGGGCTACGCTGTCTTGGGTAAGGCCAGTCCGCGCCTAATCCACTCCCAGAAAATGGGTGGGTGCTATGGTGGGAGAGGGACGGTCCTGTGAGAGGCTATGTGGGCCCACTGTGATGTACATGTTTTATTCATTCCATCCATTCATTTTGAAAATCTATCTTAGGTGATGATCTAAAAAATGAGGCAGATTGAATTCATGTGAACCACACCACATGAAACAGTGGGGATTGAATACCTACTACCCAAAGCCTCTTGGAGCTTACAAAAGTTTTAAATCAAGCTGGCATTTATGTTTTACCTTTATCCAGGTCTATGTGAACAGATTAGATGGAAAATAAACATCACAGTGGGCCTAGGAAGGCTTCAACAGTGGGGTTATTGTCACCATTGCTTCCTGTGGTGTGGTCCACTAGAGCCTTCAATCTGCCTACTTTTTGGGTCTACGTCCTTAAATAATCTTTCAAAATGTATAGGCGGTTTGGATAAAATAAAAATATCATGGTAGGTCCTAAAGCCCCTGACAGGACCGTCCATCTCTAGTCAGTCCTGCTGGGAGTGGTACCCAATTCGTGCCTCCGAGAAAAACGTGGGAAAGGAAATCGGCTTTCTTAGGAGTACATGTGAGAAAATAAAAGAGTAATTTTGAAGGAAAATTAACTGCGTTGGAAATTAGATGAAGCACTTTTCATATTTGGCATTAATTAATAACACTTAAATGGCACCACTAACGAACAGGCCCTAAGTCAAGCTTGGATCATGCTAATATTTGGGTTTTGGGTTCATCTCATACTCACCTTAGGAATGGGTTGAGTGTCATATAAACATCATTATGTGTCCCACCAAGCTTTCAATGGTCGGAAGTAGTTAGGGCTCTGTGGGCCTCACCATCATGTATGTGTTTTATCTACACTTTCCATCCATTTTAACATATCATTTTAAAGCACGATCCCCAAAAGGAGGTAGATCCAAGGCTCAAGTGGGCCACAATGCAGAAGCAATGGTGATAATGATGCTACACCGTGGAAACCTTCCTAGGGCTCACCGTGATGTTTTTTTACCATCCAACTTGTTCATAAGGTCGCGTAGACCTGCATGAAGGGAAAACACAAATATCATCTTGATCAAAAACTTTTGTAACCTCCGAAATTTTTCAACAGTAGACATTCAATTCCCACCGCTTCCTATGTGTGGCTTACTTGAGCTTTGGATTTACCTCATTTTTGGGCTCATGCCTAAAACACATACACTACATAGGGCCACATGGTCGGACGCAATTGCCGTCCTCAATGATAGGCGTCCCATCCCACTTCTTCTTGTTGTGGGGCCACTTGATTTTGTGAATCACCTTGATTTTAGGCTCACTAGCGAAAGTGATGGATGCAGTGGATGTGGGATAAAAAAATGATGGTTGGCCTGCAATCCGAGAAGCTTCAATGTACCTTCGTGCTTTTCAAAAAGCGTCAGAAGACAACGAGCTTGGAAAAGCCCTCGAAAGGGATTGACGAATGGAAGCCTTTGAAAGCAAAGCAGCCCGCCGCACCTGAAGAAGGAAAGCAAAAAATAAAAAAGTTATCCCTTTTGGGTGCAGCCCGCCGCACCTGAAGAAGGAAAGGAAAAAATAAAAAAAAGTTATCCCTATTGGGTGAGTAGTTATTTCATACTCTGATAGAACGTGATGTTGATACTCATGAACAAAATCTGATTGATTGATCAATAATAACCGTTGGTTTCGTATCCTCGTCTGTGACGTATTATAATATTTTTCAATTTTGTCTCTCCGATAAATCCCCACCATGATGGTCAGATAATCAAATAATCACAAATATTGGTTTGTCTTACATTTAAGGTGGGACGGACAATTGGACAAGCTAATTTAAAATATTTACAGGCGAAGTATGCAATTTCCAAGTAACTTCTAAGTGGATTGGGCATTACTCGGCCAGTACCTAGCTAGTAACATACAGGGGCTCTGTCCATTCATTTTTTCGATATCTGGCTCAAGTGGACTACACCACCGGAGCCAGGGTGATAATGACGGGCGCGGATCAGCTAGTCCCACTGGGACTAGCATAATGGGTGGTTTCAATTCTCCGTGGGCCCCACCTTGATGTATGTGTTTTATCCACCCCGTCCATCCATTTTTCCATCTAAAAAATGAGATAGATACAAATCTCACGTGGACCACACCACAGGAAAACAGTGGGGATTGACGCTTAAGGTTGAAAACTTTTTGAGGGCCATAGAAGTTTGGTATCAAGCTGGTATTTGTTTTTTCCCTTCATCTAGATCTATGTGGCCTTATCAAGAGGTTGGATGGAAAATAAACATTACAGTGGGCCATAGGAAGATTTGAATGGTGGAAGTTCAATCACCACTGTTTTCCTGTGGTGTGGTCCACCTGAGATTTGGATCTGTCTCATTTTTGGAATCGTGCCTTAAAATAAGATGGAAAAATGAATGGGGCGTGAATAAAATACATACACCATGGTGGGCCTACAGAGATTTGAAACCACCCCTTATGCTAGCTGATCCGCGCCCGATAATGACGCCTGCCATTGAAACCTTTCCAGGGCCCACCGACCACCGTAATGGTTACTTGGCCTCAAACCTGTTCTTAAGGTCACATTGATCTAAGTAAACTTTGGATATGCTTCATTTTTGCCTCAATCCATAAAATTACATGGTAAAATGGATGGACAGAGTGGATAAATTGCATAAATCATGGTGGGCCCCACACAGTTTACACGCAATTCCCTTCCGTCTTTTTTACTGTTGACCCGCGTCTCGTGGACGCTTGTATCCTCTGCACAAATCGGATTGCGTTCGCTCTTATCTTATTGAGTAAACTCAGTTGGGCCCACTGTAAATGTATGTAGTTTATTTACACCGTCCATCCTCTTTTCCAGATCATTTAATGGGTTGAAACCAAAACTGAAGCATATCCAAAACTCAAGTGGACCATACCACAAGAAACAGTAGTTATAATGATATCCACCGTTGAAACCTTTCTAATGCCCTTAGTGATGTTTACTTGTCATCCACCCTGTTCATAAGATCACATAGGCATTGATGAAGGGAAAAAACAAATATCAGCTTGATCCAAAACTTCCGCAGCCTCTAAGAATTTTTCAATGGTACAGGTTTAATTCACATTGTTTTCTATCATGTGGTCCACTTAAGATTTTTATATGCTTCATTTTTTCTCAAAACATAAAATTATCTGTTAAAATGAATGAAAGGGGGGGATGAAATACATAAATCATGATGGACCCGCAGAGTTTATTCAGTACGCAATCCGCTTCCTCCTCTGCAAAGCTTCGTAGAAAGATGAGCTATATGATACTCCGGCTGTGTATGACACTAATACACGCGCCGTGTATTAAATAAATAAAACCGACCATATCGTACAGCCTATTGTTTGTAGAAATAGGTCACCGTACACCATGATACCACTAAACCAATAGTCTGGATTAGAAAAAAATTGACACTCAAAGATTCGTGCTTAAGGGAGATTAAACCAACAGACGCACCTTGGAGTGGCAATGTGCTGAGTAGCCTAGCAGCTTGGATGACTCGGTCTAAAAGGACTAGGGCGTGGGACCCTAACCTTGGCTCAAGGGCCATGGCCTGAATCTAGACCTGGGCTAATAATGAATGAGTCAGCTTGGTCAACTGCCTAGTTCAATCATTAAATGGGTTGTTATTATAATGGTTTAAATACACTTATTAATGGTCCCTATTCAGCATACGTTCATAGTTTAAGACTAATGTTTCAAAGATCCAAAAGCATTTATATGTAGGATTTTCTATGGGTTTTTATCTTCTTTTTTTTTCTTTTTTTTTTTTCTCTGGGATAGTCATGCAACGCACCCACCCTATTAGATGCGCAATGCACCCACCTGGTCAGTCACTAGATGCTCCCACCCACTGGTGGGGGTTGGTGGGTTTCAAACTCGAGACCAGCCGTTGAAACACCCAAGCGTCTACCACTTGGGCCAGCGGGTGACCCCTTATGAATTCTCATCCTTGTTGTATTTTAAATGAATTTTAAAATAAAAAATGTGTTTCAAATTTGGATTTCCCTCCATGTTTCTATTTTTGAAAAAGTTTTGTCTTTTAGTGCTACTCTTTAGTCCCACATCGGAAATGAACAAAATGAATATTAAAATTATAAGATGGAGTTTTGGCATTGGGCTTGAGCCCCTTGAGACCCTTCTCAGGGGGCATGTGAATTTGGTCCGATGGGGGGGCTATGCCATTAGCTCAAATCTATGCCATTGACCACACACGCGCACGCGCGCGCCCGCCCGCCCGCCCGCCGGCCGGCCGAGCCGAGCCGGTGCCGGGCTCGGGGTTTGGGTCTGGGTCTGGGTCTATGTGGGATTGAGAGTACACTCGCGCTAAATCCATTTTCCTTCTGGTTCTTCAAAGTACTCTCTGGTTCATTACTGTTTGTCAACCGAGTTTGCAAGTGAGTCAATCACTTCGGGTTTAAGTTCTGCACGCTGGTTCGAGCCTGTGTACAGCGAGTGCACCGTTGGGACCGGGCAATAGTCGTTGTATCCTGGAGGCCAACTGTCCAAGAAATCCTGTTGCATTTGGGACGCGGCCCAAGGAGGGCAGATTTGGTTTCAAGCCGAGTGACTCAGTCACGCCTCGACTCAAACACATAAGTTCTATTTTCTTTAATTTATTATTTAAATTCTGTTCTCGATTTTAATCTACTGTTTTCAGCAATTAATTCCAACAATCTTGAAACCAAATTCATTATTGTTGGAAACAGTAGATATCTGTTTCAATACTTGTTCGAAAACAGAATTATTTTCTTCTTCTTTTAACCTTTCTGAAATCAGTGTTTAACTGATTTATTGATTCTATAACTGGTTAAAAACCGAGTCACAACCAGTTTCTTTTGTAATCAATGGCCACCATCACAGTAAACCCTACGACTGAACTGTCCAAAATCGAACCGTTCGCTGGACAGAATTTCAAACGGTGGAAACAAAAGATCAGTTTTGCATTGCAAACTCTAAAGGTCTTCTACATTCTTTCAGATTCATTTACAGTTGATCCAGCCAATGAAACTGAATTTAGAGATGCCAATAACTGTAAACATTATATTCTAAATACCTTGTCTAATGAATTATATGATATATATGTTTCTTATAAATCTGCTAAGGACATCTGGACGGCATTAGAAAAGAAATACGTGCTTGAAGATGCAGGTTCTAAGAAACATGCTATCGCTAATTTCCTTCATTATGAAATGACAGATGATAAGCCTGTCACGAACCAGATTCACGATTATCAAAATCTGGTACATGAACTTACAATTGAAGGAATGAAAATAGATGAGGTAGTCTTATCAGGAGCTCTAATTGAAAAATTACCTCCTTCCTGGAAAGAATATAAAAACAGGATGAAACATAAGAAAAATGGTATCTCTTAAGAAAATATAATCGTACATATAAGAATAGAAGAAGCCAACAGAAACAGGGATCAGATTGAGAAAGTAAACGGGTCAATATCTAAGGCCAACCTGGTTGAAACAAGTCAGGCACAAAATAACAAAAAGAAAGGAAATTGTTACAACTGTGGAAAGCCTGGTCATCATTCTAAAGAGTGCAGGCTCAAAAAGAAAACAAATGGACAATTCAAGAAGAAAGGGTCCTGTAACTATTGTAAAAAGCCTGGACATTATGAAAATCAATGTAGGCTCAAGAAAAAGAATACGAAGTCACAAGTCAATCTCACTGAAGCTGAAGAAAATCCGGACATGATTGTCGCTGTAGTGTCCGAAGTATTCCTTGTAAACAATATGGAATGGATATTAGACACCGGGGCAACTCGGCATGTATGTAAGGATCGAAGCATGTTTACCTCCTATCAGGCGACAGGGGATGAAGAACAAGTGTTCATGGGAAATGCTCGATCTTCTCCAGTTGTTGGAAAAGGAAATATTCTTCTGAAGCTCACATCAGGAAAGACTTTGTTGCTAAAGAATGTGCTACATGTGCCTGATATTCGTCGCAATCTGATCTCTGGTTCGCTGCTCAACAAGGCTGGGGTTAAACTAGTAATAGATTCTGATAAGCTTGTAATGACCAAAAATGGAACTTTCCTTGGAAAGGGCTACTGCAATGATGGTCTGTTTGTTGTAAACGTTTCATATGATAATAATAAGATGTCATCCAGTTCTGCTTATATTGTTGAATCTCTTTCATTATGGCATAGTAGACTAGGCCACGTAAATGTAGAATCCTTGAAAAGAATGAAACGAATAGGATTACTACCTGATATTACAATTGATAACATTAGAAAATGTGAAACTTGTATAGAATCCAAGTTCGCTAAGAAATCTTTTAAACTTGTTAACAGAAGTTCTGAATTATTAGAATTAATACATAGTGACTTAGGTGATTTTAGGAATCACATGTCTAGAGGAGGCAAAAGATACTATGTGACTTTCATAGATGACTATTCTAGATACACTAGAGTATATCTTCTAAGGAACAAAGATGAAGCCTTAGAATCTTTCATTAAGTATAAGACAGAAGTTGAAAATCAACTTAGTAGGACTATTAGAAGACTTAGGTCAGATAGAGGAGGTGAGTATGAATCTTCACAGTTCCGAGAACTTTGTGAAAAGAGTGGAATAATTCATGAAACTACTGCTCCGTACGCACCAGAACAAAATGGAATAGCTGAACGTAAAAATAGAACATTGAAAGATATGATGAACTCTATGTTAAATAGTTCTGGTTTGCCCCTAAATATGTGGGGAGAAGCCATATTATCTGCTTGTTATATTCAGAATAGAATACCACATAAAAAGACTGGTAAGACACCATATGAATTGTGGAAAAATCATACCCCTAGTTACAAACACCTTAAAGTGTGGGGGTGTTTAGCTAAAGTAGGGTTACCTGAAACCAAGAAAAGAAAACTAGGTCCTAAAACATCTGATTGTGTGTTTATAGGATATGCAGAAAATAGTGCAGCATATAGGTTTCTAGTCTTGAAATCTAAGGATAACATTCTAGATCCAAACACTATTATAGAGGCTAGAGATGCGGAATTTCTAGAAAATGTTTTTCCTATGAAGTCTAGATCCGTAGAAATAAAAGACATTATTGGATCAAATCTTACTTCAACAAGTAAAAGTATGGATATTAGTTGTGAAGAAGAACTAGAACCTAGAAGGAGTACGAGAGCTCGTAAGGAAACTAACCTAGGAGATGGGTTCTTTACCTTCTTACTAGAAGATGACCCTAAGACCTATTCAGAAGCCGTTAACTCTCTTGATGCATCATTCTGGAGAGAAGCTATAAAAGATGAATTAGAATCGATTATATCTAATAACACTTGGGAACTTGTAGATCTTCCTCCTGGAAACAAACCTATAGGGTGTAAATGGGTGTTTAAGAAGAAGCTTAAACCAGATGGATCTATAGATAAGTTTAAGGCTAGATTAGTCGCAAAAGGCTTTAAACAAAAAGAAGGATACGATTATTTTGATACCTACTCACCTGTAACGAGAATTACAACGATTAGGGTATTAGTAGCAATCGCATCTATATACAAGCTAGTAATACATCAAATGGATGTTAAAACAGCTTTTCTAAATGGAGAATTAGAAGAGGAAATCTACATGGAACAACCTGAGGGTTATATAACTCCTGAAAAAGAACACAAAGTTTGTAGACTAATTAAATCTTTATATGGCTTGAAACAAGCTCCTAAACAATGGAATGAAAAATTTGACAACGTCTTAAAGTCAAATGGATATCTTGTTAATGATGTGGATAGATGTGTATATAGCAAATTCACTGATAATGATGGTGTGATAATATGTTTATATGTTGATGATATGCTTATATTTGGAACTAATGTTGATCTAGTTAATTCAACTAAACATCTCTTGTCTTCTAACTTTGATATGAAAGACCTAGGAGAAGCAAGTATGATATTAGGTATTCAGGTAATCAGAAAAGATGATAATATTATTTTGTCTCAATCTCACTACGTTGAGAAAATACTAAAAAAGTTTAATCACTTTGACTGTTTACCTGTTAGTACACCATATGATCATACTGTGCATCTCAAAAAGAATACAAGAAGTAGTGTATCTCAACTTGAGTATTCTCAATTAATTGGAAGCCTAATGTATCTGATGAACTGTACTAGACCTGATATTGCATATGCAGTAGGTAGGCTAAGTAGATATACACATAATCCTGGATATGATCATTGGAATGCATTGAATAGAGTACTGAAATATCTAAAATGTACTATTGCATATGGCATTTGTTATACAGGTTATCCTCATGTATTAGAAGGATACAGTGATGCCAATTGGATCACTGATTCAGATGAAACAAAATCCACAAGTGGATATGTTTTTACTTTTGGTGGAGGTGCAATATCCTGGAAGTCTACTAAACAGACTTGTATTGCTCGGTCTACCATGGAGTCCGAGTTTGTCGCTTTAGAAAAAGCAGGTTCAGAAGCTGAATGGCTTAGAAATTTGTTAACAGATATACTGTTGTGGCCAAAACCTGTGTCTGCTATTTCTATACATTGTGATTGTCAAGCAGCTATTGCCAGGGCCAAGAGTAAGATATATAATGGCAAAAGTAGACATATTAGACTGCGACATAACATTGTGAGACACTTGTTGAATGATGGAGTCATAACTATTGACTTCTTAAGATCAGAAAAGAATCTGGCAGATCCTCTGACCAAAGGACTATCTAAAAAATTAGTCATGGAAACATCGAAGGGAATGGGGCTGAGCCTAACCGAATGAGCTACCAGTGTCGGCAACCCAACCTATACAAGTGGAGATCCCATGCGATAGGTTCAATGGGTAAACAACAAGACACTAGGAGACTGGGAAGCACTGCAGAGAACTTGCCCCTTCCTATGGTGTAGGCAGTGCAAACAGCAACGTATGAGAGGATGAGTTTTTGAACTCTTAATGAATCCATGACCACTAGTGGTATGTATCCAGTTGCTGTGTACATTGGAATGGAATTCACCTATATGAGTGTGGAAGTGGGGCCGCTTCCTATGAGAATATATAGGCCGTTTCTCTAGAGCACTCATGAAAATCCAGGTAAAGGTGCATGGCCAAAATGGCACCAAACCGCAGAACCAGCTATAGCCGAAAAGTTGTGTGAGTGGCATGTATGGCCGTTTACACTTAAAGGGTCAGGTTAAAGACCGATAGTCACCTGATTCCTGTAAACCTGTCTTGCTTACTCTAAATGTCGATTAAAGTCGGATAGACATCGACACTATTACACAACTTTTCTAACTGATACCGAAGTGTTTTGAATTTGAAACATGTGGCACTGGTGGGGGTTGGTGGGTTTCAAACCCGAGACCAGCCGTTGAAACACCCAAGCGTCTACCACTTGGGCCAGCGGGTGACCCCTTGTGAATTCTCATCCTTGTTGTATTTTAAATGAATTTTAAAATAAAAAATGTGTTTCAAATTTGGATTTCCCTCCATGTTTCTATTTTTGAAAAAGTTTTGTCTTTTAGTGCTACTCTTTAGTCCCACATCGGAAATGAACAAAAGGAATATTAAAATTATAAGATGGAGTTTTGGCATTGGGCTTGAGCCCCTTGAGACCCTTCTCAGGGGGCATGTGAATTTGGTCCGATGGGGGGGCTATGCCATTAGCTCAAATCTATGCCATTGACCACACACGCGCGCGCGCCCGCCCGCCCGCCCGCCGGCCGGCCGAGCCGAGCCGAGCCGAGCCGTCGCCGGTGCCGGTGCCGGGCCGGGCTCGGGCTCGGGCTCGGGTCCGGGTCCGGGTCTATGTGGGATTGAGAGTACACTCGCGCTAAACGGTTTTCCTTGAGTATACTCGCACCTGTCTTTTTGCGCGAATTTTCAAACCAGAGAGATGCATCTGTTCGGGTGGTCACTCCTGTTGGGTTTAAACCCAACGGACCTAACCCATTTGAAGCAATGCTTAGGCACCTTATCTCGGTCTATATATAGACCTGTCATCTCATCCATTTTTACTCTCTGAAAAAATCCATTTTCCTTCTGGTTCTTCAAAGTACTCTCTGGTTCATTACTGTTTGTCAACCGAGTTTGCAAGTGAGTCAATCACTTCGGGTTTAAGTTCTGCACGCTGGTTCGAGCCTGTGTACAGCGAGTGCACCGTTGGGACCGGGCAATAGTCGTTGTATCCTGGAGGCCAACTGTCCAAGAAATCCTGTTGCATTTGGGACGCGGCCCAAGGAGGGCAGATTTGGTTTCAAGCCGAGTGACTCAGTCACGCCTCGACTCAAACACATAAGTTCTATTTTCTTTAATTTATTATTTAAATTCTGTTCTCGATTTTAATCTACTGTTTTCAGCAATTAATTCCAACAATCCTTGCCTATGTGGTACACTCCTAGAAGTTTCAACATGAGGTTTGAGTTCAATACTCATAGGTGGTGAAATCCCACTACAGCATGAGTGTGGGGGGTGTGGGTGGGGTGGAATTGGACTTGTTACAACCCTCTGGACTCGACTCCATGTTTAGCTGAGGAGGGTTGACTTGAAGTCTCAGCTAGACTTGACTTTATATTTA
This sequence comes from Liriodendron chinense, assembly GCA_003013855.2. Taxonomy (NCBI): domain Eukaryota; kingdom Viridiplantae; phylum Streptophyta; class Magnoliopsida; order Magnoliales; family Magnoliaceae; genus Liriodendron; species Liriodendron chinense. The sequence continues at coordinate 3,199,600 of ML058538.1, read as the reverse complement.
ATTATTATAAATTAAAAATATTAGAATTGTTAATAGATATTTAAAATAGATATATCTTACATAGATTATATAAATCCTAATACAAAGAAACACTATTATTGATACCAGGTTGTTGCTTCTTCAGTTGAGATTAGGTTTTTGAATCTGTATCCCAATATATTAAAATTTTAAAGCTAAGTCAGGCTTGGATCATGCTAATATTTGGTTTTTTGGTTCATCTTGTACTCACCATGGGAATGGGTTGGGTGGCATATAAACACCATGATGTGCCCTCACCAAGCTATTGATGGTAAGAAGTGGTTGAGGCTCCGTGGGGCTCACTGTGATGTATGTGTTTTATCCACGCCGTCCATTCATTTTAACAAATCATTTTAAGGCATCATACCGAAAAGGAGGTAGATCCAAGTTTTGAGTGGGCCACGCCACAGGAAGCAATGGTGATAATAACATCACCATTAAAACCCTCCTAGGCACACTGGGATGTTTATTTTCCATCCAATCTGTCCATAAGGTCACAAAAACCTGGAAGAAGGGAAACACATATATCAGCTCCATCAAAAACTTTTGTGGCCCCAAAGAAGTTGTCAACGGTATCCATTCAATCCTTCATGTGGTGTGGGTCACTTGAGCTTGAATCTGCCTCATTTTTTTGGCTCATGCGCTAAAATGAAATGGAAGAGTGGATGGACAGTGTAGATGAAACACATAAATTACAGTGGGCCATACAGTAGGATGCATGCAATCCGCGTCATCAATGATAGGAGTCCCAATCCCACATTTTCTTGTTGTGAGGCCCACTTCATTTTGTGGATCACCTTGATTTTAGGCTCACGCGTTAACATTAATTAGCGAAAGTGATGGAATGGGTGGATGTCGTAGAAAAATTCATGGTAGGCCGGGCATCTCAAGAAGCCTCCACGTATCTTCTTGCTCTTGAAAAAGCGTCACAAGACGACGAGCTTGGAAAGGCCCTCGCAAGAGAGGGCCGAGTGGAATCTTTTAGAAAACAAAGCAGCCGCCTCTCCTGGAAAAACACGTTGCCCTTCGGGTGAGGTCTGCCTATTGACACTGTCAATGCTATCTGGGCTCCACCACCACTCATGTTTTTTTATCCACGCCGACTATCTATTTTCCAGATATTTTAGGACATGAGCCCAAAAATGATGCAGATCCAAATCTCACAGTAGAAAAACCACCTACAAAGCTTCAATACACTGAGCTAGCTGGGTCCAAGTGAGTGGTCGTGTGGTTATTACACGTTCCAACTGTCCACGTCCATTTGAATGGACGTTAAGTTACCATGCATTCGAGCTGTGTTGGTCTACCATAATGTTTCTGAGAGATCGAAACCGTTCATATAGTGTGCCACCTCATTTTTACTCCATTTCACAATAATCATCCTGCTCCAAAACTCAGTTGGGACACACCCTCAAAAGCATTGTACGTCACACCTAAAACTTATATATTCTTGTGGTGTGGCCCACCTGATTTTTTGAATGGTCTGATTTTTTCTTATTAATACTTATGTGTCTAATGTGATGAGCTGTTTGGATGGTATATACAAAACATGGTGGAACCCATGTTCCATCCATAAGTTTCTAGAGCAGGTGTCACTCTCCCAACGTCCTCCATTGTTCCCTTCGTTCCAGCCCGCCTGTGTTATGGATCAGGCTGGATTATGGCATCGATGACTAACATGGCTAGGTGCACCAGATGTACGGTTCAGATTTCACACAAACACAAGGTGGGCCCAAGAGGCAGGGGAACTAGCCTTCTATACCACTCTAGCCAACCCACTCGCGTCGATTTGCTTGCATTATTGGATGGTTGCAGTAGGACCATCGTTCATCTCCTTTGGATGCACAGAAAAACGGTAGATCTTCTTCTTCACTGATAGCACCTTCTTGTGTAATTTTTAAGGGTTTGATTCGTTCATCTCGATACACAGAAAAACAGTAGAGGTACGTCTTCTCTTTCTTCACTCCTAGCACCTTCTTCTGTAATTTTTAAGGGCTTGATAGGGTCTCATGTCCCTGGAATGCATGTTAAATGATGATCTAAACCGTTCATGACTATAGCTTCCATACTAATTAATGAGAAATGAACGGTTCAGATTAATCCAAGGATGCAATTCCAGAGCAGAAATTGGTAATGGTATTGGTTACCATTCTGTTGTGCATGACACATGTTTGATCTCAAAACCAGGCACCATGGAATTCCTCGGTTCGATGGCTGCAGAAGTTGCAAAGGAAGTTGGAAAGGCTTTGTTCACGCCGGCAAAGCACCACACCGGTTATCTTTTCTACTATAACAGCAAGATCAACAACCTTAAAAGTGAAGTCACCAAGCTAATGTGGATCAAGAACGACATACTAGGCCGCGTGAATGCAGCTCGTCGGAACGGAGAAGTTATCCACGAGGAAGTTCTACAGTGGCTATCAACCGTAGATGGAATCGAGGTGGACACGGTGAGGTTGGGTGATAGAGTAGATGAGAATAGGAGATGTTTCAAAGGGTGGTGCCTCAATTGGAGCTCAAATTACTCATTGGGTAAAGAAGCAGCGAAGAAGTTGGCAGATGTCGATCGGTTCCAAGCTGAAGGGAGGAATTTCAGCAGCGTGTCAAACCCTCCGCCACTGCCTACCATAGATTCATGGCCTACTAGAGATATTGAGGCTTATGCATCCCGTGAATTAACTATAGGAAGCATTATTAGTGCGATGGAAGATGAGAGAATCACTGTTGTCGGGGTATATGGAATGGGAGGTGTAGGCAAGACCACAACGATGAAACAAATTGGCAAGCGACTAAAGAGAGAGAAGGTTTTTGATGAGGTTGTAATGGTGAATGTTTCTCAAGAACCTGATGTAAGAAAGATCCAATACGACATCGCGGGTCAATTGGGGCTGGAACTTGCAGAAAAAGAGATTGAATCCATCCGGGCCAGTCGGTTAATGGTGCAATTGAAGCGAAAAACTAAGATCCTTGTTATATTGGATGATATTTGGGGAAGAATAGAGCTAGATGATATAGGAATTCCATATGGAAATGATCACAAGGGTTGCAAAATTGTACTGACAACACGAAACACAGATATATGCGATATGATGGGGAGCCAAGAAGTGATAGCGGTCGGCATTTTATCTGAAGAAGAATCATGGGATCTATTCAAGAAGAACGCGGGTGATATTGTTGATTCTCCTGATATGAAGCCGGTGGCTGAGAACATTGTCAAGGAATGTGGAGGTCTGCCTCTAGCAATTGTAACGCTTGGAAGGACCCTACGAAACAAAGACAAGACGATATGGACCGATGCGCTGCTACAATTAAACAAATCTAATCCAGAGAACATTGAAGATATGTATAAGAAGGTATTCGCCTCTCTGGAGTTAAGTTACAATTTCTTAGGGAATGAGAAAATAAAATCATTCTTCTTGTTCTGTTGTCTATTCCCTGAAAATCGTGATATTGATATAGATATATTGGTGAGGTATGGAATTGGGGACGGGCTCCAGGACGGAGTGGATACATTGAGACAAGCAAGAGACAGAGTATATAGCTGGGTGAATAAACTCAAAGCTTCTTGCTTGTTGTTGGATGGTGATGAAGAAGGCTGTGTAAAAATGCATGATGTGGTTCGGGATGTAGCTATATTAATTGCGTCGAAAGAGCATGGATTTCTCGTGCAGCCGGATGGGGAATTGACAGAATGGCCAGAAAAGAAGGTGGCAAGATGTAAGAAGATTTCATTGTTGCATAACAGAATTACTGAACTCTCGAATCCGCCGCGCAAATGCTCAAGACTCCAGACATTGTTACTGCAACGCAATTACTCTTTAAAGAAAATCACAGATTCTTTCTTTCAAGGGATGAAAGGACTTAACGTTCTGGATCTTAGCGGCACCCGTATTTCCTCCCTTCCACAGTCCTGCCAAGGCCTCACAAATCTCAGAACGCTGTGTCTCGATGGATGCGTGTGGTTAGAAGACATATCTTTGATTGGAGGACTGAAGAAATTGGAAATACTTTCCCTTGCATCATCTGGAATCCGTGAATTGCCAACCGAAATTGGAGGATTGACTCATCTGAAGCTCTTGGATTTGACAGGAGCTGCATTTCTTGAAAGGATACCACCCAAGGTGATTTCAAAGCTCTGTTTCTTGGAAGAACTTCACATGGAGGGTAGCTTTAGCGGGTGGGAGGCTGAAGGAAAGTGCGACGGAAATGATGCTAGCTTTGGAGAGGTGGCATCCCTTGCACACTTGACTGTTTTGTATATCCATGTAAGAAATGCGGATTGTCTTTCACATGATATCTCGGCCGCCTGGAGAAAGCTAACAACGTTCTGCGTATCTATGAGTAATGATAGTTCACATAGCGAAAATCCAAGATTTCGAATATCTGCTGGTGATCATAAATGCTCGTACAGTGAATATCCAAACAGCACAGTCCTAGAAAATATAGGAAAACCTGTTTCAAATTGGGTGAAGGTATTGTTAGAAAGAATTCAGAACTTATACTTGGTTTGCTGCAAGGGCTTCTCCAGTCTTCTACAACTAGACTCACATGGTTTCAATAAATTGGAGGTCCTCCGCCTTTATAGATGTGCTGAAATGGAGTATCTCATAAGTGCTGCGGAGAGCAGGGCTCCTCCAAATGCATTGGATAATCTGGAGAAGCTTGTCATCCAAAGGATGGAGAATTTGAAGATGTTTTATGATGGGCCCATCCCATCTGGGTTCCTTAGGAAACTAAGAATCCTAGATGTTTCCAAGTGCACCAACTTCATCACCATCTTGTCACCGGATCTGCTGCGAAGAGTAGAAAGTCTGGAGAAGCTCAAAGTGAAAGACTGCCAAGAACTGGAAGAGGTATTTCACTTTGAGGAGCCTTTAGGAGGGGAGTGCACCATGCCGCTGCTCTCAAGATTGAGAAAACTGAAATTGAAACGTCTTCCGAAACTGAAAAGAATATGGAAAGGGTCTGTATCAACTGAATGTCTTGGCAATCTGGAGGAGCTATTTATAGAGAGATGCCTGAGCTTGAGATGTCTCTTCTCTGCTGTTCTTGCTCAAAACCTTCGACGACTTGAGGCACTTTGGATTGAAGATTGCAACGGGATGCAGAAAATGATCGCAGACGATGACCAAGAACCATCTTTCCTCACGAGTATCACAGGGAGTCCTCAGAGAAAAGTGCCATTGCCATCTCCGATGTTTGAGAACCTACGAGGGATGTTTATTTCTTCCTGCAATGGACTTAACAATCTCATGCCGATGAGCTTAGCACGAGGTCTCCCAAAACTCGAAGAACTTCGCGTGCAGTGCTGTGATGCAATGGAGGAGATTATAGTGAAGGAAGAAAGGGAAACAGTGATAGATAATCATTCGATCTTCCCTCTTCTGAAGACACTCCACCTGGTTTCACTACCAAGGTTGAAGGCTTTATGCCAAAGGGAAACTTTATTAATTCTCGATTGGCCTTCTCTGGCTCATGTCGAAGTAGGGGAATGTCCAAAGCTGAAGAGGCTTTGCATCGGTCTTCAAAGCGCTCCCAAGCTCAAGGAGATTGTTGGAGAAATGGAATGGCTTCAAGGGCTAGAGTGGGAAGAGGAAGAAAGTGCTGTCAGCTCGCGCCTTGAGCCTCTCTTCAAGGTTCGCACAGGGCAATCCATTTTCAGGTAACATCATCTCCATTGGTCCATGATTTTCCCCAAGGTCAGATCCACTACAAAGCTTCATAGGTTACAACATGATGTATGTGTAATGTGTGAATAACATCCAATCTGTCCATCAGATCAGATCAGCCCCTCGATTTTTCCTCAGATCCCAAGAATCTTACTGATCCAAAGCTCAAATAAGCCACATCATGTAAAATCATGCCTAAAACCTCTAAAATCGCATCATAGGGCCCACCTGATATATTCTTTGATGGGCTTCATTTTATGCTGCCAAGGAGAACATGAGAAGGCACAACGGATTGGATGTCATGAACACATCATGCTAGGCCATACACATCACTCTGTAGGTTAAGCTTAACCTCAAGAGCTTTTTGGTGGATCCAGCTTCCTCCTTAGGACTTTGTTATGCAAGGCCACAACCCAAGATCATCAGCGTCTGTGGCCTACAAGCTGATATGGTCTTATGATCGGAATCAATCATACTTCGGGCCATGGTCTACATAGGTCACAATAACAAACCTGATTGAACACATTATTTTGATCATGTCTTTGTATTTATCTGGATGTGGAGGTTTGATGGAATCCGATACATCGGGACTTTATTCTTTGAATTTGGGTCATCTTCCAATGACCCAAACTATTTATCCGACGATTCTCCCTTTGTATGGTGGAAAGTCAACAAATCAAAGCTCTCCATTGGATTATTTCAACCCTTTAATCTATTGGCTCTATTTCTTCAAACATGAGTAGTCACCACAACCTTTGTATGATCAAAGGGTGAAGTATTCATTCTGAGAGTTTTTTCAGACATCCACCAGCCAAGGAGAACCCCATCAAATAAACAGTTTGAATCATTGATATATATATATATATATATATATATATATATATATATATATATATATATATATATATAAATAATCCAACAGCTTTAGTCCTGATTTATCTTATTAATTACGTTGGGAAGTATTTGAGCAGGCCTCTCTGGATATGAACCATTGAAAAGCAAATTTTTAAATGGCGGCATTAGAATCCAAAAAGAAATGATCAGGATCATCCTTTCAAGGCCACCATTGGGCCATAGGCTACTGAGAATAGCACAGAGAAGATGAACAATCATTACCATCCCACCATCTCTGCATCCCTACGTCATGACATTGGTAAAGTGCATGGTTTGGAAACGGTCCACCTGGCCACGGACTCGATCAGTCTCTGGGTCGGCCCAATGGGTCATAAAATAAATATTTCTTATGTACATTCCTAGCTTCTGGCTCAGAGATTTATTTGCAACTATGTTTCTAGTAATGTGAGTTTTGAATCTTTTGATGATAAATCTCTGCTCTGGGTTGCAATTTTTTTTTTTTTAAGATTCTAATATGATCTTGTAAGGTTTATATACACATCTGGAAGCTCTAGCTGAGGCCTTTTTGCATGTGTGTTAGTCGGGATTTATTTTACATCAGTTTCAAACTTTGTTTCATGCATAGAAACTGCAATTCTTTTATATTGGTTTCAAACATCATTTTCAAGCAGAATTCTGTTTCAAATTTCCAAGAAAATAGTCCCCCAATGGGAATGTGATAGTTATTATTATTATTTTTGGTGTGTGTGTGGGGGGGGGGGGGGATCACCCTTCACAAAAGATGCCCATTAAATTCTTCTCTCAAGGTTTCCAATTCTTCAATAGCAAAGCTAATTTTTCAAAATTCTCCTGCTAACAAATTCTCTGTCATCTTTTTACAGTGGAAGCCTCATTCTAACTGATCTTTCAAATCCCTTCAATTAACTTAATTAAATCTATTAACAAAAATGTAAAAAACTCTTGATTTTTTTTCTTCTTCCTAATATTAACAACTGTTTGTTGTGATGCTGGATTTCCTCGTGCCGAAACATACAAGAATGCCTACAAAGCCTACTGTTCCACAATCCAATTTGAAGGCTGAATGGAGCACTGAACGCGATGGATTCTTTATCGAGCTACTAATGAAAAAAGTGAGCAATGGAGGACAGAATGGACAATTGTGGACAAACGATGCTTGGAGATCCATTCTAAGTGAATTCAATGAGAGATTCGGAGTACGGTTTCAATTGCAACAAATACAAAGTCACCAACATTTGCTTAGAAAGCAGTACTTCATTTGTAAGGCTCTTCGCAGTCAGAGTGGATTTGGTTGGAATGATGTGTGGCACACAGTAACTGCCGATGTACAAGCGTGGGATGATTATACCCAAGTACGTTCATGTACACAATCTTTTTTTTTTTTTTTTTTCAATGTCAAATATTTGAAGCCTAACTTTCGTTTCTAACACAGGAACATCCTGATGCAAAGCCTTTCATATGGATGAGATTTCCTTTCTACAATGAATTAGCTTGTATATTTGAAGGTAATTCTCATTATTTTAATTAACCATAGTTCAAAAACTCTACTCAATTCGTTGTCTATCCAGGTTGGGTCAAGTCAAAGAATCGAGCAAATCTTTAATCGACTCAATTCGATATTTTAATAATTAAATTATAATATTCAATGCATTTGAAGCTGTTTAAATGATGCTAGATTAGTTAGAAACCTAAAACAACCACAACTGGCAGTGTGTTCCAGAGTAGCAAATTGTGGGTTTGATAGATTAGGTTGGCTCTTCCAAACTTGTCTCTTGCATTTTTATCCCCTTAAAAAAAGAAGGCGGCTGACTGTGTTTGTGACTTGGTAAAGTTATGCCTAGTCTTATCATGTCAGTGAGTTACCATGAGACTCGGCTCAAAATCTCATTGAGTTGTCGAGCGGACTCAGCCGAGTTTCAAGTCAACCCACCAAATTTTAGAACTATGACTTTAACTGCTTGCGCACTTTTTTATTCGAAAACTCATAACATCTTTTCTGTAGGTGGCAATTTTGAAGGAAAAAATGCTACTAGTGTTCACCATGAGTACAGTCCAAGTTCATCCGGCGAACCTCAGAAAGTGAACATTGTTGAAACTAGCATCGACACAAAAGAAGATACTATTCTGCAATCTAATGCACGCCCCAAAGAAGAGAAGAACTTCCATGAAACAAAACAAAATAAATTAGAGGAAGAATACATCACTTACTCGAAATGCATGCAGGAGCTACCGAAATTGGAAGCGGAGCTGACTATGGAAGAGATTGTGCAAGCAGCGTCCCTATTAAGGGATGAAAAGAATGCTATTGCATTTATAACTTTCAATGGACCTCTACGCTTGCGGTTTATACGATCCTTATTAAGCAGTAATTAGTATTTAATATTATAGGGGCTTAAGATGGCATTTGTGACTGCAACTTTATCGTTCACACATTTTCAATGATTTTATATTTCAAGTTACTAACATTTTATTATAGGCGACGGTTTTTTTTTCTGTTTTTTTTAATTTTTTTTTAGCACTTTTCTTATGATTATGAGGTGAAATTTCCACTGTGAAGATTAATAATGCTGTGGTTGAAACCCTTTTTTTTTTTTTTTTATGGAATTCTAGCTATAACCGTTACGTATACTTGTTTTTTGGTGATGAAAGAAGGGATTCAAAGGGTGATCGTTTTTCCGACATGTGGGGCCACCCTTCAAAACCCATTTAAATGTGCATGTAATCCGATTGTTGCCAAGTTGTTTGTGTTGATTATGGTGTGTGGGCTTCACTTGTTGGCAACCACTAGTGGGTGAGACCCATAGTTCTCCCCTTTGTTTGATTTTTGAAAGAGGACTGGTTGGAGTGTGATAATGGGATATCCTCTTTATGTCCATCCCTTGGTATCCCTGCAACCTACTCTCTAATTCCTCTTTCTTCCCCATTAATTCTCCCTCTTTCCTTTATGGAGAAGGCATTTACGGGAACATGAGGGGGACGAAGAATTCACATGGGCTTATCTCCATTGTCCATTAGCTTTTGATCATACGATAAAAAAATAAAAATAAAAACACATTGATTGTCCTCCGGTGGGTTATCGAGATCGTTGGATCAGAGGGGTTAACATATCAAATTCCTCTCTAGTGGTTGATTAGGCAAATGGCTGGAAGAGAACCAGTGATATACGACCTTGCTTTTATAAGGTTTGTCGATCAACGACTGTGTATATCCATTGGATTTGCACAGGTTTTGCACATCAATGATGTTCAACAACCACAAAGTGATATCAGAGCATTGGATCAACACGTCTCTATTCTACATGGATGGACTTCGCCCGGTTGAGGTAAGTAGGCCTTATCTTATTAAGATTTGTTTGCCCTTTCTGAAGTAGAGGAGGTTGCTCTGCTCTACATAACGAAGATGGTCCGAAGGAAGGACCCATGGAAGACCCCAAGAAAAGAGCCAAAACGGTTGCAAATACAGGAACTTCATGGCCCGACGACCGGTTGACCATTGCCATCAATTGGTCCGACAACCAGTCGAATATTCCCCCAGAACAGTCCCAACTCTCTGGATTATTTTGGGTCGATCTTGACAGGTCACCTGACTGGTCAAAAATTGTCTAGTTCGTGACCAAACTCATTGGATTGTTTTGGCACCCGATCGACTAGTCGGGGCCCATGGCCGACCGGTCGACCCTTGCGTAGAACTGCGCGCCAACTTTCTATTTTGAACGAATTTTTCCCGTTTTTGCTTGGCTTTTCTTTCCTTTTGCAATTAGGACACCTAGGTGTGGACACCAACCTTTCCACGCTTTCACCCTCCTTTCGAAAGGCGCGCGCGAATCGCCATTTGCCACTGGCTTGCCTCTTTCTCGAGGGCTTTTTTATTGTCGTTTTATTGTTGGATTAAGCTGAATGTGTTTGGATGAGTTTGTTTAAGACCAGAGTCGCCACTAGCCAATTACTTCGAATCTACAATCGGCTAGACCTCGTAAAAATGTTAGAGAAGAGAATCTGAAGATTCTCTTCCCTCTAGGATGACTCTTTTTTTATCTGCAGTCAGAGATTTGAGGTAAAAGATCACGATTACAGGGTGGAAAGGTGTTAGGCACCCACTCTGCTCGTACCGAGGTACGGTCTTTACTTCATAGAATCCAACTAATGCTTGAAAGTCTAAATTAATCCTCGTATATTCTCATGAATGATATGATGCATGAATGGGTCTGAACAGTAAGAGTTTCTAATGGGCAGGTTCCAATTAGATAGGCAAGCCCAAAGCATATGCTTGAACTGACAGGTACTTTATGCAAGATACATGATGTGTATTTGACTGGTCAAAGTTTTTTATGGGCAAGTTCCAGGTGAGCGGGAAAACCTAAGAGTATATACTAAGACCTCATCAAGTACTTGTAGTGGGATGATAAGTAGGGGGTTGGAAGAATAATAAATGTTGCACTTATGCTAGATGCAAATGAGATGATGCTGATATAAGAGTAGCTAGATGGACGGAGGTATCGCAAAGATTAGCTTCGAGCAGCTAAGATCGGGACTTAGATAGCTTAAGTGGCTTGAACCAAGGTCAAACTGGGCTGGACCAGGGCTATACTCTCCTAACTCGGACTCTTCTTAGTAGAGGAATGGGCTAAAGGGAGATGGAGAGGGACTCGGAGCTTTTAGGCTTTTTGGGTTGTTAAGGGATGTTAGAAATGAAAGAGGGAGTGGGTATTTATAGCTGCGAGGAATGGTAGTTCTTGTAAATAAAGGGCCTCCTATACGGACACCTCGCTTCAGCTTTGGAGTGTATGAACTCCAAACCTAAAGCAAAAAAGCTACAAGTTCGGAATTGCTCCAAAGCTGTCGCTTGGAACAAAGTGAGTTGACTGGGTTTGAAAGATGGACTGACAAGGTGAGTTGACTGGGTTTAAAAGATGGACTAACAAGGTGAATTAACTAGGTGCAAGGCCTGGACTGACCCAGTGAGTTAACTTGGTGATTTAACTTAGCGGGTTGACTCATAAAGTTTGACTTTTTTAGGAATTTTGTATTGGTTTTTCTCATGGGGGTTTTTCGGGCTGATGTTTAGGGGTGAGTTGACTGGGTTCAGGCTTGAGTTGAGCTATGGATTGGGGCTTACAAGGATGAGTTTAGCTGGGTTTGGATATGGAGTTTGGGGGTATGGACCTCCATTCGTTCAGCTATCTCAACCAGCTTTATAGCCGAAGTGGGGTGCCTACACTAGGTTACAAGCTTAGGGTTTGGGTTGATGTAAATAGTTGTTTTATTTCATTTTAGAGATTATTCAATAATTTTTCAATATAATTTTCTTTGAAATTCATCTTTATTTACTTGTGTTCTTTGAGTGGCCCCTTAAGAAATCAAGAAAGATTGAGTGTTCTTCTCGATAGGTCTGTGGATTTAGATCAGTTATCCTACAAGAGAAACGGTGTTCGATCTCGTTCCGCCTATGGCTGCACCAAGTTGGTATCAAAGAGAGGAATAACCTCGGGTGATGACTTCTAGCGATGGATAAGGTAACAATCCCACTGACGGTGATCGATGGATCCTCTATCTAGCGGAGAAGATGAATTCTCTCTAGCGTTCGTTTGAGACATCTATGCAAGGGCTACAAGCGTCTTTCGAACTCCTCGCGGCATCTTTGGCTCCGCGACAGGCTCAAGATGAAGCATGGCCTCCAACAGTTGCAGTTCGAAACAATCCGATCTTCCAACAGGCCCTTCCTGCAGGTAACCATCGAACCAATGCTGGAGAGTCAGATGATAGTGAGGGAGAAGTAGGAGTCCTTATACAACACGCCACAGGCAAAAACAATCGTGGTGATCACGTAGAATATGAATATAGAGGTAAGGCTAAACTTCCAGCTTTTAACGGGCTTTTGCGCATCGAAGAATTCTTAGATTGGCTTGTTAAAGTCGAGAATTTCTTCGACTATATGGAGGTCCCTGAGGAGAAGGTTAACCTTGTAGCATACAAGTTGAAGTCGGGCACCTCCGCATGGTGGGAGCAATTGTAGGCTTCTTGGGCCCGTCAAAACGAACTTCCTATTCGATCATGGCCACGGATGAGGAGACTTCTTCGTTAACGATTCCTACCCCGCGACTATAAGCAGGTTTTGTTCCAACAATTCCAGAATTGCCGTCAAGGCAGCCGAACCGTTGATGAATACGTGGCCTAGTTCAACCGTTTAGCCACCCGCAATAATCAATCGAAAATGGATGCCCAGAAAATCGTAAGATTTATCAGGGGCTAAGAAAAAATATCCAGGACCATGTCAAGATGTTGCTGATATGGAGCGTTGGGGATGCGATACATTATGCCACTCGCGTGGAGACGGTTCTCAACAAGTACCCACGCTTTCTTTTACACATTCTTGTACGTCGGCATCGACTCATACGATAGATGTTCCATCGGCCAAGGGTAAGGAGCCCGTTGGTGGGTGTGCCCAACCCCAATGACCACAAACCGTGATATGGGAAGTGGTCTCTCTAGGCCCCAACGCACTGCCCTGGCCGCCGACGGTCCAAGTTGGCCCGTAATCCGTATGCTCGGCCATGGTCGAATCATTGTTGGCATTGTGGATATCCCAATCATCTGTCAAATGTGTGCCCTGAGTGCCCGGCCATCAATTTAACTATGAATGAAGGTGTAGTAGTAGAAGAGCCTGTGGAGGGCGAGCCCAAAGATGGAACTTATGAGCAAGCCAGTGAGGAAGGGAACGATGACACTAAGTGGATTGAACATGATCATGGAGAGTCCTTGGTTGTTCGGTATTTGTGTTACACACCTAGGGTTGAGACCTATCCTCAATGCCATAACATCTTCCACACCCGATGCACTGTGAACGAAAAAATTTGTGATGTTATCATCGATAGTGGGAGTAGCGAGAATATAATATCGAAGGAGGTGGTGGATAAACTCAATTTATCGAGAACAAAGCACCCCTCACCTTACTTTATTGGCTAGATTAAGAAGGTTAACAACACCAAGGTAACTGAACAATGTCTAGTTTCATTTTCCATTGGTAAAAGTTATAAAGATGAAATTTTATGTGATGTTATTGACATGGAGGCATGTCACATTCTCCTCAGTCTTCCGTGGCAATCGGACTGAGATGTTACCCATCGTGGGCATGGCAATGTCTACATGTTTGTAAAGGATGGGAGGAAGTGTATCTTCACTCTTACGTCACCTGATGGCGGCCCTAAGACTTCCGTAGTGGAGGGGAGATCTCTCCTTGCCATAAGTGAGTTTGAGGAGGCAGTCAAAGAAACAGGCGAAATCTATGTCATGGGTGGTGAAAGAGGGAGGCTCCGAGGAACATGTTATACCCTCGAGCCTCCATCCTTTACTGAATGAGTTCAGCGATACATGGCTAAAAGAACTTCCCCAAGGACTACCCCTGATAAGGGATATATAACATCAAATCAATTTCATTCCAAGGGCAAGCTTGCCTAACTGGCCGCGCTACTAGTTAAGCCCCAAGGAGAATGAAATCCTTCAAGGTCTGGTGAATGAATTACTGAAGAAAAGAATATTGAGGGAAAGCATGAGTCCCTGCGCCGTCCTAGCCTTATTAACTCCTAAGAAGGATGGGAGTTGGCAAATGTGTGTGGACAGCTGGGCGATCAATAAGATCATCATAAAGTACAGGTTTTCGATACCCCGGCCGGATGATATGCTGGACATGTTCGAAGGTTCAAAGGGGCTTTTCAAGCTGGACTTGTGAAGAGGGTATCATCAGATCTATATCCGTACTGGGGACGAATGGAAGATAACTTTTAAGACCAAGGAGGGCCTCTATGAGTGGTTAGTTATACCATTTGGGTTATCAAACGCACCTAGTACCTTCATGCAGCTCATAAATCAAGTGTTGAAGTCGTTCATTAGCTGTTTCGTCGTGGTTTATTTCGAGGATATTCTGATTTACAGCCAAGATGAGACAACTCACATGGCACACCTCAGAAGAGTGCTTCAGGTGCTCCAAGAAAACAAGCTCTACATAAACTTGAAGAAGTGTGAATTTTTGACAGACCATTTCTTATTTATGGGGTTTATAGTATCATCCACGAGCATCCAAGTGGACTAGGACAAGGTGAAGGCCATACGTGAGTGGTCTACCCCAACCAACATTCATGAAGTGCATAGTTTTCATGGGTTGGACACCTTCTAACGCTGCTTTGTCAGAAATTTTAGCATGATAGTTGCGTCCATCACATATTGCACAAAGAAAGGACCATTCTAGTGGACTGAGGAAGCCGACCATAGTTTCGTTGATATCAAGAACAAGTTATCCTTCACCCAGTCCTCGTATTGCCTAATTTCGACAATGTCTTCGAGGAGGACTGTGATACATCCTATGTAGGAATTGGAGCTGTGTTATCCCAGGAAGGCAAGCCAGTTGCTTTCTACATTGAGAAGCTCAGCGATGCTAGGAAGAAGTGGTCCATGTATGAGATAGAGTTGTACGTTGTGGTACAACCTCTCCGGCATTTACGACACTACCTCATCCAGAGAGAGTTTGTTCTAAACACCGACCACCAAGCTTTAAAATTTATCAATAGCCAGACTAACATCAGTCATGTGCATGCTAAATGGATTGCATTTTTGCAGGAATTCACCTTTTTGTTGAAACACAAGTCTGGCCAACAATATAAGGTGGCAAATGCTCTAAGTCACCAAGTTGCTCTCCTTATCACATTATCCAGCGAGGTGATTGGGTTTGATTGCCTTAAGGAGTTGTATGCCGATGATGAGAATTTCAAGGAAGAGTGGGCACGAAGTAAGGATAACCATCCCAGCGACTTTTATATTCAGGATGGGTTCTTATTTTACGAAAACCGATTATGCATCCCACAATGTTCGCTACGTGACAAAATTATGCTTGAGGTCTATGATGGTGGGCTTGGAGGCCATCTAGGGCCGTGACAAGATGAAAATATTGGTGGAAGAGTGTTATTATTAGCCTGACCTAGGCCGACATGTGGGGAGGATGGTTCAGAGGTGTCTCATTTGTCAAGCTTCTAAGGGACATTCTCAAAATACGGGTCTCTACACTCCATTGCTCATTCCGGAGGGTTTCTGGGAGGATATTTTGATAGACTTTGTCCTCGGTCTCCCACGAACATAGCGAGGTTCAGACTCGGTGTTTGTGGTGGTAGATCAGTTTTTATAGATAACCCATTTCATCCCATGCAAGAAGATATTCGATGTGACGAATGTGGCCAACTTATTTTTCAGAGAGGTGGTGAGATTGCATGGTGCTCCCAAGAGCATTACGTGGGACCGTGATACGAAGTTCGTTAGTCACTTTTGGAGAACTTTATGGAGTCAATTCAATACCCAACTTCAGTTTAGTAGTGCATATCACCCGCAGATGGACGACCAAACTAAAGTGGTAAATAGAACATTGGGAAATCTCATCTGAAGCATCTCAGAGGACAAACCAAAGCAATGGGACTTAGCCCTGCCTCAAGATGAGTTCGCTTCCAACAAAATGGCGAACAAATTAATGAAAAGTCTCCATTCCAGGTCATGTATGGGCGGACTCCTCGCCATATGCTCGACTTGGTTCCCTTACTTGCAGTGTAAGGAAGGAGCGTAGCAACAGAGAACCTGGCGGAAAGGATCAAGGCAATACATGCGGAAGTCCGGCTCAAGTTGATAGAGTTAAATCAGAAATACAAGCAGGACGCCAATAAACATCACCATGAAAAGGTCTTCGAGGTTGGTGATCAAAATATGGTCCATTTGTGCAAGGAGCGTTTTCCTTCTGGTACATACAACAAGCTTAAGTACAAGAAGATTAGGCCGGTACCAATCCTCCGAACGATCAATGACAATGCCTATGTAGTTGATCTCTCAGAGGAGTTCGAGATCTCCAGCAAGTTCAATGTAGCTGATTTGTACGAGTACCATGACCCAGATGTAAGTGAGAATCTCGAGGTCGAGTTCTTTTCAAGTAGGAGAGATTGATGTAGAGGAGGTTGCTCCACTCTACATGATGAAGATGGAACAAAGGAAGGACCCACGAAAGACCCCAAGAAAAGAGCCAAAACAATTGCAAACATAGGAACTTCATGGCCTGACAACCGGTCGTCCGACTAGGTCGACCATTGCCATTGACCGGTCGAATATTCCCCCAGAACAGTCCCAACTCTCTAGACTGTTTTGGGTCGATCTCAAACGGTCGCCTAACCGGTCAGACACATTGACGACTGGTCGCCCAACCGGTCCAACCGGTCAGACACATTGACGACTAGTCACCCGACCAATCGAAAATTGTCCAGTTCGCGACCAAACTCGTTGGATTGTTTTGGCACTCGATCGACCGTTCGGGGCCCACGACCAACCGGTCGACCCCTGCATAGAACTGCACACAAACTTTCTATTTTGAACGGATTTTTTTCCACGTTTGCTTGGTTTTTCTTTCCTTTTTGCAACTAGGACACCTTGGTTACAAAGCTTAGGGTTTGGATTAATATAAATAGTTGTTTTATTTTGTTTTAGAGATTATTCAATACAATTTTTTTTTTAAATTCATCTCTATTTGCTCGCTGTTCTTCAAGTGGCCCCTTGAGAAATTAAGAAAGATCAAGTGTTCTTTTCAATAGGTCTATGGATTCGGATCAGTAATCCTACGAGAGAAACGGTGTTCGATCTCATCCTGCCTACGGCTGTGCCACTTTCCTTGTGAGGCATTTTTTTTCTTTGTGGGGTGCTACCCATTTGCATGTGGGGCCTGTTGTCCGTTGTGCAAGGACTGATAGCCAATCATTTGGGCCCCACATTGTTGCTGCCCATCAGCATAGGGCCCATTATAATGAATGTATGTTGTTGCCCACTAGTCTGGAACCACTTCGATGTCCACTGATGCCGCATAGGTTTCTATCCCTACATATAACAAACCTTCACTAATATTCCAGCCCCACTTCCCATATCATCTCAGATCCAAACCAACTCGGTAACCAGCTAACAAGCTAAGTCGTTGCCTAGCAAGTCAGCAGCTGGCCAGCCAGTTAATCGCCAACAGCTTTCAAAAAATTCTCGATATATATGCAGCATCTATTAGACCACACCCATGGGTAGTAGTGAAAATAGCCCAAATAGTTTATCCTAGTAGTACAACTTCTACATGCAGGTCTTAATCATGCCTAACTACACGGTAGATGCCTGCCCATGTGGTAGATGTGGCTTGACATTTTTCCATCCCAAGTGGGTATATTCATCCCCTACCCATGTTGCACACATGCATTCATGCATTTAATCAAGATATTGAATGTTCTTGTTTATCATCTATCTATGATTTAATTTGGTGGAATCTTGGTGGGAATTTCTGATTAGACCTTACCAACTCACTCTTTACTTGTGGAAAACAAACAGATATGATCGAGGATGATGCACTGGCACAGGACCAAGAAGGGTCGTTTGAACCCGAGGTTGATCTCCATAGTAAGTGGCCTTACTCGACTGGCGGAAGAATTGGAGGACTAGGCTGTATTGGATTAGTTCTTAATTTTCTAGTATTTTCCTTTTTTTACTAATTAGCCCCTTCGCGGACAATGATTGTCATAGTTAGACTTCGTAGAACTTTTGATTAATTTGAACTTAGATTTTTATCCATACAATTAAATTCTGTTGGGATAAGAGGGCTGACAGCGGAAGCAAAGCCGAACACAAAACAGCAAATTGAATCAAACAAGCAACACAATGCAACCACAATGCATGCAACCACCCACACATAGACAATCTAAATTTAACGTGGAAAAACCCCTCACAGGTAAAAATTCACAGCACAAAGCGACACCAATCCACTATAATCTCAGAAGTTACAAGTGATGGAATCCAAGACCCAAGATCACCAAGCCCACAAGAGAAACCCAAGCTTTCCCAAGAAGAGCAACCTCTTCTCAAGCTCTTTCTCTTACCTAGAACCTCTCGCAATCCCTTTTGCAACCTAAGATACCTCTAATCCCGTAATACCCTCCTTAAATGAGAGAGAAAACTGGATTAGAAACTCTTTGAGGAAAAACCGCGTAAGAAACATGTTGTACAAGGAGATTGCCAACCGGATGGCCCTAAAACACTCCAGCAGCTTTGCTATCCTTAATCCACTATGACCGACGGGTCGGCCGACCAGTCGATGGTCCCTGTGCAAAGACGATTTGGGTCGTCTGTTTCCAGCAAACTCCACCACAACTCAAATCTTCATGCATCACCTTTCCATGCACAATCTTCACCTATACTTCGTCATCATTATAGTCTCAGTCGCTTCTCGTACCCCATCGACTTTATCCTTGCATCTTCACACGCCTTGTTGCTCTTCCCATGTGACCCTGTTTCTCTTACCACATATGAGCAACCGTGGATCCCGCAGCTCCACCATGAATTGTGCTCCCTATCACTTTGTAAAGATTATCACACCTCCGTGCCTTGATCATCACGAGTGCTCCCTTCACCACTTTACAATATCGATCACAGCCGATGAACCTGAACCATTTCACCTCAAGTGCACCAAGAGATATTACATTCTTCTTCATCTCAGGGACATGCTTCACACTTTCAAGGATCCGTTCAACTCCATCGAACATCCTAATGCGCATCGAACCAATCCCCACAACATTGCAAGCATAACCATCACCCACAAACACCAATCCACCATCATACTCCTTGTATGACATGAATGAACTCCGGTCAGGATATACATGACATGATGTACCTGAATCTAAAAGCCACTCTCCACCAAGACACTCTATGTCGGATACAGTCAATATCACAACCAACATCACCGTCCTCTATGGTATTGGTCCTCTCCCTAGAAGAATCTTCATATTTCTCCTGCCTTTTTTTGGGTTCGAGCAATCTCTCTTCACGTGCCCTTCTTTTTCACAATTCCAGCATCTCACCATGTACCTCCACTTGCCTTTTGATTTAGATCTCGATGACGGAGATCCTCCACCCTGCTCAGAATTCCTACCCCTCATAACCAGTGCCTCATCAGTAGAGGGACGCATGCCGCCGCTTTTCCTTCTCATCGCCTTCGCCTGAAGGGCTAAGATAACGGTTTCTACGTCAATAGTCTCCCTACCTGCACACAATGAATCCTTGAGTGACTTATATAATTCTAGAAGAAAATTTAACAGGATAAACACTTGATCCTCGTTCTTCATCGGTTCATCTACATCCATCAACTTGCAAATAAGCCTATTGAAATTGCTATTGTAGCTCTCAACATTAGCCCCCTCCACCATCCTCAAATTATACAACTGAAGCTTCAAATATATGTGATTTTTCAAAGATTTCTTCGCATAGATATTCGCATAGATAATCGCATAGATATTCTCCAACTTCACCCATATTTCAACCACAGTCTTCTCTTTCATGACGTTATACAGGGCCTCATCTGCCAGGCAAAATTGGATTGAGATATTGACTTTTTCATCGATCCTCTTCCACTCTTCTTCTTTCGTAGCTTCCGATCGCTTTCCAAGAAGCACATCTTATAATCCTTGCTGAATTAGAAGGCTTTTCATCTTCACCTTCCAAAGTTTAAAATTATTTTTTTCCGAATACTTCTCTATGTCGAACCTCATGCTCGATGCCATGCTCTTGTCTCAAATCCGAATTTCTGCTACACCCAAATGATCTCTCTGATATCAGTTGTTGGGATAGGAGAGCTGATAGTGGAAGCAAAGCCAAAAACAAACAGCAAATTGAATCAAACAAGCAACACAATGCAATCACAATGCATGCAACCACCCACACATAGACAATCCAAATTTAACGTGGAAAAATCCCTCACGGGTAAAAAACCATAGCACAAAGTGACACCAATCGATTATAATCTCAGAAAGTTACAAGAGATGGAACCCAAGACCCAAGATCACCAAGCCCACAAGAGAAACCTAAGCTTTCCCAAGAAGAACAACCTCTTCTCAAGCTCTTTCTCTCACCTAGAACCTCTCTCAATCCCCTTTGCAACTAGGATACCTCTAATCTCGTAATACCCTCCTTAAATAGGAGAAAACTCGGATTAGAAACTCTTTGCGCAAAAACTACTGCAAGAAACCACGTTGTACAAGGAGACTGTCGGCTAGCCGGATGGCCCAAAAACACTCCAGCAGCTTTGTTGCCTTGATCCACTGTGACCGACCGATCAGTGGTCCCTATGCAAAGACGATTTGGGTCGTCTGTTTCCAACAAATTCATGCCTGGATTTCATTTAATTGGTTATCTATACACATGCATGTATGAGTTACACCGTGGAACTTAGGTATCGAGTGATGTGCTCGGTCCTTGAATTTCAAGTCATGACATTAGGTCTCTTCAGAGACAGAATTCTTAATAAAGATGGTGGCACCACTTGAGAATAGGTGTGCATGATCACAGTTGGCACATAATTTTCATACCACACCTCCATTCTCATAAATCTAGATTGTTGAGGTCATTGGCATGTGTGCTTCAGCCTGGTCTGACTCTGTTAAACCAAATGTTGCGAAGATTATCATGATCCAACATTGGTGATTTTAATGGATAAGATCTAAGAGTTGTAGATCATTTTTTTAAAATCATATGTTGATTAGTGTGGAATAAGTGGAATTAAATTTTTTTAGCTGGTAGGCCATCACTTATCAAGGATTTGGATTGTCCATGCATACTAATGGTAGTTAGATTAGAGGATTTTAGGCAGCGAAATGAGCCCTATGATGGTGATCGTATACGAGACATGTAGGGTAGGTATTTCTAGTAAGGGAGAAAACCCTATAGATCCTCCATATATACATTGTCTTGTTCCACAATCTCTCTCTAAGACTCATCTAGTATCCCATTCATAAACATGAAAAGGAGAGAGTGGTAGGGAAGACTTGTGTTAGGAAGCTCCTCATACAAATGACAATGACAACACATCAAACATGTACATTTTGGATTATTATCTTGGTCTATGTCATGCCTAGTAATCTAGAATATGGTAACAATTCATTACCATTTAAAAAAATTGTATGTTGTAGAGGTTGAGTATTTTGTATGTTATGTCTAGGTTTTCAATCAGTAGAAGTGGACCGATGGATCGAGGATTTGAAATCCGAAATGTTGGTATTATTGGACTAACCCCAAATGATCTACGCATCAAAAGTACACTAGAATGGAAGAACCTTTCTAAAGAAGGTTTAACCTTTTATTAGTTGAATATAAACTATGTGGGTAAATCCGAGTTGGCCCAAATACCACTAGAAAAGCCCATAAGCTTAGGTGACTCATACACAAGTGCTCGGATAAATGCTAGGAGCTGAACCTAAGTTATGAAGACATGAACAAATGTCGTCGAAACCACACCTACAGAGGTAGAAAGACGACCTGCATCATGGAGCATGAACTTATGGAGCGAGATGCTCAGATAAAGATTGGGACAAGCCGAGCATGGAAGGTTGGCTTGGCCAAAGGAGCAGACGCCCAACAAGTCCGGGCGTAGAATGCCCGATATGGACTAAACAAGCACCTGACACTATCTCAGTTAGGGATCCCTCCTACCATTATGGGTTATAACTCCTACTTAATATGGTGCCCTAAAGTTGACTCTACTACTAAATGGTCTACAAACCCTATAAATAGGGGCCCTCCTACAGGATAAGGTACACAACTATTCACCCTACACACCTTACACGATTGTTCTACTTACCTAACTTAAGCATCGGAGAGTCCCTGTCGGACACCGGCTTCTCTCCCCTGCCCTCTGCTACTCTGTACAGGTTCGGACGATCGCCATTTGAGTTCCAAATCCCTTCTTCAAAGGGACCGAACATCACTAAGAAGATCATCAATCTGGCACTAGCCAATCTCATGTGTTGTCCAAATCTTAACAACAAAAGTTGGCGTCGTCTGTGGGAACCAATAAGTCATGTTCTCACTCTCTTAAGTTTCAACACGTCCCTTACACCCTTATAATATCAGTTACCATGGCACTAAAGAAGAACAGGGGAAAAGTGTCTGCCATAGTTGAACCTTCTCATCTCGACTTTGATGAGGAGTAAACCCAAGCAGACACCCCCTCAACAACCACCTCTTCTCAGCATTCCTCATATTGGACTGGCTGACAGAAGTCTCGAAACCACAGGGCTAGGATCTCGATCCTTGAGGAACAGTTTGAAGGAATGTCCAAACAACTAGCTCAAATCAAAACATTATTGGAGGGAAGACCTGTTCAACTGCTAATCACCTCCTAGTGATCTGTTAATGAACCACCTTGTCACAATCGACAAGACCAGCTGTCCCAAGGGTGGCAGAGTCAGGTCCAACATCTCGACAATGAGGATCGTGCCAGCCAGGCTGACTCAGCTCAGGCATCGACAGCAAAAGAACTTGATGCCTTCGATCTATGTCACATGCTAGATGAGAAGCGTCAAGCTTGAAAAGGTAAAGAACATGTGCCGGAGAGCTCAGTCCCCTGGGAGGCCAAGAGAAGGAGCTCAAGGGTCAGCTCGGTGACATTCAGCAAGCATACCGAGCTAAGGCCCCTGTCTCCATTGATGCCTTCCTGCAATAGACTAAGCCCCCGTTTATCGATGACATAATAGCAGGGGTACTGCCAAAAGGGTTCAAAATGCCTCATCTAAAGTAGTCCACAGGAGTGAGAAATCCTGTAGAGCATATGGAGTCATTCCCAGCTTAGATGGAGCTACATGGTGCATTCGAGAACATCATGTGCAAAGCTTTCCCCATAACACTCACGAACGCTGCTTAGATATGGTTTAGTAGTCTAAAGCCGAAATCTATCAGCCCATTTCATCAGCTCACAAGAGCCTTCGCTACTCAATTTATTGGAGGCAAGGGCACCTAGAAGCCAATGACTCACCTCTTAACGGTGAAGCAGAGGAGCGACGAGTCGCATAAAGACTACTTAGTCCTCTTCAATGCAGAGGCGGTCTGGGTCGAGAACCGTACCAACCAGGTAGTCCTAATAGGGCCCAAAAGTACAAGAACGTTAAGGAGTTTCCCAGTTCTCACAGAGGTGAAAGTAGCTTGACGCGAGATAAAAAGAGAAGGGAGGTGAAAGAGGAGGTCGGCAACAACCGAAAGCGACAGAAAGATAGCAATCAAGGCAATGCTTCCCGAGCGCCCAAGATCTCGGCCAGCCGCTTCGAATGCTACATGCCACTGAACACCCCTTTCGAGCAAGTGTTTGTGGAGGTCAAATATAGGAAGGTCCTCAAATGGCCGTCCAAGATGAAAATGGACCCAACGAAGATGAGTAAATTAAAATATTGTCTCTTCCACAAGGACCATAGTCATAACACTATAGATTGTTTTGACCTAAAAGAAAAGATCGAGACCCTCATCCAATAGGGCTTCTTGCGTGAATATTTCACCTAACGACAGGACGACAATAGATTTGCTCCTTAACAAGAGCAAGCAGAAGAACGAATCAACAAAGATCTAGTATGAGAGATTCGCATGATCTTAGGTGGACCTACTGGAGGATGACTCCAATAACGCATCCGAACTTATGCTCGAAGTGCGCAACCCACCGAAGTAGAGGAAAACTCGAAAGGAATCATTTATCCTCGTGACAATTTGATGGTGGTGACCATGGTCGTCACAAATCAAAAGATGTTTCAGATTCTCATCGATCCGAGCAGTTCGGCTAACATCCTCTATGTGTCAGACTTCAACAAAATGAAAATTAACAGATCAAGGCTCTGACCAGCAAAAACACTGTTGATCGGATTTACCAGTGAGAACGTCACGCCAGAAGGAAGCATCAGCCTCCCAATCACTACAAGAGAAGCTCCTCACCAAGTCCTCCTCATGGTAGACTTTCTGGTGGTGGACACTCCTTCAGTCTACAAAGCCATACTTGGCCGACCTTCTCTGAGGGCCATGAAAGTGGTCATCTTCATCTATCATCTAACTATGAAATTTCTGGTTGAGGAAGGGGTCAGAAAGGTTAAAGGCAACCAAGAAGAAGCTCGATGGTGCTACATGATGGCCCTCTAAGGAAAAACTCAGGTATCAATAGTCATGCAGGTCAACTCCTTATATCCTAGAGGGGAGACTGCAGAGAGAGGGTCACCCTCTGAAGACCTGCTCACTATGTAGGTTTTTTAGTATGGCCCGACAAGAACAATGTAGATAGGGTCTCTGCTCGATCCCGGGCTCCAGCGGGAGCTTAATAGTCTTCTGAAAGAGCACTCAAACGTATTTACTTGGTCTCACTAAGATATGCCTCAGTATAGACTTGAACATTATGGTCCATCTGGCTGAATGTGGACCATGATCACAAGCTCGTCCAGGTAGAAGCAATGACCGTTTAACATAAAAAGGTATGTGGCCATCAACAAGGAAGTTGACAAGCTCCTCCAGGCCGGCTTTGTTGAGGAGATCTACTAACCTGATTGGACTCGCCAACGTCGTGTTGCTCAAGAAGGAAAATTGAAAATAGAGGCTTTGTGTGGATTACACCGACCTGAATAAGGCCCGCTTAAAGGACAATTTCCCCCTCCCTAGGATTGATCAACTAGTCGATGCGATGACAGGTTATACGTTGCTCAGTTTCATGGACGCGTATTCAGGGTACAACCAGATCCAAATGCACCATCATGAAAAAAGAAGACGACCTTTAGCACTGATCGAGGCCTGTACTATTACATGGTCATGCTCTTCGACTTGAAAAATGCAGAGGAGGCTAGTCAATTGTATGTTCGCCGACTAGATCAACTAAACAATGAAAGTATACGTTGATGACATGGTCATTAAGAGTATTAAGCCGTCAGATCACATGACTAACAAACATGAAATGTTCAGCATCCTGAGGAAATACCAGATGAAGCTTAATCCGAGCAAGTGTGCCTTTGTCATCTGCTCAAAAAAAAATTCTAGGCTTTATGGTACACCAGCACGTGATCAAGGCGAACTCCGAAAAGATACGAGCTCTGATTGAAATGAGCTCGCCTAACACCACCAATGAGATCCAACGCCTTACAGGACGGGCCACCGCCCTAAATAGATTTGTTTCCAGGGCAACAGATAAATGTCACCCCTTCGTCAAGTAGTTAAGGGAGGCCAGAAGCCAACTTGGACTGATGAATGCGAGTAGGCCTTTCAGGAGCTGAAAGTATACATCGGGTCACTACCTCTGCTATCCAAGCATGTTCCATGGGAGGACTGCTGCTCTACTTAGCCGTCTCACCCACAGTGTTGAGCCTCGGCTCTTATCAGAGACGACGAGGGCACCAACGACTCGTGTATTATGTCAATAAGGCCCTAATCGACTTAGAAATCTAGTACCCAGACATTGAAAAGTTGGCCTTGGCCCTAGTCATCTCAGCAAGACGCTTGAGGTTGTATTTTCAAGCACAAAACATTATTATTTTGACCGACTAGCCACTCCAGCAGGTTCTTCAGAAGCCAAAAGCCTCTAGTCAGCTCACCAAGTAGGTGATGGAGCTCGGCAAGTATGACATACAAGTTTCGCCCACGAACTGCCATTAAAGGACAAGCTGTGGCGGACTTCATCGTAGAATTTACTAACTCGTTGGTCGCTCAACCCATGGATCGAGAAGGAGATGAGGACCCATTGCCACCAACATGGACTCTCCTTGTAGACGGGTCCTTCAACACCCAAGGGAGCGGGGCAGGGCTGATCCTGACCTCGCCTGAAGAAGTGAAGGTGGAATATGCCTTAAGGTTTGGCTTCCAAGCTTATGAGACTCTCCTAGCCGATCTAGCTTGCTAAGGCATTAGGAGCTCGAAGGTTGAGGATACACAATGACTCTCATTTAGTGCTTGGCTAAGTAACCACCGATTATCAAGCTAAAGGTAAGAGGATGATTGCCTATCTTAATCGGGCTTGTGAATTTCTTGGTTAGTTCAAGCATTTTAAGTTCATTCGAGTCCCCAAATTAGAGAACACAAATGCAAATTCATTGGCAAAACTTACATCAACCATCGATGTTGAACTTGCTCGAACGATCCCAATTGGGTTCTTACCAGAGCGAAGCATCGCCCAATATGAAGCAAAGGAATCTCTCCCAGTGAATACTGAGCCGAGTTGGATGGACTCAATTATTCGCTACCTACAGCAAGGAGAGTTACCTGAAGACAAACTCGATGCTTGGAGGATCTGGTATCACTCTTCTCGGTACACAATGATGGGGGATGTGCTATACAAAAAGGGTTTTCCCCTACCCTATCTGAGATGCCTATGCTCGGACGAAGTTGAGTACATCCTCAGAGAAATTCATCAAGGCATCTGTGAAAATTATTCCAGAAGTAGAGCTCTAGCCCATAAAGTAGTTCAACAAGGATACTATTGGCCAACCATACAAAAGGACTCCCAAGAATTCACGAAAAAAAATGTGATAAATGTCAGAGATTCACCACAGTACCTCAGCAACCACCGGAAGAGTTGACCCCTATGATTGGCCCTTGGCCATTCACCCAATAAGGGTGGATATCATAGGACCCATCCTCATGGGCAAGGGGTAGTCCAGGTATGTGATTGTCATGGTAGACTACTTCACAAAATAGGCAGAGGCTGAGCCTTTATCACGAATCATGGAAAAGAAGACAACCAACTTTATCTGGAGGTCGATTGTCTGAAGCTTCAACATTCCCCACACCATTGTCACTGACAACAGTCGCCAGTTTGACAATGCTCGATTTTGAGGAGCTCTACCAAGAGCTCGGCATCCGGAACGCATTCTCCTCACCTCATCACCCCCAAGTCAATGGCTAGGTCAAGGCCATCAACAAAATAATTAAGGGACATTTAAAGATGAAGTTAGACCAATGCAAAGGTGCTTGGGTCAAGGAACTCCCCCACATATTATGGTCATATCGGACCATAGCTCAATCAACCACTAGGGAAATGTCGGTCTCCCTAGAATTTAGTGTCAAGGTTGTGATCCTAGTCAAGATCGGCATGTCATCTTATATGACTGGGCTCTTCCCGGCCAACAAAAATGAAGGGCAGATGCTGCTGAGCCTCGACCTGCTGGAAGAAATTAGAGAAAGTGCCAAAGTCAAAGTCACTACCTACCATCAAAGGGTGGCATGATATTATAATTCAAAAGTGCGAAGGAGAAGTTTTAGAATAGGAGAGCTCATTCCACAGAAGGTCTTCAAAGCAACCAATGAGCAAGGTTCAGGAACATTGGATTCAACCTGGGAAGGGCCATATAATGTCACTAATATTGCTTGTCCTAGGACCTACCGTTTAGAAGATCTTGAGGGTTGACCTCTACTGCACCCCTGGAATGCAAAGTACCTCAAGATCTACTACCAATACTCAATGTGCATATGATGAGCTACCAAGCCCGGCCTACTTGTACTTCACATTCTACAAAGCATTAAAGGGCAACCCTTTCAACAGATGTACTTCCACTTGTTATTTAAACCACCTCAGAGATGACCAAGAGGACTAGGAGGGCTACAGTCTGAGTAGAACTCTTCCAAACAAGCTCAGTGCCCACTCATCCAGATCGGATGTTACGACAAAGGTGAGGGAGAGGTCAGAGACGGTACCCTCCAGTTGAGCACATTGCCTTCACTGAGCAACGACAGTGAAACAAACTAGCCCACGGGGCAATAACAAAGATCACCAGGATCGTCGAAAAATAAGAACTACTCCCACAATTGAACAGTTCAATGCTCACCCTTCAGAGTGGGGGACATACAACATGTATAGATCAGCAAAGCAGATCAACAAAGCATGAACGTACCAAGCACGCCAAGCATGAATAAATGCAAAAAATGCTAGAAAATTTAACCTAAGTCAATATAAAAAAAAACCCCCAAGGGGGGCACCATTATCATCCATAAAATTTTTTAAGTTCTTTAAAAGCCCATCCAGGGCAGAATAAACATTACAAAAAAGGCCTAAGCCTGAGGAAGATCACTGACAACATTAGTGCTCTAGAGGTCACTAGCTTACTCCTCGCTGGTCCTGACAGCTGGCGTCT
Organism: Liriodendron chinense; assembly: GCA_003013855.2. NCBI lineage: Eukaryota > Viridiplantae > Streptophyta > Magnoliopsida > Magnoliales > Magnoliaceae > Liriodendron > Liriodendron chinense. The sequence continues at coordinate 3,171,088 of ML058538.1, read as the reverse complement.
CTCTGTCAAGAAAGGAGAGGTCTAGATTAGGATAGATGGCCAACATATTGCCACGATAGTACAAGTAGGCCACCTCATAGGCCTCATCAAGGCTGGCCTCATACTTGGTCGAAGCCTTGAAGGCCTTCACAGCAGCCTCCTCCCGTGAAGGAATCTGAGAATTCAGAGCGGCCATCCTTGCCTCCCATGCGCGTCCCTCCTCTCGGAGCCATATCTCCTTGACCAAGTGAGTGGCGCTAGCGTTAACATCCTCTGAGATCTTCTGTTGGGCCTCCTTAGAAGCTGCAAGAGCTTCCTTGGTCTGCTCTAGCTCGGTCCTAACCACATCAAACTCTAACAAAATCTTCTTGGCCTCCTCCAATTGGTCCTGAACCACCTCCAACTCCTCAACCAATTTAAGCTCGACGACCCTCACCTCTGACTTCGACTTCTCGAGGCGGGCCTATACTAGCTCGACCATCTTATCCCCTAATGCCCGCCGATGTCGAGCATAATGTTGCTAGAGTGTGAGAACACCGAGTGTCGTCTATAATAGAAAGGCAGCAACGAATGATCACAATAAATAAAATGAGGAACAAGAAACACTAAGAGAATTATGCGAAAGCTAATTAAAAGCTTTGGTGGAGGATGTACTCGAACATTTGGTCGACATCTAACTGCAAGAAGGCATGCATCCTAAGAACTGAAAACCTATGAGTCCAATTAAGGAGCTCGCGCATATACAACAGAGGATCGTCGACCGACCTGCCTGAAGACTTTGCTCTGACAACAGGGGCTGGACTGTGTTTAAGGGCCCATTAAGTGGTCGAGGCCTCCCCGGCCTACCCTCCTTCAACTCGATCGCCCACCTCTCTTGTGATCGTCTCCTCCATGGTGGGTCCCTCCACCTGCTGGAAAACGTAAGGGGTAACAACATCCCTTATGCCGCGCCGAGCTTCAGCAGTGCTAGCATCCTCAATAATGATGAGAGAAGCACTCGAGCCCTCCCGAGCCACCACCATCACAGCCCTAAGGATGTACGAGAAGAAGCTGCCTGAGAAGATCCGGCAGCAGCAACACGGGCTGGGGGCTGAGTAAGGCGAATTGGGCCCTAAGCAGTAATCTTTGCCTGCTTCTGAGGCATTACCCCTTTAAAATCCTCACATCAGGAGTGAGCTCTCTTTTGGCCCGCCCGAGATGGGACCGAAGAAGACATCTCTACAAAAAAAAAAGGAAAAAAGAAGAAGAAGCAAAGCTCAGCTCGGAATGAGATTTCGACCTAGAGCGGTGAAGCAAGTGGGGATCCAAAAGTGCGAGCACGACAGCTCAACAGATGGCGCTTCCCACCCCTTGACAATGTAGAACCACCGATCCTTTTAGAGTATGGTGGAGGTCAGAATATCACGTATCAAGCCCCGACCTGCCTAGGTCGAGAAGTAGTACCACCCCAGAGCCATTAGGCTGACCTTGGCACAGAACATGTAAAGGAACTCGTCCACACTAAACTCAGCGTCGTTCATGTGCCACAAGACTAAATAGCTGAACAGGACCCTCCAAGCATTCGGAACAACTTGTCCTAGAGCCAGACCCAGCTGAGACAGTAACTCCCTTATGAAAGGATGGAGGGGAAGACTAAGGCCGGTCCAGACAGCAACCGAATAGAAGGCGACATTACCAAGCAAGGTCTACTTGGAGCCTCACCCTTATTGGGCAAATGAAGTGAAACAACGTTGGAAATGTCGAATTCCCTTCCAAGGTCACTCAGGTCGGGCTTTTTCAGAACTAGTGAGAAGTTATCGACCACATAACCCTCAGAAGAGGAAGCTATTGGCCCGACTATCTCCTCCTCTCTTGCCCAAGAAGCAGTCTCTATGGGGTTTAATCCAAGGACTAATCTTGGAATAGATCTCCCCAAAAACTGAGTCATGATCGAAGAGAAGAAAGTCTCGTTGTCGAAATCTGCCTCTTGCAACATTTCCGACAACCAGGAATAATAAAGGAAGTAGCAAGAAAAGAAAAATCATGCCAAACAAGACGACTGAGGAGAGAGAACATACCAGAAAATACGAGCTCCAACACAAATGGAACCTCGAGAAGAAGGAAAGAACTCTGAACTTTGACAAAGAAGGAGAAAGGAAAAAGGGCAAAGGCAAAGGCAAACGAAGATGAAGAAATGGGTGGAAATGGTTATGGGGGGATTTTTGTGACGCCCCAAATTTCAAGGGTGTCGAGTACAACCTCGATCCCCAAGATTCCGGGTGTTAGTTATACTTTGCGGAAGCGTGATGTTCGTACAAAGACTCTTTGGCATCCATGTACTAGTGTAGAACCAACCACAGGAAAAGCATATGAACAAATAGATAATAAAAGGTGCTATCTTAACTGCAAGTCATAATCATCCAAAATGTGAGGCGCACGCACCACGGGTGGCCTCACCTAACCAAAAGGAAAAATTAAAACATAAAACAACATCTTTTACAATCTAGAGCCACAACTCCCAAAATAAGGCCGACATGGCCAGTTCCCTCATTTAGATCTGATCGTCAGCTAACTGAAAGTAAGAGGACTCGACGAAGTCCTCGAATTCAGCCTGTAACGCCTCCTCCTCCGCTTGACCTGCATCTATGATAATCTCATCTGGGGGTGTGTCATAACACCGACCCAGGTGCGGGTGTGAGTGATCAATTCAATGAGGACTATAGTTCGAAGTTTAACATGTTATCAAACGAAGCAGAGTTAGGCATTGACCACAAGCAAAACAAAGATTCCTAATCTAGTGAGTTAATGCATGAATGACATGAGTTCACATAACATGAATGTTCCGGATACAATGAGGAACACGAGATAGCAATGGCGCCACATCAAGCAACCAGGCACCCCAGAACCTCAAAAAAATGGAATGAACTTGGATTGTCCGTTGGTATCCTGGCCTTTAACAGTAGGACAGTTACCTAGGAAATCCATGACATGGATGCGTGATTAGGCCTTGTATTATTATTTTCATTTCAAACAGCATTTTGTGGAATTCAAAGTACCGGGTCCAATCACAAGTCCAAATCTGAGTCACTTGGCTCCGATGGTGCATCATCGATCATCGCCAGTGACCCGAGGATTCCCTTTTCCTTCTACAACACACATTATGGTTCCCTTCATACTAATAAGAATGGAATTCCCCCACCTGTCTCGATCATACCGATATGGTGGGAAATTTCCAATATGCTCCAAGGACACTATGGGGAGGTGAGCCACCCCAGCATAGGCCGACGACTCGATCACGGTGTCCCATACCACCGTAACCGGCCCAAGAGGCTTGACGGGATCGTATCGCACATTCGGTTAATAGTGAACTCAATACATTTGAGGGCCTTGGGTACCTTGACTTCAAAGGACTATGATACAACAATCAGCAGTCATCCACGTTGCCATATTTAGACGGAACCAATTGGTACCTGGGCTTCCGTTTGGCTTAACGTGGGCAGTCAAGACCCGCGTAGCAAACTACCGTCAACCTTCCGGTTTCCCAATCCAATCGGGCACGCCTCGGGTAACCAACAACTCGGGTTACCCGTCTCAGAAGGTCTGGCCCAAGATTTCATATCACATCTCGTCTGATACTTGATTGAAATCTCACAATAATGAAACTTGGGAAAAATCCTAGTAATTTAAATATGCAGAATCAATTTATTTCTAATCATATGTGAGCATAATCCACCATGGAAGTCATGAAAAGTAATTAGGGGGCAGTTCGATTCACTCAAGCATTTTGTCAAACACATGGCATGCAGAAATTTGTAAACAGTACATTTGCAATAAATCGTATCCCAAATCGATCAACGACGATTCTTCCTAAACCTAGCAGCCACATCAATCCTAAATCGACAACATTTGATAAACGCAAACCTAGAAACATAATCCCGCACCTTAGTATTAGGGTTTCTTGATTTCCGAGCACCTATGGTTGAGGTTGGTTGAAAGATTGGCAACGCCTATTGACAAGCCAAGGTTAAGGGTGAGATCATATGTAATAAAACCTAAAATGGATTGAAATAGGTGGTACGATTCACATCTTACCTCCGATTGCAAACCAAGACGATCTAGACAAAGAAGTCAGCAGTTAAAGGGATGAACTCGCACCCGACGAGAATGAATCCTAGCACAAGCACTCCCAATGAACAATTCCCTCTATTCTCCTTCATCTCTTTCTCTCAACTTCTCTCTCTTTTCTATTCTCTCTATTACAAAAAGGGGTGAGATTTGTGTTGGGGAGAAATGCCCCAACACAACTCTATTTATAGGCCCAGATTTACCTGGATGGCCCTGATGGTTAATGTGTCACATAAATGGCCCTAGGAAGTGTTAGTTTTCTTAGTAGAGGTTCAATGAGACCCACACGAGTCCATCTAAACCATATGATAGTTATGACTTGACAGGATCTACTTAGGGTCCCATTCTTTCATAATTTGGATGCAGCGATCGACGGATATGACGGCAAGTTTGTTCAACGGTCACCGATCGTCAATCGGACCCACGGTTTTGTGATTCTATGCGTGGAATTATTCGGAACTAGGGCCCTAAATTTCATTGAAATATAACAGCTCGAAAGCCATAACTTTGCATAAGTTTGAATGACAACATTCACTTAAGTTCCTAATAGATTCTAAAGGTATTCACACATCTCATGCACTTGTCTTGCGAGCCCAAGTTGAATGATTCGAGACGCGATTTCAGCTCGATGTCTCACGATAGACATCAAGCCCACTAAGACAGATGACTTTCCTTAATTTCCAATTTAATGGCCCACTAACGATCGGTCTAGACTCTATCTAGTGTTTTTTGGGGTTTTCGAAAATAGAGTTTAGGATGAGATTTCTATGGTATGTTAAATGTGGTCTGATCTACTTACGCCTAAAGTTTGGCTGATTTAAAATTAATAGAAATAGTGTTTTGGCCTAACTCACTCTCATCCGTTGATTTGTAAGTTAGATGAAAATTTGATTAAGTTGGATTATAAGCGTAATCTAAGCGGTGATTAGTATTGTTCTCGGTTAGATGTTCATCATACATCGGTTAGGTCAATTTATCAATGGCGGGATCCACTAGACCTTCGCCTTAAATTTATGGATCGCATGATTAGGCTTAAGCTTTCGATGATTGGGCGTAGGCATTAGTTACTTAAGGATGTCTAATCGGATTTATATGGTTCTTTGTTGGTAATAGTAGCATGTTTCTTAGAATCGAGCATTAAACGTCGTTAAATTATAAAATAAATTAATTGTAGTGAAAAATCTTCCAAGGATTTTGAAATTTAAATTGACAAAAATCTGGGGCGTTACAATGTTATAGTCGTCAAGAGCCCGTTCTCGATCCGCACAAGTGCCACACGTCACCATGAGATAACGTCAGGAGAAGCGACGTGCCAATACGTCTCTCCCCTCGACGTGGCACCGCGGGGTTGCCAACCTATCAACGGATGATGTGCCTCGCACGCCTCCACCACGCGTCATCCTCTCATTTGTCCAAGAAGTCGAAACGCCTGCCGTACCATACGATAATCATGGCGACGCTTCAAAATTCAAAATCGGCATTTATGGCAATGTTTTCTGCCCGCCTGATGATGGTGGCCAAAGAGGAAAATTTCAAGCTTGTAGAAATCTCGCACGAGCACTGACCAGTTCATCCTTCAATTTTCACTCCCGAGCCCGAATAGGTCAGCCTCGATCGTGGGGGGAGGGGGGGCTATTGTTGTGGGTAAATCCGAGCTGGCTCAAATACCGTGAGGAAAGCCCACAAGCCCAGGTGGTCCATACACGAGTGCTCGGACAAATCCTGGGCACTGAACCTAGGTTATGAAGACGTGAAAAAATGCCCTTGGAACCACACATATGGAGGTTGAAAGACGACCTGCATCACCGAGCATGAGCCCATGGAGCGAGATGCTCGGATAAAGATTGGGACAAGCCAAGCATGGAAGCTTGGCTTGGCCAATCGAGCAGATGCCAAACAATTTCGGCCGTGAAATGCCCAATATGGACTAAACAGACACCCGACATTATCTTAGTCGGGGCTTCCTACCATTACGGGTTATAACTCCTACTTAACACGAAGTCCCTTAACATATCCTAAATTGATTCTACTACTAAATGGTCTACGAACCCTATAAATAGAGGCCCTCTCTACAGGATAGGGTACGCAACTATTCACCCTACAAACTATATACGATTGTCCCACTCGCCTAACTTAGGCATTGGAGAGTCTCTTGCTGGACACTGACTCCTCTCCCCTACCCTCCGTTACTCTGTGCAGGTTTGAATGATCGTCATTAGAGATCTAGATCCATTCTTCAAAGGGACCGAATATCACTAAGAAGATCATCAAGCCGGCACCAGCCGATCTCACATGTTGTCCAAATCTCAGAGACAAGCACAAACTTTTTTCTTGAACCATCTCTTTGTTGGCCACTCAATAAGAGGACTAACCTTTTCTGTTTAGCTGAACCTTTTGTTCATGTGGTATTCATTATGGGTTGCATGATATCAACGGTCTGGATCACAGAACAATTGTCTCACTTCTACGAACAATCACTTGCTCGTTCAAGTACTATGTTATGCATACTCTTCCAAAAGTAAAACATGCATTTTGTTTCATGGGGCGCGGATTGGGTGCTACCCCCAACAGGACCTGGCTAGAGACGACAGTCCTGCCAATGGCGCTGTGGGCCCTCCGATTTATATTTGTTTTATCCAAGCTGTCTATCTATTTCGAAAGATCAGTCCAAGGCAAGATCCCAAAACGGAGGAAGATCTAAGGGTCAAGTGAACCACATCACAAGAAGCAGTGGTGACCATGACTCACACTGTTGAAACCTTCCACCCACCGTGATGTTTATTTGCCATTTCATATGTTCATAAGGTCGCATAGACCGAGATGAAGGGAAACATAAATATTATCCAAAACTTCTGTGGCCCCAAAGGGTTTTCAGCCATAGGAATTTAATCATCATTGTTTGTTTCCTATGGTGTGGTCGACTTTATCATTCGATATGCCTCATTTTTGGGCTCATCACCTAAAATTATTTATATAAAAAAAAAAAAGATGGACTGCGGATGAAACACATACATCATGGTGGGCCCACAGAGTTACTACTCCCACCCAGACCGACCTAGCTAGAGATGGACGGTCTTGGCAAGGGTTATGTGGGGCCACCGTGATGTATCTGTTCCGTCCATCCATTTTGACTGATCAATTTAGGACATTAGACCAAAAAAGAGTCAAATTGAAGTCTCAAGTGGACCACACTATAGGAAGCAGTGGAGATTGAATTCCTTCCATTGAAAACCTCCTAGGGCCCAGTATGAAGTTTATTTGCCATCCAACCTGATCATAAGTTCACATAGACCTGTATGAAGGTAAAAGATAAATGTCAGCTTGGTCCAAAACTTCTGTGTCCCTCCATAAGTTTTCAACATGAGTTTTTAAATCCCCAATACTTCTCTGGTGTGGTGCACTTGAGTCTTCATTCTGCTTCCCTTTTGGTCGTATGGCCTAAAATGATCTTCCAAATTGTATAGACGGCATGGATAAGATTTGGATCTGCCTCATCTTTGGGTTCATCAAAAAATGGATGGACAGTGTGGATAAAGCACATACATTGTGGTGGGGCCCACAGAACTTTGACACCAGCCACCTGGCTGGTTTTGGGGTCACTAGCCAAACAGCTTCCGTTTCATGGGACCATAGTCAACATGGGTCTCACCGTAGATTATTTGATCCGATCACTCCCCGCTACTTATCTAATAAGTAACTTATCTTGGTTGCTACTTTATCAGTGGATAAGTATGTTTGGCAAAACACACTTATCATCCATAGTGTAAAAAAGCATGTTTGGTTTCTAACATCATAAATAACCATCCCTCCTGGCTATTTGGTCATCTACTGTGCATCATGTGGGGCCAACCTTTCATGTGTATCATCCATTGTGTGGCCCTACTAATTCGGGCCATCCATCCTGTGGGGCCCACCTTGGATGTGGGCCATTTAGGATTAGGGTCCAATCTTTAATGTGCACCATTCATTAGGTAGGGCCCACCTTTGATGTTGGCCATCCATCATGTGTGGCCCACTATTGTCCATCATGTGGGTCCCACCTCTCATGTGGATTGTCCATCATGCGGGGGCTACCTTGGATATGGGGCCATTCTCATTAGCTGACCTTTGATGTGGACCGTCCATCATGTGGGGCCATCTTGATGTGGATCATCCATCATGTGGAGCCCACCATTATTAATTACCCATCATGTGGAGTCCACCTTTAATGTGGACCGTCCATCATATGGGCCCCACCTTCAATGTGGAGCCAACCTTTGATGTGGACCATTCATTGTGTGGGTCGTCCATCATGTAGGGCCCACCTTGGATGTGGACAATTCATCATTATGGCCCGACCTTTAATGTTCACCATTCATTATGGAGGGCCCACCTTTAATATTGATCACCTATCAAGTAGGGCCAACTGTCAATCTTATTTTCATCATGTGGGGCCCACCTTCAATATACACCACCCATGTGCACCCACCGTGCACACCACGTTGTCTATTCATGTGGAGGCTTGCCTTGATGGTAAACAGCATGCTTATAATTTGCCTATTTTTGGCTTCTCTGTATCCCTCTTTGGAACTCGTGAAAAAGTAAAATAGCTATGAGCACCAGCTGAAATGATTATGTGCTTTCAAGTAAAAAAGCTACTAATTAAGTTACTTTTTCTACTTTGATTATTTGGGTGCTACCGAATAAGCTACTTTTTCTATTTAAAGCAGCAGGTAAGTAACTTACTTCAAATAAGTAAGTTTAATTTATAATAATTAATAAGTAACTTTTTTACTTAAAAAGTACATAATCACTTCAGCTAATATTTTTAGCTTTTTTATTTTTCACAAGTTACATAAGAGAGGAATAGGGGGGGTGAAAGAGAAGAAAAGGATAAACAATTTGTTTACCATCAAGGCAAACCCCACATAAATAGGCAGTGCTAGTGTGCACGGTGGGTGCATGTGATGGGCAATGGATATTGAAGGTGGGCCTCACGTGATGGATAATAACATTGAAAGTTGACCCTACTTGATAGATGACCAATATCAAAGGCGAGCCATACATAATGAATTATGCACATTAAAGATCAGGCCATAACGATGAATTACCCATATCTAAGGTGGGCCTTGCATGATGGACGACCCACACAATACATGGTCACATCAAAGGTTGACTCCACATTGAAGGTGAGGCCCACATGATGGACAATCCACATCAAAGGTGGACTCCACATGATGGGCAATTAATAATGGTGGGCTCCAAATGATTGATGATCCACATCAAGGCGGGCCCCACATGATGGACGGTCTACATCAAAGGTCAGGCTAATGAGAATGGCCCATATCCAATGTGGGCTTTGAATGATGGACAACTCACATGAGAGGTGAGCCCAGATGATGGATGGTCCACATCAAAGGTGGACACACATGATGGGTGATCAATATTGAAGATGGGCCCCACATGATGGACAATAACATTAATGGTGGGCCACACATGATGGATGGCCAACATTAAAGGTGGGCCCTACCAAATGAATGGTGCACATTAAAGATCAGACTCTAAGGGTGTGTTTGGCTATTATAAGGGATGAAATGGTATTAGGCGGGATTAATATCATTTATTGCACAATGATTACATGTCCAGTAATCCCATGGTATTTTCATATCCAATCCCATGTTTAGGATCAAATACTTACCATAGGAAAACCATTGGATTAAGTAAAATCCCGTTTGGTGGACCATGGAATTGCAATGAACGGATCAAATTCACAACATCTGTCACTTGAACATGTATATAACCATAGTGTCATGTATAAAGGACTTATATGGATGGACGGCATGGATAAAACACATACATCAATGTGGGGCCCACATGTGTGAGATTTTGCAATCCCACATGGGATCAAGCGCAATTCCATCTCACCTAATCCAAGCCTCCCATCCTCCCCAAACATCATATGGAATTTGCACGGAACCAAATGCAATTCCATCCCACCTAATCTCATCTAATATCATGCCCCAAACACCCCCTAATGGTAAATGACCCACATCCAAGGTGGGTCCCACATGATGGATGGCCCACATTAGTGGGACCACATAACGAACTATACACATCAAAGGTTGGCCCCACATGATGGATAGTGGATGTGAAGGGGATCAAATAGACTTGAGGGATGATTACTTATGATGTTGGAAACCAAACATGCTTAATTTTCTACTTTTTGGATGATAACTATGTTGTTTGCCAAACATTTTTATCTGCTAATTAAGTAGAAACCAAGATAAGTTACTTATTGAATAAGTAGCTTATCTTAAGTAACTTACAATCCAAACGGGCCCTAAAGCATAAACCAAACTTACTTATCTGAAATAAGTTACTTATCTACTATTGTATGTAGAAAAAGTAACTTTGTTATTTATAATTCTATTTTTTTAGTTTTAAATAAAAATATAATAGACCTGGTCAAATTTTAGAAGACTCAATTTAGTCACTAGGTTGAGACAATCTGAGTTTGGACTCATTGATCAACCGAGCCAATGTAAGTTCTTGATTTTCAAATAATGAGATTATATATGAACAAGTATTTAAAAATATAGTCGTTAGAACATGCATATGCAATATAAAATAAAAACTCTTGTCATGAAACTAGGGTTTGATGTGCTGGTCAGGTGGGGTTTAGCCTTTGAATGAGGCGCTGTTGGTTAGATTCCCAACCCACCCTATTTCTTTTTATTAATATAGAAAGTGTATTGATTATCCATGTGAACATGCCAAGGCAGGTCATACTTGATCGAGAAAGATAGGCGGTTGGGTAGGAAGCCCAACAGTCCAAATTCAACCTACATGGGGCCCACTTCTGAGTGTATGGTCCTTATTTTTAGTACATGGCATGTTAACAGTGCTATGACCTTAGTACTCTGGCAGCTTTAATTTCAATATTGGATATATATGAATATAAAGTATTTACCGTAATTAGATACATGTGGATAGAGCTTGCCTAATATATGTTATATCCACACCGTACATTCATTTCCACTTTGGTGCCTCATATTTTCTCTTTCTATAAAATGATCTCCTAGGATGATATAACACATACATCATGATGAGGCCCACGAAACTATGCCACGTCAACGCACCTCTGCTGACTGAAGTAGGTGGTAATTCCCACCTACTATTATGATTTAACGGCTTAGTTTATCCAACCAGTAACAAGAGTAATGATGTAAGTTTTACACTACATTATTTTAGTATTTCAAGAAACCAAAGGGGCTTAAGAATGGATTGGATATCCTACATGAATCCCACCAAGCATATCCCTGACATATGAGAAAGGGAGAAGGAGAAATGGCGAGACTGCTACTTTTAGAGGGGAAGAGAAAAAATGGCAGATCAACCGACGAAAAGAATATGGCTTATGGATGAAGAGAAAAAGAGAAGGCTGCCAATGATGCGCGGCCTATTCATGTTTTTTCTTGTTCTGTGACCCACTCAACTATTAGATCTATTTCTTATTATAGTTAAAGTCCTAAAATGAGGTGTTGCAACAAATGTGCAAAATGTGTTGCACAATCATCATAGTGGGCCCCACATAGATTTATTGGATGGGCTTGTCTTGTGGGCTAAACGCTAACGCAAAGAGAGGTGGGATACAGCCACTCACCTTCGAAAGAAGGGAGAGGAGCAAGCAAATTCCATGTTGATTGCTTACATGGCTAATATCTAAGGGGTGTGAGTGAATCTTGAGGTGGGTGGATCCACCCCAACTTGATGTATATGATGTTGTCTCATGGTTTCAAAATCGGTCACATGATTAGTGCGGGTGTGCCAGAATTGGTTGTGCGGCTCGATTCAAACCAAACAATGAAGACCCCAAGCGCCAAAATAGGCATATATGTCGGAATTGATCGTATATGATTGAAATCTATGAAGATGAGTCACCTATTCAACCACTTGCATAGTTGTTTAAAACAATCATGCAATGGTTGGAGAGTGGGGTTCATCCTCCAAAAATGAGTTACACATCTACCTTCTGTATGAAATGACTTTTCAATATAGATAAAAAAAAAAAAAGGAATACTTACAGTCGATCGTAAAGAGCAACTGCAGAATATCTTTCTAAATAAAACATTTTATTAAACTAAGTCTAATATATGAGCGTAGACCCAAATTACGATTACAATCACCAGCTACTGATTTACTGCTACTGATTATGCTATGAAATATAAAGTTGCGTTTTACATTGAGGAATGTAAAGGACAAATTACGCTAATGAAATAAAGCTGCCAATTACACTAAAAAATGTAAAAGACATTGAGTACAATAATTTCGAAAGATAGATTTTGATTTGATTGATAAGTATGAGACCCCTTTGCTCTACTCCTTCCTTATACTTTTATAACTTCTCCTTAAAGGAAAGAACAATATAGATCCTCCATGTTCTGTAGTTACAAGTTACAATAACTATCTTGTGCACCACTCCTTTTATCACTCATTCTCTAACTGCTCGTGGGACATGCTCCACTCTTCCATGTTTGACAGTTACAGCAACTACCCTCACCTTCTAGGCCCTTCTCTCTGCTTCCCACCCGTCCTTGTTTACAAACTAAGCTTATCCACAAACTACACTTAGTAGCTACCCCTTCATTACAGATCTCATTGGCCACTACTCTCTTGCTACAAACAAATGTTCGCCTTCTTCCCTAGCGTACTCCCATGATACGTGTCCTCCTCTCCTCCAATATCAGCAAGAAACAAGGTTAAACAAATGCTTTATCTCCGTCCATCCATTTTTAGAGCTCATTTTAGGGCATGATCCAAAAAATGAAGCTAGATCCAAATCTCAAGTAGACTATAATACAAGAAATAGTGGTGACGGACTATTATAAATAGGGCTGTCACGGCACGGATCATGATCGGTATCCGATCCAGATCTGCTCCGATTTAATCGGATTCAGATCAATAATCGGATCATCGGGTCAGATTCGGATACCCAAAGACAATCCGTTTAATATTCAGCTCGGATTCGGATCAACCTTGATCCGGCCTGTTAACGACCCGATTAAAAAAAAATCAGCTGTCTCCTTCATCTCTACTCTCCACGCATGGGCTGTATCATATTCGGATATTGGGTTAGATCATATTCGAATCGGAAACGGATTTCAAAATATTTAAACGAGTCGGGTTCGGATCATATACTTGTGATCCGAATCGGATTTGGGTCGGATTCAGGTCGAATATATCCTTAATCGGATCGGATACGGATCATCACTAATCCGACCCGTATCCAACCCGTTAACAGCCCTAATTATAAAAATATTGTAAGCCACAAAAGTTTTGGATCAAACTGATATTTATGTGATTCTTTCGTTCAGTTTTTTATGACCTTATCAACAGGTTGGATGGCAAATAAACATTAAGATGGCCCCAAAGAAGTTTTTAATGATGGATATTCAATCGCCACTGTTTCTTGTGGTATGACCCACCTTAAGATTTAGATCTACTTCATTTTTTAGATCATGCCATAAAATGAGCTGTCAAAAGGGATGGACGGAGTAGATGTAAGGTACATAAACACGGTGGGCCCCACAGTTTGGAATCCACCCACTTCGGATCCACCAAAGCCATTCTTTTATAAGCACTCATATTAAAATTTCAAATTTCTAAAAATGCTAGGGATCTGTTATCTAGATGGGAAAATCGATGACTCTGATGGAGCTAATCGAATTTTGCAAAAATGTCCAATGGCCCACTCCCCATCTAAATAGTAGAGATAAAGAGGTCATTTTCCCCTGGTTGTAACCGTTAGATTGCGTGACTTTTAATAATGAAAAATATTGAATGGTCTTATTTCAAGAAGAAAGTGTACACCAATCAAGGGAAGGTTGTTCAATGAATCTGATTTTTAAATTGTAAAGCGCACATGCAGCCCGAGTATCTAATTGCACTTTGTCGGTGTCCCTACTAGTTGAAAATTCAAGTCGGCATTGTAAACGGAACCGCTCTGGCGGTTGCCACACACAAGCAGCAACGCGACATACGTATGCAAGATCCAATCAGCTCATTAGACGGACCCCAATGCACAGATGCCTTTTTTTTTTTTTTTTTTTTTTTTTTTTTTTTTTTTTTTTTTTTATTTAAAGCAGGAAGGTCTGGTCATCGGGTGGTCCACATGTACAAAATAAATGGATGATGGATGTAATTCAACCAATGGTCCAAATTCAACATACTTGTGTGGTCCATATGACGTCAGATCAGTATCCTTTTCTTTCAGATTAGACATTTGGCCTGGGACCACCTGAGAGAGGATTAGGTGAGGCCCCGGCCTCACCCCTCATCGTGGGTTTACCGTGGGGCCCACCTTGATGTATGTATTATGTATCCATGCCGTCCATCCGCTTTTTCACATTATTTTGAGGTGTTATACCAAAAATTAAGCAGATCCAATTATCAGGTGAACCATACCATGAGAAAAAGTGGTAATTGCCCGTCCTACCATTAAAAACTTCTCAGGGCGCTCCTTAATGTTTATGTAGGTGTTTATTTACCATCCAATATGTGGATAAGGTTAAATGAGACTGGATTAAGGTAAAAAAACAAATATCAGATTGATCCAAAACTCTTATGGCTCATTAATGGTCAATCACCACTGCTTCTTATGCTATGGTCCACCTGATAATTGGATATGTATGATATTTGTTTTAATAGCCTAAAATTATGTGTATAAACATTTGGACGGTGTTGATACATAATTATACACCAAGGTGGGCCCCACTGTGAACCTACGTAAGGGCCGCACCGTCTTGCGTGAGTCCGGGGTCGCACCTAATCCGCTCCCGGGACATCTAGGCGTCACGCTTTATCATGTGTCAGAGGCGAGTGCCAAAACAGTTTACTCGCTTGATGAAGTTCCGGTAGTCGAAAGCTGCGTGGGGCCCACATGGATTCCTTGAAAAATCCACTCCGTCCATCACTTTTCAATACCACAATAAGACGTTATTGTAAAAATTCAGGCAGATCCATAAGTCATGTGAGACACAAAAAATGAAAAAGTGAGAACAGAAATGTCTACCATTGAAACCTTTCTAGAGCTGACTATGATGTTTATGTGTCATCTAAACCGTTCATATGTTTACTACCACTCAGATAAACTGTAGGCACAAATATCATCCCGATACAAAAATTCTGGAGCTCCCACGAAGGTATCCCTGTTGTTTCGTTTGGTATGACCTAGATGGGGTTTGAATCTGGCTGATTTTTAGAATCCTATCTTATTGTGGTCTTGCAAAAGAGATGGACGGATGGATTTGTTACGGGAATCTCTGTGGGCCCCACACAGTTTCCGACTACAGGAACTTCCTAGCCGGGGGACTAGCAATCCGCGTCCCAATGACAGTTGTTGCAACGAACCGATGCAATAGAACGCGGATTTGGTGCGAACCCGGATCCAGCCAGGTGGGTACGGCCCCTGACCTTGGCCCTACCTCGATGTATATGTTGTATATCCAGGCCGTCTATCCGCTCTTTTCCAGCTAATTTTTGGGAATGTTCCCAAAAATGAAGAGGTGCAAATCTCAGGTGGGCCACACCACAGGAGGCAGTGGTCATTGAACGCCCACCATTAAAAACTTCTTAGCTTCCAACCTGAGGCTAGCAGCTTGATCTAAAACATTTTTGGCCCAAAAAAGTTTTATTTAATGGTGAGAATTCAACACATACTTTGTGGTCCACGTGAGATTTGTATATGCTTCATTTTTGGGACCATGCCCAAAAATGAGCTGGAAAAACTGATGGACCGCGTGGATACTGGTCCCATTTGATCCGTATCGGCAATAAACCAAGCGGATTGCCTGGAACCCCATTAAAACGCGGCTTATCTACGAATCCCTACATGCCCTAACATGATCTGAAAAATGGATGGACAGCACACATGCATCACGTGCGCCCCCCCCCCCCCCCCCCCCCCCCCCATACTGACAGGTTGAGTAGCTATTGGCTGTTGAAGTGACCTCACCGACTTCTGTGGGCCCCACCGTGATGTATATGTTGTATCCACACCGTTCATCCATTTGGAGAGATCATTTTAGGTCATGATCTAAAGAATGAGACAGATCCAAATCTCAAGTGGAACCCAACATAGAAAACAGTGGGGACAATGACCAGACCGTTGAAACCTTCCTACGGCCCACCATGATGTTTATTTGAGATCCAACCTGTTCATAAGTTCACACATCCATGGAAGAAGGGAAAACAAAAATATCAGCTTGATCGAAAACTTATGTGGCCCCAAGAAGTTTTTAATGGTAGGAGATTAATCCCCACTGTTTTCTTTGGTGAGGTCCACTTGAGCTTTGTATCTGACTGATTCTTTGTCTCATGCTATAAAATGATCTCTTCAAATGGATGGACAGTGTGGATACAACACATACTTCACAGTGGGGCCCACAGAAGTTGATGACGTCACTTCAGTAGCTAATCCGCGTCCCCGCGTTCCTTCGGGAACATTGCGGTGGCCCCTACCTAGGAGAGCGGATTAGCTGTTACTAGAGGAACAGCTTAGTGGGTGTTACCCAAACCGTGTGGGGCCATCTTGATGTATTTTTTTTATATATATATCCACGCCGTCCATCTGTTTTTCCATATTAATGTAAGACGTGATATCAAACCATAAGAAGATCCGAATCTCAGGTGTTCCATACCACTAGAAACAGTGATGAATGACCATTAAAAGCTTTCTATGCACCACAAAAGTTTTAGATCAATCTGATCTTTATATTTTTACTTCATCCAGATCTTCTTGACATTATCAACAGGTTGGATTGCAAATAACCATTAATGAAACCTTAGGATGGGCTCTTTGGTATTTTAATGGTGGGTCACTCAATCACCGCTGTTGCCAATGGAATGGTCCACCTGAAATTTGGATCATCATAATTTTTAGAACCCCATTTTCTAATGGGCTGGAGAAACGGATGGACGGTGTGGATATACAAAATATCACCCATGTGGACCACACGGTAGGGATAACACCCACTAAGCTGTTCCCCGGGTAACACCTAATTCGCTCCCCTACTTAGATTCCTACCACAGGAACTTCCGTGGGCCACTGTGATGTGTGTTACATCCGCTCCGTCCATTATTTGCCTCAGATCAATTAAGGACTGAAAACGAAAGAAAAATGCATGCCTACACAAAAATCAAGTCAGCCGACATAGCGGGGAACAGTAGGATGCAAGCTGGATTTGGATTCGGCGGTGATCCGTCCACTACGACCTAAGTCTTGGCCGGTGCTAGAAAAGCTCTGTCGGTCCATGTTTTAGTTTTATCGACGTTGCTCATCCATTTTCCCACAAAATTTAGGGCATGGGCCTAAAATTAGGCAGATTCAAATCTAAAACGAGCTGGAAAAATGGATGGGCAGCATGGATAAAACACATCATCAGATGATAGCCCCACGGAGCCTTTCTAGTAGCGGACGGCCGTACTAGAGTCCAGTTCAATGAAGCCACGCACCATTGAAGCCTTCCTAGCCCCACCACAATGCTCATATGCCATCTAACACGTTCATAAGGGTGTTTCCCATCATCGTGATGCAATACATCTGTGGGTCCCAAGAATGTTGTACCTATCCCCATTTCCCCACGGAGTGGTCTAGCTGAGTTTTGGATAGGGTTTATTTTTCTCTACTAAGAATGAGCTGGCGTAAATGGTCGATAGATACAAATCAAGGAGGTGGATAGATACAAATCCGGTGGGCCCCACAGTGCTTGATTTTAGCCGGGCTTTATGGAATTCCTATCCATGATAAGGTAGTGGGCCAGCATAACGCCTTTAAATTCCGGCCCACACCAATCTCCTCCTCCATATGGCCCACTGTCCATGTACAATGATTGAAATGGGTGTTGGGAAGGAAAAAGACTGGCCCGTAGTGGAAGTGAGAAAATCAAACAAGACATACCACAATGATCAAGCAAATCAACATGAAAGAGGAGACAATCTTATTTTATATGAAAAAACCTCTCCTGGATAAAAAAACCAGCGACACGGAGCAAATAATTCATTATTAATTCATTATTAATCAGAAGTTATAAAAGAAAAAAACTTACCCGGATCCAAAGCCCCACAAGCTTTTCTCTCACCCTAGAACTCTCTCAACCCATGTGAATATGTGTACGACTCCATGTGCTACCTGAATGCCGCATTACATACCTTTAAATAGGAAACAATCAGAATTAGAAACAAATCCCGCGCAACCGGCCTTACAGTTTACGTATCGTTGAGGGCCCAACAAAACCAATTTCTGTCAAGAGAGTTATAGCAAAAATTCAGAAAAATTTCGGGTGCCTGTAAATGCTAGGATCTGCATATCGTTGCTTATACGGATTTGCCTCTTTCAAGAGCTTCTCAGGATTAATTGATAAATATTTAATTAAAAGGAGCCGCCATTAGCCAGTTATTTCGAATCTATAATTTGGTAAACCCTGTAGAAATATTAGAGAATGAGATCCGAATATACCTTCCTTTAAAATAATTCCTTGATCTACAGTCAGAGATTTGAGGTAAGTGATCACAGTTACAGAGAGGGAATGTGTAGGCACCCACTCTGCCCGTACAAATGTACGATCTCTACTTCACAGAATTTCACTAATCTTTGAAGGTTAGGTCCAATTGTCGTACATTCTCACGAAAGACATGTAACGCAATGAAAAGTGAACATGGGTCTGAACAGTAAGAGTTTTTTATGGGTAAGATCCGATCAAATCGACAAGTCACAAAGCATACGCTCAAACTGACCAATTGTAAAGAGTGTTATTATGGGCGAAAATAATGAAATGTGGTATGATGGCTATCATGCTCTTAAATGATGTATGGTAGTGGGTCCGATCAGTCAAGATTTCTTATGGGCAGGGTCTGATTAGATCAGCAAGCCATAGAGCATACGCTAAGACTGATTAGGTGCTAAATAGATGCAATGAGCAAGGGGTTCGAAGAATAAAGAGTATTGCATTATGCTAGATATGAATCTAGATGATACTAAGTATGAATGGCTAGATGAATGGAGGTGTCGTGCAGGTTAGCTCAAGCAGCTTGGATTGAGACTTTGATGGCTTAAAAGACTTACACCAGGGTTAGGTTGGACTAGACCAGGGCTTAACCTCTTTGCTCGCACTCGAACTTTCCTCGGTGGAGGAATGAACTGGAATGGGTAAGGAGGAGAGCTTGAAGCTTCTAAACTAAAAAGGCTTGGAAGTGGATTGTTGAAATTAAAGTGAGATGGGGTATTATATAGCTGCCCAAGGTGGCAACTCTTGTAATTTTACTCGAGTGGCACCTTGGGTGCCGCCCGTATGGTTGCCCTCTCTAGCTTTGGACAGCTGGTACTCTGAACCTTGCATGTTTTTTACTGCAGCTTCGGTGTTCTCCACGACTGAGGGTTGGAGCTAGGTTTAGGTATGGACCTCCATCCAGCTAGCCATTCAATCATCCTTTCAAGCTAAGGGTGGGGTGTCTACAGTGCTCGATAGCATCCGTTGGGCGTCCTACACAGTCATCGAGCGCCCTACAGCCCCCAAAAAACAAATCCAGCAGTTCGAATTTCAAAAGCCTCTTCTGAGTATTTTCGAGCACCCGAGCCAAGCTCATCGAGTCCTCGACACCCCCTGGTGATGATGTGAACCCAACCATAGATGAGCCACATGACAAAGATCAATGGGAAGGACAAATACATTCATCTTTCCACCATTTTTGAAACGGTGGCGAATGATCTACTCTACATGTGGCAACTACACAAAACATGTTATGAGTTAGATAGAAAGCGGTCCTAGATTGACTAGTTAAGATAGTTCGATCCGCATGATAATTGTTGGACATGGATTGGCGTGGTGATCAGGACTGTGGGGTCACCATTATGTATGTGATTTATCCACACTCTCCTTCCATTTTCCAACTCATTTTATGACATGAGCTCAAAATTTAAGCATATCCAAAGCTCAAGTGGAACGCACCACAAAAAATGGTAGGGACTATGACGTCTTGGGGCCTATTGTGATGTTTATTTATTATCTAACTTCTTCACAAGATCGCATATATGGATGAGGGGAAAACACAAATATTAGCTTAATCCAAAACTTCATGTACACAAGAAGTTTTTAACAATAAGCCTTCAATTCTTATTCTTTTTTGTGTTGTGGCTTACTTTAGCTCTCGATATGTTTGATCAATTTTGAGCTCATGCTTTGAGATGAGCGGACAAAATGATGAATAGATGAAAAAAAACATATAGATCATGGTAGGCCCCATAGAATCCTTAGCTACGCAGTATTAGACCGCCATGGAAGTAACATCCAATTTGGTTGGGTCATGCACCACTGTCAGATGGCTCAATTAAGTCTGGTATATGTAGTTGACTTAACAATTTTCAAATCAATGCGCCTAACATATGCTTTGCGTGATCTCATCTCTAAAGGCATGTGCCCAATCAAATCCCACCACCTCGAGTCATCATGAAAGCCATTCACTGTGCAATCCACGTCCATGATCAACCGTACATGTAGCACACCACACACAGCCTGTTGTAAAATTGGATAGAGATCCAGATTGACTGGTTAAAATAGTCTGATCAGCATGATATTTGAGGGAGACGGATTGCGTCCTTCCTCAGTATGGACGCAAAGTATCCATACCCAACTGTGGAGGGGCCACCATGATGTATCTATTTATCCACTTCGTCGATTCCTTTTATAAGATTATTTTAAAGCATGACTCTAAAAAGGAGGAAGATCCAACGTTCAAGTGGGCCACACTAAATAGCGAGCTGAACCTGGTGATGTCATCACTACAGTACTGTAGTGATGAACCAGGTTCAGCTCAGCCTACTGTAGCGATGACATCACCAGGTTCAGCTCACTATTTGGTGTGGCCCACTGGAGTGTTGAATCTGCGTTTGTTTTGGGCTAATATACTAAAATGATCTTATAAAATGGATGGACGGAGTGGATAAACAGATACATCACGGTGGGCCCCTCCACAGCTCGGTATGGACGCTCTGAGGAAGGACGCAATCCGACTCCATATTTGACATATGCATCATCTCCAGTGGGACCCATGATTTGGATAGGCTGGATCCCTTGCATGTATCCCACTCTACAACGGATAACTGTCACCACTATTTGAGAAAATTTAAAAAACAGAATCTAGCCCAGATCATCCAATCGTCAAAGCACAAAAATCTAATGATTTTCCACGTCTCATCGTAGCCATCCTTTTGAGTGTTTCGGCTATCCGTTCGCACGGCACCGATCCAACGATTGGGATATCTTGATCCGTATAATATGAGTTCATGCACTATGGACCCATCTTGAACGGTTAGATGTGTCCCAATTTCGACCAGTTAGATGCGTACGGTGCAGATCGTGGGACCCACAACTCCCAAAGGCCCAGCAACTAAATCAATCTTATGGAAACTCCTTTTTATCCACACATTTTGATGGGCGTCGACGCAAATGGCTGTCAACGGGCCGGGCCTGGGTTAGTCTCGGCCAAGATTTTAAGCTGTTTCGGGCCAGTCCATCGGGCCGTCTCTATTCAAAATTCTGATTTTCAGGCCCGAGCCCGGCCCATTGACACCCCTACACGCAATACAAGAACACCTGCTCCAGCATTGGAGGGTATGTTTCCACACTTCAAGCCCCTAAAACCGTAAATTACACCCTCATAAGGGTACTTTTGATAATCTTTTAAGATGGTGTGGTCGAGCATTGTGGGGCCAGCGTGGTTTTACTATGGCATCCAGCCCGTCCAAAGTTGCACCCCACAATCTTGATCAAATTTCCCAAAAAATTTGGGGTGATTCAATTATCTGGTGGGCCACATATGGAATTGGAGTTTTTGGTAGGTGTATGCTGTTTTCTATAAAAAGAGGCCCATCTGATTATTAAATTAGACTGATTTTTTAGTCCTATGTTAATCATGGTGGGGTTCACATGTTTGACGGGTTGGATGTCATAAACACATAACATCATGGGCCCTGCAATTCTTGGCTGAGCCACTTGATCTTAACAGAGAATAAATGAAGGAATTTTTGTCTGTTTGCCCTTCGTCTTTATCCATTTGAAAATTCGTCCATTGATTTTTTTCATTAATTCATTTGTTTTTACGGATTTTCTTTAAATTCTGAAATTGTGCTAAGCCATGTACAAGGTATACCAACCACGTGCCAGCATATGTGCGCCAACGTGGCAGGCAGTTGAAACATCCAAGCCATTCATCAGGTGGGCCTGACAATCTAGATTTCTTGCCCAAACATCAGGCTAGGATACTCATCAGATGGGCAACTATGTTAGATATAGGTTGACAGGTAAGAAATCATCAGTCAAGGTTATTTTATTTTTATTTTTACTTTCTTTTCAGCCGTTAATTTATTTAATAAATTGTGGCCTACTGGCTAATGGGACCCTTCTGATGGATGGGTTGGATCTTCTGATCACACGCCATGCTGGCACTTATTGTGTCATGTACATGAGCTGAGCTGTCTATTTGTATGAAGTTTCACATGCAGCCCCATTTGTCCTGCCAACTAAGTCAATCTTGGATGGCATATGAACGGATAGCTATAACTTAATATCAGACTCACGTACTGATGAGGTACTCCATTAAAATCAATGGGCAGTCAGTGATCTGACTCAACGTACGAGTGTGTAACACGTGATAGTGGACCACAAAATCGTTTTAATGCTTTATACCAAAAATTAGATGGATCCAAAGTTCAAGTGGACCATGTTGTAGATTGCAATGGAGAGTCAACGACTATCATTGAAACTTTCTTGGGGTTCACATAAATTTTGTATCAATCTGTTATTTGTTTCTACCCGTCATCCAGGTCAGTGAGACCTTATGAACAGTTTGAATGGAAAATAAACATCATAGTGGGCCTTAGGTATGTTTTAATGGTGAGAATCATTGTCCCAACTTCCTTTTGTGGTATGGTCCACTTTAGATTTGGATATGAATCATTTTGGGTATGAAGGCCTAAAAATGATCACTCCAAATGGATGGACGGTGTGGATATACTAAATACATCATTGTGGGTTCAATGAACCTTAATCCTTTCTAGAAGAAGCGGATTGGCTGGTGCACCCTACAGGTGTAACGATGCTGGTGTATAGGGACGTTGCGGACGCAGAGAGTGCGCAGTCATCGAGCACCGTGTTTGTACGAACGGTTCAAAGAGGATTAAGGATCTGTTCACCCGAAAATGATTTATTTAGTATATCCAAACCGTCCATCCATTTGGCGAGATCATTTTAATACATGATACCTAAATCGATTCATATCCAAAACTCAAGTGGACCACACCACTAAAGACCGTGGGGACAATGATTCTCACCGTTGAAATATACCCAAGGTCCACGTTTATTTGTGATCCAAACTGTTCATATGGTCACATAGAGCTGGATGAAGGGTAGAAATAAATATCAGACTGATCCAAAACTTCTGAGACCTCCAAGAAGGTTTCAATGGTATACGTTCAATATCCCACTGCTTTCTGCAGTGTGGTCCACTGGATTCTTGTATCTGTCTCAGTTTCTGGATCCCAAAACATGGACGGACGGTTTGGATATAACAAGTGCCTCAGATGGGACCACAACTGAACGCCCACACGAGCAACTGCTGGCGTTGGGTGCACCAGCCAATCAGTCCTTCCTGACGTTTCGTACATGAGTGGTGCTCGAGGACTGACGGACTGACGCTTTAGTCTGCACTGGCCACGTACCCACATCAGCTACGTGGCTGGGCAGGATTTCCCCAGCCAATCGGCGCGGAATTGCAGTCTTTACGTAGGATCTGGTGGGGCCACAGTGAGTTTTTTTTTTTTAAGAAATCTACACTGTCCCAACCATGTTTTGAGATCATTTTAGGCGTTGTGACAAAAATGAACGGGAATCCAAAACTCAAGTGGCCGCACTAAAGCAAAAGGGTGTGTAGGGAAATTCTTACCGTTGAAACCTCTATGGGGTCCACAGTGATGTTTATATGCCATCCATACCGTTCATAATGTCATTCCTACTGAGATGAACTGAAAAATATTATCCTGATTCGAAACTTCTGTGGCCCCACGAATATTTCAACTGTGGAAGTTCAATCGTCATGTTTTCGGCCCACTTGAGTTTTGGATCCAGTTCATTTTTGGTCGAAACGCTTAAAATGATCTCACAAAACAGTTGGACGGCGTAGATTTCTCACAAACCTCACGGTGGGTCCCACTCAGATTCCTTGCGCATGAGATGCCTCCGAAAGGCTTTCGCAGGCAATCCGCCCCAGCCAATCCGCTTCCTGGATAAGGATGCTTCCGACGGAAACTTACTTTCGTTGTGTGGCCATCTTTTTTACGAATTGGATATCCTACAGACAGAAAAGGGCTGATACATTAAATGTATATTTATTAAATTAGTATTTTATTTCCTAATTATACGCAGATTTTGGGAGTTAATTGATACTCCGGCAGAATATGATAGTTCATTACGCATGCATTCAGAAATCGGAAACGTGGGAAAGATAAACTTGAATTAAACCGACTATATCATGAACTACACTGTATTTAACTTACATTTCTAAAATCAGATAGGTTGAGAAATTTCAGCCTCACATTTAGGGACACATGTTTATTGAAACAGGACCACTGGCTGCATTTCATTTCTCGCTGTCCAATAAATGTCCACCAATCAGAGATAGTCAGATAATCAAATAAAAAAAAAAAATTATTCATGATATATCCAAGCTAGAACCCATAATTTTTAAAGTTTAATTTGAATTAATTATATGCTATGTTCGTAATTTCTAAGTGATTTCCAAGAGCCTGTGTATCATCCATCATAGTCTTCCAGAGTATCGAAGCTCATCTGATCCGATAAATCCGTCCTAAATAGTCATCTGATGCGTTGGCAGAGTGTGAATACCCATGCTCATGCGAAAATATTACACACATTATTCATAAGATTCATAAGATCATATCAATCCAAACCATTCATATAGTGGTTCCTACCGTATATTTTATATAATAAAAAATATACACTGATCAGATCATTTTCATTGTCCTATCTCAAGATACAACGAGGACGGTAGAAATGAATTGTTCAAAAATTCAACAACTAAATATCCAGTAATCAGAGGTCACAATAATCCATCTATCTGGTTTCTGTTATAACCCCACATGAAGTAGGTCCCACGATTTAAGCGGTTTATATGAGGTGTATGTATGCGCGTGCACATGAACTATCTACACGTGTATGTATACTCGCCCTTGGCTCCGATATCTGCGTAAAACCCCTTACTGTGTCCGTATGGGCAGGAAAGAAGGGCCTGGCTTCGGTGGATCCCTGACTATGGGGCATACAGTGATGTATTTTTCTTAAATCCATTCCGTCCATCCGTTTCTAAATATCATTTTATGTCATGATCCGAAAGATTAAGGAGATCCAAATCTCATGTGGACCATACTACAGGAAATAGTGGTTATTGACAATTAAAAACTTCTCGTCGGCAACAGAAGTTTTGGATCGAACTGATATTTGTGTGGTCCCTTGATCCAGTTCTTTTTTAACTTATCAACAGGTTGGATGGGAAATAAACATTCTGGTGGCCCCAATAAAAATTTTAATGGTGGTATTCAATCACCACTGTTTCCTACGGTATGGTCCACTTAAGATTTATATCTGCTTTATTTTTTGGATCATGCCTTAAAATGAGCTTTCAAAACGGATGAACGGCGTGGATTAAAGAAAATACATCACACGGTTAGCCCCTCAGGAATCCACCAATGCTGCGGTCAGATAAAAAGTCGGAAGAAAATAGAAAGGACTGTCTGAATTTCCAGAATCCCACCATGCGCTGACTCAGCGAGGGGTCCACCTAAATGGATAAGCATCGCCGTACAATATCCGGCATTAACCAGACATCTTTAACCATGGTTATATCCCCTTTCCTCTCTCTTTATAAACCCCTTACCCTCCACGGACCAATCCCTCTCCCCAAACAAAACATGATTACAGCATCTTCTCCTGCTTTTCTTCGTTCCACACCTCAATTCCTCGGCACGCGTATTTCCCCTCCGTCGCCGTCCGTCGCTTGCTTCAGTTCCCGGAAGCGGCGTGTCATCTCCGCTACCTCCGCCTCGACGTTCCACTCCTCCTCCAAGCTGGCTTCCACGTCATCACTCTACGACGTCCTCGGCCTATCGACCGGCGCCACGTTTCAGGAGATCAAATCGGCCTACCGCAAGCTGGCGCGGTCGTGCCATCCGGACGTCGTGGCGATGAACAGGAAGGACACGTCAGCGGACGAGTTCATGAAGATCCACGCAGCGTACTCGACTCTCTCCGATCCCGACAAGCGAGCGGATTACGACCGGACTCTCGTGGGCAGATGGCAGTCTCGCGCTTCGCCGTTCGCACGTACGTCTCCTTTCACAGGCGGCAGCCGTCGCACGTGGGAGACCGACCAGTGCTGGTAACGAATTAGGGGTTTTTTTTTTTAATTGAGATTTGTACAGAAATTGGTACGTACGACGTGCAAGCGTTTGATCATGACCGAAGCGGGAAGATCTAGGGCCGTTGGATGAGGTTGGGTGTGGTCATGCTACTGTTTGGTATATGTATCATCAGCCCTGAGATTGGTTACACGGCTAGGATGGAGCAGATGGCACGGATTTCAGTAAGACACGGACGCTCCCAGTGAAACCGGCGCAGTGGGGCAAGTGGGACGGTGGAGATATTATTTTGTCCACGAATAGAGTTGTTTATTTGTATGACCTAAAAATGATTTATGCAAATATGATTAATAATAATTTTTTTTTTTTGAGTACTTAAACTTTTTTTAGATTTTCTATTTTGAGAAATGTTCTAGATTTATAGTGCTCCTACTTGCATTGAGACACTAGAAAAATCTGATCCATTGATCTAGACGGTTCAATAGGTCCAATGCACATTTTATGGGCTACCAAGCAAATATCACCCCGATCTGACGAATAGGAACGATTATGGACGGTCAGGATTGTTTACGTAGAAATAGGTATAATCAACAATCTGATCCATCTATTTGTCAGATACCATCAGGAATTGTCGACTATTCGAAAGAATCACTTTTGTCAGACAATCAACAATCTGGTCTGCCGCGGTGCACCAACCAATCCGCCTCCCCCATCCATGGCTTGAAGAAATGATGGCTATAGAAAGTAAGACCGTCCGAACGGATCAATTTTTAAATGGTATGACGTGAAATATGTTTTTGATTTAATGAACGGCTTAGATGAACCTATCGGACTGTCCGTGTGAGCTGATGCCAGTTGGGGTGCCCTAGGAGCACTGGAGCACAGATGCCCGCCCCGACAGTTCAAGAGTTCGGAAGCTATGTGGGGCCCACAGATGCCCGTCTTAAATCCACTCCATCCATCAGCTTCTCAAGATCAAAACAGGATGGGAGTCCAAAACCAGGCAGTTACAAAACTCAGGTAGGCCACACCACCAGAAACAGCATTGGATTGAACGCCCATCAATTAAAGGGGGGGGGGGGGGGGGGGGGGGGAGATACTGAGACTAAAGATTTTTAAAGAGATTCACTTCCACAAACCAAGATTTGGAAATAAAAAAAATTCAAATACTTATAAAGGTAAAATAAAGGTGCATGTGAGACTAATTTTTTTTAAAGAGTTTTAATTCGAAAGGAACATGAAAATTCAGATACTTACGAATAAAGGTAGAGAAAAAGTGCATGTGTAAGGATTAACATTTCTATTATACTATGTAACTAATCCAAAATAAGATGTAATCTCAACATGAGACAAATCCAAACAACGTTGATTTAAATCCGCCCGAAAAAACATCATTCTAGGGGTGGTGGAGATTGGGCGAGGTTAGAAATAGGATAGCGACAAGAAATACTAATCAATTTTCAAAGGAAAAAAAAACTTGTTGGGACTCTACAAATATTCGTGTGACACCTTGAGAGGCTCCTCCACTTATGAAGGTTCACATCTTTCAATCCTTTTCATGGTTTGTAGGTTCCCTTCTTATATCACTTTTCTTTTTGGGGTATATTCTTTTCTCTTATTCTATATAGAGCAAAGTGATCCTAGATGATAACCCCCAATGGTATGATGTAAAGAAAAATAAGAAGAGAAAATGAAAGGATGAGAGAAAATAATGTGCCATCTTGCAATATAAACCGTCAATGAAAGTTCATGCTCCCCTCTTCTTTAGGGTTGTAAATGGTCGGGTTTGGGGCGGGTTTAGCCAAAACCAGACCCGCCCATTTACTAAACGGGTCTAGGTCCAAATTTTAGACGCAAACCCTTTAACTAAATGGGCGGGTCTAGGTCGGGTCCGAGTCAACCCGCCAGACCCATTTATTAATGGATCCAGGTCTGGTAGAGGCAGATCCACCCAGACCCATTTATAAATGGGTCGGGTCTAATGGGTTCGTGTCTAGATCAAGTATGCAGGCATTTTACAAGGCTTAAAACCAGGTCTGGACGGGTCAGTTGAAACATAGACCAAACCCGCCCACTTACTAAATGTGTTCGGGTTGAGTCGGGTCAGGCCTAATATAAAGAAAACCAGACCTAGACCCGTTTAGCAACTGGGTCTGTTCTTGGACCTAGACCCGTACCATTTAAAAAATGGGTTGAATCTGGGTCAAGGTCTAAATGGGTTGGGTCCAGGTACCCCATCGGGTCTGCTGACCCATTTACAGCCCTACTCTACTTAGTGCTCGTTTAGGAGTTTGTATTTTGAATGCATTGGAATCTAAATCACAATTATATTGGAATTAGCATGATTCTGAATCCTCAATGGTGCTTTACGGCTTGTAATTGAAATCCTTTATAATCGAAACCTTCCATTTGGGAGCTTGCATTTGAAATGTATTGGAATTCTTTAGTATATTCACCGGACTTAAACTTGATTGACTAAATCAGCTTTAACATTCTAAATTAGCATACAAATGTGATATTTGATAGAATGATTATAATAAGCCCATTGCGACATATAGTTAGAAAAAAAAAATGAGAAAATTCTGAGCTTTGGATGGGCCACAAACATAAGAATCACAAACAAGCGACTCACCGACATTCTTTAACCATCCATTTAGATGGCCATCATTTGCATAGTTTGGATCATTCTATTGATGAGATTTTAGTGTTGCTGCCAATACTTGGATTGTTTTAGGTATAATCAATCTGCTACATATACAGTGGATTAGTGGTTTAGCTTAATCTTTGTTACATATGCGACTCTCTTGTCATTAAAAATGGCGCATTTAACTAGGATTACACTCCAATCAAAAGCAGATTGCGTATTGAGTAAACTTTGCAGGGTCCACCATGATTTATGTATTACATCCACTCCGTTAATCCATTTTAATAGATAATTTATGCCTTGAGACAAAAAATGAATCATTAAAAAAGGTTTAGTGGACCACACCATAGGAAACAATGTGAATTGAACCTTTACTATTGAAAATTTCTTGGGGGCCACGGAAGTCTTGGATCAAGCTGATATTTGGTTTTTCCCTTCATCAATGTTTGTGTGATCTTGTGAAGAGCTTGTATAAAAATAGACATCATTGAGGGCTCTAGAAAGGTTTCAACGATGGAAATCATTATACCCACCGCTTCCTATGGTATGGTTCACCTGAGTTTTGGATATGCTTCAATTTTGGTTTCAACCCCTTAAATGATCTAGAAAAGCAGATGGATGGTGTAGATAAACTACATACATTTACAGTGGGCCCAACTGAGTTTACTCAGTACGATGAGTAACTCAGGACGCAATCTGATTTCACTCTCTTAAGTTTTCAAAAGACACCAAAAATATGTATTTCAAATACATTTGATTCCATTTACCTCCAAATACATGGCACCGAACGATTGATTCAAGGCAAAATTCCCACAAATGCTCTTGAAATACACTCAAATATGGATTGCCTTTGAGGCTATTGGATCTAAGGGGAGTGGGCCTTCATTTTCCTCTTCATCATTTCAGCTCTATTCCCAGTATCCATTTTGTTATGCCATCATTGTAGCTCGTCCCCCCCCTTCATCAATTCGATTCTACTCGATGGTCTATTATGTGTTGTCATTGTAGTTGCACCTTCATTACTTCGGCTATGTTCCATGGTCCATTTTGTGTCGTCGTTGTAGTTGCACAAATATCAATTGGATTTCACTCTATTTTTAGTGCCCAATTGCAAAACTTTCAGAAACTGTTGAACATTTACGTGGGCACACGTGTAGTGTGCTTACTGCTTATGTATTACGTTCCACCCTTGTTTGACCTTTATTTAGGACTCAGGCCAATTCAACCCTTAATGGTCCCCCAAAGTAATTGTACCAAAAACCTCTACATTCACATGTTATGGCTCACCTGAGTCTTGGAATATTGTAATTTTTGGAGAATGCTTTTATCTTAATAAAGCTAGGGCGCTCCATCTCTACTGTTCCCTATGGTGTGTGGCCTACTAAAGTTTTGGATCATCATGATTTATGGGTTTCCATTGAAGCATGCATTGTTGGGAAAACCGGCAGCGGAAGCGGAACGCCGAACACGTGAAGTAATGCAAAATCAAACAAGTAAACAAGATGCAATCAATCATACACAAGCATTCACCACAAGAGACTCCGAATTTTACGTGGAAAAACTCCTCAACGGGTAAAAAAACCACGGCACAAAGCGATCCACTATGAATATCAGAAGATTACAGAGATTGACAGCCCACTAGCAAAGAAAAACAGAGAAAACTCCAAGTTCCCTCTCACACACACATCTCCCCTCTTCCTAGTATGAATAAGAAACCTTGGACACCTTAGGATACCCATCTAAGTCGGATTACAACTCCTTAAATAAGCAATATTCCGAAATTAGAAACACCTTGTGCAGTATTGCGGAGTGCGCAAGAAATCTGCGCGCACAGCCAACCAATGTACAGACAGTCCAGGAAGAAAAATACTTGTTGCTGCCTCACCACCGGCCGGAGCCCCCTGCAGACAGGTCGGCCGACCGGTCTGGGCATAGGAAAACTGTCCATAAGGGGGGGGGGGGGGGGGGGGGGGGGGGGGGGGTCCTTCACTGCATCTGGGTCACGCTGTCCGACCGGTCGGAGCACCCAATTCTTGCAATTTGAAGACTATCTCAACAATCTCCACCGAGGCTTCAAACGACGAATCAACACCATCCTTGCAACGTCATCTCATCTTCAATCATAGTTCCACCGCTTCTCGTCTCACCATCGACCCTATCCTTGCAAATTCATGCCCTTTTTCTCTCTTCTCATGTGGCTCTTGTGCACTTGCCACATACGAACAATCGTGGATCTCGCTGCCTTTCTCGCAGCTTCACCGTGAATTGTGCTCCTGATCAACATGTAAAGATGGCCACACCTCCGTGCTTTCATACACACGAGTGCCCCATTCATCACTTCACAACAACGATCGCGGCCAATAAACACGCACCCTTTTGCCTTGAGTGCACCAAGAGAAATCACATTCATCTTCATCTTGGGAATGTGCTTCACATCTTCCAGGACTCGTTCGACCCCGTTGAACATCCTGATGCGTACAGTACCAATACCCACAACCTTATGAGCGACTCCATCGCCCACAAACACCAATTCTCCATCATATTCTCTGTATGTCGTGAATGAACTGCGGTCAGGACAAACATGACATGAAGCCTCTGAATCAAGGATCCACTCACTACTGTGAGATCCCTTGCCAGATACAGTCAAAACTTCACAGAAATCGCCATCATCCTCTACGGTATTGGCTCTATCTCCAGAAGAATTTTCATACTTCTCTTGCCTCAACCTGAGATTCTAACAATCCCCTCTCATGTAGCCCTCTTGGCCACAATTCCAACACTTTACCTTAGCCTTACCTTTGCCTTTGGCCCTAAATCCCGATTTCGAATATCATCCATGCTCAGAACTTCTTCCCCTCATAACCAGTGCCTCTGAGGAATAATAGGAAGCTATGTCACCACTTTTCTTTCTCATCGCCTTCGACTGAAGGCTGAGATAACGGTCTCGACGCTTATGGTTTCCCTCCCTATGCACACAGAGTCCCCTAAACGACTCATATGAATCTGAAAGAGAATTCAAGAGGATGCATGCTTGATACTCATCCTTTATCGGTTCATCGATCTCTACCAACTTGCAAACCAACCTATTGAACGTGCTCAAGTGGTCCTCCACCTTAGTTCCTTCAGTCATCCTCAAGGTGAACAGCTGCAGTTAACACGTACATGCGATTCTCTAGAGATTTCTTGACATAAACCTTCTCTAGCTTTGCTATCGTTTCAGCCGTAGTCTTCTCCATCATGACATGATAGAGAACATCATCTGTAAGGTTTAACAGGATTGAGGTTCTAGCCTTCTTATCGAGCCTCGTCCACTCATCATTTTTCATAGCCTCGGGTCGCTTTCCAAGAGCTCCATCAAGCCTTGCTGAATCAGGAATGATTCAATCTTCACTTTCCATAGCTCAAAGTTATTTTTCCCAGAGAACTTCTCTATATCAAACCTTGCGCTCGATCCCATCTTCACGTCTCAGATTCGAATCTACTCCACCCCAACTTTATCTTTGATACCACTTGTTGGGAAAGCCGGCAGTGGAAGCAGAATGCCAAACACGTGAAGTAATGCGAAATCAAACAAGTAAACAAGATGCAATCAATCACACACAAGCATTCACCACAAGAGACTCCGAATTTTAAGTGGAAAAACCCCTCAACGGGTAAAAAAACCACGGCACAAAGCGATCCACTATGAATATCAGAAGATTACAGAGATTGACAGCCCACTAGCAAAGAAAAACAGAGAAAACTCCAAGTTCTCTCTCACACACACCTCTCTCCTCTTCCTAGTACGAATAGGAAACCTTGGACACCTTAGGATACCCATCTAAGTCGGATTACAACTCCTTAAATAAGCAATATTCCAAAATTAGAAACACCTTAGCGCAGTACCGTGGATTGCTGCGAGAAATCCGCACGCACAGCCGACCGGTCGGTCGATCGGCCGGCCAATGTACAGACAGTCCAGGGAGAAAAATACTTGTTGCTGCCTCACCACTGGCCGGAGCCCCCTGCAGACAAGTTGGCCGACTGGTCTAGGCATATGAAAACTGTCCATGGGGGGGTCCTTCACTGCATTTGGGCCACGCTGTTTAGCCGGTCGGAGCACCTAATTCGTGTAGTTTGAAGACTATCCCAACATGCATATGATGAGTAGATTGGTTCTCATGAAAGTTCCACCCGCGTGGCAATAGGTAGGTTTTTTATTGTGACTAAAGTCCCCTCACTTATGGAAGCGTCCGACCCGTGCAGACAATTATCGGTCCATACAGGGGCTCTTGTGGGCCTCATCATGATGTATTTGTTTATCCCCACCAATCATCCATTTGTCAAATCATTTAAGGTATGAGCCCAAAAATGAGGTAGATCCAACGCTCAAGTGGACTACACCAGAGGCGACTCTTACATTTAATACAACCTAAACTCACTATTCGGTGTGGTCGACTTGAGAGTTGGACTTGCCTCATTTTTGGGCTCATACCTTAAAATGATATGAGAAAATGGATGGGCTGTGCGGAAAAACAGATATATCATGGTGGGCTCCACAGGAGCCCCTATATGGACGGATTATTATTTGGGCAGGGTCGGACGCAATCCACTTCCTCCACTGCCTCTTAATTTTTGTTCCAAAACATCTTTTGCATTTGAGGAAGTGCTCACCGTTTTCTGGAAAATGGCAAAAAGACATTAAATTTTATTTATTTTTCTAATTCTGGTTATACCCTGGCAAGATCATTTTAGGGTATGATACCATGATGTATGTGTTGTATCACACCGTCCATCCATTTGGCAAGATCATTTTAGGGTATGATACCAAAACCAAGGTAGATCCGAAGCTCAAGCGACCCCCAAGAAGTTTTTAATGGTTGGTATTCAATCCCCACTATTTTCTGTGCTGGTTCACTTGAGCTTTGGATCTGCCTTATTTTTGGTGTCATGCCCTAAAATGATCTCACCAAATGGATTTACGGTTTGGATACAATACATACATCACGGTGGGTCATTGTACACCTGGTGTAGCTAGCGTAGCTAACGCGTGGATGTAGCTAAATTTTCCTCCCTTATTTACAAGCCTATTTCTGTAATAATTCATCTCCATTTCTAGGTGGTGACTCTTCGACCATGCACATGTCATGGTTCTACGTCAATCTAGACCATTTAAATTGTTTAGCCATCTATCAACCAATTTGCTTTAATCCATCTACTTGACATTCATAAATGAATGATTAAAATTTCTCTGAGAATTTTAGTTCAAGAGATATGTTCTATCCATAATGGCCCCCCGGGGTCCTTACTCATGGCTCCTTGTGAGACTCACAAGAGTTTCAACAAAAGGTCATGGGTTCGAGTACCCATTGCGGTGTGAATGGGTGTGTGTGGAAAAAAATAATCCATAATGGGTCCTCATATTTCAGATTGAATAGATGGCACTGTGGGTGCCATACATTAGAAGGATGGGTCATGTTGGTAAACCATCCATTTCTGCCATTGCACAAAAAATGTCCAAATTGTTTGGGCCAACCACATTTTATATTTGAAATCCACCCTGTCCACTAGGTGTGCTCATCGATTCTAAACCGTGTGCTCATCGATTCTAAACCATGCGCCTAAAAGTTGTGCAGATCTATAACTCAGGCGGGCCATATTACAGGGAACAATGGGGATGGGATGCAAACCATAGGTTTGTGTAGGGAGCCACCATGGTGTGTATCTTTCATCAAAACCATTCATTAGGCATGAGTCACCAGATGAAAGTGAAGGTAACATTAAAAACCAGGCTGATGCAAAACCCAGGTGGGCCACAATGTGTGAACTTAAAAAGTTTTATGTGCAGTTACACACTATTCCTTGGTGTGCCCATGTGAGTTTTTTTTATAAATCTGATTTTTTACATCTATTATAAATAAAATGGCCATTGCCTCATGGATGGAGTGGATTTAACATATACAACATGGTGGCCCAAAGAGCCCGGGTATTGCACATTTTGCATAAAATAGG
This sequence comes from Liriodendron chinense, assembly GCA_003013855.2. NCBI lineage: Eukaryota > Viridiplantae > Streptophyta > Magnoliopsida > Magnoliales > Magnoliaceae > Liriodendron > Liriodendron chinense. The sequence goes on along the minus strand of ML058538.1, from coordinate 3,135,908 downwards.
TGTTGCATATGTTCCTGAAAGTAGGCAACCTGGTAAAACACAAGTCTCTATAGGACCCACCATGTGGTATATGAGGAATCCACTCCAACCATCAGGTGAGATCCCTTACACTTGCAAGTTGGTATGTGAATTTGTGACGCAAGGGCACATGCCAAGTGATGCGATTTCAGTTAAGTGACGAGGAGATGAACTGAGGTCATGGTATCGGTTCCTAAAGTAGGGGTGGCTAGGATGGTGGGGTGGGTGTACTAACAATTGTGTGTATTTACTAACCTAAAAAATAAACATAAAAATAAAGAAGGCGACAGCTTTTTCGTATTGCTCGCCAGTTAGTATGCCTTTATTAGGTAGGGGGGCTTTGTTAGAATGAAAACATAGAAAGGGACTAGTTGGGGCCTTAAAGCATGAAAGGAGGGAAACAGTCCCTTTCCTTTCTTAAAACTTTGAAGTTTGAACCACTTGACGGTGACATCGAGGCCTAATTAGTGTGATGTAGGATGTGACTAGGGTTGGCTGGACCAAAAGAAGGTCAAACAGAAATCGGCTAAAACTTTTGATTTAGGTATCGCTACATGATGCATAACCTATCATTTTTTACCATAACGGGCCATCCGGGGTGAACTGACCCACAAAGTAGGTCATGTCAGTCCGTTTCATGAGAAATGCGCGCTTCTAATTCAAAAACAGAACTTTTGGAAAATTTGTTATTTTTAGTAATTTTAATTTTTATAATATTTTTTTATTTTTAGAGTTTTAAATTTTAATCATTTTTAGAAATTAATTATAATTATTCTAGGATTCCTCTAGTATGGTTTATCTACACTTTTATTTTTCGCAAATTAGGCTTTCGACGAGTTTTATCATTTTGAGTAACCTCTGTTATGATTATAATTTTGTTATTTCTAGTAATTACAAATTAGGTTTTTTTTATTTTATAATGGTATAATTGAGAGTTGATAGACAATCAAACATTCTTAAATAAAAAAAAAAAAATAAAAAAATTTGAGAGTTACCTTCTCTTCTTGTGGATTCATAAAAATAACTTTGTGGATTCAAGGTTTTTACATATTTGAGGAAGACGGTGATCTTCCTCCTCACATGTCAGAGCCATTTAATCTAAGTAAGCTGAGTCGGCTGCCTGTGACATAATTAATAAGTACAGTGGTAGAGTAATAAGAAGTATATGCAATTAAATGCTGGCCATGCCAATGGCAATGCAATGCCAATGCCAATGGGAACAATTGTAAAATTCCACCTAAAACCTTTGAAGTGTTGTGGCTTGCTTGAGGTCTGGGCTATGGCTGATTTGAGTTGTGAATATGGCTGCCTCTTGGCTCATCATCCAGGAGCTTCTGATGGACTGTGTGAGTTTCACATTTACAATATGACGGGCCCCAAAGTGTGTGAGTGCTTAATGTGCTTGGTCACTGAGGAAAATACCCAATCAACAACTCGTTTTTAATATTAATTATTGGGGCTGCACCTTGGATCCGGGTTGACCCAAAACCAATTGACCCAACTTGTGTCTGGGTCAGGTTGGTTGCAGTTGTCTAGGTCCTTGGGTCAGGTTCAGGTTGGAAAACACCAACATGATTTGAGCAAATATAGGTTAGGTGTGGTTCAGGTCGAGCAAATTCGGGTGGAATTAGGTCACATTGGAGACAATCACATGTATTTGGGTCAGGTTGGATCAAGTATAGAAGAATTTGGGTTGAGTTCAGGTTGGGCAAAAAATTCGTGTCAGGTTGGGTTGAGGGTTAGTTCCTCTTGAGGTCTGGCCCATCTCAGGTTGACCCTCAACTCAACGCAACCCACCCCAGTTGCACCCCTACCAATTACCAGCCACAAACAAGCAAGCTTGGCTGTCTAATAGGCCAAAAAGCTGAATCCAGTTGTTGGAAACCACTATAAGCTGAATAATTCCATACCCAAAACATGTTTATATGGTAAATTTCAATCTAACAGTTTGGTTTAGTTCAGGTTTTAAACCATCATAATGAACCAAGTACCAAAATGAGTTTTTGGCCCAAAAAAGGGCATACAAAACCATTTTATTCAAAAAAAAAAAAAAAAAATCACATTTTGAACCCACTGCATGGTTCTCACCTATGGATAGAGTGGCTTTTACATATACAACATGGTGAATTCCATTGAGCACGGGTAAAATGGGTGTTGTAGAAGAATCTGATTGGATTGCTATAACAGGCCCACATAGCAGGGGTAGGTATTTTTTAATTTTATTTTTATTTTTTTCTGGTTATAAATGAATTGGTCTTTCTCCTTTTCATATGAATCTGTTTTTATGTCTTTATTTTGAATCGCAGGATGTTGAGGGCCTGTTTGAATACAACCAAATAAGTTACTCATTAACTTATATTAAATAATTAAGTTACATTTTTCACTTTAGTTTGGTAAGCATCATTGTAAAAATAATTTATGTGCTAAAATCTATTTAATAGGTTTTTTTTTTTTAGCTTTTTAACATATTACTTGTAAAAGTAACTTATGTGCTAAAATTCTCTCTCTGCCGCCCTGTCAAAGGACACTCTCTCTCGCGGTCCATATCAAAGGAGGCCCCACATGGTGGACTGTCCACATTAAAGGTGGGGCTCACATGGTGGATGACCACATAAAAGGTGGGCCCCACATGATGGATAACCCTATATGAATGTGGGCCCACATATGGATGGTCTACATCAAAGGTCGGCCCATAATGATAAAAAAGCCCACATCCAAACCGGGCTAGTATCATGGACAACCCATTTCAAAGGTGGGGCCTACATGATAATGATCCACATTAAAGGTAGGATCCATATGATGGGCAACAGACAATGAAGTTGGGTCCCACATGATGGATGGCCCATATTGAGGTGGCTCCACATGATGGATGGTCCGCATCAAATGTGGCTCCACATGATGGGCGGTGGATATTGAAGGTGGGCCCCTACATGATAACAATAACATTGATGGTGGGCCCCACTTGATGGATGATCATCATCAAAGGTAGGGCTTACATAATGGATGATGCATATTAAAGGCCAGGCCATAATGATGAATGGTCCACATCCAAGGTGGGCCCCTCATGATGGACGGCCCACATCAAGGGTGGGTCCCACACAATGAATGGTCCACATTAAAGGTTGGCCCCACATCATGGATGGTGGATTTGAGGGGGACCAAACAAACTTGAGGGATAATTACTTGTGATGTTGGAAATCAAACATGCTTTTCTACTTTTTAGTTGGTTATGATGTTGTTTACAAATGAGCTAAATAACTAGAAACAAGTATAAGCTAGCTATGCATGGCATAAGTAGCTTATCTTAAGTAACCTACTATCCTAAATGCCTTAATTAATTGTATTTTGCCCTTTTTACGGTACTAATCTAGGTCATCTAGTATGAGATAAATTATATTGATAATGACACTTCTTTGGATTTTGATTCTGACATATGCGGTCATATTGGATAATCCAAACCATTAGTTTGTTGCTTCCCATCATGAATGTACAATATGCAATAAATATCATCAAATACTATAAAAACTGACCCACGATAGTCAATATTGATATAAAAATATAGGTCATTAATGTATTTCTTTTTGTAAACTTCTATTTCAAGATCGGATATGGAAAAAAATTACTAGAGGTGTTCATTCATGGTTGGAAGTAATGGGCTTAGATTGGTTACTACCCCCACCAGGACAAAGCTAGAGACGGACGAGTATGTGTCACCTTAGCATTGGTGGAGAGCAGGTGGGACCCGGCTGATGTGATAGGCCTGTCAGCTCTCCACTATTACCGAGGTGCAGGTCCCACCTGCTCTCCACCAATTCAAAGGTGACACGTACCCATCCATCTCCAGCTGCGTCTTGGTGGGCGTAGTACCCGATCCGAGCCCGGAAGTAACAAGCTGATAGCAATATTATCGAATTAGCTAGGATATCCGACGTGCCAGTTGGTATGAGCATTTTGATGGGTTTTCCTCCTCAGGACAGAGGAGAGTTATGGTGCAGCCTGGGTGTGGTCAGGGCGCCTAGACTAGTCTGGTCGGGCGACCGAAAATCACCCAGATGAGGCAGAAAGTTGCTGGACAGTTTTGACAACAGTTGGGAGCCCGACCAAGTTGGTCCGAGCTCCCGAAATTGGGCAGTTCCTCTCAATGCTCGCTGGACTATTTTTGGGTTGGGGGGGGCACCCGATGGTCCTTTGACCGGGCGCCCGACCGTGCGCAGGGACTGCTTATAAGCAGTTTCCTCTTTAGGTTCTAATTACTCTGGTTCTATATTTAAGAGGTTCAAAACGTGATTAGGGCATCCCATTAAGGTGTTTTCACGTCTAAGGTGAGGGAGAAAAAAAAAAAGAGGAAGAGAGAGAGGAAGCTTGTTGGTAGAGGAGACTTTGCTCGCGAAGGTGATTCACGGTGCAACGACGTCTTGGCTCTTCAACGTCCTTGTGCTCGGGTGAGATCTCTCCGTTTTCATTATTCTCTTATTGTTCATCCGCTCCTACATGAGTGAAGAAGGTTTGATCTAAGCGATGTGTGCTTGTGATCGGTTGTAACGTTCTACTTTATAGTGGATTGTTTGTCTGTACTAGGTCCCGTGGTTTTTACCTCTTTCGAGGGCTCTCTACGTAAAACTCCTTGTGTTGTGTGGTTGATGCTTTATTCTTGATTATTGCATTATCATAGCCCATAATTCTAGTGTATTGGGGGGCGAGATCCTAAGGTTTGTGTGAAATGCACCCAACACATTTATAAATGGCGTATGCCCACGTGATGTGATGTCGGTTAAGAGAGAAGGAGATGGACAGACAAGAAAAAGTAGAGGGAGACATTTTTTTTTTGTCTATTTCTGGCCATTCAGAATGGCTTTATTAGGAAATGAGCCTTTATTAGGGATTGGTTGGGGACTTAAAGCATGGAGAGGTGACTGTTCAACTTCAAAGTTTAAACCACTGACTAAACCTAGGAGCAAATTAGGTGTTACCCCTGAGAAAAGCTTAGTGAGTGTTACCCCTACTGTGTGGCCCACATGGATGGTATTTTGTATATCCACGCTGTCCATCCCATTTTAGGATGGGGTTCCAAAAATTATGCAGATCCAAATCTCAAGTGGACCATTCCACTGGAAGCAGTGTTGATTGAGTGCCCCACCATTAAAAATTCCAAAGCCCAAAAAATGTTTTTAATGGTTATTTATCACTCTTTCTATTGATATGGTCCACCTGAGATTTGGATATTCTTATAATTTTGGATCACATACTGAAATTAGGCGTATAAACAGATGGACAGAATGGATATACAACAAATGCATCAAGATAGGCCCCACACAGTAGGGATAACACCCACTAAGGTGTTACCAGGGTAACACCACCTAATTCGCTCCCCTGAACCTAGAGTCTTTTGTGTAGGTGGTTTGATCCAAACAAGCCGAACCAGCTGTTTAACTCAAACTTCCTTGACATGTATCAATAAGCAGTATAGAGTGACAATAATTATATGAAATTAAGTGCCCATGATATATTTAACCATGTGGTTTTTTAAGGGGTTTTATCTGAAAATTTTTAGGAGCATATGATATTCCTAAAACATATTTTAACTCTCCATACTTACCAAATGATTACACTAATGGTTGTCGCAAAGATTTGGACAACGGATATGGATGGTTGGAATCAGCCACAGTAACCTTTCAACCGTACGTAGGGGCCTCTCAAGATCACCAAACTTATAAGGGAGAAGAAGAAGTAGGTAGGGGGAGTAGCTGCTCGGCGGTGAGGGACTCTTCGATGCCTAAGTCAGGTTTGGGATAAGGGGATTTAGGGTTGAAGGCTAAGATATTTCGTACCTTTGAAGTGTGTCCTATTTATAGGACCTAGAGGCAGTTCTGGAAGATCGAATCTTGCTAGGATATGTTGGTAAAGTCCTTGTTTTAGTAAGATTGTCTCTCTTGATTACGTCGGGGAGATCCTACTTGGAATAGAAATACATCCCAAGATATCCGTGTCAGATATTCAGTATCTTGGACTGCCCTTAGGTGGTCGGTATTGCGGGCCTCATGGACCGCCCTTATGTGGTCGGTCGTTCACATTGGAGAGCTCAGGTCCCAAGCTCTTCCACTTTGCTCCGTTTTGGACTATAAGCCTTAAGTAAGATGAGGTCTTCAATAGTGTCCATCTCCTAGGCGGAGGATCATTGACGGGTCCTTGGTCATCGGCAATAGCCGACGACCAGGCCTCATTATGCTAGTAGCAATTTGTCGAAATCATTACAAGTTGTCATTGTATGTCCTCGACTTGCTTCATGCTGAAGAATACTACGTGGGCCTTCTAAAAGTGACTTACTCACATTTGTAGGCCATGAGCTAGCTCGAATTATCCCCATAACATTCTAGAATGGGCTTCATGCAGTGGGGGACTCTCCGGTGCTTAAGTCAGATTCAAGAAGAATGAGAATCAGGATTTGAAGGCTAGGATGTTTCATACCTTTTGAGATGAATATCCCGATCTTGGGGGCGGTTTGGAGAGTTGGATCCTGCTAGGATACGTCAATAGAGTCCATATTTTAGTAAGATTTTCTCTCTCCGACCGTGTCAAGGAGATCTTGTTAGGGATAACGGGAGATCTCGAAATACTTGGATCGGATATCCAGTATCTCCCAAGATATCTTCAGACCATCTATAGGTGGTCGGTATAGTGGACCACCCGTAGGTGGTCATCTGTTCTCATTGGAGAGTTCAGTGTCCAAGCTCTTCCACTTGGGTCTGTTTTGGACTATAGACCTCAAGCGAGGCGGGGTCTTTAGAAGTGTTTATCTCCTGGGTAAGGAATTATTGATAGGTCCTCGGTCATTGCCCATAGCCAATGACCAAGACTTTTCATGTTGGTAGGAATTTGTAAAAGTTAGTATAGGTTATTTTCATATGTCCTCAGTTGGTCCTGTGCCGAGGACTACTACATGAGCCTTTTAGAATGGGCTTCATCACGTCTGAAGGTTATAGGCCAGCTTGGATTATCCCCATAACATGTACCTTTCAAATCGATTGATAGGGGCTTTGGGTGATCACGAAGTGCCACCCCTATCGTTGTCTCTCCTCCACTTTGTGTTGGAGTTAGATTTCTCTTTGGAATCCTTCCATTTTTTATCTTTGGCCGAGTTGCGTTGGGCATTAACGAGGTCCTCAGCTGATGTAGAACGGGTCGCTGATTATTTCATGGCCTAGATGGAGCAAAAGAAGACCGGTCGAAGTCGAAAGTGATCCAGACCATCAGGACCATAAACCGGCTGTATCTCACAATCCGGAATGAGTTTCGGGACATAATATATCAATTTGGGGTAGCTTGAGCTACTTTAGCCAACCAACCCCGCTACGCCGGGTTACCCATGCCAGAATCGTGAGATTCGACCGTATCGACAATCATTAAGCTAGTTTATTTTCAGCTTTACTATTTATAATAAGTTTTAATTCGATCATAACTTTGAACCTGTAGGGTTTTAGAGTTAGTGCCTAACATGAAAAGGGCTTAGAATATTTAGTAGAACAACATGGTTGGGCCCGTTTGATAACTTTCTATTTTTGGCCGAAAACCAAGAGTTCTAGTAGGATTGAATGACTTCTATAAATAGTAAGTTTACTATTTATAGTAAGTTGCGTTTTCTAGGAGTTTTAGTTTGAGTTGGAGTCTGATACTTTACCTAGGTTTTAGTTTCCTATTTATATGCATTGTAATTCCGTTTATTATTCATTCAATTATTAAAAAAACATTATTCGGAATTAATTTCCTTTTTATTATCCTTTTCTTTCTTATCGTGGATTCGAGAAACTCTCGGTTAGGGAGACGATGATCGACCTACCACGTCCTCCCTGCGTCATTGGTATCAGAGAGAGGTTTCTTCCTCAGGATGATGACCTCTAATGAAAGGTTGGATCCTCATTCTAAAGATAATGCTCCAAGGGACTATCTAACGGCGACAGCTTTCGAAGCAGCACAACGGGAGAACTGGTTGATCCTACAAGGTATACAGGCGACCCTCAACCGGATTGCAGCATCGTTAGCTCCGCTTCGAGCCCAAGGCGACCAACAACCACCAAGATTTGCTATACAGGACAATCCTGTTGTCCGTAGAGCACCCCTGGTGGATAATCGTAGGGCTACACCAGACGACTCAAAACCAAGCGATGACGAGGTCGAAGACATTTTGGTACGACGACCTGCGCTAGGGAATGAGCAGGTGGAACGAGTAGAACGAGACTATCGGGGCAAAGCTGATCTTCCCAACTTTAATGGCCTACTTCGAATAGAGGAGTTCCTCGACTGGCTGGTAGAGGTCGAACGATACTTCGACTATATGGAAGTGCCAGACGATAAGAAGGTAAAACTAATTGCATATAAATTTAAATCCGGTGCTTCAGCATAGTGGGAAAACCTACAAGTTTCCCACACCCGTCAGAATAAGACACCCATCCGAACCTGGCCTCAAATAAGACAGCTTCTTAGAGCTCGATTCCTCCCTATCGACTATGGACAAATTTTGTTCCACAATATCAAAATTGTCGTCAGGGAAACCGAACCGTAGCCGAATATCTTGAAGAATTCCAGCGATTGGCTACACGAAATAATTGATCGGAATCAGAGGCACAACAAGTATCATGATTCATTGGTGGGTTGCGGTTTGCAATCCAAGATCGGGTCCAGATGCATCCAGTCTGAACGTTGAGTGAGGCCAACCAATTAGCCACCTGAGCAGAAACACAGTTGTCATGGCCCCCTGCTCGACCCTATCCGGCAACACGGAGTCCCATCGCCAGACCCACTCAAGATACCACGTTGGCCAAAGGTAAGGAACCTATAGGGGGCGTCCTCAACCTCCTATGGTCACGAACCGGGAAGGGGGAAGCGGTCCCTCAAGACCTCAACGTGCGGCTCCCATTACAATGGGTCCTAGCAGGATCACCAACTCATATGGTCGGCCAAGGCCAGATCATTGTCTCCGTTGTGGCCAACCAGGTCATTGGTCGAACGCTTGCCCTTAACGCCCTGCAGCCCCCTTAACTACGAATGAAGATGACGTGGAAGGCGAAGTAACGAGAGACAACCCTGAATTGGAACATGCTAAAGAGGGGGACACAGAAGATGTAAAATTAGCTGACTGAAGATCATGGGGAATCGCTAGTAGTGAGACGACTACTTTACGCTCCTAGGAAGGAAGTGCACCCACAACGACATAATATCTTCCGCACAAAGTGCACCGTGCAGGGCAAAATCTGTGATGTGATCATAGACAGTGGGAGTAGGGAAAATATTATCTCAAAAATTATGGTGGATAAGTTACATCTGCCTATGACGAAGCACCCTACCCCTTACTCGATCGGTTGGATCAAGAAGGTGAACGAAACAAAGGTAACTCATCAATGCATTATCTCATTTTTCATTGGTAAAAGCTATAAGGACGAGGTCCTCTGTGATGTGGTTGACATGAAAGTCTGCCACATGTTACTCGGGCAGCCATAGCAATCGGATCGAGATGTGACACATGGTGGACGGGAAAACATATACATGTTCCCCAAGGATGGTCAGAAAATTGTTTTGGCCCGTATGACACTAGAGAAATACCCTAAAGCTTCTAAAGTGGAGGGAAACTCTCTCCTTACCATTCGCAAGTTTGTTAAGGAATTAAAGGAAACGGGCGAAATATATGCCATTATGTAAAAGGCGAGGAATCAGGATCCTCTAATATTCTTCAACGCCTTAAACCATTGCTAGAAGAATTTCGAAGTACTTGGCCTGGAGATTTACCTGATGAGTTGCTTCCCATGCGAGACATACAACATCACATCGACCTTGTCCCAGGGTCCAATTTGCCCAACCGACCGCACTATCGGATGAGTCCGAAAGAGTATGAAATTCTACAGGGACAAGTGGAGGAATTGATCCGTAAGGGTCTTATTAAAGAGAGCATGAGCCCGTGTGCCGTTCCGGCACTCCTTACCCCAAAGAAGACAGAACATAGCGCATGTGTATCGATAGCCGCGCGATCAATAAAATAACAGTTAAATATCGATTTCCAATACCGCGGTTGGATGACATGCTTGACATGCTCGAGGGCTCCAAGGTGTTCTCAAAACTGGACTTACGGAGTGGATACCATCAAATCCGTATTAGGCCAGGTGATGAGTGGAAAACGGCTTCAAGACCAAGGAAGGGCTATATGAGTGGCTGGTTAGCCCTTCGGTCTGACCAACGCACCAAGTACCTTCATGTGTTTAATAAACCAAGTGTCGAAGCCGTTCATCGACTATTTTATTGTCGTTTACTTTGACGACATCCTAATATACAATCAGGATGAAACGGAGCACATGACCCACATCAGAAAAGTGCTACAAGTGTTGGCCGACAACAGACTATACTTAAATATGAAAAAGTGTAGCTTCTTGACTGATCGATTATTATTTCTGGGGTTCATTGTGTCGTCCACTGGTATTTGAGTGGACGAAGAGAAAGTTCGAGCTATTCGGGATTGGCCGACTCCGACGAACATTCATGAGGTACGAAGTTTCCATGGGTTGGCGACCTTCTATCTTCAGTTTGTGCGGAACTTCAGCAGTATCATTGCGCCGATTATCGACTGTATGAAGAAGGGTCCGTTTCAATGGATCGAAGGGGCAGAAAAAAGTTTTGCAGAAATCAAACATCGGTTGTCCACTACCCCGGTCCTGGTACTCCCTAATTTCGAGTAGAATGTGATGCATCTATTGTCGGCATTGGGGGAGTCCTTTCTCAGGAGGGCAGGCCAGTTGCCTTTTACAGTGAGAACCTCAGCGACGCACGAAGGAAGTGATCGACCTATGAGCTTGAATTATATGCAGTGGTTCAGGCACTGCGTCATTGGCGCCATTATCTTATTCAAAGGGAATTTATATTGTACACTGATCATCAGGCCTTAAAATTTATCAATACTCAGACTAATGTAAATCGTATGCATGCTAGATGGATTTCATTTTTACAGGAATTCACGTTCATTCTGAAACACAAGTCAGGGCAGTAGAACAAGGTAGCAGATGCACTTAGCCGACGTGCATCCCTTCTCATTACCGTGAGCAGTGAGGTGGTCGAATTCGATTGTCTCAAGGAACTTTATGCCGATGACGAGGAATTTTGCAGATGCATGGAAAAAGTGCCTAGAAGGTCACCCGAGTGACATTCTAATTCAAGATGGTTTCCTCTTCAAAGGAAATCGACTTTGCATTCCGCAGAGTTCGTTTCGGGATAAAATTATTATCGAGCTACATAGCGGTTGCCTCGGCGGTCATATAGGACGAGATAAGACTCGAGCGATGGTGAAAGAGCAGTATTATTGGCCGCAACTTGCTTGTGATGTTGGCAGGGCAGTACAACGATGTCATATTTGTCAAACTGATAAGGGACAATCTCAAAATACAGGACTTTACACACCATTACCCGTGCTAGATGCCCCTTGGGAGGATTTATCTATAGACTTTGTATTAGGGCTCCCACGAACACAACGCGGCATAGACTCAGTGTTCGTGGTGGTAGACCGATTCTCCAAGATGGCACACTTCATTCCGTGCAAGAAGACCTTTGATGTGGTACACGTTGCGAACCTTTTCTTCAGAGAGGTTGTGCGACTACATGGGATTCCTAAGACGATCACTTCAGACCGGGACACAAAGTTCGTTAGCCATTTTTGGCGAGCCTTGTGGAATCAGGTTCGATACGCGACTTCAATTCAGCAGTGCTTATCATCCGCAAATAGATGAGCTGACTGAGGTCGTAAACCGCACATTGAGAAATCTTATCTGTTGCCTTTCAGGTGACAAACCGAAGCAGTGGGACATGACCCTGGCTCAAGCAGAGTTTGCATTCAACAACATGTTAAACCGATCGACAGGAAAGTCCTCCGTTCCAGATTGTTTATGGGTGCGTGCCTCGTCACACACTCGATTTGGTTCTCCTTCCCAAGCTTCCGGGCATGAGCATTACAGCTGAACATATGGCGGACCTGAATCATGGACATACATACAGACGTGCGCAACAAATTACAAGCTTCGAACGAGAAATACAAAGAAGCGGCCGACAAGCATTGGCATGCCAAAGTGTTCGAAATAGGTGATCAAGTGATGGTCCACCTATGTAAAGAGCGATTTTCTACCAGGACCTATAACAAGTTGAAGCACAAGAATATTAGACCGGTACCGATCATTCGCAAGATCAATGACAATGCCTACGTTGTTGATCTTCCGGATGACATGGAGATTTCAAGGACTTTCAAATTTGTACGAATATCATGAACCGAAGCTAGACAAGAACTCGGGGTCGAGTTCTTTCGAAGTGGTGGAGACTGATGTAGAATGGGTCGCTGATTATTTCATGGCCCAAATGGAGCAAAAGAAGATCGCTCAGAGTCGAAAGTGATTCGGACCGTTAGGACCGTAAACCGGCCATATCTCACAATCCGGAATGAGTTTCGAGACATATAATATATCAATTTGGGGTAGCTCAAGCTACTTTATCCAACCAACCCTGCTACGCTGAGTTACCCATGCCAGAATCATGAGATTCGACTGTATCGACGGTCATTAGGCTAGTTTATTTTCAGTTTTACTATTTATAGTAAGTTTTAATTCGATCATAACTTTGAACCTGTAGGGTTTTAGAGTTAGTGCCTAACATGAAAAGGGCTTAGAATATTTAGTAGAATAACATGGTTGGGCTCATTTGATAACTTTCTATTTTTGGCTGAAAACCAAGAGTTCTAGTAGGATTAAACGCTATAAATAGTAAGTTTACTATTTATAGTAAGTTGCGTTTTCTAGAGTTTTAGTTTGAGTTAGAGTCTGATACTTAACCTAAGTTTTAGTTTTCTATTTATATGCATTGTAATTTTGTTTATTATTCATTCAATTATCAAAAAACATTATTCAGAATTAATTTACTTTTTTATTATCCTTTTCTTTCTTATCGTGGATTCGAGAAACTCTCGGTTAGGGAGACGGTGATCGACCTACCACGTCCTCCCTGCGTCATCAGTACTAGAATATTTATGTGCCATGTTCAAGAGGTCTGACAGGGTCTTCAGTGGATTCTTGCCAAGTGAATAGAGGAGATTCCTAGGTCTCAATCCACCCATGAGAGTTCTGAGAGCAATCTTCTCGGTGCAATCTTCTACTTGGACAGCCTTGGCATTGAATCGCACCAGATAATCCCTCAAGCACTTGTCACTTCGTTACTTTATCGTCAGAAGGTAGGTCATCAACTTCCACACACCCTTACTATAAATGAGATGGGTGGCAAAGGCTCTGCTCAGCTGTAACGTCCCGAATTTTTGCTAACTTAGGAATTGGAGGTCCTTGGGCATTACCTTCGGTTTGTCGGTTATAGTGCGTACCCGCACGTGTGTTCACATGTATTGGGGACTAAAATGAATAGTTTTTGCCAAAGAAATGATGAAATTAGTTTAGGAGTTAGGAAGATTAGATGGTTCAGAAGAGTTTTCCGACGATCAGGTTGACTCGGGTATGTCACTGTCTGTAGAGACTAAGTAAAGAACCTGAATTATCAATCTATTCGTAGATCGACAAGACCATCATGAATATTTTACTAAACCTTGGTATTTTAGCCTATTTTTTGTATTTCATATTTTTTGAACGGTTTAGATTTAGCAAAAACCCTCTATTTTAAAAGGCGCTACTTTTTGAAAATGCCAAAAAGTTGCGATTTGTACTTGGAGTGGAAAATCAAAATCTTTATTATTGGAATTTTGATTTTTTAGTATTTTTTATTGAATCCAAATGGGTGGTACTTTCTTATTTACATAAATAATTTAAAGTAAATGGAAGCATAAATTAAACATGACATTTAATTGAAAGTAAATGGAAACTTAAATAAGGCTGATAAGTAGCTTGGACTAGAAGGGAACTCACTGTGCTAGGAGAAAACTCACTATGCATGGGAGGAACCCTGCATTTTGAGCAAAAAATGGACAAGGGACGACCGGCAGACCAGATTGACAGCTGGCCGACCAGATAGGTAGCTGGCCAACCGGTTACAGCTACTGCCCCATATGGGGAAAAAACAGATGGTCAACATGATCTGGCCGACCGGATTTGGGACTAGCTGACCGATCGTGGCTAGTCAGTTTTAAAAGGGGGGGTTGCAAACCCCATTCTCTCTCTCTCTCTCTCTCTCTCTCTCTCTCTCATTCTCTCTTCCTCTTCTCCCCTAAACTCCCAGGCCCTCCTAGCTCTCTTCCTCCCTTCTCAAACCCATTTTCCTCCTCAAATCATTCCTCAAACCTTAAAAGCCTCGGAGTTTCAAGCTTTCTTCGGCCTCCACGTCTGTTATTGCGTCTTCCCCAGCCATGAACCGACGATTTTGGGTCGGATTCACCTCCCCATGCTAGGTAAGATGTTCTTCTACCTTTTCTTCCATCTCTTCTCTCCATTTTCTTCATTTTTATGTCATTAGGGTTAAAAACTCATTTATTTATGTCGAAACCCTAACCTAGGGTTTGCTCATGTTAGGGCTCGGGGCCCCAGCTATTATATTGGGTGCGGCCCATGCCTTGTGGAAGTCGTAATCGGGAGTGGCCCCGTATAGATTTCGTTATAATCCAACATTGAACTCAATTGACCGAATTGATTTGGGATTTTTCCAAATTCGAGGTATGTAAACCCAAAACCCTAATTAGGACTTTAATTAGAGTAAATCCTAATTGATTAATACTAGATTTGCAATTCATTGTAGGTAATTGAGGTATTCCCCAATTTTCGACGTCCGGGTTGCCTCCAAAACGTAAAATTTCAACTAAAAGGTGAAGATCTACCCTCAAGCTTATTCTCGACAAATCCTAGTTAATAATTACTTGAGTTTATATGTAAATTGTTGATGTGTGTATAACATATTCGATGAAATGCCTCTATGGTTGTTTGATTGATAACATGCTCGATAAAATGCCTAAATGATATAAATTTACAATATTGTAATATATCTATGCTTGTGGATGTATGTAACTCCCTGTGTCATCCGGGCTGTGTCATTCAGGTCCTTTGGATCGGTCGGGCCAGTCTGTCGGGCCAGGTGCTTAGATATGTCTACGATTAGGTATTTTATAACCTAAATTGTTATTATAATAAGTTAAGTGTTGCTTTAAATTAAGCTCTACAACTGTTTGATATATTATACTACCTGCCACTAGGTTGGCAAGTCATGGACTTATTCGATCGACTAAGCGGGATACGGTCAATCAACAGTGGCTATTGTTGGGTTGTCGTCGTCCACTTGGGTCCATCGAATAAGCCCCATTCAGAGTTAATCATTCTTGTATTTCATTCTTGAATCGCACTATATGGAATCTAGAATATCATCGTTCCCACTATGAGTAGTCCACTTAAAACCATACTGCAGCTCGATCCACCAAGTCTCATGAGCCAGGCATGGTGGTATGGGACATCGTGTCTGAGCTATCGACCTACACTGGGGTGGTGCCTCCCTGTAGTGACCAGTGAGCATTGACAAGGGTGACAGATTGTGGTTCGAACCACCCAGGCGTGCATTGGATTAGTTCTAAGTGACGGGTTTTGTATGGCTTTCGTTGTGCAGAAACAAATCCATGAGGGTTCATCCGGGCTGTGGTCTGAGTGCAGGTTGGGGTGAGCCGTCTGATCCGGACCCCCTTCGAAAATAGTGCTCTAGACGGTTGGGGCCTAAAGCGGACAATATTACTTTGATAATCAAGTGACGCGCCCGAACCTCTGAATTAATTAATTGTATTTGACATTTAGAATATGAGCCCTTCCGCTTGATTTGGGCATAACTGACGAGTCACGCCCAGACCATGTTTTTATAGAAGGATAACTCAACTTCGGATCGTGGGGTTGCTGGCGATGATTGGTGACGCATCACAGGGAGCCAAATATTCCCGATTAGAATTTACGATACGATGTAGTATTCTGGCTTCACCAATTTACTAAATGAATTGGACTAATAAATACTTTAATAAATCATGCATACATAACATTGCATTTGAAGGGGACTCGTGTGGCCTGGTTGCTTGATGTGATGCCAGTGCTACCTTGAGCACTTCATGCCATTTCTCTGTGTCATCCGGGTTGTGTACTCGGTCACGACTTACGACTTGCTAGACAGGTGGACTATGGATTCTGATACCAGTTGGTCAAGCCAGGGCTTGCCCGGGACATGCATTGTGTGCGGAATCATGACATTCATGCATTAAATCAACTAGCCTAGGATGATGTATATTATTGTGTGTCATTGCCTAAACATGATTGATTTGATAACATGCTTAAGATTAATACATGTATATGAACATGTATATAATTTAAATATCCCGAGTCTAACCTTGGGGTTATTTCTTCACTATGTTGACATTTTGACGCCTTCTATTTGACATATGCAGATGTCTCAGGAATAGGACCAGATGGTGGTGCGCACGGGCGCCTTGTAGTCTTTTAACTTCATCCCTTTTGGTAGATGTATTTTTCATTCCTATTACTTTTATTGCGATTCGTATAATTCTCATATGGGCTTCCACTACGATTAAATTGTACATCTAGGGTGTTAGCCCTATATTTTTTGATTTAGTTACCTCCGCTTTGCTTATGATACGCTAAGTGAAATGCGTTATTCCGATTATTTGTAAATGAAATGAATGTAAATCTGATTGAGGACACACGTGGGTGAATTTTCCACGTGTGGCATTCCTAAAATAGCAGTTTTATTAAGTTAACACTCGGGAACTCAAGATCAAAGTCTCCGTACTCAGGTGTCCGAAATTTCGGGTCGTTACATTAGTTGCTTGAATGTGGAGATGGACTTTGGTTGTAAACCTCATAACCACATCTGGGCCGCACCAGAGAGCGTTAAAGGAAACGCTCTACACATGATGGGCCTAGAGGCTCCTTATAGCTCCATCCACGATCTGAAGTTCTCCAAGTACTCGGTAGGGTTACCTTCACTCAAATATGGCTTAATGTTGAGCATCTTGAACCCGAGGGGCAAATGTTCTACCATAATGTCATCCGTGAACAACGGATCGGTCTCCTCCAGGAAGGCGACAACGGACGCCAAGGCTTTAGCTCTATAAGCTTGCTTCATATCACCAAGTTAACCCCAAAGATCTTTGATTTGTGCCTCCCATGGAGATGAGCTTTCTGCAGTTTGCTCTGCGACTTTGCCCTTCTGGGCTCGTCGTCTCTCATCAAGAGTATGGCGTAAGTCAAAGGCGTCGAGCCCAGTGGCTAAATGTGCCCAATCGAGGACGACTCGGCTGGGGCGATCATCGTCGCCCTACAGTGGGTCTTGGCTGGTTCGTCCCTGCAGTGGTTGAGTTTCTCGATCTTCATGGTGTTGATGTGATGCTACCCCCTGGGAATTACCTGGCTATGGCACTGACCTGCCCTCTATAAATGCTGAGATGTAGGCCAACTGTGCAGCCATGTCTCCATATTGCTCTTCGAGTGTAGCAACGTGAGACTTCTGCTTTTAAGACCTTCACTAACTTGTAGTTAGGGAAGGTTGTGGAGAATCCAGTTGGAGTGCTTGTTAAACCTGTTCCTCCACGATGGGGTTCTCTTAGAGGTCCCGGTAGCAACATGTGTCTTTCGCTTGGTCTTAACAATAAGGATGGGCTAATGAAGAACAACCTTTATTCATCAAAACTAGATGGTGAGAACACGAACTATGTCGATGTCCCACAGACGGCACCAACTGTTGTCGCAAGGATTTGAACAATGAATCTGGATGGCTGAGATTAGCCACGTAGCCTTCAGCCTGCACGTGGGAGCTTCTCTCGTCCGTTGAACTTGCAAAAGGAAGATGAGTAGGTAGGGGGGAGGAGCCCCTGGGCGGGGGAGACTCTCCAATGCCTGAGTCAAGTTAAGGGATAAGGAGAATCAAGGTTTGAAAGCTAGGATGTTTCGTACCTTTTGAGGTGAAGATCTCAGTCCTATATATAGGACTTGGGAGTGGTTTGGAGAGTCGGATCCTGCTAGGATACATCGGTAAAGTTCATGTTTTAGTAAGATTGTCTCTCTCCAACCGTGTCGGGAGATCTTGTTAGGGATAGCGGGAAATCCCGAAATATCTAGTATCGGGTATCTAGTATCTCCACAAATATCTTCGAACCGCCTTTAGGTGGTCAGTATAGTGGACCACCCTTAGGTGGTCGTCTGTTCTCATTGGAGAGCTCAATGTCCGAGCTCTTCCACTTGGGTCTATTTCAGACTATAGACCTCAGGCGAGGCGAGGTCTCCAGTAACATTTATCTCTTGGGCAGAGTATCGTTAACAGGTCCTCGGTCATTGGCCATAGCTGACGACCAAGACTTACCATGTTGGTAGCAATTCATCGAAGTTAGTATAGGCTATCATCATATGTCCTTAGTTGGTCCTATGTTGAGGACTACTACGTGGGCCTTTTGGATTGGGCTTCCTCACGTCTGTGGGTCATGGGCCAACTCGGATTATCCCGATAACAACAGACTTATCATCAGACATCTTAAAATCAATATAGCAACTTACTACATATTTCTTCGTTCCAACATCCTTTGTTTTAAACTTCTTTTTGAGATGTTCTCATAGCTAGTCATACATTTAAGAATGTAATTCCGGCACAAATAGTCATCATTCTTCCAACTAGATTTTTCAACAGATGCTGCTGGTTCATTAGCCACAAGGGATATGATAGGATCCTTGATTATGTATATCACTTAAGAGTTGTGAGATAAAACTCCATTTTTTTTACATCTCTTGAAGTTCTTTCCATCAAAGATCTTGACTCGAGAGTTCTCAAAGATAGTTGCCATAGTGATAGAGATTTTGAGAAGAAATGTCTTTAAATTATTGGTTCGAATATATAGAGATATAGCAAAAAAATAATAAATCAGAAATAATAACAGAAGAATCTGGAGAGTTAAGACACATTACAGTCGCTGTCTTAAAGACAAATTTTCTCTACAGGAAGATGATTCCTGATGCATAGGGTCCCAGCAAGTCTACCCTTATGATACAATTGCTCTCCTCTGGGATGAACAGCTTAGATCTGGTCCACTCTCGATCACAGCCACACGAATTCAAGAATACTCAAATTGATTTTCTCATAAAGAACAAAGGAAGAGAAAGGATTTTTCGAATGGATTTTATAATGGAGAGGAGATGTCTTTATAAAAGAAAAGTGGGTAGCCATTAGGGCTTGAGGCATATGTGAGAAGCGTAATAAATGCATATCAACACATGCCGGCTCATTAATTATTAGGTAGGTGTACAACGGCTCTTTGTCTTTAAGTATATGAGTAAGATAAAATATATGCAGAGAAAACCAAAAGTGCCCAATCAAAGACATACCACACAATACGACACTACACTACATTATGCCTCGTGCATGCGAGGTTGCTCCCATGGTATACCCTTATTTTTCAATACAAAAGATTAGTGAGGGGTTTTAATATAAAGGCATAGTTTTTCCCAACAACTTTTCAAAATAGGACAAAATTAAATACAATTAAGGCAAGTTAGTTAACAAAGGCAAAAAATCAATTTTCCTAAAATTTTCAAATCCTTTTTTAAACCCTTTTAAACCAACAAAATTAAACTATGCTAATCGATTGGAACTTACAGTAGCATGGTAATAGAAAGAAGTAGAGAGGCTAAACTAAGTTAAGCTATGATAAGCATTCATGAAGGACAAAAGTCTAATAGTCAGCATTAAGCTAAGAAGAGTTGTATTTTATTAGATTGACGAGGGTCCAGAGCTCTTCTTTTTATACTGCTTTTATAAACTTGGAGGGGTGGTAGCCTAGTGTATAGTCCATAGGCTTTTGAGATCAATGTATGATGAGTTTGTGGGCTTATTTTAATACATTTATTTTCTAAGATGGAGCCAACTACATAATATACTTCCATATATGAGTCGTATTTTCATTGTCAAGCGATTTCCTTCTCTTGGCACACCGCCAAATGATCTTTAGGCTTGCGTGGCCAACCAAATCTAGTCATGTGTCATTGGATATTACCCTTATACCTTATAATATCAAATGCGTTTTCTGAAATACTTTATGCACGCATATCGTGTGCTTGCTTGCCATGTGTTGTTGGGAGAATGACTACTTATAGGGTCTCATACATACGTTTTTTTTTTATGTTTTTCCCTTCCTAGAGTGACATGCGTATCTGGGAGAGGTATTTGGGATCCTCACTAACTCCCTTTCGTTGCCTCCCTAAGCCTCGAAACAAGTGTGCCAACACGTGGTGGTAACGGGCTCACCAATTCTGGCTGTGATAGATCAATCGGGTGTAAACACATACAACTAGATGAATGGTTCTGACCATCCCTTTATGGGTCCATTAGGTTAGAGAGCATAAGTCCAGTCGAACCTGTTGTGGAGCCATTCCATACTCTGCTGGTTTATGGCATATTGTACCAGTACACATATCTACCTGAATTATAATGGTCCATAACAAGGTCCCGTTGTGGATGGAACATTACCCAAAAGCTTGAATTCATGAGACAATCTAACGGTTGGTTGTTGGATTAATGGACATTTATTTATGAAATTGAAGAATTGACTAATTTTTCCATTTAAGCTCTATTCACCTGTTTGATGACCATATTAACTTTTAGATGCTTCTGTAGATTGGACTTTTCAGGTATTGTAGTTACATCAGCGTTATTGAATAGGAATTCCAACAATCCTATAACCGTACACGTAACGGTAGTAGATTTTGTTTTATAGCGAAAGATGCTTGTGTCGTGTGTCTTGTGTCGTGTGTCGTGTGTCGTGTTGCCATGTGTTAGAATTACGTGTCACACATTCATTGAGTGTGATATATATATATAAAGAGAGAGAGATGCTCACCTGCGCCCGCAGGCAAGCACCTGTATTATTCACCTTTGCACGCATTTCATGGGCACAAAATCTGAATAGTTCACCTGATGCAGTACCCCATGAAACCATAGGTCCCAAGTTTTACCCCAGATATAAAGCTCTCTGGTGAACTATGGCAGAAGAAAATAATATCCTCCCTTGATTTTCTTTTCTTTTTGTTATGGCCCACCAGAGTTTTATATTTGGGTAAAAGTTAAGCCTCAGGGCTTACATAGAGTGTTGCATCATATGAACCATTCAAATTTTGTGCTGATGACACTTGTGCAAAGATACATATAGGGGCTTACCTTCTTTGCGCAGGTGTAGAGCTCCACTATGATCTATGTCAGACATCCACACCATACGTTTAGTGGTTCCTTCTATGTTATGAGATATCCTGAAAAACAACCATATCTGAACTCAAGTGGGCCATACCATCTAAAACCATGTGAAATTGTACCTAATGCATCTAAAACTACTTGGTGGGCCCCACATGTGTTTTTTATATGGTTGAAACTTAGTGGGACACACACAATGGATAGGTTGGATGTTTGAACTACATCTCAGTTGACCTTATAAACAATCACAAGGTTTCAATAGGTGGGTATCTGCTTTCAACTGTTGTCTATGGTGTGGCCCACCCAACTCATTGATTGGCCCGATTTTTAAGCCCTCGGCTCGAGCTGCCCGACCTCTTGTGGAATAGTTCATTCATACAACTAGTATCAACAGCTAAGGACAGACATGGTGCAAAAAATATGCCAATGACAGGGTGGGTGCGTTGCCAAAAAAGAAAAAACAAAGAGCTTTTCATAAACACCCAGGTCCAAAGCTATAGTGGCAGACTAAGTGAAGATAGACTGGCTAACATTGTGACCTGGCTAACACGTCACAATGATAGTAGTACAACCACTCTGATTAGGTCACCCAGACCTGGATGAAGGGAAAACTCAAATATCAGCTTGAACCAAAACATTTGTAGCTCCCAAGAAGTTTTTATGGGTGGGCGTTCACTCCCCATTGTTTCCTATGGGGTCGTCCCATGCCCTAAAACAAGCTGGCAAAATGAATGGGTGGCTTGGATAAAACACATACATCATGGTGGGGGCTCATAGAGCTTTTCTAGCGGAGCAGAGTCAGGTTCAAGTCTTTTTTTTTTTAACAACTAGGGGACAGGCGTGCACCCTTGATTTCTAGGAGGCCCATCGTGGTGTGTGTGGAAAATTCACTCCAACCCATTTAACTTTCAAGCACCCACTCTTAGTTTCATTGAGGGCCCACCGTGTTGTTGTGTATATGGGTTGACCTAAAGCATTAGCCCTAGATGGATCCTAGGGCCATCAGGCCGTTTCTACGCTCATCAGAGCGCCATTGGAGATCAATAGAAGGCATCACCCTTTAGCCCACCCTTCACATTAAAATTGGATTGCCTTCTCGTGTGTGTTTGATTGTTGCTTGTGTGAAGATGGGTTGTCATTTGAATAGTCATAACAAATATTTTATCACATTTATTAATAATTTCAGTAAAAATACTTGGTTTGGTTTTTAAAAGAGATATTTGAACTTTGGAAACTCTTTTAAGAGTTCAAATTGTTACTCCTTCAAAGTTAGAACAGATGAAGGAGGTGAAAACACCTCAAATGCCTTTAGAAACTTTTGCAAGGTGAATAAAATTAAACATCAAACCCCCATAAGCTATATACCTCAATAAAACAAGGATGCAAAAAGAAGAAAATAAAATGATTACAGAGAAAGTGAAATGTATGTTGAAGAAAAACGGTATGTCTAATTCAGTTTTAGTAGAAGCCATATCAAGTGCTGCGAACATGTTGAATAGGTGTCTTATTAAAGCCTTGATCAAGAAACACATGAAGAAGAATGGAGTTTGAAACAACCAAATATTTTTCATCTCTATGTTTCAGTCCATCGCTTATGCAATTCCAAAAGAAAATGAAAAAGTTAGATGATAAAGTAATTAAGCATAAAATCATTAGCTACTGTAAGAAGGTATACAACTCTACAATTCAATTACAAATAAGGTAATTGCCAATAAAGATAAAGTCAGCACTTGGAATTGCACTAAAGAAGAGAAGAAACAACTTAGGAGAAGTATTGATTTCAAAGTTGATGGGTCGGTCAAGGTGAATGGCCAGACTCTCTTTCAAGTCCATCCCGCCAAATACCCCTCCAATGTCAGCATCTCCATTCAAATCATCTCCACCTTTAGTTCTTCTATCTTCCAGTGTTGCTCGTAGAAATTCTCCTCGTACACTTATATCGCTAGTAAATTGTTAAAGTCACTTGATATACATTGATACGCCATCCTCTAACAGTTCGGGCTTTTAGAGAAAGTGGTGATTTGACATGGTATCAAAGCGGACGGGGGAATTTATGGTGTGAGTTGTGATTATTCCTCCACTTGGGTGTGAGCTATGAGTGTCCCTTCACCCTTGCCCAATATATTCCCGTGCGAGTTCCACCCCGCACGTGCAGGGGAAGTATTAAAGTCCCTTGATATACATTGATACGCCATCCTCTAACAGTTCGAGCTTTTTGAGCTTTTAGAGAAAGTGGTTGTTTGACATAAATATGAGAAATTTTGAAATAGATAATGTTGTCAAGTGTTGAGACGGCTTAGAGTTTCGTGATTGTCCCCACTCATAGGCCCTGCAAAACGAAGAGGATGTAGGCAATGGGGGCATTGTTGGGCGGCAGTAGACCATCTGATTCCTAAGTCGGGTTGACTGAGCATGCATACCTATGTTTGGAATTGGTGGTGCTATGACAATCTTAGATAATAATAATGATATTAATGATAATTGTGATTTGATTAACTAAGTTTTCTTAGACTATGATCCTCTGGTTTAAAATAATTAAAGAATAGTAGGTGAAAGTCATGGACAAAAAACTGAAGCAATTTATAAAAGCAACACTTGAGAGTTAACTTCAAGAGTGACACGAAGCAATTGGTATGAAATGGTCTTTAAGACTCAAATCAAGCAAATTGGTTCGTGGATTGGCACAAAGCGAGGTTAATGGTGAAAGGCTATAAATAAAAACCGATATCCACTATCGTTAGGGTTGTAAATGGTCAAGTTCGGGTCTGGGTCGGGTCCGGGTCAACCCATTAGACCCATTTATAAATGGGTTGGGTCTAATGGGTCTGGGTTTGGATCTAGTATGCAAGCATTGTTACAAGGCTTAAAATCGGGTCTGGGCGGGATGGGTCCCTTGAAACATAGACCAAACCCGCCCACTTACTAAATGGGTTCAGGTCGGGTCGGGTCGGGCCTGATATAAAGGAAACCAGACCTAGAACCGTACCATTTGACAAATGGGTCGGGTCTAGGTCGGGTCTAAATGGGTTGGGTCTGGGTACCCCATCAGGTTCGCTGACCCATTTACAACCTTAACTATAGTGAGGTATCTATTCTCGTCCTTTAAGTTCTATCTTAGAATGTCAATTGCTTTAGCAACACAAAATATGCAAAAAATCGATGTTCTGGAGAGAAAGATGTTTATTAAACTGTTGTCAGCTACACAAAAAAAAAAAGAACATGATCACTTAGGGCCCGTTTGGATGCAACTAAATAAGTAACTTTTCCGGCTGATGTCAGGAATTAAGTTACTTATTTAGGATTAATTATCAGTTACTTATTTGCTAAAACTTGGTTAAGTATTTTAGTGATTTTTTTTTCTTTTTCACTTTTTTTTCCATTTGCTGAAAAGTGGAAAGCCATCGTCAATAGGAGAAAAGCGCGGGATCCAAATCTACTGCACATGGTGATAATTCACCGCCACTCCAACATGGTGGTGACTCTTCAACCGCACACCTGTCACAGTTTGACTGGGTGGGCCTTTAATCACCACTGCACCCAGCGGTGGGGTCCACTCTGGAGCTTATGGATAAAGCTGATACTTATATTTTCCCATCATCAAGGTCTGTGCGACCCGATTAACTGGTTAGATGGAAAATAAACGGTAGGGTGGGGCCAGGAAGGTTTCAATGGTAGAAATTCATTCCCCATTGTTTCATGGAGGGTGGGGCCCACTTGAACTTTGAATTTGCTTCCTTTATGTGGCAAGGCCACGACAAGGCCCGAGTGACATTACGATCAATTAGATGACAAATAAACATCATGGTGGGCCTCAAAGGAAGATTTAACGGTGGATGCTCCATCTACACTATTTCTTGTGATGGATGTTTTATCAACACTATTTCTTGGGGTGGGCCCACAGCCATTTTGGATCAAGCTGATGGTTGTGTTCTACCTTCTCCCAGGTTTGTGTGACCATAACAACAGGTGAGAGGGCACATCACCATCGCTGTGGGCCCCATAAGGAGATTCAACAGTGGGAGTCAATCACCGTGATTGCCTATGGTGGGGTCCATTAAGCTTAGATCAAGCTGATATTTATGTCTTCCCTTCCAAAAGGTCTGAGTGAAAAAAGAAATAGCATGGTGGGTCCTACATAAGAGTTTCAACGGTGGACAGAAAACCACCGAAGCTTCTGTGTTGCGGTTAGAGGTGGGCAACGATTCGGGCCAAGCAGAGTTAGCCCTAGTTTGGTTTGGCTTGTTCTTGTGCCACTTCAGTTTGTGGATCGGCCCGGTTTGGGCTTCGGGCTGACCCATGCAACCCGAGTTTGGTTTGCTCCAGAAAAATTTGAAAATTTTGATTTGAGCGTGTATCGGTTTGGTCGAAAATTTCGAACCGGGCCGAGCCGAGTTCAAACAGGCGGCGGATCTTTTTTTTTTGTTTAAATAAAAAAATTTAAAAAGTTACAAAAAAAAATACAAAAGCATTTTACTACCTGATGTTTAACATCCTCCAAAGGAGGAGTACAACTTTAAAATAAACATCTAATAGCTTTTCCAAACAAGTACACAAGCATAATTTTACAAGTGCAAAGAAACAGTATGCATTCATGTATATGTATTATGTATTATCCACACTATCCATCCATTTTTATACGACATGATCCCAAAATAGAATCATATCTAAAGCTCAAGTGGATCACACCATAGGAAATAGCGTGCTTACGATCTACGAGCAGAAACAAGCTGAATCAAACCGAGCCAAGCTGGTACTGTCCTCGTTTGAGCTTGGTTTATTTTTTCAATCGAGCTTGACTCCAAGGCTTGGTTTGGTTTGAACTTCTATTCAAACCAATCCAAGCCGAGCTTATTTAAACCAATCCAAGTCGAGCTTTCGAGCTGGCTTGGTTTGTGCCCAGCTCTAGCTGCGGTCCATCAATCTAGATGGTTCACATCAAAGGTTGGCCCCACATGATGGAGAGTGGATGTAAGGGGACCAAGCATACTTAGAATGATGGAGAGTGGATGTAAAGGGGACCAAGCATACTATGAGGGATAAATACCTATAATGTTGGAAACCAAACATACTTATCTACTCATTGGTTGATAAGTATATTGTTTACCAAACATACTTATCTACTTAATAAGTAGAAACTAAGATAAGTGACTTATCTGATAAGTAGCTTATCTTAAGTTACTTACAATCCAAACGGACCCTTAGTGTGCTGACTCAAAAAGGTGATTTGTGACCTAAAGCAAACTTCAGGAGTATGGCACGCTCACAGCAATTTATATATTTTTTATAGTGGGTTTCACAAGTGTCTCAATGAGCATACTATTTATGTTTAATGCAATGACCTCTATGATATATTGTCAATATCCTTGAAAGTTGAAAATAATATTGGAAAGTTAGTTTAACGGAGAGTAATAAAAATTATCATAAATAGGACTTTTCAAGTCCTGTATGCCCATTTGTGTGCTCGCATAGAGATTTCAAGATTCTTGTTCACATAATGTCACTCCTGTTAATGCGCTTCGCTGGCTCCAATTGGGAAGTCGCTAGTTCAAACCTGTCTTCCTCAATTACAGATAGCTTACAAGTACCGTGAGGGAAAGGCAAAAAGAACCTTGAGTGCAATTGAGAACCTGAGATCTGATGTGAAATTGCTATGATTTTAACTCATTGCGTTGAGTTGGTCTATCGAAGCCCAGCCCACAAAGTAAAACCAAAGCCCGAGTCTCGTTCATGCCCTTAACAAGACAAAACAAAGAGGCCCAAACCCACCAGGTGATGATTATGCATGGCCCGGGTCTGAGTCCAGCCCGATCTTGATCATGGCAACCCTTTTTTCTGCAAGATCAAGGTTGTTCATTTAGCGTGTGCAATCATGCATGATATTGACAAAACTACCCTTGAAACCACAAACACGCCAAGCCAGACCAAGTCGGATCGAGTTATGAACTCTTATACAAAGCCCAAGCCCATCTTGATTAATAGATAGGCTTAAATTTTAGTGAAGGGTCTGGCCTCAAGAGTAGTATTTCAGCTCAAGCCCGGGATGAAGTGGGCTAAGCTCGAAAGCTCAACGGGCCAGATGGGCCCATTCACACACCTATATGTATAGTAGTCTTTGCATGGTGAAAGCATGTGAACATAATATTCAATAGTATTATGAATTTTCTCCCCTTCAGTGAAGAGTTTAGATTTCTGTGTTTTGTGCTTAAACAAGCTTTTGGCCATCAATAACATACGGCTAGGATCATCCATTCATTCTGATTTTCGGGTTAGGCCCATACAGCGACGGTTCGAAATTAGGTGTATCGTTATGGGTGTGCAAATTGTTGCATATGCCGTGCCATTGGAGGTTATGGTACAATTTGATTTTTGTGCAGAGATGTAAATGGGTTGGGCTGGGGGCCTGGCATCAAGGCATGGCCCGTTAACTAAACACCCGGATGAAGATCCATCCTGGCCCACCAGCGTCTATGATCACCTGGTCAAGATCGTATAATTGATTTATCACGCTTTAGTGCCTAGATGAGCAGACGTGCGTGTTTGTCCTGATATGGGCAGTCTATCGGCATGTAATTCAGGCCCATTACCAGACAATTTATCTCTTCGACGGCCCACAAAAACACGTAACTGTCACAAAGGGGGCGTTTGGATCGTATGTTACTTTAGGTAAGCTGCTTATGCCGTGAGTAGCTTATCTTGGTTTCCACTTATTCAACCAATAATGGCCCGTTTGGCACCATGGATTTGAGGAGAAGTGAGGAGAAGTAGATTCCATGATATGAATTCTCATTAATTCCAATTCTTAACAATTCCATATTTTCTGTTTGACAGCTAAGATTTGGAGAGAAATCAGACATGAGGGAAGGATAGTGTAAATTTTAATCTCATCGTATGCCCACCTTATTAGCCTCGATTTTTAAATCCATGCCATTCATCTATTTTTACAGATCATTTCATGCAGGATCCAAAAAATAAAGTAGATCCACATCTAAAGTGGACCATAAAAAAAAGAAAAAGTGGAGAGTGAGACCTTTATGATGCACAAAAGTTTTGGATTAAACTGAAATTTCTGTGGTCACTTCATCCAGATCTTTATGACCTTATCAACAAGTTGGATGGAAAATATACATCATGTTGGGTCCCATAGTTAGGGACTAATGTGGATCCCATGTTAGGGAGGATTTCTCCTCAAATCCCATCTTTTTTAGAGGGTTTGAAAAAGAGCTAAAAGTGCTTTTTTGAATTCTCCTGGATTCCTCTCAAATCTACTTCTCATTAAATCCATGGTGCCAAATAGAATAAAGCAAACTGGTTTCTCCTCACTTCTCCTCAAATCCATGGTGTCAAATGGGCCATAAGTATGTTCGGTGAGGAACGTACTTATCAACCAAAAAGTAGAAAAATATGTTTGGTTTCCAACATCATAAGCAATTATCCCTCAAGTTTGTTTGGTCCCCCTCACATCCACCATCCATTAGATGGGTCCAACTTTTGATGTGGACCATTCATAATATGGGCCCCACCTTTGATAGGGGACGTTCGTCATATGAGCCCCTTTGATGCGAGCCATATATTCATCATTATGGCATGGCCTTTAATGTGCATCATTCATTATGTAGGGCCACATTTGGTGCTGGTCATCCATCAAGTGGGGCCCACCATCAATGTTTTTATCCATTATGTGGGGCCCACCTTCAATATCCACCGCCCATCATGTGAAGCCCACCTTTGATGTGGACCATCCATCATGTGGGCCCCACCCTGATGTGGGTCATCCATCATGCATGGCCCGCCTTGGATATGGGCCAATCATCATTAGGGCCAACAATTGACCTGGACCATCCATCATGTGGGACCCACCATTATTAATTGTCCATCATGTCGAGCCTACCTTTGAAGCGAATCATCTATCATACCAGCCCGCTCTGGATGTGAGCTGTTTATCATATTATGGGCCAACCATTAATGTGGACCATCCATATGTGGGCCCACATTAATATGGGGTCATCCATCATGTGCGGCCCACCTTTTATGTGAATTATCCCTGTGTGAGCCCCACCTTCAATGTGGACAGTCCACCACATGGGACCACCTTTGACCTAACTTAAGGGAAAAAAATTAACTTAATTACTTAACATAAGTTAAAGTAACTTATTTGGTGGTATCCAAACGGGCCCAAAACAACCCTAATCATGGTCGCTCAGTCATAAAAGATTTTCAAACTCGGGCATGGTGAAGCCTGTTATTAATCGGTCATATTCTCAAGGTGGACCTATCTAATGAGCATCAAAATCAGGGCCATTAAAGTGCGCCCAAGATCCAGACCAACCCATTGCCAGATCCACCAGATGGGCCTCCTCAAGAGAGGCCCACTTGAAGACATCTCGATTCAGCCCAAATACCATTTAAAGAAGAAAATAAAATGATTACAGAGAAAGTGAAATGCATGTTGAAATAAAAAGGTATGTCTAATTCAGTTTTAGTAGAAGCCATATCAAGTGCTGCGAACATGTTGAATAGGTGTCTTATTAAAGCCTTGATCAGGAAACACATGAAGAAGAATGGAGTTTGAAACAACCAAATATTTTTCATCTCTATGTTTCAGTCCATCACATATGCAATTCCAAAAGAAAATGAAAAAGTTAGATGATAAAGGAATTAAGCATAAAATCATTAGCTACTATAAGAAGGTATACAACTCTACAATTCAATTACAAATAAGGTAATTGCCAATAAAGATAAAGTCAGCACCTGGAATTGCACTAAAGAAGAGAAGAAACAACTTAGGAGAAGTATTGATTTCAAAGTTGATGGGTCGGTCAAGGTGAATGGCCAGACTCTCTTTCAAGTCCATCCCGCCAAATACCCCTCCAATGTCGGCATCTCCATTCAAATCATCTCCACCTTTAGTTCTTCTATCTTCCAGTGTTGCTCGTAGAAATTCTCCTCGTACACTTAGATCGCTAGTAAATTGTTAAAGTCACTTGATATACATTGATATGCCATCCTCTAACAGTTCGGGCTTTTAGAGAAAGTGGTGATTTCACATGGTATCAAAGCGGACGGGGGGCGTTTATGGTGTGAGTTGTGATTATTCTTCCACTTCGGTGTGAGCTATGAGTGTCCCTCCACCCTTGCCCAATATGTTCCTGTGCGAGTTCCACCCCGCACGTGCAGGGGAAGTATTAAAGTCCCTTGATATACATTGATACAACATCCTCTAACAGTTCGAGCTTTTCGAACTTTTCGAGAAAGTGGTTGTTTGACATAAATATGAGAAATTTTGAAATAGATAATGTTGTCAAGTGTTGAGACGGCTTAGAGTTTCGTGATTGTCCTCCACTCACAGGCCCTGCAAAACGAAGAGGATGTAGGCAATCGGGGGTGTCGTTGGGCGGCAGTACACCATCTGATTCCTAAGTCGAGTTGACTGAGCACGCATACGTATGTTTGGAATCGGTGGTGGTCTGACAATCCTAGATAATAATAATGATATTAATGATAATTGTGATTTGATTAACTAAGGTTTCTTAGACTATGATCCTCTGGTTTTAAAAAATTAAAGAATAGTAGGTGAAAGTCATGGACAAAAAACTGAAGCAATTTATAAAAGCAACACATGAGAGTTTACTTCAAGAGTAACACGAAGCAATTGGTATGAAATAGTCTTTAAGACTCAAATCAAGCAAATTGGTTCGTGGATTGGCACAAAAAAACCAGTATCCACTATTGTTGGGGCTGTAAATGGTCAAGTTCGGGTCTGGGTCGGGTCCAAGTCAACCCATTGGACCCATTTATAAATGGGTTGGGTCTAATGGGTCTGGGTTTGGATCTAGTATGCAAACATTTTTACAAGGCTTAAAATCGGGTCTGGGCGGGATGGGTCCCTTGAAACATAGACCAAACCCGCCCACTTACTAAATGGGTTCAGGTCAGGTCGGGTCGGGTCGGGCCTGATATAAAGGAAACCAGACCCAGACCCGTACAATTTGACAAATGGGTCGAGTCTAGGTCGGGTCTAAATGGGTTGGGTCTGGGTACCCCATCGGGTCCGCTGACCCATTTACAACCTTAACTATCATGAGGTATCTACTCTCGTCCTTTAAGTTGTATATCTTAGAATGTCAATTGCTTTAGCAACACAAAATATGCAAAAAATCGATGTTCTAGAGAGAAAGATGTTTGTTAAACTATTGTCGGCTACACAAAAAAAAAAAACATGATCACTTAGGGCCCGTTTGGATGCAACTAAATAAGTAACTTTTCTGGCTGATGTCAGGAATTAAGTTACTTATTTAGGAAAAGTAAGTTTGGTTAATACTTAATTATCAGTTACTTATTTGCTAAAACTTGGTTAAGTATTTTAGTGATTTTTTTTTCTTTTTCACTTTTTTCCATTTGCTGAAAAGTGGAAAGCCATCGTCAATAGGAGAAAAGCACGGGATCCAAATCTACTGCACATGGTGATAGTTCAACGCCACTCCAACATGGTGGTGACTCTTCAACCGCATACCTGTCACAGTTTGACTGGGTGGGCCTTTAATCACCACTGCACCCAGCAGTGGGGTCCACTCTGGAGCTTATGGACAAAGCTGATACTTATATTTTCCCATCATCAAGGTCTGTGTGACCCGATTAACTGGTTAGATGGAAAATAAACGGTAGGGTGGGGCCAGGAAGGTTTCCATGGAAGAAATTCATTCACCATTGTTTCATGGGGGGTGGGGCCCACTTGAACTTTGAATTTGCTTCCTTTATGTGGCAAGGCCACGACAAGGCCCGAGTGACATTACGATCAATTAGATGACAAATAAACATCATGGTGGGCCTCAAAGGAAGATTTAACGGTGGATGCTCCATCTACACTATTTCTTGTGATGGATGTTTCATCAACACTATTTCTTGGGGTGGGCCCACAGCCATTTTGGATCAAGCTGATGGTTGTGTTCTACCTTCTCCCAGGTTTGTGTGATCATAACAACAGGTGAGAGGGCACATCACCATCACTGTGGGCCCCATAAGGAGATTCAACGGTGGGAGTCAATCACCGTGATTGCATATGGTGGGGTCCATTAAGCTTAGATCAAGCTGATATTTATGTCTTCCCTTCCAAAAGGTCTGAGTGAAAAAAGAAATAGCATGGTGGGTCCTACATAAGAGTTTCAACGGTGGACAGAAAACCACCGAAGCTTCTGTGTTGCAGTTAGAGGTGGGCAACGATTCGGGCCAAGCAGAGTTAGCCCTAGTTTGGTTTGGCTTGTTCTTGTGCCACTTCAGTTTGTGGATCGGCCCGGTTTGGGCTTCGGGCTGACCCCTGCAACCCGAGTTTGGTTTGCACCAGAAAAATTTGAAAATTTTCATTTGAGCATGTATCGGTTTGGTCGAAAATTTCGAACCGGACTGGCTGAGTTCAAACAGGCAGCGGCTCTTTTTTTTTGTTTAAATAAAAAAATTTAAAAAGTTACAAAAAAAATACAAAAGCATTTTACTACATGATGTTTAACATCCTCCAAAGGAGGAGTACAACTTTAAAATAAACATGTAATAGCTTTTTCCAAACAAGTACACAAGCATAATTTTACAAGTGCAAAGAGACAGTATGCATTCATGTATATGTATTATGTATTATCCACACTATCCATCCATTTTTACGTATCATTTTACGACATGATCCCAAAATAGAATCATATCTAAAGCTCAAGTGGATCACACCATAGGAAATAGTGTGCTTACGATCTACGAGCAGAATCAAGCTGAATCAAACCGAGCCAAGCTGGTACTGCCCTGGTTTGAGCTTGGTTTATTTTTTCAATCGAGCTTGACTCCAAGGCTTGGTTTGGTTTGAACTTCTATTCGAACCAATCCAAGCCGAGCTTATTTAAACCAATCCAAGTCGAGCTTTCGAGTTGGCTTGGTTTGTGCCCAGCTCTAGCTGCGGTCCATCAATCTAGATGGTTCACATCAAAGGTTGGCCCCACATGATGGAGAGTGGATGTAAGGGGACCAAGCATACTTAGAATGATGGAGAGTGGATGTAAAGGGGACCAAGCATACTATGAGGGATAAATACCTATAATGTTGGAAACCAAACATACTTATCTACTCATTGGTTGATAAGTATATTGTTTACCAAACATACTTATCTACTTAATAAGTAGAAACTAAGATAAGTGACTTATCTGATAAGTAGCTTATCTTAAGTTACTTACAATCCAAACGGACCCTTAGTGTGCTGACTCAAAAAGGTGATTTGTGACCTAAAGCAAACTTCAGGAGTATGGCACGCTCACAGCAATTTATATATTTTTTATAGTGGGTTTCACAAGTGTCTCAATGAGCATACTATTTATGTTTAATGCAATGACCTCTATGATATATTGTCAATATCCTTGAAAGTTGAAAATAATATTGGAAAGTTAGTTTAACGGAGAGTAATAAAAATTATCATAAATAGGACTTTTCAAGTCCTGTATGCCCATTAGTGTGCTCGCATAGATATTTCAAGATTCTTGTTCACATAATGTCACTCCTGTTAATGCGCTTCGCTGGCTCCAATTGGGAAGTCGCTAGTTCAAACCTGTCTTCCTCAATTACAGATAGCTTACAAGTACCGTGAGGGAAAGGCAAAAAGAACCCTGAGTGCAATTGAGAACCTGAGATCTGATGTGAAATTGCTACTATTTTAATTCATTGCGTTGAGTTGGTCTATCGATGCCCAGCCCACAAAGTAAAACCAAAGCCCGAGTCTAGTTCATGCCCTTAACAAGACAAAACAAACAGGCCCAAACCCACCAGGAGATGATTATGCATGGCCCGGGTCTGAGTCCAGCCCGATCTTGATCATGGCAACCCTTTTTTTCTGCAAGATCAAGGTTGTTCATTTAGCGTGCGCAATCATGCATGATATTGACAAAACTACCCTTGAAACCACAAACACGCCAAGCCAGACCAAGTCGGATCGAGTTATGAGCTCTTATACAAAGCCCAAGCCCATCTTGATTAATAGATAGGCTTAAATTTTAGTGAAGGGTCTGGCCTCAAGAGTAGTATTTCAGCTCAAGCCCGGGATGAAGTGGGCTAAGCTCGAAAGCTCAACGGAACAGATGAGCCCATTCACACACCTATATGTATAGTAGTCTTTGCATGGTGAAAGCATGTGAACATAATATTCAATAGTATTATGAATTTTCTCCCCTTCAGTGAAGAGTTTGGATTTCTGTGTGTTGTACTTAAAACAAGCTTTTGGCCATCAATAACATACGGCTAGGATCATCCATTCATTCTGATTTTCGGGTTAGGCCCATACAGCGACGGTTCGAAATTAGGTGTATCGTTATGGGTGTGCAAATTGTTGCATATGCCATGCCATTGGAGGTTATGGTACAATTTGATTTTTGTGCAGGGATGTAAATGGGTTGGGCTGGGGGCCTGGCATCAAGGCATGGCCCGTTAACTAAACACCCGGATGAAGATCCATCCTGGCCCACCAGCGTCTATGATCATCTGGTCAAGATCGTATAATTCATTTATCACGCTTTAGTGCCTAGATGAGTAGACGTGCATGTTTGTCCTGATATGGGCAGTCTATCGGCATGGAATTCAGGCCCATTACCAGACAATTTATCTCTTCTTTGAAATTCGGCCCACAAAAACACGTAACTGTCACAAAGGGGGCGTTTGGATGGTATGTTACTTTAGGTAAGCTGCTTATACCGTGAGTAGCTTATCTTGGTTTCCACTTATTCAACCAATAATGGCCCGTTTGGCACCATGGATTTGAGGAGAAGTGAGGAGAAGTAGATTCCATGATATGAATTCTCATCAATTCCAATTCTTAACAATTCCATATTTTCTGTTTGGCAGCTAAGATTTGGAGAGAAATCAGACATGAGGGAAGGATAGTGTAAATTTTAATCTCATCGTATGCCCACTGTATTAGCCTCGATTTTTAAATCCATGCCATTCATCTATTTTTACAGATCATTTCATGCAGGATCCAAAAAATAAAGCAGATCCACATCTAAAGTGGACCATAAAAGAAAAAAAAAAAAAAAAAAAAAAGTGGAGAGTGAGACCTTTCTGATGCACAAAAGTTTTGGATTAAACTGAAATTTCTGTGGTCACTTCATCCAGATCTTTATGACCTTATCAACAAGTTGGATGGAAAATATACATATTGTTGGGTCCCATAGTTAGGGACTAGGGAGGATTTCTCCTCAAATCCCATCCTTTTTAGAGGGTTTGAAAAAGAGCTAAAAGTGCCTTTTTAAATTCTCCTGGATTCCTCTCAAATCTACTTCTCATTAAATCCATGGTGCCAAATAGAATAAAGCAAACCGGTTTCTCCTCACTTCTCCTCAAATCCATGGTGTCGAATGGGCCATAAGTATGTTCGGTGAGGAACATACTTATCAACCGAAAAGTAGAAAAATATGTTCGGTTTCCAACATCATAAGCAATTATCCCTCAGGTTTGTTTGGTCCCCCTCACATCCACCATCCATTAGATGGGTCCAACTTTTGATGTGGACCATTCATAATATGGGCCCCACCTTTGATAGGGTCCGTTCGTCATACGGGCCCACCTTTGATGCGAGCCATTCATCATTATGGCATGGCCTTTAATGTGCATCATTCATTATGTAGGGCCACCTTTGGTGCTGGTCATCCATCAAGTGGGGCCCACCATCAATGTTTTTATCCATCATGTGGGGCCCACCTTCAATATCCACCGCCCATCATGTGAAGCCCACCTTTGATGTGGACCATCCATCATGTGGGCCCACCCTGATGTGGGTCATCCATCATGCATGGCCCGCCTTGGATATGGGCCAGTCATCATTAGGGCCAACAATTGACGTGGACCATCCATCATGTGGGACCCACCATTATTAATTGTCCATCATGCCGAGCCTACCTTTGAAGCAAATCATCTATCATACCAGCCCGCTCTGGATGTGAGCTGTTTATCATATTATGGGCCAACCATTAATATGGGGTCATCCATCATGTGCGGCCCACCTTTTATGTGAATTATCCACTGTGTGAGCCCCACCTTCAATGTGGACAGTCCACCACATGGGACCTCCTTTGACCTAACTTAAGGGGAAAAAATTAACTTAATTACTTAACATAAGTTAAAGTAACTTATTTGATGGTATCCAAACGGGCCCAAAATAACCCTAATCATGGTCGCTCAGTCATAAAAGATTTTCAAACTCGGGCATGGTGAAACCTGTTATTAATCGGTCATATTCTCAGGGTGGACCTCTCTAATGAGCATCAAAACCAGGCCCATTAAAGTGCGCCCAAGATCCAGACCGACCCATTGCCAGTTCCACCAGATGGGCCTCCTCAAGGGGGCCCCACTTGAAGACATCTCGATTCAGCCCAAATACCACTTAAAGCCCGTAGGGGTTGGGATAGCCCAACCTGGTTTGAGCCTGGGCCCAATCACCTTTTTTTTGCAGACAGATGCTGAATCCACACAACATGCAGGTAGAGGTGCAAATGTGGAACATGTGTTGAGATACATGCTTTCTATCAGGTGGGCCACAGCAGATCTCACCTCAGGTGGGCCACAGTATACCAAACAATTCATGGATTGAAAATTTGTTTGGTCCATCAGTTTATTTTTACATTGTGACCCACCTGAGTGACATGGCCTGAAGATCGAAGCTAGCATTACTTCCAGTCATATGGAGTGCTCAGATCTTTACACGTGGAACACGAAATATTTTAAATTATTATAAAATTATCCATTTCAAAACTATTAAAATGTTAACTAGAAAAATAAATTAAAATTTTTCCGAATTTATTTTACTTAATTTTAAGGTTAGAATATTTAGTTAAAAAACAACAATGGTGAAAATCCACGCTGCTGACGGGTGTGTTGCGCGACTGACTGGGTGTGTGCGTTGCATGATTGACCCAAAAGAAAAAGAAAAAAAGTGGTACACTTATCTTTTTTATTACAAGAGAAACTTATAATTAAAATTTTAAAAATTGGACCATCTAGGTGAGGTGGGCCCGTCTAAAATATTTAAAGAGTCCAAAATATTTTAAAATAAATATTTAAATTAGTGTAAAATAAGAAAATTTATATCTACGACGAGTTACTGAAATTTTAAAATATTGCAAATAAATATTTCAGGAGAGAAATTTTAATTATAATGATGATATTAGCTTATTCTATAATTTTGTGGGTGGGCCCCACTGTGATGTGTATATTAAATCCGACTGTCCACTAACTGATACCCCTCATGTTGTCCTTGGAGCCCGAAAATTGGACTGATACAAGAATCAAATGGGCCACACCATGTAAAATTATGCTTAAAACATATCAAATCAAGTGATATGGGCCACCTGAGTCTTTGAATGGACTGACATTTAGGTTGTCCATTCATCCTGATGGGATGCATTTTTTTTTTTAATGGATTGGATATTTGGATATCATATGAAAAATATGGTAGGCCTCACACACATTCTGAAAAGTTTTAATGGTGGGTCCCCATCCCAATGGTTGACTATGGTGTGACCCACATGTTCTCAATCGAACTGATTTTGGGGACAGTGGATGAACTTGAAGGGCCACACATTATGGGTGAAGTGGATATGGGACCTACATCACAGTTGGGCCCACAACCAAAAGTGTAGAATAAGCTTCATAGAAGTACTTAGGAATTTAATAAAATACCCTTGAAATAGCTGAGGAGGTAAAATGGGAATGTTTAATGTCTTGAAACTCCCTCTTTCTATAGTAGGTACCTATTTCAATGATCCAGATCATTGGTCTGTCGGGCCCCAGTATAGTCCAACTATCCACCGTTGATTTGCTCAGAATGACAAGAAAGATCTTTCAAACAGTATCCTAATAGAAGATTAAGGAGATAACTACAAAGGTGGTACACACAAACTGGTAAAGGCCTGAAATTGGGGCAATAGTCCATCTGTGGTGGGCCGCATCAGACCAACGGTCTGGATCAGTGCAAATCCTTCGGTCTAGTATCTTATGGCACCCCATTTACCATATCCATGTCCCATAAAATTGAGAAACGCATGGATATTTCTTAAATGGTTCAGTACTTCGGTACGTATGTTACATTAACCTTACAAACTGTTGATTTTAATAAGATACTTCAACGCTTCCAACTGTTGATCTGGACCGTTGAATCAGTTGGTCCACTCCTTGAATAAACCATGGTCTAAAAACCAGTCCGTATTCATGACCATCCAATCCATCACCATTGTTCAGATTGCCAGGAGGAAAAAAGTTTACAACTTCATCGTGGCTGTTCTTCAAATGGCCACTCATCGGCGTCCAAGTTGCATATACGGATGTCAATCTAGTCCGTCCGTTTGTGGAAACCACACTGATTGAATGATCATGGCCATACAATTGATGGAAAATCAATTGAACGGTAAAAAATAAAACAGTTAACAGTCTAAACTCAGTGGGGAATCAGACGGTTACAATCCATCGATGAAGTGGATTTGCTTCATTTTTGGGCTCATACCCTAAAAGGATCTGGCAAAATGTATGGACGGCATGGATAAAACCCATACATCTCGGTGGGCCCCACAGATCCCTGTCTGGACGGATTGTCGTCCAGGCGGGGCAGGACGCAATCCGCTTCCCTGTTTACCTCACATCAGGTAACAATAGGGCTGTAAATGGTCGGGTTCGGGGCGGGTTTAGCCAAAACCAGACCCGCCCATTTACTAAACGGGTCTGGGTCCAAATTTTAGACCCAGGCCCTTTTACTAAATGGGCGGGTCCGGGTCGGGTCCGAGTCGGGTCATCAGACCCATTTATAAAATGGGTCTGGGTCTGGGTCTGGTAGAGGGAGATCCACTTAGACCCATTTATAAATGGGCCGGGTCTAATGGGTCCGGGTCTGGATCAAGTATACAAGCATTTTACAAGGCTTAAAACCGGGTCTAGACGGGTCTAGGCTGGACGGGTCCCTTGTAACATAGACCAAACCCGCCCACTTACTAAATGGGTTTGGGTCGGGTCGGGTCGGGCCTAAAATAAAGGAAACCAGACCCAAACCCGTTTAACAAATGGGTCTATTCTTGGACCCAGACCCGTACCATTTAACAAATGGGTCGGGTCTAAATGGGTTGGGTCCGGGTACCCCATCGGGTCCACTGACCCATTTACCGCCCTAGGTAACAATAATTAATAGTTTTAGATAAACGGTTGGATCTTATTTATATCACTGGAGGTTTTGTTTCTGGCCGCGATTTAGGTGTTACCCCGGGAACAGTGTAGTGGGTGTTACCCCTACCGTATGGCCTACATGGATGATATTTTGTATATCCACTCCGTCCATCCGTTCTACAGATCATTTTAGGTTGAAGTTTCAAAAATTATGCAGATCCAAATCTCAAGTGGACCATACCACTAAAAACAGTGTGATTGAGTGCCTCACCATTAAAAATTTCAAAGAGACCACCATAAGGTTTGAATAATGTGTATTTTCAATCCAAGCTCTTGATAATGTCAATAAGGTCTTGATGATGGGAATATATAAATATCAGATTGATCTAAAACTTTTGTCGCCCACAAAACGTTTTTAATGGTTATTCATTACTGTTTCTAGTGGTATGGTCCACCTGAGATTTGGATCTTCTTAGGGTTTTGGATCACATCCTAAATTGATATGAAAAATCAGATAGACAGCATAG
The DNA here is from genome assembly GCA_003013855.2 of Liriodendron chinense. Taxonomy (NCBI): domain Eukaryota; kingdom Viridiplantae; phylum Streptophyta; class Magnoliopsida; order Magnoliales; family Magnoliaceae; genus Liriodendron; species Liriodendron chinense. The sequence goes on along the minus strand of ML058538.1, from coordinate 3,095,982 downwards.
AGATATAAAAAAATACATTGATATGGGCCCCACACGGTAGGGGTAACACCCACTGAGCTGTTCCCAGGGCAACACCTAATCGGTGGGAAAGGCCCGGCCTCACCCAAGACGGTGCGTCCCTTTCCGTGGAGCCCACCTTGACGTATGTATTCTATATCCACGCCGTCCATCCATTTTGACATATCATTTTAGCCAGTGATCCCAAAAATGAAGAAGATCCAAATCTCGGGTGGACCACACCAGAGGAAACTGTGGTGATTGATCATTAAAAACTTCCTGGGGCCTACCGTAATGTTTACTTGCCATCCAACTGTTGATGAGGCATAGACCTGGCTGAAGGGAAAACACAAATATCACCTTGATCCAAAACTTTTTGTGGCCCAACAAGTTTCTAATGGTGGGCGTTCAATCACCAATGTTTCCTCTGGTGTGGTCCACTTGAGCTTTTGAAATTTTTTATTTTTTGGCTCACGCCCTGAAATGATCTGGAAAAATCGGTGGACGGTGTGGATGAAGCACATTCATCACGGTGGGGCCCATAGAGCACAGTCCAGTAGCGAGTCGCTGGGAAGCGTCAGTATATCCGCGTCCACATCTCAGGTGTCACCCTGGGAAAGCTCAGAGGGTGTTACCCCTACCGTGTGGGGCCCATACCGATGTATTTTTTATATCTCTATGCTGTCTATCTGATTTTTCATATCAATTTAGATGTGATCTAAAACCCTAAGAAAATCCAAATCTCAGGTGGACCATACCACTAGAAACAGTAATGAATAACCATTAAAAACGTTTTGTGGGCCACAATAGTTTTAGATCAATCTGATATTTATATATTCCCTTCATCAAGACCTTATTGACATTATCAAGAGCTTGGATTAAAAATATACATTATTAAAATTTTACGATGGGCTCTTTGGAATTTTTAATGGTGAGGCACTCAATCACACTTTTTTTAGTGGTATGCTCCACTTGAGATTTGGATCTGCATAATTTTTGGAACATCAACCTAAAATGATCTGTAGAAACGGATGGACGGAGTGGATATACAAAATATCATCCATGTAGGCCATATGGTAGGGGTAACACCCACTACGCTGTTCCCCGGGTAACACCTAAATCGCGCCCACATCATGTGGGCACAATTGTACGAGTAGATGATGGACCAGACTGCAAAGAACGCAGATTTCCTGTGAAAGCCTTTCGAAGGAAGTTCCAGCGCTGGGAATCTAGGTGGGGCCCACTGTGATGTTTGTGAGAAATCCACGCCTTCCATCTGTTTTGTGAGCTCATTTAAGGACGTGCCACCAAAAATGAACCGGATCCAAGGCTCAAGTGGGTTGCACTGAAGGAAAAGGTGGGTAGGGAAATTCCTACCGTTGAAACCTCCCTGGGGTCCACTGTGATGTTTATATGCCATCCATACCATTCATAATGTCATTCCTACTGGGATGAACTGAAAACACAAATATTTACCTGATTCAAGACTTTTGTGGCCGCAAGAATATTTCAACAGTGGACGTTCAATCCTCACTTTTTCGGCCCACTTGAGTCTTGGATCCGGCTCATTTTTGGCCATACGTCCTAAAATGAGCTCATAAAAGAGATGGACGGCATGGATTTCTCACAAACATCACGGTGGGCCCCACCAAGATTCCCTTCCTTTGGCAGGAAATCCGCGTCCGACTGCAAAAGCAGCCAATTTTTATCAGCAGTCCATCTGGACCCGTTCAAAATCGGGGCCCACTTAAAAGAAGGCCGTTCTCCTCTATGTAAATGGCATGCAGGCTTTTACTTTCTGAGGTTGCTTTTCTGTCTGGCTAGTTGGACCCACTTTGGTACGATTCCCTTCACCCCCGTATATATGGGATCACCTCTAACAATCTAAACCATCCATCCAAGAATCCCCACCATCAGCCCACTAATCGCAGTCTGTTTTTCTGTTGAATGTACTTTTGCCGAAATGTTGATTGTCTATTCAACGCGCTTTCCCATATGAGTATGAACGGTTGTTTCTTTCCACTATCACCTTCCTTTCCTATACGACTGATGGGACACTTGAAATCTTCCAATCAGCTCGACGTTTCAACAAGTTCCCATCAACTGTGGGTCCCACTTGAAGTGGTCTGAAGCTATCTTTTTCTTTGGACTTGCAAGTTGCAACTAACCATGTTCTAGTATCTCTCTTTGGTCTGGGAATTCAATTAATACTACCTAAATTACCTTTCATAGATATAGTGGTCCACATCTACCTTTGTTTCCGGCTGACACGTGTCTTGGAATCTAACCTGGTCATTTAGGCTTCATATGAAGATGACGTGGCACAAGAACCTCCAACTCCCTCATCAGGTGGGCCACACACGCAGTTCAAATGTGGACCTTTGGTGAGCATTTTCTTTTACTACCGCGTGTGGACTCAAAAGGTCTTCCACATATGGGCCACTCACCTCAATCAGGTCCTGCATGGGCCATAACCAATTAGGTTGACCACCCAACAACCGTGACGTTAGTGTATGGCCTCGTGGTCTGCCCTTTATCCTGATGTGGTCAATTCATGGAAAGACCGATTGGACAATCAACCGTCCATTCAGTCGCCTGCAAGTGTCAACGACGTTGGAGACCATCTGAGCCACACGAAAGTTTTTTAGAGCATCCACAGTGGGGCCCACTAGCTAAGGGTTCTGATCGCTGTCCACCCTACACGTGCACACTGGAGATTAGGCGTGTCACAACCAAAGGATGTCCAACACAGACGCGGGGTAGGGTGGATCTGGTGAATCCCTGACTGTGGGGCCCACCGTGATGTATGTTCCTTACGGGGCGCGGTTTGGGTGGATCCCCGGATCCACTGAGGTCGGTGGATCCTCAACTGTGGGGCCACTGTAATGTATGTACCTTACATCTACACCGATCCATGCATTTTGAAAGCTGATTTTAGAACTATCCCAAAATGAAGCAGATCCCAATCTTAGGTGGACCATATCACATGAAATAGTAGTGATTGAACCCACCATTAAAAACTTTATGGGGACCATTGGAATGTTTATCTTCCATCCAACCGGCTGAAAAGGTCACGAAGACCTGGATGAAGATACCAAACAAACATTAGCTTGACCCAAAACTTTTGTAATCCAAGGAAAGCTTTTAATGGTTGAGTACTATTGCTTGCCAATGCTGAATCGACGACCTATGTATAAAATAAGAAGAATTTTTTGGATTTGAAGAAAAAAAACAACTTTGCTGACAATTACAGATTTTTTTTGTCTGGTCGGAAGAGTCCTCTAAATATTCTGGTCTTGTATCAGTTTCGATATCTTGGAATACGAACAGAGAAGAGAGGGTAGGCTCATTACATTAAAAGATATGGGAATGCTCATAACATAAGTAACTGAGCGTGAGAGCCAAATGAATCGAAAGATTCATGTTTGGTTCGGGAAGAGATCATGGAAGTAAAGTTATGAAATGAATGGGAAAAGAATCTACTTTCATTAAGTGATTTATTAGATAATCGAAAACAGAGGATCCTGAGTACTATTCGAAATTCAGAAGAACTACGTGAAAGAGCTATTGAGCAGCTCGAAAAAGCCGTATTATGGCCCACCTTGGATTTGGATTTACTTCATTTTTTGCATCATGCTCTAAAACGAGTGTTCAAAATGAATGGACGGCATGGATGTAATACACACATCACTCAGTAGATGCCACGGTAAGGGATCCACCAACCTCGGTAGATCCGGGGATCCAGCAAAGCCGCGCCGTTCCTTACATCCATGCCGTCCATTAGTTTTTTGAGAGCTCATTCTAGTGAAACATACAAAAAAATGAAGCAGATCCAAATCTCACGTGGACCACACCAGAGGAAACGGTAGTGAGTGAATACCCGCCATTAAAAGGTAACAAAAACCTGAATGAAGGGACCACATAAATATCAGCTTGATCGAAAACTTTTGTGGGCCACAGTAAGTTTTTAGTGGTCATCCACAGCTGTTTCCTGTGGTGTGATCCACCTCCACCTGAGATTTGCATCTGCTTCATTTTCTGGAATCATGCCCTAAAATGAGCGGTCAAAACAGGATGGACGGCATGGATGTAAGGAACATACATCAAGGTGGGCCTCACAGTTAGAGATCCACCGAAGCCGAAGTATTTCTCGTCGATGACCCACGGCGCTTTTAAAAGCACCAACCAATGCACTTTGCTCGTAAAGTGGTCTGCTTGACCGATGAATAGACCGAGTCAATTCATTCATCTATAATGTCTCTTTCATGAATTGACAAATGGCTCGAGTTGCACACTATTCGCCTTAGTTGATTTGGGCTCAGCTGAGTTCGACCCAGTTAAGCTCACAAGCCGTACTGAGAAACACCAGCTGACCCAACTGCCTCGGATCTCGACTCATGACATGATCAGTCAGTCCACCTAAACAATAGTCCACCTAAACAATATAGTCAACTAAGCCTAAAATTGTGAACGACTTCGTGGAATGTTAGGATGAAAATAGAAATCAAGTCAAGAGTAGGTGATGTGTTCTATAATCTTTATCTATTACCATTTTATAATTATCTATTAAAATCATGCATATAAGATATTGTTGGAAAACATTAATTTATTTATCACCTAATGAATCAACTATCATTCATTACCCTTGGATACTTTCACATTGAGCAATATCATTTTAAGCACAAAAATTACAGCTTAAAATTAAAATTTACTATTTTTTATAGGTAATGATTCAATTATTTTTTATTTTAAAGTATAAACAGTCCGGTTACGATTTAAAGTCACGAGACTTGTTTGAAATACTGGATTAAATAGTATTGAATTACATTAGGTAGAATTACACCATTATTATTACACAATGATTAGTATTTTGAGCATCCAATCCCACGTTTCGGATCAATTTATTCCTTTGAAAAAATATTGTATTAAGTGAAATTTATGTTCAGTTGCTCATGAAATTAATAGAGCAAATTTGACAATTTGAGGCCAATCACCTGTGTGTGTGGGGTTGGGGGGGGGGGGGGGGGAGCTGGAAACGGGTTCTCACAAGAACTCATCTCAAGTGATATGAGCACAAAATCTAAATGGTCCACATGATGTAACACCCCATGAAACCCCCTACGCCCAACTTTCAGCCCAATCCAAAACTCTAGTGGGCCATGGCTAAAGGAAACAATTTTATTCCTTGATTTGCCTTTCACTTTGCTATGGCCAACTAGAGTTTTGGATCGGGCTAAAAGTTGGGCCTTGGGGGTTTGATGGGGTGTTGTATCACATGGACCATTCGGATTTTATGCCCATAATACGTGTGCAAAGGTGTGCACGGGTACTCATGTAAGAAAGTGTGCAGGTGAGCTTGACTAACACACCAGTTCTCACTAAAACTTTTGAGCACTTTTTTAGAACTCATCACACATGATGTAAGCTCAAAATATATACTGTTCATGTGATGCAGCACCCCAAAAAACCTCAGGGCCCAACTTTCAACATGATACAAAACTCTAGTGGGTCGTAGCAGAGAGAGAGAGAGAGAAGCGGGGGCAAATTAAGCAAGTAAATTGTTTACTTTTTCCATAGCCCACAAAAGTTCTAGATCAAGGTAAAATTTGAGCCCAGGGTGGAGGTGTGCTCAGCCTGAAATCAATTCTCATGAGAACTTTTTGAGAACTCATCTCACGTGATATGAGCACAAAATCTAAATGATCTACATGATATAGCACCCCATGAAACCCCTCGGGCCCAACTTTCAGCCTGATCCAAAACTATGGTGGGCCATGGCTAAAGGAAATAGTTCCCCCCTTGATTTGCCTCTCACTTTGCTATGGCCAACCAAAGTTTTAGATCAAGCTAAAAGTTGGGCCTTAAGGGTTTCATGGGGTGCAAGATCACATGGACTATTCAAATTTTATGCCCATAATACGTGTGCAAAGGTGTGCACGGTTACTCACGTAAGAAGGTGTGCAGGTGAGCTTGACTCACGCACCAGTTCTCACGAGAACTTATGAGCACTTTTTCAAAATTCATCACACATGATGTGAGCCCAAAATCTATACTGTCCATGTGATGCAGCACCTTAAAAAACCTCAAGGCCCAACTTTCAACATGATACAAAACTCTAATGGGCCGTAGTAAAAAGAGACGCAAATTAAGCGAAGAACCTGTTTTCTTTTGCCATAGCCCACAAAAGTTCTGGATCAAGGTAAAAGTTAGGCCCTTAGGGTGTTTTTGTTGATACATCATGAATGGTTTAGATTTTAAGCCCACATTACATGTGATGAGTTTTGAAAAAGTTCTCTCGAGTTTTCATGAGAACTGTGTGCCACCCACACACAATTATATTGTCATATGTAAAGGGCACATATGGATGGACAATGTAGATAAAACACATGCATCAATGGGCCCGGGAGGAATTTTTTTTATTACAATCATTTTTTATCAATTTATAATAGTAATAATAATAATAATAATAAATCCTTACAAATTTAAGCTTATCTTAACGAAGAATAAGGTGGTATTCCCTCTCTGCGCTCTTACAGGGTAAAACCTTTTTATGCACATAGTTGCATTTGTATTAATCATTCTCATCGCTCATCAAGACCATTCATTAGATCCAATTCACTCTTTTTCAGCTAGAGTAAAAAATTCACAGCAATCAAGTGGTCCTAAAAATATATGATTAGACCTATCTTCTAGGAATGATCATATCCTTCCATTTTCATATCCTACTGATAGAAAATTGGATCACTAAATGAGTAAGATTTTTTGTACGCACCCTTGAAGGGTGGGTAGATGTAAATATTTCACATACACTCAACCGATTAGACAATTGGTACCTGCGTATTAACCATCACACTAAGCCAGAGCAGCAATGTCTCTCCTCAAAATATCATAGGTCATGGATATATAGCTGTCGCACCGGTGTACCGGAAAACCTCACTGTCTTTCCCCCATAAATAGGAATCTAGAGTTCCACCTCATTTGGTGGTCCATCATTTTTCTCTCCTCAAATTTGGTTTTGTTATTTTCACCCAAGCCAAACTCGTGATGCTCAAAGTCCAAAGGAGGAATATTTTCATACCCACCAAAACATGACATGCAGAAAGATGATCCAGTGATCTGGACCGTCAATCTGGTAGTTACCAGTACGGATGGGACACTGCCCATACATTAACAATTGTTGGATCCTGGAAATGTAATGCCAAGGGTGTCATTCTACTGTCCATAGTCTGCTTTTTTTATAAGACAATGATAAGATTCGACAACATCGAGGTCTTGTTATTGGTGCCAATCACTTCGGTATGGTCGCAATAGAGAAATATAATTCATAATATCAAGTAAGGGCCTTGCATTTCGCTGATCAGACTATTACAGCCATTCAACGGTCCATTTTTAATCCTACTCAAATGATCTTCGTTGATCATAGCTGGGCCCACTTGGCCCCACATATGTAGCATACGATAACTCAAATTAAACTGACTAAATTGTGGGACCCACTGTAATCTAGGTCAAAGTCACAAAATCAGATTGTTGAACAATCTCAATCACTGATCATGGACAATTGTTCGTTGAAATAGGACCATTGGATTTTATTTTATTTTTTAATTTGACCGTCCATTAAATGTCCACTAATCTGATAGTCAGGTAATCAAGTAAACTTTGAAGAATATTTGGACAGTTTAATCTGACTTTATTATATGCCAAATATGCAATTTCTAATTGCCTGTGTATCATCCATCACACTCTGCCGGATTATCAATGCTTTTCTCTACCATGACGTCTTGATTTGAAATGTCCACTCGTGGGCCCACTCGTGGGGTGGTTAGGATCATCCTAGAGCGGTGATTTTGGGGGAGCGGATTAGGTGCGACCCCGGACTCACACAAGACGGTGCGGCCCTTACGTAGGCTCACCGTGGGGCCCACCTTGATGTATATATTATGTATCCACACCGTCCAAGTGTTTATACACATGATTTTAGGTAATTAAACCAAATATCATGCATATCCAATTATCAGGTGGACCATAGCATAAGAAACAGTGGTGATTGACCATTAATGGGCCACAAGAGCTTTGGATCAATATGATATTTGTTTTTTACATTAATCCAGTCTCATTTAACCTTATCCACAGATTGGATGGTAAATAAACACTACATAAACATTAAGGAGGGCTCTGAGAGGATTGGCAATCACCACTGTTTCTCATGGTATGGTTCACCTGATAATTCAATCTGCTTAAATTTTGGTATAATGCCTTCAAATGATGTGAAAAAAAGGATGGACGGAATGGATACATAATACATACATCAAGGTGGGCCCCACAGCAAACTCATAAGGGCCGCACCCTCTTAGGTGAGGCCGGGGTCTCACCTAATCCGCTCTCTGATTTTGGAGCTTTAGGAAGTTTCCAAATCTCGTCCACGTATGTCATGTGTCAGGTTTTTGGATAAACGATGTAAGTAAAAAAAAATTTAATTGAATTGGAAGACTTGTTTCTTCCATTGCTATGGTAGGTGTCCAGAGTGATCAGGACCGTCAATTTTATTGGCTATAAGCCTAGATGTGACTGTATCTAAATTGACCGTTAAAAAGTGGAACAAAATTGAACAGTAAAAAGGGAGCAAGTTATGTGCCAAATGGACCGTTAGGATAATTCAACCACAGCTACTTCGGAGATCTAGCCTATCTACATGGACGCCCATCGAACCAACGGTCCTGATCACCGTAAAAATGGGATACATGTATGGTGTAGATAGGCAGCTGGGAGAGCGAGGGAGGTGGTGGAGTTGGTAGCCCTTCCGCCGGAGCACTCACGTCCTCATGTTGGTGCGCGTGAGTGAGATCGGAATCATTCATCAGGCTGACCTCACCATGTACCTGGCGAAGATACTCGGTGGGCCGCACACGTGTATTGAATGTGGACCGTTGGTCTATTGAGTTGAAGTCCATTTCTCCTTCGTACATGCGACCCACACGACGAGCCAATTAGTATAACCTTTTGACCGGGCCACCTTAGCGGGGCCAACCTTTTGAGGGGTCTGGATCTCCCACACGTCCTATGCTGGCACGTGTGAACAACAAGAACAGTGAAAAGTAGGGCTGAAAGTCGTGGGTTAGTGCTCAACTATAACCCAACCCAAGGTTTCTATACCTCAACCCTATTCCAACCCAACCTAACCTCGGGTTCAAAATTTTAAACCCAAGCCCAACCCAAGTGGACTCGGTAGGGTTGGTTGGGTGGGTCAGGTTGATACATACTAATATTTTTATTATTATATTAATTTATTATGTTTTAATAAATATTTTTTTTCAGTATTTTTAATTTTATTAATCATGTATGTAGTTATTTATTATAAAGAACTTTATTTTTTCTAAACAATAAGTTAAAATATAAGGTAACTAGTCCTTTAACACACAAGCATATCAAATTCAAGATATCAAATTTCAAACATTATTAGTTTATTTATTAAAATAATATAAACTAATAAATTTACTTTATAATAAAATTATAAATAACTTGTATATAGATCGGACTTGGTTGCTGTTTGCATAGCAGATTCAATATTTCTTGCCCAATCCCAATTCAATGTTGGGGTCGGTCACGATTGGTCAAATTAAACTCTCCCAACCATCAGACCCAGTGAAAACTCGCTGTCTGGTATGCGTGTGAACTTGCTGAACTGAGCTTGAGTCACGGCGTCCTAATGAGAAATAATCGAGTCAAATCTACATTTCCACCATCCCTCAACTAATTAATTAGGTACGAAGGTAGGTTACAGTAATATTGACTTGTAAAGGGAAATTTTACAGTAGTGGATAGAGTATGGTGGACGATACACATTCATGCGTATACCTGCAGTCAATCCAGGCCGTCCGAACTGCGAATCACATTAGATGGGCCACATATTGAAAGAAAAGAAAAGATAAAAAAAAAAAGAACATAATTATTGGACGATACTACCACTAATAAATGGACAGTCACCCACCAAATTCGGCTTCTTTCCAATCATCCATTTGGTGGCCATTAATTGAAAGGTTAAGAGAATCTAATCAGTGCGATTATTTGGAAGGAGTGTATAGCACATGATTCTCATCTCCCAAATGCGTGGCTACGTTCATGCGTTTGGTCCACCACACTCACAAAAGAATGATATAATTACTCTTAATTGAAAGCAAAGATACAGTGCTAACGGTTGCATTTAAGTTAGATGTACAAACCACTAATTCCACGTGCATGCACCATATCTGGACCATCTGGCTTTAATCAATCCGCATGGGTACTAGGGCTTCGGGTTAGATCGGAGATCCGATTCTCTCTGAATCCATATAATGCGGATTTGGATCTTAAAATAGGTCCGATTAGTTAAATGGACCGGATTTGGATCTTAAAATAGGTCCGATTACTTAAATGGACCGGATATGGATTCACAGGAACATATCCGAGTTTGATCCGAATCCGATTAAGATCTGGCTCATTGTCGCCTTACTGTATATATTATATTCATGCTGGCCATCCGTTTTACAAATTATTTTAGGCCATGTTGACCATGCCATAGTAAATAGTGGGATTTGCATCATTTTTCTACTAAATTAAATATATTATATTATATATTTTATACCATATATTTTTTAAGATTTGTAATGGGTTGGATTCGGACCTAGATCCGACCCGAATCCGATGGTCATATGAGTTTTGGATCGGATATGGATATCACCTTTTAGATCCGGGTTGGATCCGAATCCGATCCAAATCCATCTATAGATATACGGACTTGGAGCCGGATCCATCCGACCCATTGAGAGCCCTAAGGTACCGGCTTCGGTTATGCCAAAATAGATAAAAGAGTTGGGTGCTGACACAGAGAATTCTCATTGCTTCATCTCATGTGTACCATCGACCCGGATTTCCTGCCAAAGCATTTCCAAGAAGTTCATGCATTGGGAACTTAGGTGGGGCCCACCGTTATGTTTGTGAGGAATCTACATGTCCATCCATTTTTTTTATATCATTTTGGAAAATGAACTGGATCCAAGACTCAAGTGGGCTGAAAACGTGACGATTGAACGTCCACAGTTGAAATATTCATGGGACCACATAAGTTTTGAATCAGGCTAACATTTGTGGTTTCAGTTCAGCCCAGTAGGAATGATGTTATAAACGTATGGATGGCATATAAACATCACTGTGGACCAGAGAGGTTTCAGCTGTATGAATTTTCCCATTGACATTTTCCTTCACTGCAGCCTGCTTGAGTCTTGGATCCATCTCTTTTTAGCTCTCATGGCTTAAAACGAGCTCACAAAACGGATGGACATGGTGGATTTCTCTCAAACATCACAGTCAGCCCCACCTTAGGTTGGGGCACAGGAATTTCTTGGAAAAGCCTTCCCTAAGAATCCGTGCCGGCCAAACCAAGCATGCTACGCCTAACCGTAGCACGCAGACCAATCAAATCTATCTAATCACTGAAGCATCACCAAACTCGTGTTTCCTAAGCCTCTACCCAGCGTCCATACCTCCAATAGTGCCGCACGTGAATTGTCTTACATGAAGTTCTTATAATGGCCTGTTAAAATTTGTGGGGCTCACTGCTATATATATGTTTGTTCCATGCTGTCCATTCATTTTTGCCACTTATTTTAGGGCATGAGCCCAAAAATAAAGAAGATCCAAAGCTCGAGTGGACCATACCATATGAAAAAGGAGGAATTAAACGGTTACCATTCAATAATTCTTCTTTATAGCTACAAGTTTTGGATCAATATGATATTTGTGTTTTCTCTTCATCTATGTCTACGTTACGTTATGAACAGGTTTGATGACAGGTACCATCCTGGCCTGCATCCATGGCTATATGATGTTCATTTTAAGTTTCAACCGTAGGCATTCAATTTCCTTCCACTTGAGTTTCGGATCAACCTCAATTTTTTTTGGCTCATGCCTTAAAATGGCCGCATAGAACAGATAAACGGCATAGATCAGACACATGCATAACAGTGGATCCCACAAATTTTACAACCACAGTTTGTCTGATTTCAAAGTCTTTGCTTGACTTTTTTTAGGCCAAATTATGATGTAAATTCATCTCTTCCAATCAGGTATTAGAAGTAACAATTACAGTCTATTTATAGTGTAAATTGAAAAACTAACAGGCCCTAAAGTGAAGCTACATAAGACTTACTGCAAGACAACTTTGCAGGCTTTTGAAAAGATGAATTCAAAAAAAGGGTAGAGATTGAATGACCACCATCAAACCTTCATCCAACCATGAAAGTTTTGGATCATTAATAATTGTTATTTGAGTCCATACCCAAACACTTGGGAATGGTTTTGATAGAATATAAACATCACAATGGGTGATTGAACACCCCACTATTAAAATTTTCATAGGGCCCCACCGTAATGTTTATTTGCCATTCAACCGGCCAATAAGGTCACAAACATCTGGATGAATGGGAAAAATAAATATAAGTTTGATCTAAAACTTTTATACCCTGTTAGAAGTTTATAACAAACAATCACCACTGTTTTCTATTTTCTATGCTATATTCCACTTGAGATTTGGATTTGTTTAATTTTAGGGCATAAAACTTAAGATTTGGATTTGTTTCATTTTTGAGCTTATGCCCTAAAATGATATAGAAAAATGGACAGCCCACCTGCATATAAATGACATATGTCATAGTGGGCTCTGTTGATGCCAAAATATGGCTAACAGACAAAGATGTAAATCTACGATCTGGACGGTCGAACGAAATTAATCCTTCAGTATAAGATGATGGAATCCTTTGATCCTGCAAAAGAGCACAGAGAATAAGGGGGTGGCTGGGGTCCAGCCAAAGACCCTCCGATGCCTAAGTCAGTGATCTTGAATAATCGGATACTTTTTGCGTAAATCGATATTAGTTTGCATACCTTGATACTGGTGAGAGTACCGTTATTTATAGACTTAGGTTGTAAGATTGCTTGCCCTTTAGAGAGTCGTGATTTTAGCAGACTGCCAGTTGGGTTCCCGGGATCTTAGGACCTGCGTATAACAATCGGGGATCCTTATCCCTAAAAGCTGGGGATGTTGATCTTTCCTCCTGATATCTTGGTGTAAACCCAAGACTGCAGTTTACAGCTCAGCTCACTTAAGATAATCTTCATTACATCGGACCGAGCCGATCAACTTCCGTCAGGTAAACACGACCCGATTCGTACCTGGGGCCTGAGATGGATCGGCTCGTCCTTATCGGGTCGGCAGAAAGCGATTTTCATCAGCTCGGCTCATTACCCATAACAGAAGCCCCCTTTTTACCCTCGAGGGTGCTATGCTCAGCTCGGGGGTAAAAACTCAAGAGGAAGTTGCCGACCTAGATGATTTTTGTCGTTTGGCATCCGTGACGCCGTCACTTCGATGGGCGGGAAAATGGTATTAAATGCGTCCCTCGATTTATCGAGGGCATTAAATGCGTCTCTTGATATATCGAGACGTCATCATTTCTCCGTACGGAGCAATATTGCCGATATGATTTAGTCGAACGGGGTGCTGCCGCGTGTCCTGAACGGCGCAGCTTTTCAAATTCGTCAAGTAGAAAGTCGCCACGTGCCGCTTTCGCATTGAATGTATTGAGACCTGCGCAGGGCTCAAACCCTCTCTCGAGTATATAACTCAATACTTAGCCGGATTTTTTGGAAACCTTTCTTCATTCTGCTTTCTGCATCCGTACCCTGGTTCTTCTTCTTCCCCATTTTCTTCAACTTTCTTCCTCCCAGCGGCTGTGCCAGTGTTCTGGTACGCTCCTTTTCTTTTCTTCAAAGAACTTTTCTCCTCCTCTCTCTCTCTTTCGTTTATCTGAGAAAATGTCGGAACCAGAGACTTCAGACTCCGAGGCCATCCTCAAAGTGAGGTATGATGACCGTGAATCTGATTTACCTCTCCTCTGTCATGAGGAAGCAGGTTTCAGTGAATCAGATTCAGGTTTAAGGGTAGAAGGGGCCACCGGAGAGGGAGAATCTGAACCCCCTGAGTCTGCCGCCGGCAGTGCCACGGCCAATAGAGAGCCCTTTGAATTAGATTTTGTGATCTCGCAGATTTCCCAGGAAGAACTGGACGCTGCGAAGGAGATATACGACATCCCTGACTATATAGATTTTAGGGTTCCTGACCGAGCCGATAGACCGAGCCGACCCAGAGCCGGGGAAGTGGTCATCTCTATGATGCACCTAGAGTCTGGGCTAAGGTTACCCTTACATCCTTTCGTGAGGGAGGTCCTTAGCGTCTTAGGTTTATCTCCGAGCCAATTGCAGCCGAACGCATGGAGGTGCATGGTCGGATGTTATATACTCTGGCAGAGACTAGGAAATAAGGAGTTTACCTCCAATGAACTCTTCTCTATGTATATTCTCAAGTCCTTGGGTGGCCAAGGACTTTATTATTTTTCGTCGTTGCCAGGCCAAGGCGGCTCGATTATCACCGGTATGCCTTCCTCCACCAAAACTTGGAAGAGGAAGTGGTTCTTCGCGTCGGGCAGTTGGGAGTGCGCGCCGGACGAGCCTCAACCCCTGAAATTCCGAGTCCGAGCCGACTTCGCTCTGCCAGGTCGGATGAAGTCCCGACCTAACTGTTTTTCCAAACTCTTTCGAAAGATAGATGAATATATTTTTTACTCATGTATCGGTTTCTTTTTTCTTCTTTTCAGTGTCGGCGACCATCCGGGTGGCGTTATCTGTAGTTGAAGAGAGACAGATTCACAAAGCCCGAGCCGTACCATCTGCAGAGAGGGACTTCCGGAAAATAATCACACTTAACTCCGTTGTTGAATCAGGTCGGTAATGCTAAGCTGATGATTCACTTTTCTGCTTGTCGCTTCATTGTCCTTACTCTCTTTTTTTTTTATATAGGAATGGCTCCGAAGGCAATCGCCAAGCGGAAGGTTCCTGCTAAGTTTCTGGACCGAGGGCAGGGCTCGGATTCTACTGAGCCCCCTAGGAAGAGGGCGGCTACCGCCGAAACGCAGGGATCGTCTCGCCTGCCCCAATCCTTCGTCTGCGGTTCAGGACAACTTCCCAGCTCGAACTCCGCGCCGCTCAGAATGGAGCCATCGGAGCCAACAGAGCCCAGAACCGAGCCACTCGTACCCAGAACGGAGCGAACGGCTACCCCGGCAACATCTTCTGACGAGCCGGTGATCAATGTGCCAGATGGCTCGGGTTCTCGGGCTGAACCCATCCACATATCCGCGCCTGTCTCTTCCCAGATCTCCCCTCCTGCAGCAGCTGGACCTGACCGACCTGCTGCGGGTGCCTCCTCTTCTCAACCTCCTCGACCTCGCACTGCCCCGGCTATGCCACGAGAGGACCGGGTCGAGATGCCTCCGCTTACGGAGCAATATTCAAACTGGATGGAGGGTGTCAATGCGTACATGCGTGTTAACCATGTCATCCCTCAAGACTTGAATATTATAGCTTCTTCCGACCCGGATCAGATGGTTGGGGTGGTGCTAGAAAGCTGCCTCAGGGTAACTTTTTGAGCCTCTTTATTCTTTTTCCTGTATACTTGTGATGCTTTCTAAGCTGCTTGCTAACCATATTATTTTTCGCAGGATTCGGCTGCACTTATCATGATCCGTAAGGTGATGGCCGAGCGAAATCACCAAGCGCAGAAGGCTCTGGCCGTTGCTGCTTCTTGGAAGAAGAAGACTGAAGCTATGAAGGCTGAGATGGACAAAGGTGTCCTTCTTCTGAAGGAAGTTCAGTCCGAGCTGACGTCTTCTCGATCCGAGCTGGTGTCCACCCGAACCGAGCTGGAGTCTTCTCAGTCCGAGCTAAAGGTGGCGCAGTCAGAGCTGGAAATATCCCAAGCTCAGGTCCAGTCTCTAGAAGAAGCTTTGAAGGAGGCTGAGACCAAGGCCGTATCCGACGGAAATAGGGCCGAATCCCTCGAGGCTGCTTTAAAGACGGCTGAAGAAGAGAAAGTGCACCTGGCCGAGCTTCTGAAAGAGGTCGAGCTAAAGCACCTGGCGGAGATTAATGGGGCGAAGACTGAGTACGAAAATTTGTCTGCTATTTCTGAAGATTTGTACAATAACGGGCTTCAGGAGTACAGACGCCTCGTGCTTAAGCACTTCCCAACTCTTGATCTCACGCCAGTGGATGAAGACGAGGAGGAAGAGGAGGAGGAAGCGCGGGTCGGAGGTGACGGTGTTGGGCCGTCTGGCAAGGATTAAACTACATTTTTGTTGTTTTTCCTCTTTTTTTTTTTGTTTAAGATGTATACAACAACGAAATTTTGAATACAAGCCCTTGAGGTAAATTTTGATAATTCTGTTGCAAATTTCGTATTGTCGTTAATGTAATGAATTTGCATGGTCGAAGCTCTTTCTGAGGCTGGGCTGGCTAGCCAGGTCGGCCACCTATATGCCCGCCTGTCAATAAAGTATAGAGGTACTATACTGACATTAAGTTGTGTTGACAAATCATTGTAGAACAACTCGTAAGAAAGAATTTTATTCAAATAATCGTTCCAAAGAACATATTTTGTGCCAAACGCAATTCACCGTTCATGGAAAATAGATTTTGAGATGTTCGGCATTCCACGGGTGAGGAAGTGGTTTTCCCTCCATATTTTCGAGCCAATATGTGCCGAGACGACGTGAGCTAACGACCTTATATGGTCCTTCCCAATTAGGGCCGAAAACACCGGCCTTGTCGTTTATAAGTACCTTTTTTAGGACGAGGTCACCAGCTCGGAATCGTCTTTCCCGCACCTTAGAGTTGTAGTACCGTCGGACCCTCTGCTGATATGCTGCTATACGTACTTGAGAAGTCTCTCTGGCTTCTTCGAGTAGGTCTAAGCTGATTCGCAGTTGCTCTTCATTTTGGTCGGGTCTATGATGGCTCGTCCTGCTCGTGGGCAGTCCGATTTCCACAGGTACCACAGCTTCGGCTCCAAATGCCAGGAAGAAAGGGGTTTCTCCAGTAGTAGACCGAGCCGTGGTTCGGTAGGCCCACAGCAGTTCGGAAAGTTCGTCCGCCCAAGCCCCCTTCCTTTCTCCGAGCTTTGTTTTGAGATGATTCTTGATAATTTTATTGACTGCTTCGACCTGCCCGTTGGCTTGAGGGTGGTGAGGAGACGAGTATACATTTTTAATGCCCAATCCGATGCAAAATGTACGAAACCCTTGATTATCGAACTGTCGCCCGTTGTCAGCAACTATGGTATTCGGGATTCCGAAGCGACACACAATCGCTCTCCAGATGAAGTCCGTAGTTTTCTTTTCTGTGATGGTGGCCAGTGGTTCCGCTTCAGCCCATTTGGTAAAGTAGTCAACGGCGACAATTGCATATTTAACTTGTCCTTTTCCCGTTGGGAGTGGTCCAATGATATCGACCCCCCATTAAGCAAATGGCCAAGGTCCAGCCATGGGTGTGAGCTCTTCAGGTGGTAAATGAGGTATTGGGGCGAATCGTTGACACTTATCGCATCTTTTGACGGTTTTCCGGGCGTCTTGCTGAATAGTGGGCCAATAATATCCCTGTCGGATTGATTTCTGTGCGAGTGCTCGTGCCCCGGAGTGGCTCCCGCAACATCCGTAGTGAATTTCACGTAATACATAATCAGCCTCTTCAGGTCCTAAACAGCGCAGGCACGGGCTGGAAATACCTTTCTTATATAGGACACCTTCTATTAGCGTGTACCGAGCTGATCTATAGCGGACGCGCCGAGCTTCCTTCTGGTCATCAGGCAACTCCCCTGATCGTAAAAATTGGATGAAAGGATCTCTCCAATCAGGATTTTCTAATATCGAAAAAACTCTCAAGGGCTCAATTGATGCTATGCTGCGCTGAGGGAGGAATTCGATGGGTATCATTCTACCAAGCTCGTCGTCTGCCGATGACGCAAGCTTCGCGAGAGCGTCTGCGTTTGCGTTCCCATCTCTTGGGATTCGAACAATTTCATAATGGTCGAATTGCGATAGTAGCTCTTGGGCTTTGTTTAGATATGCGGCCATTCTCCCTCCTTTTGCCTGATACTCAGCGATTATCTGCCCGACCACAAGTTGCGAGTCGTTGAATACCCGTACCGATCTGATTCCTATTTCCGAAGCGAGGCGAAGACCGGCTAGGAGGGCTTCATATTCTGCTTCATTATTGGAAGCCCGAAATCCGAACCGAAGTGCGTACTGAATTTTGATCCCATCGGCTGAGGATAGAACGAGACCAGCTCTGCTGCCCTGTGAATTGAAAGAGCCGTCGACGTGCAATGTCCAAGAAGGTGCTATATTTGTTGTCTCTGGATGTTTGGCAAGTTCACGATCGCACCCAGCCTCGTGCGGGTCGGTTAATTCGACAATGAAATCTGCTATAGCTTGTCCTTTGATTGCTGTACGAGGTCGGTACCGTATGTCGAATTCGCCCAACTCGACAGCCCATTTGACGAGACGACCTGATGTTTCAGGATTTTGCAGTACTTGTCGTAATGGCTGATCGGTTAATACAGCTATTGGATGCGCTTGGAAGTATGGCCTCAATTTGCGTGCCGAGGTGATTAAAGCCAGGGCAAGTTTTTCGATTTGAGGGTATCGTGTTTTCGAATCAACCAAGGCCTTGCTAGTGTAATAAACAGGCCTCTGTATCCCCTCATCGTCCCGGACTAGAGCCGAGCTAACCGCCGCTGCTGAAACTGCTAAGTATAGGAGCAATTCTTCTTTATGCTCGGGTTTGGACAACAGTGGTGGGGAGCCGAGGTAGGCTTTCAGCTCCACGAAAGCTTGCTCGCATTCGGGAGTCCATGTCATTTCTTTGCATTTGCGCAACTGTTTGAAGAAGGGAAGGCATCGGTCAGTAGCCCTTGAGACGAACCTGTTGAGTGCTGCGATCCTTCCTGTGAGCCGCTGAACATCTTTTATTGTGCGAGGTGAGCCCATATCGAGGAGGGCCCGGATTTTTTTCGGGTTGGCTTCAATTCCTCGCTGATTAACCATGAAGCCGAGGAACTTTCCCGAGCCCACTCCAAAAGCGCATTTGCTAGGGTTGAGCTTCATACGATACTTCCTCAGTATTTTGAATGTGGCGCGCAGATCGCCGACGTGATCTTCTATGCGCTTGCTTTTGACGAGCATGTCATCGACATATACTTCTATGGTTTTGCCTAGTTGATCAGCAAACATCTTGTTTATCAGCCTTTGATATGTCGCTGCGGCGTTTTTGAGCCCGAAGGGCATAACTTTGTAGCAGTAGAGCCCCCGGTCCGTGATGAATGCGGTCTTTTGTCGATCAGGAGCATGCATCTGGATTTAATTATACCCAGAAAAGGTGTCCATAAAGCTGAGAAGTCCGTGCCCGGCGGTTGCGTCGACGAGCTGATCTATCCGTGGTAGTGGGAAGCTGTCCTTAGGACAGGCTTTGTTAAGGTCGGTGTAGTCCACACAGACCCTCTATTTTCCGTTCGGCTTTTTGACGAGGACCACGTTCGCCAACCAGTCTGGGTAACGTATTTCTTGGACAAATCCCGCCTTGCGTAGCTTCCGTACTTCTTCTTCAATTATTGCGTACCTTTCCATGTTGAAGGTGCGCCTCTTTTGACGGATTGGTTTTACGGTCGGATCGACATTGAGCCGGTGGACCATTACCTCCGGAGAGATGCCGGGCATGTCTTCATGGGACCACGCAAAGACATCTACATGCTCTCTTAAAAGTTTACCAAACCATTGCGTACCTCGTCTGTCAAGCGTGACCCGATCTGGATGATTCTGGTCGGATCGGCCTCCGTCAAGCAAACGTCAACTAACTCCTCTGCTGGTGTTCCACGCCCCTGCTCGTCTTCTCTTGGGTCCAAGGAGGACGCGTGAGAGACAGTTGATACGGTGCTTTTATTTTCCCCCTCAGAGAAAGTTCGTAGCAACGCCGAGCCTCTTGCTGGTCTCCCCTGACTATGCCGACCGCTTCATCAGCTTCGAACTTCATCGTCAGGTGATAGATCGAAACCGCAGCTTTCAGGGCCCGCAAGATAGGTCGACCGATAATGGCATTGTAGGCAGAAGGGGTGTTTACGACGAGGAAATCAACCATAATCATTTTTTGATTAGGCTCTTCCCCAACAATGACCGGTAAAGTTATTTCTCCTTCCGGCATGACGCTATCTCCTGTGAATCCAGTTAATGCTGTCTTAACTGGTCTTAATCGGGAACGATCAATCTTCATTCTTTCGAAAGCTGATGCGTACAAAATGTCTGACGAACTTCCTGTATCGACCATCATACGGTGGAGCCTTTTGTTTACTACTACCATCGAGACAACCAGAGAGTCGTCATGAGGATGAACAATTCCTCGGGCATCTTCTTCAGTGAACGTTATAGCCCGAGACGTAACCTTTGCGACTTTTGAGGGTCGGCTAGCAATGTTCACAGACAACCCGGACGGTCCTGGTTCTGGCTGGGATGTTCTTGCTTGTCGCACGTAATTTTTGCGCGAATTTCCAGAATCTCCAGTTGTCGGACCGCCGAAGATCATGTGAATTTCCTCCACAGGATTGTTGTTTGGTCCTTCGTTTGGGTCGGTTGACTGATCTTCGTTCCTCCGGTAGTCCTGACGCTGAGCGATGTAGTCTTTCAGAAACCCTTGTTGGATAAGGATCTCTATTTGTCGCTTTAAATCGAAGCAATCCACGGTGTTGTGACCGTGATCTTTGTGGTACAGGCAATACTTTGATTTCGACCTTCTGTTGGGGTCGGTTTTTATTTTTGCAGGTCGTTCGAAGTTGAATCTGCCTTTTTCTGCCAGATACACTTGCTCGATGGTTTTATTGAGTGGCGTATATTTTTCAAACCGCGGAGCAGGTGGTTTCGCTCCGTGGCTAGTTCCGCCCCGAGCCGGTGACCTCCGTTCCGACTTCCGTTCCGACCTATGCTTCTTCGAGCTGATGCTGTCCTGACGATCTTTGTTCCTGGTCGTTGGTCGGTGAGCGTTAACCAGTTCTTCGGCATTGATGTGTTTAGCGGCTCGATCTAACAACTCTGCTACTAACTGGGGCGGTTCTTCCCCAATAGACCAGAGAAATCTCCGATCTCGTAATCCCCCGATCATGGTGTGTAATAACACATCTTGTGAGAGATTCTCAATTTGCACAGCTTCGGAATTGAAGCGTGCGAAATAATCTTTCAGGGACTCGTCTTCCCTTTGCTTGATTGTTGTGAGGTGTGTTGAATGCTTTCTCAGGTCGGTGCTCCCAATGAACTGAGTGGCGAAGGCTCGGCTCAGCTGAGAAAATGAGCTGATTGTGCGGGGCTTTAGGTTTCGAAACCAAGTCCATGCCGAGCTTGTCAAGGACAACGGAAAGGCCTTGCACATGATGTGTCCGTTGGCCCCGAGGAGATCCATGCGGACTTTGAAGTTTTCTAAGTGCTCCGCCGGATCTCCTATGCCAGAGTATTGCTTCAGCTGGGGGACCTTGAACCCTTTGGGAAGGGGTTCTTCACGAATCTCGTCGGTGAAAGGTGACTCAGATGAGTCGACCAGCGCATTCACTGCGATTAGAGCTCGACCTCGCTGCGCTTTCTGAATGTCGCCCATTTGCTCCCGCAGTTCCCTCAGCTCGGCCTCCAGTCGGCCCAAGTCGTTATCGACCCGATTGCTGGCTTCTTGATCAGCTCGCTCATGCGCGAGACGAGCTGTTCTTCGTTTTTCGAGTCGATGTCGCAGGTCGCTGGCAGGCAAATCCGCTGCTGACTGAGACCTTGCCTCGGTAGTTTTGCTGGCGGTCTCGCTTTCTTCGACCGGAATGGGCTGCCGGGAGCGTTGTGACGGCCTAGTCTGGTGAGAGCGTTGGGATTGTTGAGACTGAGGGTGAGTATGCCGCGGCTCGTCACGGTCTCTGCCATTCACCATGGTTGGATGGACCAGGCCGGTTAGCAGAGCTTTGATTTCGTCTAACCTCTGGTCTACGTAGCCTAATCTTTCGTCGACTCCCCCCAGTTTGTGGTTGACACCTCCTACCTGCTCTTCGAGAAGGGACAACCTGACCCCCTGGTTGGGAGATCTCTCTTGTCCCCCCTGCTGAGCAAAAATAGGAGGATTCCTGTCGAACTGGATGGCGGGGTTGTCAGAGAATGAATCCTCATTCTCGGAGATTGGATTATCTGCAGGTCCAGTGATCGCAGGAGCTTTTCCTTTATATTTTCTCTTTCCAGCCATTGCGGAGGAGAAGGAAGATGTTAAGATCGTCTTAAATGATTGGGTGAGAACACGGGCTTCCTAAAGGAAGAAGGCGCTTCCCACAGACGGTGCCAATCTGTTGATGCCAAAATATGGCTAACAGACAAAGATGTAAATCTACGATCTGGACGGTCGAACGAAATTAATCCTTCAGTATAAGATGACGGAATCCTTTGATCCTGCAAAAGAGCACAGAGAATAAGGGGGTGGCTGGGGTCCAGCCAAAGACCCTCCGATGCCTAAGTCAGTGATCTTGAATAATCGGATACTTTTTGCGTAAATCGATATTAGTTTGCATACCTTGATACTGGTGAGAGTACCGTTATTTATAGACTTAGGTTGTGAGATTGCTTGCCCTTTGGAGAGTCGTGATTCTAGCAGACTGCCAGTTGGGTTCCCGGGATCTTAGGACCTGCGTATAACAATCGGGGATCCTTATCCCTAAAAGCTGGGGATGTCGATCTTTCCTCCTGATATCTTGGTGTAAACCTAAGACTGCAGTTTACAGCTCAGCTCAATTAAGATAATCTTCATTACATCGGACCGAGCCGATCAGCTTCCGTCGGGTAAACACGACCCGATTCATACCCGGGGCCTGAGATGGATCGGCTCGTCCTTATCGGGTCGGCAGAAAGCGATTTTCATCCGCTCGGCTCATTACCCATAACAGGCTCCACAATAAGGTCTGCGCTGTCTTAGGTGAGTCTTGAGGCGCATCTAAAGTCCCTTGATATACATTGATACACTATCTTCTTTAAGAGAAAGTGATGATTTTCATGGTAGGAAGGTCTTGTGTTCAAGACTCGGGAGCATGTAGATTTCTATGCCTGTGCATTTAATGCAACCCAAGCTCACTGAATGTCACCATGGCCTGAGGAGGTTTCAACGGTGGAAGCTTTTAGTCCAACGGTTTCATACCTCTTATCACCCAAGTTTTGAATCTGCCTACCATGATATATGTGTCTTATATTGACACCACCTATCCCTTTTGAAAACTCATTTTTGGGAACGATCCCAAAAATGAAGCCGATCCAAATATCAGGTGGACCATAAGATAGGAAACAATATCAACCAGCACTAAAAACTTCTCGTAAGCCACACAAGTTTTGGATGAAGCTGATTTTGTATGGTATTTTTGCTACATTTTTGTGACCTTATCAATAGGTTGGATGGAAAATAAATATTATGGTGGCCCCCATGAGGTTTTTAATGGCAGGGATTCAAACAATACATGTTTCCTGTGGATTGGTCCGCCTAAGATTTGGATCTACTTCAATTTTGTGATCATGTCCTAAAATGAGCTTTCAAAATGGATGGTCCACCTAAGATTTGGATATACTTCAATTTTGGGATCATGATCTAAAATGAGCTTTCAAAATGGACGGACTGTGTGGATGAAAATCACATACATCACAGCGGGCCCCACAGTTAGGAATCCACCGAACTCGGTGGATGCCGGAATCCACCCAAACCGCGCCCGGAGGTATGGGGTTTTCCCGGATATCTCTGGCCCCACTTAGCTTCCGCCTACAAGCGCTCCCGCAGCCAGAGGCACCGCAGGAAAGTCGCGACCGATATAGTCTTTAAGCGTTAAAAAAATAAAAAAGGAACATTGCTACTCTGGTAGCGTGTGCTGGTTGATATGCAGGCAGTCAGATATTGAATAAGTGGCATGCAAATAACTCTTATAAAAACTGTCCAAACTTTGTGGGAAAACTCTAGATGGATTATAAATATAGACTAACTCTAATTTAATAGCTTGTCTAATTAGATTGTTGGAGATTAATTGGACGGTTGAACCAAAAAATTGGCAAAGCTCTGAATTCCACAAACAAGCATCCACAAATCAGAAATTAAGATTGTTGGACTGATCTTATTTTTGGACCATGAACAATCTACAGAATGTTCCACAATCTTGAGCGCTCGCATATCAATGATCACAGTCAGCCAGAGTACTAAATACCTCCACAAATGCCAAACAATCAGTTTCAACCGTTGGTCAGACTTTTTTTTTTTTTCCCAACCAAACATCTCTCACTATCAATGCTTGACTGCTGTGATTCTCTGGCCATGCTTCATCTACTGAAAAGTCCAACAGATGAACAGTCCAGATTCCACACACTTGTAAGGCCATTTTTCTTTTTAGTCTTTGATAATAGAAGAGCTAAACGCGTTTTGACCTTGTAAAACCCGTCGACTCATCGAAAAATTCCAGCACCACACCATCAGGCAGCCAAACGTTCAGACAAACGCCATGCCAGCTAATCCCATCCCTTGAAATGATCACATACAACCGCTGTATGTAAATTTCACATACATTCGTTGTTTACCCTCCAACATGTCACATGTGTATAAAATCTAATCCAGTAAAAAAGTAGAAAATACCATTTTTATTATCTTACAATAGAATTAATCTCATCCACTGATGTAGTAGGCCACACTTAGACATAGAATCATACCAACGGATTTAATTTCTTTTAATCTGTGTCCGTATAAATAACTGTATTACCTTATATTTAGAAAACCTGACCATCTTAGTGTGGCACATCCTTTCAACGGATCAGATTTTTCACACGTATGACACGTCACTGGTAAAAAATGGACGTACATGAAATTTATATACAGCCCAGCACGTAAACCATTTCCTTAAAGACGACTTAGATGATACTCTGCCAGAGTGCGATGGATCATACACAGGCACTTGAAATTGTACATTTGACAGATATATAATTGAAAACAAACCGTTCAAATAATGTAAACTATATAGATAGCATAGAAATTAAAAATAAATCTCATTTAGTAATTCTAATATCAAAAGTTAAGAAAACAAATCTCATTAAATATAAACTGTCCATTTCTTTTATTTTAACCGTGGATTACATATCAACTAATCAACCAGTTAAAAAAGTATAAACTATTATATTCAATCAATAAGCCATCGACAGAGATGCCCACCAAAGGAGCAGTTTGATTTAAATTACTTTTCAGAGCCTGTATATCATCAATCACAAACGACAGAGTACAAAATTCAAAGCTTTCCTCCTTTCTAATAAAAACCAACCACCTATCTATTTTCACCCATTTCTTCCTCTTCTATTCAAGCCGGGAATAATAAAAAAAATTCAATACCTCTCAAAAAATCCCTCACCACAAAACCCATTTTCCAATTCCCAAATTCTCCCCAAATCCCCAATTCTCAGAGAGAGAAGAAAGCCCTTCGTTTCAGGCGCCGTCGGTCCGTCTGTTCATCGTCGTTGCAGCGATGGCGGACCTCGTGAAGCAGATCCTGGTGAAGCCCATCCAATTAGCGGACCAGATCACGAAAGCAGCAGACGATGTAAACTCCTTCAAGCAGGAATGCGCGGAGTTGAAATCAAGAACGGAGAAGCTGGCGGCGCTCCTCCGTCAGGCGGCGCGTGCGAGCTCCGATCTCTACGAACGGCCCACACGCCGCATCATCGACGACACCGAGCAGGTCCTCGACAAGGCCCTAGCCCTCGTCTGCAAGTGCCGAGCCAACGGTCTCATGAAGAGGGTCTTCACCATCATCCCTACGGCCGCCTTCAAGAAGATGTCGTCACAGCTCGAGAATTCGATCGGCGATGTTTCTTGGCTCCTACGCGTTTCAGCCACTGGCGACGATCGCGATGATGATGAGTATCTCGGCGGGCTACCGCCGATCGCCGCTAACGAGCCGATCCTTTGCTTGATCTGGGAGCAGATCGCCACCCTCTACACCGGGTCCCTTGATGATCGGTCCGATGCGGCCGCTTCGCTTGTATCGCTCGCCAACGACAATGACCGCTACGGGAAGCTGATCATTGAAGAGGGTGGCATCGGACCGCTTCTGAAGCTTGTCAAGGAAGGCCGGCTCGAGGGGCAGGAGAATGCCGCCCGGGCGATCGGGCTTCTTGGGCGTGACCCGGAGAGCGTCGACCACATGATCCAGGCCGGCGTCTGCTCAGTGTTTGCTAAGGTGCTGAAAGAAGGGCCGATGAAGGTGCAGGCTGTCGTGGCGTGGGCCGTTGCTGAGCTCGCCGCTAATCATCCCAAATGCCAGGACCACTTCGCCCAGAACAACATAATTCGGTTGCTGGTGGGCCATCTTGCCTTCGAGACGATCCAAGAGCATAGCAAGTATGCTGTTAGCAGCAATAAGGCCATGTCCATCCATTCCGTCGTGCTCGCCAACAACAATAGCGGCGTCGTCGACAATGTGAACAGGATGGGCCACCTTGATGATGACAACAAGCTTCTCCATAACCAGGTCCGCCGTCCATCCGCCAATCATAGCCAGGATCATATACATTCTGTGATCCAGAACACCATGACTGGTAATGCCCAAGCTCAATCCCACCTCCAATCGCAAGCGAACAAGCCACCAATCAATAATAGCAATAACAACCATAACAACACCCACAACAAACAGCAGCAGCAGCATCAGCATCAGCATCATATCTCACTCTCAGGCTCCAGCATCAAAGGTGGGAGAGAATACGAGGAACCTGCCACCAAGGCGGCCATGAAGGCAATGGCAGCCAAGGCCCTCTGGCACCTCGCCAAGGGCAATTCTGCCATCTGCCGCAGCATGACTGAATCGCGGGCCCTCCTCTGTTTCGCGGTCCTGCTGGAGAAGGGTACCGGCGAGGTCCAATTCAATTCTGCCATGGCATTAATGGAGATTGCGGCGGTTGCAGAGCAGGACGCCGATCTCCGGCGGTCTGCATTCAAACCAACCCCGGCCGCTAAGGCGGTCATTGATCAGCTGCTGAGAATTGTCGACAAGGCTGATTCGGATCTCCTCATACCTTGCATTAAGGCAATTGGGTGCCTGGCGAGGACGTTCCGGGCCACCGAAACAAGGATCATTGGGCCGTTGGTGCGGTTGCTCGAGGATAGAGAAGGGGAGATCATGCGGGAGGCGTCGATCGCACTGACCAAGTTTGCGAGCCCTGAGAATTACCTCCATGACGATCATTCAAAGGCCATAATCAATGCAGGCGGGGCGAAACACCTGATCCAGCTGGTATACTTTGGGGAACAGATCGTTCAAATTTCGGCATTGATTCTTCTGTGCTACATTGCGCTAAGCGTGCCTGACAGTGAGGCGCTTGCACAGGCATCGGTGCTTACAGTGCTCGAGTGGGCCACAAAGCAGGGCTCCATGGTGCAGGATCCAACTGTGGATTCGTTGTTGCCGGAGGCCAAAGGTAGGTTGGAGCTATACCAATCCAGAGGATCAAGAGGATTTCATTGAATGAAATTGGAAAAAAAAAAAAAAAAAAAAAATCAACCAAAAAGGTGGGAAAAAAGAAAAAAATCAAAAACCCAGTTTTTTTAATTTCAATTTTTTGCTATTGGAGTGTATATACTAGTTAGTTTTTATTGTTACCTTAGAGATAGAGAGTCCCAAATACCCATAGATGCTTGTTTTTTTTTTTTTTTTTTTTAATTTTGTCGTTTTTTTCCTGTAATTTTTTTAATGGTGGGGATGGTTCGTTTCGGGTGTCCAAATTTGAGGGGTTTATTTGTTTGGAAAGGCTGCAATTTGTTTATGTATGATGCTTGCAGAATCTGGAGCGTTCAAACCGTGGGCCAAAATGGAGGAGGTGTTCATGACCATTGCCTTGTCCCAGCCATTTGTCATTGGATCCAATGTGTATGTAGTTTAGCCTGAAAATCGTGATGTTGATTTTGGACTATCTTAGCCATCTCAATTTGATTGTCCAATTTGGACTAATCAAATGTCTGACCATCCATTTGTTGGCCATCAATCAAATGATGAGGATCATCCAATAACCATATGGTCCATCTGTGGATGGAGCATTGCCTGAAAGTCACACAAAACTATGATCTTAACCGTCTGATATTTCCAATCGAATTTGGACAGCTGATGATCCATCACAAACCACAGTGGGACCCACGGCCTGTTTGAGATATTCGTGGAGTTTGAAGTGTCACTTCCATGTGTTGTGGTTGGCTTTTTGTTCCTGAAATTTGCATTTTGCACACGCAAACATCAAAAGCTGAAAACAAACCAACCCCTCTCCGGGGACTGGAATTCCAAGAAGGTTGAGAAATGGTCAGGAGATGCTTTGTCATCTCCTCTCTTTGGAGGATTCTGTAATTTGTTGGGAGATTGAATGTCTTTTTGTAATCCCGAGGCAGTTGTTTGATACTCTGGCAGTGTGGATGATTCATATGCATGCACTTAGAAAGGACACATATCATTAAGTAACTCAAATTATACCGTATAGTTCCAACTTTGAAATGGGTGTGTTAACGTATAGTTATTCGTTGGATTGCTTGGCTTTGTGCCGTGGTTTTCTCCGTGAGGGTTTTTCCACTGGCTATGTTTTCTGCTATTGCTTGGATTGTTCTTTTCTTTTGTTTGTGTGATTCTGCTGGATGTTTGCTTCCACAGGCTCCCAACACATACCAGTATCAGCCGATATTTAGACCTTGGTCTAGATCAGCCTAGGTCATGACCCTAAAGATGGACTGTGCAATCAAGCCTTGATTCAATAGGCATTTGTTCCTTGAATTTGGACCGATGCCTAGTTTTCTAGGTTAGCCATCTCACTGGTTGCAACAGTCCGGTCCCCCACTTTAGCATAAGTCTTTTATTGAAGAAGTTTGTTGATATTAGGGAGTGATACATGAAAAGAGGAGGGGACAGAAAATGGGAAGAGAAAAGGAGAGAAAATCAAAGAGAGGGGAGCAAAACTTGTGGGCCACACACGCAAATGTGTGATACATAAAGAAGAGAACAAAAAAAAAAAAACCAGTTCAACGATGGGTAAACCATTCCAACTTTTTCAATTCTATGACCCACTCGAGCTTTCGATTTACATCTTATTTTGAGCTAATGTCCTAACATGAGCCGGTGTAATTAAAGTAGGGCCCCAGGGCTACATATAAAGAAGACGCAACAAGTATATATAAAATAATAAATAATAAAAAGTACCCACACCTAATTGTAGGAGTCATAAATTACATATACATCTTCCACTTAAAAATGCCTGTTTTCGTTTCAAATGTCTTGCTACATCCTCTGAATTGTCGAAGCTTTCCTTCCAAAGAGAAATAATTAGGGAGAAAATTGCGCCGACCATGTAGTATATGCCCACAAGAGATGCTCTTAAGAGAGTGATAGATACACAAACTCAAAAGTCATACACGTCATGTATAATAAATCAAGCTAAACTGTCCAAATTATGTGACTTATGGTAGGTAAATCATCATCCAAAATCTTCCTAACAAATCTGAATGAACCCAGTTTGGACATTTAGACGGTTTTAAGTTACCTATATGTTGCAGGTGCAATTCCCAATTGCCTATATGCAAACCATCACAATCTACTCAGCATCGAATATTTTTGACAAAAGATTCTGTCACGGTGGGTCCATGATTTGGACAGTTTAGTCAGAGTGACATGCATGCTACATGTACAATTTGTATGTGGTGCATATGAGCCATCACACTGTGAGAATATCAGAGCTTTTGTTTTCTTTATCATGTCAGATGAGATGGGTCTGGTTACATAGGATTTCCTATAAGGCTATAACCCAAGTGGCCCATGAGAAAGAGATGCAATTGCCTAGTGATGCTGCCATTAGTTAGGCGACTACAAGTTGGTGCTCTGTGGACACCCCACCATGATGTATGCATTTTATCCGCGTTGTCCATCCATTTTTTTTTATATTATTTTAGGGCATGAGCTAAAAACTAGGCAAATCTCAATCTCAAGTGGACCACACCACAGAGAACAGTGGTGCTTGAACTCTCACTGTTAAAAATATCTTGGGGCCCATTGTAATGTTTATTTGGCACCCAACTTCTTGATTAGGTCGCGTGGAAAAGTTTTTAATGGTGGCCGTTCAATCCCTTCTGTTTCTTGCCGTCTGGTTTACCAGCGATTTGGATTTGCCTCATTTTTGAATCATGCTATAAAGTGATGTGGAAAAATGGGTGGATGGCATGGATAAAATACATATATTGTGGTGGGGGATCATTGCTATTCACTCAACCACGAGGCCACACGTGTTAACAAATGGCTTATATTCGATCAAATGTGTGCCATTAGGATAATACAAGCGTACCAAATTTGTACTTGACTTGAGTTTGATTGAACGCTTACGACCCCAGGTTCCAAACTAGCTATGGGATCAAACCTATAAAGGTTGATTTGATTGTCTAGCCATTGACCTTGAAGCAATCAGGCAATTTAGAAGGAGAGGGTAAGGCCTTCTGAATGAATCCTTTATACCTTGAGCCAATGACTTTTCTTTCAACGATGATTGTAGGCTTTGGGTTTCTCAATAATGCAATAATAAGTTAGAAGAATTAAAAATTAAAGGTTGAAATATTGATTTTATTGATTTATAATTGACGCTCAATACAATCAAGGAAGAAACAAAATAAGTAGAGAAATAAATAAAGTGTTAAATACTTGTGATTGCCCTATAAAGACAAACAATTGAAGTGAATGGTTAACAAGACGTGACTTAGGTGTTATCTTCCAAGTAAGGACTTAGTTGACTATGAGATTCGACGACGATAAGTCATGGATATTTATACCACTCTTAAGTGTACTGCAGCGATAGTGTGAACAACAATGATCTAAGTTATCCTAAACATTAAATGTTCTGCAGTGTGGTTGGACAAATGTGAAGGAACCTTTAGTTGGGGACTATCTTCAATCTTGGACACCAAAGGGCTTCGGGGGGCTGATGGGATCGGATCAGGCGCCTAAAATTGTCCAGGATGCGGCTTGTGAAATCTAGACACTGTTAGATTGAAAGGTCGGGGGTTGTTGGACTCCCAACGGGGTTTGATCAAGCACCTGAAACTCTCTTGGACAAAACTAGTTTCTCTCTGGACAATCTTGGTCGGGTTCGGTCGCCCAACGGTGCGCTCTCTATTAGGTCGGTTGCGCAAGGTTTTGTGTAAATTCGTTTCTAATCTCAATTTTATGCTATTTAAAGGATGTAATGTGGGATTATGGTTAATTTCCAAAGGGGTTGGGTATTCTAGAATGGGTGGGGATTGTAAGAGTTGTAAGGTGAAAGAGAATTAGCTTGAGAAAGGGCTACGTTGGTCTTTCTCTGTTAGCTTGGATTTCTCGCGTGGGGCTTTGGATCCGGGGTAAGTCATTCTTCTGTAATTCTCTTCTAACTTCTTATTCATAGTGGATTCACTTTGTGCCATGGTTTTTTCTCAAGAGGGTTTTTCCACGTAAAATTTAGATTACCTTTTTGTGATTGTCGATTTGCTTTATTGCTACAGTTGTGGTTCGACCTCGTATGATTCTTGCTTCCGCGGGTGCCTTCCGAACACCTAAAACTAAAACTAAAATAAGGAGCGTTGTGCTACGTAGAGAAATTGTGTTTGGCAACGACCATAATCTCTTTATTGAGTGCCCCTTTTTATAGATTTGGAAGGGTGATCGTCCGTGTCAAAATCTCGTTGCTAGCTTGGTTATATAGATCCTTGAAGGTTAGAGGATCAGTCTGTATCCCAAACAAACTCGGATTTCTGATCACATGCACCCTTTGATTTCCCTTTGCTTTGGGAGAAATCGGCTTCTCAAACCTTTGTAGTCGTTGTGAAAGTACTGAACCTCTCTAGGAGGTTCTCCATTTTTGCAGGATTGTGTGAAACAGCCTTGCTAAACATATATAGATTGGGTTAGAATTCCTATCTCGGCAGGTCTTTATACACTTGTTGAGCACACTACTTCAAACACACAGTGCTACTCATGCGAAGGTCATGTATAGTGTATTTGCATACGTGCATATGGCTCTAAGGAGTTTTGCTTTTGGCAAATAATATGTCATGGAAGGATATGAGGTAAAAGATATCATCAAGGTGCGAGTAAAATTTTGTCCATAATTCATACATAATACCAACATACATATAGTGACATCTCATTGGTCCATGTGGACACATTGGGACGGGTGTGGTAGGGTAAGTAGGCAATCCACATTCATGGAAAAGTGTCTTGTCAAAATAAAGATTAAGAAAAATTAGAAGATATAATTATAATTAGAGTTGTACACGAGTCAAGGCTAGCTTGGTTGGCTCGCTCTACTCAGTTTTGCTTGGTTCGGACGTTGGGTTCAAACTGAGTTGAGTCACTTCTTCTTCCAGCTAGAAGATTTTCAAGCTGAGATTGAGCCTACCTTGACTTGATTCGGCTCGACTCGAAGCTCGATTCATCTTGATTGGGTTCGAGTTTGACTCAACTCAGCTAGTTAGAAAGGGAGGTTGTTTAGTTCCTATACCAGAAGAGAGCAAAAGGAATAAAGTGGAAAACTATCTATAAAAGCAGCAACTAGGGCTGTTAATGGGCCTACGGTTGCCTTTGGGGCCAGATTTTGAATTGTTTGAGGCTAAGCTTCTGAGCTGAGCCTATTCAAATTTTGGTTTTTCCTAGGCTCAAAATCGAGCTCAATTGAACCAAATTGAGCATGCCATTCCAACACAATGGCTAAGCGGAGCGAGCTCGAGCCAGGGTTGTTGGCTGGTCGAGCCAAGCTGAGCTAGGCCCAGCTCGATTCGGTTCTGCCTGGTGTACAGCTCTAATCGTAATTATACACTGAAAAATCTCTTTTTTACATGTAGATTTTACATCTAACATTTATGTATAGCACTTCCTCGTTGAATGTTCTTTATCATTTTTCTACAGCACCTCAGGATTCCATAAGAAGTTTTACATCCTTTAAACAATGGCAGTGACTTGTCTTCCTCACACGTCCCATATATCACGACAGTGTACTGATAATTGAAATCATGGTCTCTTTATTGGTGGAGCATATATCTAAAATCAGACTGATCAGACAATCTTAACCATTCAATCAATAGCTACTAAATGAATGATTGAAGTAAATTAGAGCAGTCCAAATACGAAGGGACACAAATTAAATGGTTAATAAGATACTCTTAGTGAAACTTTTAGGATCTGTTCTATCCACAGTTAGGTTTGCCTATTTGGACAGCCTAGATTGGCTTGAAACTATGCCACGTGGCACTTTGAAAGAGTCACCACCATTTTTTGAGTCTTGTGCAAAACTAACACAAGAATCAAGCGCTGCTGCAGTGGGATACGGATGGACTCCGTCGAGGTAGAATATACAATAATTGAGGTCCCCTTCTGGTATTCCAGGCTCCCATTGGTCTATTATAGTGGGGCCCACATTTTATCTAAATTGGGCCCATTCATTGTAAACAACGACCGTCCATTTCACAGGTGGGTCCCACCATTTCACGGGTTTGTAAACCGTTTCCATAAGCGGGAGCCACGTCAAGTGACCAGATACCAACCGTTGTAGTTTAGTGGCCCTACACGCTCCACTCCGTACACGTGTCTCATGGCATGTGTATGATATCTTAGCCATGTATTAGTGGGCCACCGTTTACATCATCATTTATTAATAATAAGAAAAAAGAATAGGAAAAGTTTAGCTTCTCAATAAACGAAAATGCCCCTAGTGCCTAACTATCCCCTTAAACTGTGTTATCTTATCTTGGAAGTTGAAATGGCCTTTTGAGAGCGTGGGTATGGGCCCCACTAAATCAATGATTGAGGTCATCCCTCGGTCGATCTGATTCATTCACTTTGATCGGACAGCGGTGAACTCACAGTAAGGTCATTTAAAATAAATTGGAGTTGTCTATGACCCACAACTGCTTGAGCGTTATGCGTTAATTCCTAACTGTTTCAACTTGTGTGGTCCATCTGTGATGAATTTTGCCCTCAAACTTGAACCGATGGTCATGAAATTAAAACCCCTTTATGTGGATGGCTTAGATATGATATAAGACGATCTAGCGGACCCCACATAAGACATGGGATGGGTTCAATAGATTGGTTTCTTGAATGGGAAGGCCATTTGGCATTTTTTTTTTCTTTTTGTCTTTCTTATTCATTCTTTCTCACGAGAGGGGACCAGTTTGCCCATTAAGACCATTGCCATTTCCATGTGACCTACTTCGGTGAGCTTCCGAGATGCATTCAGCGTCATTTTCTCTATTTCGACGAGCTTCTGAATATTTTAAAGATTTTTTAGCCACACAAAAATGGTCATAAGTCCCTCATTACATGTTCGATTTGAGTGATTTGACATTCGTTGGAAAAATAATTTGATGAAATTTCAAATGCATTTAAAATCACCTCATTTAAACACCATTTGGTTGCCCAAAAGTGAGTCCAAAATCACTATGGATCGCTGGTTCGACGAAAACGTTCATAACTCCCTCGTTACATGTCCGATTTGGGTGATCTTGTACTCGTTAGAAAAGTAATTTGATGAAATTTCAAATAGCTTTGAAATCACCCCATTTTGACACCATTTGATAGCCTAAAAGTGGTCACAAAGTCACTGTGGATCATTGATACTCACTGTAGATCGTTGGTACTCATTGTGGATCGTTAGTAAAAAAATAAAAAAATAAAAGGATCATAACTCCCTCAGTATGTGTCCAATTTGGTTGATCTTGTACTCATTGGAAAGATAATTTGATAAACTTTCAAATGAATTTGGAATCACCTCATTGAACACTATTTGATTGCCCAAAAGTGGGCTTAAAGTCACTATGGATCACCAATACTCACTATGGATCACTAATACTCATTGTGGATCGTTGATCCCATAAAATCAGCAATACCTTCCTCATTACATGTCCGATTTTAGTGATCGTATACTTGTTGGGAAGGTAATTTCATGATATTTTAAATGACTTGGAATCACCTCATTTGGACATCATTTGATTACCCAAAAGTGGGCCCAAAGTCACTATGGATCATCAGTCCTACAAAAACTATCACAGCTCCCTTGTTACATGTCTAATTTGAGTGATCTTATACTCATTGAAAGGGTAAATGAACTTTCAAATGAATTTGGAATAACCTCATTTAGACACCATTTGATAGCCTAAAAGTGGACCCAAAGTCACTGTGGATTGCTGATACTTACTGTAGATCATCAGGTCCCACAAAATGGATCATAACTCCCTCGTTACATGTTTGATTTGGGTGACTTTATACTCGTTGGAAAGATAATTTTATAAACTTTCAAATGGATTTGTAATGACCTAATTTTAACACCATTTGATTGCCCAAAATTGGGCTCAAATTCACTGGGATCACTGATGCTCATTGTGGATTTTCGATACTCATTGTGAATTGTTAATCCCACGAAAACGATCACAACTCCCTTGTTATATATCTGATTTTGGTGATCTTGTACTTGTTAGAAAGGTAATTTGATGAAATTTCAAATGAATTTGGAATAACCTCATTTGGACACCATTTGATTGCCCAAAAGTAGGCCCAAAGTTACTATAGATTGTCTATACTCCCTGCAGATTGCTAATCCCACAAAAACAATCACAACTCCCTCGATACATATCCGATTTAAGTGATCTTATACTCATTGGAAAGATAATTTGATAAACTTTCAAATGACTTTGGAATCACCTAATTTTTACATCATTTGGTTGCCCAATAGAGGGATCAAATTTATTATGGGTTGCCAATACTCACTATGGATCGCCGGTCCCACAAAAATAATCATAACTCCCTCATTACATGTCCAAGTTGAATGATTTAGTACTCATTAGAAAGATAATTTGATAAAATTTCAAATGACTTTGAATCATCTCATTTGGACACCATTTGGTTGCCCAAAAGTGAGCCCAAAGTTCATCTAAATGAGATAAGCCCACTTATGGGCCATCAAATGGTGTCAAAATAAGATGATTCCAAAGCCATTTAAAATTTCATCAAATTATCTTTCCAATGAGTATTAGATCACCTAAATTAGACATGCAATGAGGAAATTACAACCATTTTCATAGAATCAGTAATCTTTTTTTTTTTTTTTTTAAAAAGGCTCAAAAGCTCGCAAGAGTGAAGGAAATGATGTTTGATGCATGCTAGAAGCTCACCAGAGTGGGTCCCACAAAGGTGGTGATAAACCTAACCACCAAATGGTCTCCTCTCATGAAAAAAACAAAGAAGAAAGTGAAAGAAAATGCTGAATGGCCTTTCCGCGTAAGGGACCCACCTATTGAACCCATCACATGTCTTGTGTAGGACCCACTGGATTGTCTTGTAGCAAA
This sequence comes from Liriodendron chinense, assembly GCA_003013855.2. NCBI lineage: Eukaryota > Viridiplantae > Streptophyta > Magnoliopsida > Magnoliales > Magnoliaceae > Liriodendron > Liriodendron chinense. Next base: position 3,059,664 of record ML058538.1, on the reverse strand, counting down.
TCAAAGACGTCTATATGAATGGGGTTTTAATTTCATGTCATATGTTCAAGTTTGAGGGTAAAACTCATCACAGATGAACCACACTAAAGGAAACAATTCGGAATTAACAAACAACATTAATGCAATATGGGTCACATGTAGCTCTTAAAAAAAAATTCAAATGACCTTAGTGGAGGTTCACGATTGTCCAATTAAAATGAACGAATCAAATCGATGAAAAGCTAGTCGTCTAATTAAAATGAACAGATCACATCGGTGAAAAGATAGGCATAATCCTTGATTTAGTGGGCCCACAATCCTCTTTTGAAAAGGTGTCTTAACTTTTGAGACAAGCTACCTTAGTTCCAGAGGACAGCAAGTAAAGGAGCATTTTCATCCTTCGAAAAGCCAAACAAAGCCTAGAGGGCTAAAAAATGCATTCAGGCAGATCCAATGGTCAAGTGGACCGAAGAGTTAGGGAGTAATAACTTGCCGTTAAAACCTCTTGGGGGCCACAGACGTTTTGATCAATCATATATTTGTGTTTTCACTCCATACAAGTTTATTTGATCTTATGATAAGTTTGGATGGCAAATAAACATCACAGTAGGCCTTAGAAGGTTTCAACCGTGAGTGCCATTTTCACTACTAGTTCCTGTGGTGTGGTTCACTTGAGCCTTGAATCTGCCTCACTTTTTTGGGTTCATCCCCAAAAATGATACGTGAAAAATGGATGGACAGCCTGATTAAAACACATACATCACAGTGGGGTACCACAGAGCCCCTGCCTGGACCGAGTCCGTCCAGCGGGGCGGGACGCAATCAGCGTCCTACCAGGTTAACGCCGTCCACACACTCCATCATGCAACCACTGTACGGTGGCTCAGGCCATTCATTCATCCGGTGAGCCCCACGTAATCAGTACTTGTTTGTCTGGTAGTGCTTTTGGTACTCTGGCAGCGTACGCTGCTTGATATGTGGGTGATCAGAAATTGCAGCCTGGGGTTCATTAATTCCGGACGCAGGTCCAGTGGATCCCTGACAGTGGGGCCCACCTTGATGGAAACAGTGTTGATTGAATACCCACCATTAAAAAAATTTTGGGGCCATTGGAATTTTTATTTTCCATCCAAAACCTATTGATAAGGTCACAGGGACGTGGATGAAGGTACCACACAAATATCAGCTTGATGCAAAACTTTTGTCGGCCGACAAAAAGTTTATAATGGTCAATCACCATCATTTCATGCGGCATGATCCAACTGAGATTTTGATCTCCTTCATTTTTTTGGATCAGGCCCTAAAATGAGCTTTCAAAACTAGGATGCACTGCATAGTAGGCTTAGTGGTGGGTGGGTTTGTGTTTTATCTACGTTGTCCATCAGTTTTGCTATTTTAAGCCATTCACCCAAAATATGATCCCTAGGTAAACCCTACCACAGAAAACAATGGGGATTGAACGCCCACCGTTAGAAACTTCTACCTAGCTACAAAAGTTTTGGATTAAGCTGGTATTTGTGGCTTCCCTTCGTGCAGAGGTATATATGACCTTATGAACAGGCTAGATGACAAATAAACATAATTGTGGGCCTTAAAATGTTTGAATGGTGGGTGTCATTATCCCATGCCTTCTTTTGGTGTGGAACTAACTAATTTGTACTACTGTTGCTAAGCCAATCAGTTCCAAAATCGGATTGCTTGAACAATTCTATAAAATTGTGTCGGATCGTCTAACATGACACCCTACAGTATATGCGGAAGCTTAGCAGAGCTAGTAGAATTATGGTTACGTCCTAGAGGGAGGTAATTAAGACTTTTTTAAAGTTATTTTCTCATACGTATATTAATCTAACAATACAAGCTAAGTAAGAACACTTCGGCTTCCAAGCATAAATGAGTCCAATCACAAATACTGGCATATGAATAATCAATTAAGCTATCTAATCTAAGCACATAGATTATCGAAAGATTTAACTAATCAAGCAACTAATCTATGCACCCTATGTAGACTAAATGAGGATGGATCATATAAGCTCAAATCTACACTAAGTGAAAATACATCTCGTGTGAGAATGTGACTATCTAGTGCCTAGCATACATTCCTATCAAGATCATAATTAAGCAATTAAATATATAATGCTATAATAACAATGTGCTCAAATACATCACAAACACAAGCATGTATAGTGGTTCAACTACGTGTCTACTCCACTCCCGATTGCTATACTCACCCCTCGAGTACACCAGATTTCACTACGAGAGTTTAAATCAGGTTCTTCTCAACCTAGGTGTTTTAAATCGATTCCATCCTACCAAGGTGTTTAATGGTTCTACCCAACCAATGAGTTTAACAAGATTCCTCCCAACCTATTAAGGTGTTTAATAGTTCCACCCAACCAAGATGTTTATGGGTTCCATCCAACCTAGGAGTTTGGCAATGTTCCTCTCAACCCTTTAGTTCTAATCCAAGAACCTAGTGTACACTCCCACTAGAAGCTCCCTTTGGAGACTTGGTTGAGTTTAATTTCAAACTCTACACTCAATTTTCCACAAGAAGAGAGTGGCTGGACTCTACAAATTGACAACCTTAGTTGTCGAATATAAGCCTTGTTGATGAACCACTCGGGTTGCTTGATCTCCGCTCTCTCATGCTTCAATTAGTTTCTCATGTGCTCCCTCGATCAACGATGTTGGATGAGTTGTCAATGCTTCAGCTCTAAGATCAGCCACCTTGCATGAGATGCCCAAGGTAAGGAGGTGGTGGATTCTCTACAACCTAAGGATGGGATTGGGTTGCAAGTTAGAAAATCGCTTAAATAATCTCTAAGGGTGTGTTCAGACACAAGTTCTACCTATAGTCAAGGTGCTTAAACTCCTAGAGATCAAGAGAAAACAAGTTCATCTTCTTCTTGAGCTTTGAATGCTCCATTCTTGTGATGAATACAAGAAAGATGACTTACATGGGTTATGATTTGAGCCCTATGGTGTTTGCAACAGTAGTAGCTTCTAAATCACTAAACTCCATCTCTTAAGCCCAAAAAATGAACTCCACTGCTTTTATAGATAAATCTCCAACAGTAAAAAAAGGGTATATTCACGAATCTTCGATAACATCGAACTCAACTTCGATGGCGTAGAAGATACCTTTGATGGGTCGAAAGCCTACATTGATGGAATCAAAGACTATCCAGAGAATTTCTTATGTTACTGGATATTCAATTCGATGGCATCAAACACTCTTCAATAGTATCGAACAAGCATCTTTGATTGGGTCGAAGGGTTGTTCAATGGCATCGAAGAACTGTCAAGAGAGTATGTATTTTTGTTGGATATATTTTCGATGGAATTGAACTGATCTTCGATGCCATCGAAGATTAATCGAAATACATTTCGATGGCATCGAAGTGCAATAAAAAATTGTTGTTTAGGCCAGTTTGTTTACAACAATTAACACATTTTTTATTAGCCTAACTTATCATGCTTTTCTAAGTATTCTAAGGCTAGTGATGATGACTAAGAATTTTTCTATTTGGTTCAAGTCATCTAAAGGTTCAGGATGTTTTGATTCTAAGGGTTAGGGTCACCAAGGCATCTCTTTTACCTACTCTTCTTCCTAGATCCTTCTTGTCCACTTGAATCTTCGATCTTCAGTTTGTCAAAGCTTAATCGACATCACAACACATGGACATGCGTGATTGACAAATAAGGTGCACAAGTATGCCACAGAAAAGGGCATTAGCATCCTAATCATTGGAGGATCATTGGATGATTTTCAATTTTAACCATCCAATAAAATGTCCACCAATCTAATAGTTCTAGGTTTAGGATACATCTGTACTGAAATTCGAGATCTGGTCCTTTCAAAATGTGGGCCCCAAATTTGAACTGTACATACTTGCACTATCTTCCACCGTTTGATCTGATGGGTCCACCAGAGATGGAGAATAGGCCCAACATCTTCCTTACAATAAGATTAGCCACCCAATACGCATAAACAAACCACCTATCAAAGGATTTGGGTCTCCTAGCCTCCAAATCATGGGCCCCCCATAACTAAGGCTAATAAGGTCCATGGTTCAGATCACTAAACCATGGGCTAATATGACCAATGGTCTAGATCAGTATGTGGGCCTACACCCACAGATGTGGAGCACCTAGCACGGCACACACATCATGGCGCATCACAACAATACAAGATGTTCTGCCTAACCAAGACTGGTTGCCAAACTCTCGTTAGTAGCTTTTTCATCACTAAAAATGCCCCCAAAAAAAAAAAAAAACTTATTGAAATAAGTTACTTTTTTAAAATAAATTACTTAAATAATGGTATTACCAAACTAACTTAGCTGGGAAAAAAAAAAAAAAAAGTAACTTATTTACAGATATAAGTTAAAAAGCTACTTTTTTGGTAGCATCCAAACAGCCCTTAGAGACCTTAATTTCAATGAAATATTAAATTGTCTACCTAATAATATTCTCCTAAAAACTCTAATTTAAACTAATTTTTATTATAAAAATCTGTTTTTTCGCTAAGTCTGGATTGTAAGTGTGTTGTGAATATTTGGTGCCACAAAAGAAACTAAAACGATCAGCTTCCTATGGCAAAAGTATTAATTCTCCACTCCGAACTAAGTAGTATTCTCGTCCTAAAAGCCGTTAGGATAAACACTTGGTCGAATAGTTAACAGTCTACTCAAGAAATGGTCAGAGTTCAGTCTAAAGATTTAAAAGGAATGGAATAAGATTGTACATTCCTCGAAATACACATCCCGAGAGTTACCTCGCCCAGTCTAGGCTCTAGGCTAAGCGAGGCTTAGGTACATTACGTCTAAACCTAGAATTTTATTCAGGCTAATCAATTTACCTGGCCTAAACCTAGAATTTTATCCAGGCTAATGAATTTACCTCGCCTATACCTAAGTGTCCTTGTATAGGCTCAAACTAGGCTTAAGCTAATTCTAGGCCGAGTAACAGTGGAATGACATATATAATATAAGTACGACCGGTAGGCAAATTGTTTAATAAAATCCGGTACTACTGGTACGGTACCATTTATCACCCTAAATGTAGTAAAAAGAAGATTTAATTTATATAATATAATATATAAAACATGGTATATAAAAAATTCTAAACATTACCCACCTAAGCCTGAATCTAGGCTGGGCTTAGGCTACCAATATACCTAAAACCTAGCCTTTACCTAGATTGTTAAATATTTACCTAGCCTATACCTATAGTGGAAAATCTAGGCTCAACCTAGACTTAGGCTAGGCTTAGGCAGATGTCTATTTACCTGAACCTCGGCCTAGGGTCATCTAGGCTAGGTTTAGGCTGGGTAACTCTCGGGATAAATACACGTAGAACCCAACAAATCCCCCGTAAACCAAGTACTCAAGGAAATCTACTCGGTGGACACCGTATTCATGGAATAGAACTAAAGATGAATAGGTCGTATATTCATACAACACATTTATTATATGAACTGGCGGTTTTTCATCTTTTCGAGATAACCAAAGTTGTAGTATTCATTAGTAGTGAGTCCAGACAAACCAGGGGGAGTGTAGGTGCATCCATTATGTGGACCTTTGATGTGGACCATTCATTGTATGTGCCTCACCTTTTGACATGGGCCATCCATCAATTGGGGCCCACCTTTAATATGCACCATTCATTATGTGGGGTCCACCTTTGATGTTGATCATCCATCAATTGGGGCCCACTATCAATGTTATTGTCCATGAGTCACTCATTATTAGAGCCGAACTTTGATGTGGGCTGTCCATCATGTGGGGCCCACCATTATTAATTACCCATCATGTTAAGCTCACTTTTGATTTAGACTATCAATCATGTGGGCCCCACCATCAATGTGGGTTGCCCATCATGTATGGCTCACCTTGGATGTGGGTCATTCATCATTAGCGGCTAACCTTTGATGTGGAATGTCCATCATGTGGGGCCACCTCAATATGGACCATCCATTGTATTGGGCCCACCTTTGAAGTGGGTTGTCCATCATACTAGCTGGCTTTGGATGTGGGCTATTTTTCATTATGGGAGCCCCACTTTTGATGTGGACAGTCCATCATGTGAGGCCTCGATGCGGACGGTCTATCACATGGAGCCTCATAAAGAGAGCCTCCTTTGACATGGACAGTGAGAGATGAGAGAGATGGAGAAAAGTTTTATCTGACCATGATGCGGCACCATTTCATTAGCCTCCCATTCTTGTCAGCAAGGGCCCACTAACTTTCAAAAGATTGTTAGGTCATGTGTCCAGCGAGCCAGTAAAATGATGCAGCAGCGTCATAGCCTGATAGAACTCAGCCCTACCTTTTCCTGAGAGAATTCACACCCTTTGTTCCCCACTTGCAAGCTCACCTGCGTGACTCCATACAAAACCCATTGCCTAAAAGGGCCGTCTCATTACTTCTTGATTCTTTCACCATGTGGCAAACTCACACTATAGGGATGACTTACTATGAGTGACTATGATGGTGCACTCAGAAATTACACAAACGGCCTATGTTAACTCAGTCTCAACTAAACCATCCTAATATCCAACCAATGGGTCTTTGTTTGTTGAAGTTGGGCTGTTGAGTATTTCTTTTCATTTTGACCGTACATTGGGTATCCACCAATCGGCCAATTACCAAATCTAATGACTGTAATTTTCATCTTTGTCATTCATAGGACCCGGACACGAAAATTGAACGGCTCAACTAAGTTTATTCTTTGATATGCATTACGATTTCATAGTGCCTGTGTATCAACTGTCCCACTCTGCCTGTAGTCGGAAGCTGTGTGCGGTCCACAGAGTGACAATGACAAATCCACACTGTCCATCTGTTTTTTAAGACCACAATAGAATAGCATTCTAAAAATGAGGCAGATACAAAACTCATATGCGCCACACCAACTGAAAAAGTGGGAAGGGAAACGTGCAACATTGAAACCTTCCCGAAGCCAATCATAATGTTTATAGTCCATCCAAACCGTTCATAGTGTTATTAGCACTCAGATAAGCTGTAGGCACAAATATCATCCTCATTTCAATGGTAGGCCGTCCATTTTTTTCATATATGTATGGCTAATGTGAAACACACGTACGAGATCTGAGCTTAAATTTATATACAAAGCTTAGGTATTCTTCCTCGGAGGTAAAAAATTTGGATTTATGAAAGACAAACAGCTGCAAAAGCATTTGCCAATAATGGTTTTATTAATCAATCATCAGATGTTATTTTCAGGACTCCGGGGGCACCTTATGAGAAATCAAAGTTTTTGGTTTCCGGAGAAGTATAGGCCTTATAAGAAATCAAAGTTTTTGGTTTCCGGGGAAGTATAGTCACAGAAGCTGTTTAATAGATCCTTGAGTCTGGGGCACACGTGAGAAATCTGGGCCATTCATCAGGTAGTTTCCTCTGTGAACGTGCCATGGAAAAAAAATTTAGGTTACCCTGCTTACGTGGGATGAACTGAAAATAAAGTTGATCCGCTCATCAGTGATAAATCAGCGCAAAGTTGATGAGGAAAATGGACAATTAGAAAAGAATCCAACGGTCCAAATTCAACGAACATGTGCGGCCGCTCTTTGTTTCCTTTTTTTAATTTTGTTTTGAGCAGTCTGCTTGTAGGCCACTGATGGGACATCTAAGGTTATCCACTCATGTAAACTTTTCTAGACATGCCCAATCCAACGTGGGGCCCAGATGAACAATCACTATCAGGATTCAGAGTAGGCCCGGCTGGACGGTGTATGTGCACGGGCGCTGATTGGGTACCACCCCTACTGGGACCTAGCTAGAGACGGACGGTCCTATTAGGGACATTGTGGGGCCCACCGTGATATATGTGTTTTATCCAAGCTGTCCATCCATTTTGAAAGATCATGTTAGGGCATTAGCCTAAAAAGGAGGCAGATCAAAGAATCAAGTGGACCACACCACAGGAAGCAGTGGTGACGTGACAGGCAATAATTCAATCCCCACCGTTTCCTATGGTGTGGTCCAGTAGGCATTCAATCCCCACCATCTCCTTCTTCTCAATAATAATGATGATAATGATAGTAAGATAAAGGTACCTGATGTGTGTGTGTGCGTGTGTGTGTTTTAAAGGGGGGCAGCAAACCTCAACGATTTCCAAACCGTGTAAGTTAATACTCTGGTATGGTATGATCCTTGATGCACGAGCACCCAGAAATTGCACACTTGGCATCCATTAACTTAAACTAAACCGATTAAACTATGAGGCCCATAGTTGGTATGTTAAATTCTCAAAATCAGATTCGTTGAACAACCCTAAACTCCGATTCGTGGCCACTTTTGTTGAATTAGGATTATTTGATATTTTCATTTTAAACCGTCCAATAAATGTCCAACAATCAGATAGTTAGATAACCATATAACCATAATTCTTGGTTCGAGGTACATCTACACTTGTACCTACACTGGGACAAACAATTTAAACAGTTAATTTTAATTATTTGAGTGCCATGTTTTAGTAATTACTAAGTGCCTGCGTATCATTCATCACACTCTGCCAGTGTATCAAAGCTTTTCTTTTTTATTATCTCCACAGACAAACACTCTACAAGGGAGAGAAATTTCATGTCTTGCCTCACCTATGGTCTTCGTTCATGCCATGTGGCATTCTGTGATAAGCCCTGATCTCACTACCAGCTATTTTCAAATTGGACATAAGTAGTGGCCCATCGTGATCATATTATTCATCATCATTATCATCATCAAAAAAAAAAAAAAAAAACACCTGATCTCATCATAGGAATTTGCGATGTGAAGTGGCAGACTGAGTGAAGATAGCCTCGTTTCAACACTGAGGTCATGGTATCCATTCCCATAGTGGAGGTGGCTAACATTGTGATGTGACTAACAGGGGTGGGTGGGTGTACTAACAATGGGGTGTGTGAACCTACCCATTTAGAAAAGGAAAAAAAAAATCATGGGAATTTCCAGTAGATTGAAATATTTGTGTTTGGACGCAGCAGAACCTGAAACCTATGTGTATCTTGGAAAAGTTGGTGGACCATGGCCTGAATACTAGAGTGATAATGTATGGGTAAAAAGAAGAAAAAGAAAACTGCTTTCATGAAAGCAAAAGATGATCTTCCCCACCATTATTTCTCAGAAAGTTACACACAATGATAGATCTATTGACATCCATCTTCAAAACATACAATATTAGTTCCACCCAATCCAAAGCAGCAAGAAGACAAAACACTGTACCAAACAGTGAATGAAGAAAAGCTTTCGAATTTCAGTCTCTTTCAAGTCTAAACTTCAAACCATTTCAAGTCTGCCGAATTCAAATGAAATAAAGATTCGAAGCAAATGAAGATTCAAGGCAAATCACAATGAAATCCAAATGCACTTTTGTCTATATATTCAGTTTTAGTTTTGATATGTAGCTGAGTCTTGGTTAGCAAGATTAAGTTTAGTTCCAGCGAGTTAAGTAGTTTTCTGAGTTTGTTTGAGTGTGAGTGTGCTGCCCAACTACCTGATCTTGTCCTTCTGATACATTATCCACCATTTGTGGATGAACGAAGCTGGAACTGATTTGGTTTTTGTATTAAAGCTTATGAACCATGAAGGAGATTCATTAGAATTTTGTAGGAGAAGAATACAGTCCCATGCATCTTTTATAGTCATAGTAATTATACGGATACATGGTTCCATTGGAGGATTTGACATACTTGGGTTCAAATAGATTAGTTCCCCAGAAGGATGGAGAGAATTTTTGTTAATTTTGAGCTTTGAGAAGGTAATTTCATTGGAAAGGTCGGTCTTTTTTGTATGAGAACTAAAGACACTTTGAGTTTGGATAAGGATGGACTCATTAAAATTTCTTGATAGGTTGAGGAGCTTTTGGGCAAAAGTGGCAATTGCGTGGATAGAATTTGGAGATAATTTGGTCTAAAGAAAGTTTTGAGAATTCTGGATCAAGGGTGAACAAGAAATGTTCATCTACAGGAATATATTGAGATTTTGCTTTGATGTCCTCCATTAGTGGGCCAAATTTATTGGTTGTATTTATTGGAGAGGGGCTGGGATTGCAATTAGCTTTCCTTTTTCTCTTTTGGGAGGCATTGATCTTTGCTGGTTCTTCCATGTAAAAATTCACGAGAGAGAATTGGGAAGAGAATTTGAAGAGCCTTTGATAAATTCAACTTTCTTTTTAAAATAAGGCTTTTCAATTTTTTTCTTGGATGCTTGTGGTTTTTATTTCTTGTTCAAGGTTTTGTAAATAATCTTCTTTATAGGATATTAAGTTAATCAATTCTGTAATTCGACCATGTTTGGGAGGTTCAATGAAGTCGAATTGAAGAGTTTTATTATTAACAATTGTTTCGATGCCATTATGAGTGGCCGTGAATGGTTGAATTTGGAGAATAAATGGGGATCCTAATACTACATCATGTTGTAAATTCTTTACAATAAGAAAAGATAACAGGAATGCATTCTCCATTTTTACATATGTTGACATGAGGGAGTTTATATTGGATGCCTAAGCTTTGACCGTTAGCAGTTGTGAGAGAAGTATGTGTTTTCTCACATGGGGATGCTGGAACTAATCCTTTGCGGATGCAATTGATGTCTGCTCCAGAATCAATTAGTCCAATGACTTCTTTTGAGAAGTGTTTTGTTTCGAATGTGAGGGTAGTAAACCATTTTTTGAATTTATACTTAGTGATTGTTTCTAAGAATTTTTCAACTTCTTCATCATAAGTTTTATTTTGGTCTTGAAGGAGATTAACTTGATGTTTGAGAGTTCTAACTTCAATTTTTAATTCGTTTTTCTCCCTTTTGAAGATCAGAGATGGAGGGAGAATTATTTGAAGTTAAAGGCATGGGTTCAAACATTTATCGTATACATCTTTCACAGTGTAGATTGGTGGAGATTGGAATGATTCGGACTGTGGTAATTGAGATTGGGCTTGTTGTAGAATGTGTCTTAAATATTTATTTTGTTTTTCTGGTTCTTGAATTTGATCTATCGTTTCAAGAATCAATTTTTCATTGGCTGTAATTGTCATTAGTGATGGAGAGGAAGAAGATGAACTTTTTTCAAGATCAGAATTATGGCATGATCAATTGCAGATTTCATTAATTTGTTCAAGATCTGAATCAGATTCAGATGAAGAAGGTTCAGTATCTGAATTATTCTCTTTTTGTAATTCATGAACTTTTCTTTTGGTGTTATTTTTACAAACATTTGTTAGCAAAATGGCTTGGTTTATTGCATTTATAACAGCAATTTTGATCTTTATTTTTTTTGTATATTTAGATTTCCTAAGGGAGTTCTTGGGAGTCTGTTTATTGGATTTAAAGTACTTCTGTTGTCTTTTATAGGGTTTTGAAAAATGCTTAGAATGGTTTGGGTGCCTTTTTGTAGAAGGATTAACAGTTGGATCATAACCAAATTGGTAGCAGAAGTCACCTAATTCTCTTCTACTGTTGGAATGTTCTTTTCTTAATTGAGATTTTTATTTTAAATCCATAAATATATTAAGTCTGTTCTATTTATAGCTTGAATTAATTCACCAAATGTATATCTATTATAATTCAGGGTTCCATTGTTTTGTTCGCGTAAATAATTTTTTACCTTTTCGGAGAATAAAGGGGGTAATCCGGAAATAAAATTTTCTTTCCAGAACACATCTCCATAGGTGATAATTTTATATAGCTTGGATAGAAACACATCTTTGTACGACCTAAAATCACTTAATGTTTTACATCTTAAGTTCATTAATTGTTCTTTATTCTTTTCAGAGATGTCATTTAATTTTCCTACAAAATGTTGTAGAATACTGACTACTAGGAACATTACTTGATTACCTACTGGTTCTCTGTTTTCGTCCAAAACTGGATCTCCATTTTCATAGAGCCATACTGAAGTCATGATCGAGTTTTGTTGGTTACGGGTGAGAGTCATTCCACCAACCAAATAATTGTCCTGAAAAACAAGCAATAATTGCGCCAGCAATAGCTTCATGCGGGTGGCGATAGACAACGCAAGCACTTTGATATATAAGCATGTGATTGCACACTTGAATGATTTGATATTCTGTGAGGCTAAGTTCTATTCATATATTTGATTGCCTTCAAAGTAGCAATAGGACAGGACTGATTAGCTAGGCAGCACACTCACACTCAAACAAACTCAAAAAACTACTAAACTCACTGAGACTAAACTTCCAAGACTTGCTATATCTCAAAACTAAAACTGAATTTATAGACAAAAGTACATTTGCATTTCATCGTGATTTGCTTTGAATCTTCATTTCATTTGAATTTGGTGGACTTGAAATGGTTTACAGTCCGGACTTGAAAGAGACTGAAATCCAAAAGCTTATCTTTATTCACTGTTTGCTACAGTTTTTGGTCTTCTTGTTGCCACAATAGCATGAATAGTAACCTTTGCTACAGAAACTTTTGATTTGGCTTAAGGTATAGGAACCTTGGGTTGGGTTAGGGTTGAGCACCAACCCGACCCAATTTTCAGCCTTATTAAAGACAGCTTAAGTTTGTCAAAACATATCAGATAATGTATGGAGCATTCCCCCAAAATTATTCATGAACCTTGCTTTACCCAACTCCAAATCCAAGTCTCTCTAGAATATGTAGACCCAAAAACCATGGATTCAAAAAACCCTCACTCAGCAAAGAAAATTGTTAAGTTCTTTATAAAATTCTCTACCCTGGATACTTCGATGGGAATACGACGTTATAACTTCTCCATCAACCATTTTTCCATCTCTCTATCAAATCACCTACATAAAATGGTGGGACAAATTTGACCTCTCTTCTTTTTTCTCAAAAAGCAACCTCAACCCCAATCTCCAGCCGAGTCCATGCCTAATTCTGCTCCACCAAAATCCTTCAAAGAAGTTGCTATTGTAGACCTCAATACACAAATCAAACAGGACTTGATAAAGGAACTTAACAAGCTTAAAGAAAAAATTACATTCCTTCGAGATCAAGCACAATTCAGCACTATCGGATCAAGCCAAAATGTCTCCGACAGTGACTCAACGATAGCTCCATCAGAATCCGATATGTTCTGACAAACCTAAGCTATCTTCAAGCCATCATGAAGCCATCAGGGCCTTAATCAAGTCAAGCCATCATATAGCCCTCGAGCCATAATCAAGCCGCCAATGAAGCCGCTAAGCACTGTCTCCAATAAAGTCAAACCCAAACAAGCCAAATTAAAGTTACTGTAGTAAAGTACACTGTCCATGCTACTGTAGCAGCAAGAAGACAAAACACTGTAACAAACAGTGAATAAGCTTCTTGATTTCAGTTTCTTTCAAGTTCGGACTTCAAACCATTTCAAGCCCACTGAATTCAAATGAAATGAAGATTCAAAGCAAATGAAGATTCAAGGCAAATCACAATGAGAGGCAAATGCATTTTTGTCTATAAATTTAGTTTCGGTCTTGAGGATGTAGAAAGTCTTGGATAGCAAGACAAAGTTTAGTCCCAACGGGTATAGTAGTTATTTTTGTCTATAAATTTAGTTTCAGTTTTGGGAAGTAGAAAGTCTTGGATAGCAAGACTAAACTAGAAAGTCTTGAATAGTAAGACTAAGTTTAGTCCCAACGAGTTTAGTAGTTATTTTTGTCTATAAATTTAGTTTCAGTTTTAAGATGTAGAAAGTCTTGGATAGTAAGACTAAGTATAGTAGTTTTCTAAGTTTGTTTGGAACCCTAAACCCTTTCTCCTTCTTCTCCTTCTTCTCCTTCTCTTCTTCTTCTTCTTCTTCTTCTTCTTCATTATTTTTTTTTTTTGAAGGATGACAATTTATTAAAAGAAGCGGCAAGCGCAAAGAATACAAAAAAAGAAAAGAAAGCAAAGTGGAGAGCCAGCGAAAACGGCCTCCCCAAAAACAGCAAACCCAAACCACCCCCCTAACCCCCAGAAAACAAACTACAAAATAAGAACAATACACCTTCCACTAAAAAATGAGAGGTCAAGCGAAACAAAAAAACTCCCACCGGATTCCTCTGAATCCGTAAAGCATCTTCGATTTCTCTCCTTCCAGATCGCCCACTACCCGGCTAAGAAAAACATTCTCCACTCTCAGGACGCCTCCTTACGAAGCCCCCCCAGCCCCCTCCCCCATGCCATTGAGAGAAGAAATCATCTAAGTGATGCGGGAACACCCAGTGCATCCCAAAGTATTGAAGAATGAAAGCCCACACTTCCCTAGAAAAACAACAATGCAGGAACAAATGGGAAACCAATTCCTCATCCTTCAGGCAGAGCGGACAAGCATTGACAATGATAAGACCCCTTTTACGAAGATTATCAATAGTTAGCACCCTATTCCATCCCACTAACCAAGCAAAGGCCGCCACTTTCAACGGCGCATCATAAAACCAGAGATGGAAAGTATGAGCTTTAGCAACCGCCTCGCATTGGCTAGAAACAAGGAAGGAATGGAAGGATCTCGCCGAAAATTTCCTAGATCTCTCCCTGATCCACTGCATTGAATTGACTCCATCCCCCACCGAAAACCCTACAAGGAAAGAAAGAAGCACCAACAACTCTTGGAACTCTACCTCATATTGGGCTCTTCTACAAGGCAGATTCAACACACCACGATCCCCAGAAGAAGAGAAACAGCGACTGACAGAAATATCTGGATCTGACACTACTCGGGCGAGATTTAGAAAAATATCTTGTAAGGCTCTCTCACCAACCCAAATGTCCTTCCAAAACATGATCCTCGACCCATCTCCTATGACAAACCTGACTTGTTGAAGAACAACCTCTTTGAATTTCATAATTTGCTTCCACATCCTAGATGCCCTGTACATGCCTCCACTCTTAGGCCACCACCCATTACTGTCCACCCCATACTTGCTAGAGACAACTGCCTTCCACAATCCCCCCTCCTCTGCACCAAACTTCCAAATCCATTTCCCCAGAAGGGCTTCATTCATGGAGTCCAAAGGGCGAATACCTACCCCCCCCCAACTTCTTTCGGTCTACAAACATCGGACCACTTCAAGAGGTGAAATTTCTTCTTGACTTCCCCACCTTGCCAAAAGAAAACCCTTCTGAGTTTTTCGAGCTCATTGAGCACCCCTTTGGGGCATTTGAATATCGACATGAAGTAAAGAGGGAGGTTGGAGAGCACCGCGATTACATACACTATACAACCCCCCAAGGATAACATCTTGCTTTTCCACCCAGCTAACCTTCTAACAAATCTCTCAATGACAGGATCCCACTCTCTTTTCTTAATCTTACCAATGCACAACAGAAGACCCAAATAAGTCGTCGGAAAAGATTCCACACAACAGCCAAACACCTGAGCAAACTGCTTGACCTCCTCATTCTGCAAATGAATACCCAACAATGAAGAATTTTGCATGTTAATCGCAAGGCCAGCCACCATTTCGAACCAGAATAGAGCCACACGAAGGTTCCTTAGCTGAGATTCATCCGACTCACAAAACAAGATCGTGTCATCTGCGAATTGGAGGTGAGACAACTGGATGCCCCCCGAACCAATCTCAAAGCCCCAAAATAGACCCTGAGAAACCCCACTCACTAAGATTCTACTCAAAGCTTCTGCCGCCACCACAAAAAGAAACGGCGAGAGCGGGTCTCCTTGCCTTAGACCCCTTGAAGATTTGAAAAAACCTTTTGGTGAACCATTAAGGAGGATAGAGAACTTAGCCGACCCCACACATTCTCGAATCCACCACCTCCATTTAACTCCATAACCCATTCAACCAAGCATGTAGTCCATAAAATCCCAATCGACATGATCGTAGGCTTTTTCCATATCCAGCATGCACATGATCCCACCTTTGCCTACCTTGTGCCTCCAATTGACAATTTCATTAGCGATAAGGGAGCTCTCTAAAATTTGTCTACCTTCAACAAAGGCACTTTAAGTGTTAGAAATGACCCGCCCCAAGGAAGCACAAAATCGAGAGGCAAGAATTTTTCGCTAGGATTTTATATGGCACACCCAAAAGGCCGATGGGACGAAAATCTTTTACGCTCTCAACCCCCTCCTTCGGAATAGGAACAATAAAAGTTGCCCCCAAACTCTGCCGCAAGCTTGCCATGCCAAAAAAAATCCCTAACGAAGGCCATCACGTCCTCTTTAAGCATCTCCCAGAAGAAATGGAAGAAAGCTATAGGGAATCCATCCGAACCCGGGGCCTTATCCTTGCCTAACTCCTTAATCGCCATAATAACCTCCTCTTCTGAAATCTCCCTTTCCAAACACTGAGCTTCTTCTTTATTATTATTATTATTATTATTATTATTATTAATGATAATGATAATGATAATGATAGTAAGACAAAGGTCTGTGATGTAAAAAATGAGGTTCCCAATGATTTCCGGACCATGTAAGTTAATACTCTAGTAGAGTATGATCCTTGATGCATGAGCACCCAGAAATTACACACTCGGCATACATTAACGAAAACTAAACCGACTAAACTATGAGGCCCACAGTCGCTATGTTAAATTCTCAAAATCAGATTAGTTGAACAACCCTAAACTCCGATTCGTAGGCACTTTCTGTTGAGTCAAGATTATTTGATATTTTCATTTTAAACCATCCAATAAATGTCCAACAATCGGATAGTTAGATAACCATATAAGCGTAATTCTTGGTTTAGGGTACATCTACACTGGGACCAACAATTTAAACAGTTAATTTTAATTATTTGAGTGCCATGTTTTAGTAATTACCACTCTGCCAGTTATCAAAGCTTTTCTCTTTTATTATCTCCCCAGACAAACACTCCACAAGGGAGAGAAATTTCATGTCTTGCCTCACGTATGCTTGTCATTCATGCCATGTGGCATTCTGTGATAGGCCCTGATGTCACTACCAGCTATTTTCAAATTGGACATAAGTAGTGGGTCATCGTCATCATATTATTCATCTTCATTATCATCATTACAAAAAAAAACCCACCTGATCTCATCATGGGAATTTCAAGTATGGGACACTGAAAAACGTTAGTATATCTTGGAAAAGTTCAGGGAGCACAGCCTGAATTCTACATTGAAATATTTGGGTTTCGATGCATCAGAACCTGAACCTATGTATATCTTGGAAAAGTTGGACCATGGCCTGAATACTAGAGTGATAAACGTATGGGTAAAAAAGAGAAAGAAAATTGTTTTCATGAAAACAAAAGATGATCTTGCTCACCATTATTTCTCAGAGACTATTGTTTGAAGAGGTAGAGAACTTTCAACTTCATTAAGACCGGAATTCCTTTCAGCAACAACCTTCGACATTCCAAACATCTGAAATGGGACAAAAGAACATCTGGTAAATAAATAAACAAAGACACACGCCCACAAACGTAATAGAAAGTAGCAGACCAATCAACAATAGGCCAGGCTCCAACAGGCATTAGTGAGAGAACTAATGTAGAAACTCAGCCACGGTACATACATGGTATGCACACCAATCAACATCATTTGTGGGTCCCATTGTGAATGGAGCATAGTAGCCCAAAAATCACATTGAGCAGATACCTTAACCATCTTACTTCACCCATGTAATTTGGATCTGGGATCATTGTCAACTGATGGTAACCAATGGCTAGGATAGTCTGACACCACTGTGATTTTCCAGCCAGGCTTCCTACATCCATAACAGGGCCAGCAATTATGGGGATTGGGATGCATAGATGACATGTTTCCTGTGGATATAGTTTGGTATACTGTCAAGCACACTGGAGTCTATCAAGTGGTCATCTTCAGTTTCTTTAGTCGTCATTTGGCTCCCCAATTTGAGTTCTGGTTCATGTGTTTGCCTAACCTTTTGAATGGTCTTCTTAAAGCATGTCTTGTGTTCGTCCATGGAAGCATGAACAAATTCATCAATGTGATCCCTTACATCGGCCAAGAAACTCGCTTCTTCTGATTTCTTCTTTCGACAAGAGGTAGTGGTAGGGCTTCCAACAGATGATGACGACTGCGATTGAGATTGAGCTTGCTGAGATTCCATCACGGATGATACGATCTTATCCTACCACATGGAAATCTGTCACCTCAACAACTCAGAAAGGAAACCTTCGAACTGCAATCTTAATCTTATGTCTATCAGTTTCTAACAGATCAACCCTGGAAAACCAGACATGCTAATACATCCATATAACAATCAAACATTAGCATTTTAATGAGAAGGTCCAGGATCAATCTGTTAAGAGGAATGATCTTCATGGTGGCAGCCACCCAAATAAGCCTCATTTTTTGGCATGAACAAACACTTCCTGCTGCCTCAGACCACATTCCCATCAAATTTCCTACTAAAAACTAAAATAAGACTATTCAAATCATAAAAATCAAAATCAACAACAAAATAAAGATACAAAATTATCCTTCAAAAACTTCGACTCAACCAGCAGTCATAGTCATTTCTAAACCTCACCCACCAAAACTTGCAAATTTCCAACTAGGAATATTTTCTTTTTTAAAGTAACGGTTTTACTGAAAGAAACCAAAATTACCAAAAGAATTACACGACATTCCACTAATTACCAAAGAGATCCCCCTCACCCCCAGCAATAGAGATTGAAACCCATTCCTTCACATCCAATTTGGCTATTCCAAAAACCTCAGATGCACCCCCACAAAGATTACGAAAACATCAGTTGTTTCACTCCCCCCCATAAAGCCCAGGTACCTGTCAATAAGGTCAACCTCCAACATCTCCTACCATTCTTCCCAAACACACCCCCATGCCATAAGCGAAAAAGCCTCTGTTGATTCCGGCATCACCCACGACACCCCAAAGAGATCCTAGAAGTTCGCCCATATTTCCCTCACAAATGGACAATGGATAAATAGATGGTCGATGGATTCCTCGTTTTACATACAAAGTAAGAAAATAATGGTGATTGTCATCCTCCTTTTCTGAAGATCACCCCACCAACCAGGCTAGTGCGGCCACCTTGGGAGGGGCCTGTAGGACCACAAAGAGAATGTGTGTGCAACTTCCTTTCCAAAACAAGAAAAGAAAAGAGGAGAAGAAAAGAAGATACCAACTAGTCATAAAATAAAAATTAAAAAAATTAAAAAAAATCTAAATATCAATTTTCACAACATCTACAAGCCATTCTAAAACAGCATTCACATCAAATTCTCAACTCTCTAACTTCACAATCAAGATCAGGTCCAAATAAAAGGAAGCCAGAAAAATAAATAAATAAATATCAAAACCTAAAAAATATCAGAACCTCTTCAAACACATAAATTTCATTTCTCAAAGTTTTTTATTTTCCCAAATGGCATTACTGTCGAATTTCTGCTTACATGATTCTGAAGTAAAGATGCCATCCAAATCCATCATTAAAATATCGAGATAACTAAATTTCGAACCTTCAAGTCCTGATTCCAGTCAAAAAGGACACACAGTAGCCACAGCAGGAAACAACTTACTTGGCTCACATTGGTACAACACACCTTCTGGGCCTGTTTGATTTTCCAATTCTCAGGTAAATCCAATGTAAATGTATAATGATTATTTCCTGGGTAATTCCTACGCCATTCCCCATGTATGATTTGATTGCCTACTTCTGTATTGCTAAAATCGAGGAGAATGTGAAATATAGGTGGGGCCCACCGTTATGTATGTGGCTTATCCACACCATCCATGTTTTTTGGCAAATGAACACAGGGCATGGACCAAAAAATGAAGCAAATCCAATGCTCAGGTGGACCACACCTTAGGAAAAAGGGAATCCAATGCTTATCATTAAAAACTTCTTATTGCCACTGTTTCCTATGGTGTGGGCCACTTGAATGTTGGATCAGCCTCATTTTTTTTTTTCATGTCTTAAAATATTCAAGTAAAACTAATGGACGGAACGGATATATCATATATATCACAATGGGGCCCATAATTTTAAACTACTTTTGGACCAATTTTCGAGGTAGGAATTACACCGAATTTCAAATGGGGTAAAGAAGTAATAATGACTTGTTTCCAGGGTATTTCCATTTCCCAGGAAAATCAAACAGGCCCTTTGAGTACCATAAATTGGAAATAGAATTTAAAGAAAGCAGGACTTGTGTTCTGCCACTGGAAGCAGTTTACCACAAGTTAAAAGAACCCCACTTGGCATAAAGTGGGTAACCATTGGAGCTCAATTTGGCATGTTGATGAGGATTCTTTGGAGCTTTTATGAGGCTGCTTCATTCAATCTCTAATGTTCATCAAATAGCCAAAATGCAATTGTTCAATCTATTTAAGTTTGGACCCAGTCCAGGACCTTCTCACTTGGGTACATTATACTCAGATCCTTCCCAAAAAAAAAAAACCGAAGTACCCAAATAGGACAATGAGGTACTGTCTGAGTGTAAGGCAAGGGATTTTGAGTTATTAGTTGTTTGGAAGTTACAGTGAACCATACAAATTGGGTTGCAAACGCATCTTATTCTATTACTAGACAAATACCAACATCATGCATATGAGCTGTAACCATTATGGTACTGAAAAATAGAATCTACCATTTAAAAGCCCAACCCAATATAGAGTTACAAATGGGCCAGGACCAGGGCCAGGGCCAGCGCCAGCGCCAGGTATGCAAAATCAAAATTTTGAATAGACCTGTCCAGCAGTCCTGACCCGAACAGTTCAGAATCCAGTCCAAGGCAAACCCCTGACCTGGCCCTTTGACAGCCCTACCCAATCTATCCACAAGAAAGACTAAGATAATGGCCTATGGGCTGTAGCCAAACCCTGCCATACCCATATCTTAAGATCTGAATTTAAAGTTCTCATACTTTGTCCCTGCCACACTCGGCATCCATACTAGGGTACTGTCAGTTGTACCTACCTTCTTGATCTTCCATCTTCAGCTTCTTTTATGGTCATACATGAAGAGATTCTCAATATATGAAGCCCATCTACTGTTCGACAAGGAAGACACCTAAACCATACCATTGCACACATGAGAACTGAGGTCTCATATCCTCAATATTTAGGCATTTAAACTAAAGACCAGTTTCAACAAGGATTTGACAGAACACAGATTGTGTCCTACCCTGCCCGTCCCCAAATCGGAACGGGCAGGAACTCTGAGAGGCCACCATGATGTATGGGTTTTATCCACACCGTCCATTGACTTTGCCATATCGTTTTAGTGTACAAGCCCAAAAAATGAGGCAGATCCAAGGCTCAAGTGGACCACACCACAGGAAGTAGCAGTGGTGGTGATACCTACTGTTGAAACCTTCCTAGGACCCACCATGATGGTTAAGTGCCATCCAACCTGTTCATAAGGTCACATAGACCTGGATGAAGGGAAAATACAAATATCAGCTCGATCCAAAACTTCTGAAGCTCCTGAGAAGTTTTCAACGGTATAAGTTTAATCCTCACAGTGTAGTCCACTTGAGCCTTGGATCTGCCTCATTTTTGGGCTCATACACTAAAATGATATGGCAAAGTCGATGGACGGAGTGGATAAAACCCATACATCACAGTGGCCCCTCAGAGCCCTTGCCCGTTCTGATATGGAGACAAGCGGGGGTAGGGCGCAATCTGCGTTCGATTCGACAAGCGGCAAACTCTGCAAAATCCACTTTTTGCGGGGCCCACACTGTTAATGCAGAACCAGCCTAGCAGTCGTTTCCAAGGTTTCATTTTGCAGGATTGTGCCTCATAAAATCTGAATGAAGAACTTCATTGTTTTGAGGAGCGCAATCCGCAAAACAACTAGCGCTAACCTAGCTGGTGGTAGAGGCCATGAAAATAAACACTTCATGATTGTTAAAACATTTGCAATGGCTTCTGTTTATCTGATATTGATATGAAAGTTTCACATGGATATTGGCAGAGAAGCAAAGCTCATTTAGGGTTAGGTCTGATTACATCAGTATAAAACAGTTAAACTAAACTATATCAACAAGAAGCAGATCATTCTCAGATCAGATATCTTACATAATGGAAATGAAAGCAGGTTACAAGTGGAATTAAACCTACCCCTGATATCCTAGCCATGGTACTCAGCATAACACAACAGTTCAATAAATCAACTGATTGTTTTTCACCTGAGTAATGAGGAGATTGTTTTCAGTGTAATATGTGGGAATCTGAGGCAGAGGAGATGGGAATTCTTAGGACAGATTTCTTCAATGTTGACGTATTCATTAGTGGATCGGGTGATTCAGCAGTTTCAAAGGTCTCTGCAGTTAGCATTGGATTTCTTCAATTGGGCCGGCAGAAAAAGGGTTTTTCATATAGCTTAGAGTCTTACTTTAGTGTAGTTCATGTGTTAGTTATTTCAAGGAGGTTTGAGGATGCGCTGACTATCATGAGACATTTAATGTGGGAAAAGGGTGTTTCTGCTTTGCCTATCTTCGAAACGTTGATCGATAATTATGATATCCGTGCCTTGAGTTGAGCTGTCTTTGATGCATTGGTTAGAGCTTGTAGTCAAGTTGGAACCAGTGAAGATGTTTATGTGATAATCGAGAAGCTCAGGGTGGAAGGCTATGGGATCTCAATTCATGCTTGGAATAACTACTGGAATCATCTTTTGAAGCTGAACGATAGTGGGAGGTTTTGGAAGATGTACAGTGAAATGTTCTTAAGAGGGTATGTAACAAACATGAACACGTTCAATTTAGTTATTTATGCTATTTGCAAGGAATGCAAAATTTTGGAAGCTATTTTAGTATTTTATTTGATGTTGAAGAGCGGAATCATGCCCAATGTTGTTACTTTCAACCTGCTCATTAATATATGTTGCAAGATTGGTGATGTCGATCTTGCTTTTGATCTGCTGAAGACGATGGAGGTCATGTTAGGGAATCATGTAAAACCCAATTGCATTACTTATAACTGCCTCATTAATGGCTTCTGCAAAGTTGGAAAGGTGGCAGTTGTTAAAAAAATTTGGGAAGACATGCACAAAGTTGGGATTGAGCCAAACGTATGGACATATGCGACTATGATTAATGGGTACGTGAGTGATGGGATGATCGAAGAGGCTTTTTAGTTGTGCAATGAAATGGTGGAGAAAGATCTAATGCCAAACTTTGTTGTATATAACTCCATGATCAATTGGCTGTTCAAGAAAGGAGATTTAGAAGAAGTGTGTTTTCTATTATCAGATATGATAAAAAAGCATATTCATCCCAATCAAATCATGTACTTTATTCTTACATGCAGTTGCTGCAAAAATGGACATCTGAAAGAAGCTCTAAAATATTTTAACATGATTATAGAAGACAAGGACCTTGTTAAAGACGTTGCTCCATACTACATTCTCATTAATTATCTATGCAACAACAGGAATATTGAAGGAGCGAAGCAACTCTTGAGTAGTATGTTTACCTAAGGACTGATCCCTAACCTGGTTACTACAGCACTTTGATTAATGGGTACTGTAAGGAGGGGAGAATAGTTGATGCACTTGAAGTTTATGATGGAATGGTGAAGGCTAGGCAAACGCCAAATTTGGTAACATACAATTCTATCATTAATGATCTTTGCAGAGAGTCATCTGTGGACACTGCAAGGGTTGTGGTAGATGAGATAAGGAGCCGTTTACTAGTAGATGTTATAACCTTCAACACTTTATTAAATGGTTATTTCAGCATTCAAAAGATTGGGGATGCATTTGCTTTTTGTCATGAGATGAGACAGTTTGAGACATTAGCAAATGAAGTAACTGACGATATTTTGATCAAGTTTTTGTGCAAGTTTGGGTGGTTTCAACAGGCAAAAGAGCTTATGAAGGTGATGTTGGATAAGGGCCTCATTCCAGATTGTATTACTTGCACAATTCTTATCACCGGGTTAAAAAAGAATTGCAATGCACATGAAGTAGTTACGTTTCACGATTATATGGTACTTAGAGAAGTAATTCCTGATGAATATATATATATATATATATATATATATATATATATATATATATATATATATATATATATATAATGTCATTATCTGCCCTCTTGTCAAAGATTCATATATGAAAAGATGGACTGAGATTTAACGTACTTAAGCATGTATATTTTCGGAGCACTGGTGTTAGTTAGCTGAACATGCAATGTTGTCCATAAAAATAGTGACTTAGTGTGTTGGAATATGTAAACCAAAACCATTCATTTTATTACTTATAGGCTACGAGTCGTAGATGCTAAGAGTCTTAAGAGCTAAGAATCTTAAAACCTAAGATTTTTAAGAGCTAAGAGTCTTAAGACCTAAGAGACTTAAGAGCTAAAAGTCTTAAGACATAAGATTCTTAAGAGCTAAAAGTTTTTCAAAGCATTATAAAAAGAGGTGGTATGAGCCATTTGTAATAAGAGTCAAGATTGTAATGTAATGTAATAAGAAGTATTTTCTTTGAAAAGAATTTTGTCTTTCCTTTCTTTTTTTTGTGTTTGTCGGGTTCAAGGCTTAGTATAGCCAACCAACTGTCCAGATCTCGTTGGCCCACTAATTTGCGCACATACTTCTCTAAAGGCTTAGCAAAGCCATTAACAACAATATTCACCAACAAACTGGCATCAGAGCTTTGGTCATGAAAAGATGATCACCACAATCTAGCTGCAAATTCCAAGGTTGTCAAAGGACAACTATGAAAATTGCTACATCCAGATGAAGGCGTTGTTCGGGTCACAAGATCTATGGGAGATCGTCACCGATAGATATGTAGAACCCGCTACAGAGCAAGAAGTTGCCTACACTACTGAGCAAAAGGCTGCCCTCAAATATTAAAGGAAGAAAGACAAGAAGACTTTATTCATTCTCTATCAAGGGATGGATGATTCAACCTTTGAAAAGATCGCCGAAGCGACGTCAAGTAAACAGGCATGGGAGATCCTTAGCACCATCTTCAAAGGCGTTGATCGTGTGAAACGGGTTCACCTACAAGCTCTTAGAGCCGAGTTCGAGGCAGCACACATGAAGGAAGGTGAGAGCATTTCCGACTACTTCTCAAGATTACTTATAGTCGTTAATGATTTAAAAAGAAATGGTGAAAAGATCGAAGACATTCTGGTCATTGAAAAGGTGCTTCGATTCCTCACAACCAAGTCTGAACATGTGGTTGTGGCCATTGAAGAATCAAAAGATTTTGAAATGCTCTCCATTGAGGAGCTGATAGGATCGTTGCAAGTTCATGAGCAACGAATGCAAAAGAATATTAGTTCCATGGCTTTGGCGCAAGCATTGGAGTCAAGGTTGAATCTAAATGAACAAAAGACCGGCCGTAGAAATTTTCAACGCGGAAGCCGCACCAATAGCAATCGTGCAAGAGGCGGAGGGCGTGGATATCATCAAAGCCATGTACAAAATCGACAAAACTATACCAATTTCCGTGGAAGAGAAATTGGTAGAGGCAGATCCATGTGTGGTCGTGGAAATACAAGAAATGTTCAATGCCACAATTGCTGCAAGATCGCCCATTATTGCTCTGACTGTTGGAGCAAAGTGGATCACGATGAACGATCGAACTATGCTGAAGCATCACACCATGAAAATGAAAACTCCGCACTTTTTCTTGCACAAGAAAAGGCGTGTAATCAACCAAACATGTGGTATCTCGACACTGGTACGAGCAACCATATTTGCGGCAACAAAGTACTCTTTGTGAAACTCATAGAAGATGTTCGTGGCAATGTGAATTTGGTGACTCATCAAAGGTACCTGTGAAAGGTAAAGGAAAAAATCAAAATTTATCAAAAGAATAGCGTACCAAATTACATTTCCAATGTGTATTATGTACCTAACATGAAAAGTAACAGACTCAGCATCGGCCAACTCCTTGAAAAGGGGTATGTCATACATATGGATAATTTCACTTTTTTTAAGAGATGCACATGGGAGACTTATAGCACAAGTCCAAATGGTAAAAAATCGTATGTTCCCACTCCATATCAACATAAGACTTGAGAAGTGCCTCTATTGTCTTGTAAATAATGAATCATGGAGATGAATCATGGATATTCATTCTTTATCAAGGGATGGCATCTTCTCAAAGCTAAAGCATCCAAAGGCGAAGATGCCATCTCCATGATTCATTCTTTACAAGACTAAAGAGGCACTTCTCAAGTCTTGTGTTGATATGGAACGGGAACATACGATTTTTTGCTATTTGGCTACTACTGAACAAGTGGCAGATATTTTCACCAAGGCACTACCGACTGATGCATTCAAACGACTAAGATCGATGCTCGGAATGAAGCCAGTTTTGGTTTGAAGGGGAGTGTTGGAATATGCAAACCAAAATCATTTATTTTATTACTTGTGATTAAGAGTCTTGGAGGCTAAGAGTCTTAAGACCTAAGAGTCTTAAAAGCTAAGAGACTTAAGACCTAGCTAATGTGTGTTATGTACCTAACATGAAAAGTAACATACTCAGCATCGGCCAACTCCTTAAAAGGGGGTATGTCATACATATGGAGAATTTCACTTTCTTTGAGAGAAACGCATGAGAGACTTATAGCGCAAGTCCAAATGGCAAAGAATCGAATTTTCCCGCTCCATATCAACACAAGACTTAAGAAGTGCCTCTATAGTCTTATAAAGAATGAATCATGGAGATGGCATCTTCGCTTTGGGATGCTTTAGTTTTTAGAAGATCCCATCCCTTGATAGAGAATGAATATTCATGATTCATCTCCATAATTCATTCTTTACAAGACTATAGAGGCACTTCTCAAGTCGTGTATTGATATGGAGCAGGAACATACGATTCTTTATCATTTGGACTTGTGCTATAAGTCTCCCATGCGGATCTCTCAAAGAAAGAGTGAAATTCTCCATATGTATGACATACCCCTTTTCAAGAAGTTGGCCGATGCTGAGTATGTTACTTTTCATGTTAGGTACATAATACACATTGGAGATGTAATTTGGAACACTATTCTTTTGATAAATTTTGATTTTTCCTTTACCTTTCACGGGTACCTTTGATAAGTCACCAAAACTCACATTGCCACGAACATTTTCTATGAGTTCCACAAAGAGTACTTTGTTACCACACATGATTGCTCGCACCAGCGTCGAGATACCATATATCTGGTCAATCATACGCCTTTTATTGTGCAAGAAAAAGTGTGGAGTTTTCATTTTCATGGTGTGATACTTCAGCATAGTTGGATCGTTCATCATGATCTACTTTGCTCCAACAGTCAAAGGCATAATGGCCGATCTTGCCGCAATTGTGGCATTGAACATTTCTTGTATTTCCACGACCACGCATGAATCCTCCTCTACCAATTCCTCTTCCACAGAAATTCGTATAGTTTTGTCGATTTTGTACATGGCTTTGATGATATCCACGCCCTCCGCCTCTTGCACGATTGCTATTGGTGCGGCTACCGCGTTGAGAATTTCCACAGCCGGTCTTTTGTTCATTTAGAGTCAACCTTGACTCCAATGCTTGCTCCAAAGCTATGGAACCAGTATTCTTTTGCATCCGTTGCTCATAAACTTGCAATGATCTTATCAGCTCCTCAATGGAGAGCATTTCAAGATCTTTTTATTCTTAAATGACCACAACCATATGTTCAAACTTGGTTGTGAGGGATCGAAACACCTTTTCAATGACCCAAATGTCTTCGATCTTTTCACCATTTCTTTTTAAATTATTAACGACTACAAGTAATCTTGAGAAGTAGTCGGAAATGCTCTCACCTTCCTTCATGTGTGTGGCCTCGAACTCGGCTCAAAGAGCTTGTAGGCAAACTCGTTTCACACGATCAACGCCTTTGAAGATGGTGCTAAGGATCTCTCATGCTTATTTACTTGACGTCGCTTCGGCGATCTTTTCAAAGGTTAAATCATTCATCCCTTAATAGAGAATGAATAAAGCCTTCTTGTCCTTCTTCCTTTGATCTTTGAGGGCAGCCTTTTGCTCGGTGGTGTAGGCAACTTCTTGCTCCGTAGTAGGTTCTACATACCCATCGGTGACGATCTCTCATAGATCTTGTAACCCGAACAACGCCTTCATCTGAATGCACCAATTTTCATAGTTGTCCTTTGACAACCTTGAAATCTGTTGCTAGATTGTGGTTGCCATCTTTTCACGACCAAAGCTCTAATACTAATTTGTTGGTGAATATTGTTGTTAATGGCTTTGCTAAGCCCTTAGAGAAGTATGTGCGCAGATTGGTGGGCCAACGAGATATGGACAGTTGGTTGGCTATACTAATCCTTGAACCCGACAAACGCACAAAGAAGGAATGGCAAAATTCTTTTCAAAGAAAATACTTTTTATTGCATTACATTACAATCTTGGCTCTTCTTACAAATGGCTCATACCACCTCATTTTATAATGCTTTGTGAAATTCTTAGCTCTTAAGACTCTTATGTCTTAAAACTCTTAGCTCTTAAGTCACCTAGGTCTTAAAACTCTTAGCTCTTAAAATTCTTAGGTCTTAAGACTCTTAGCTCTTAAGTCTCTTAGGTCTTAAGACTCTCAGCTTTCAGGTAATAAAATGAATGGTTTTGGTTTGCATATTCCAACACACCAAGTCACTATTTTAATGGACAACATCGCATGTTCAGCTAACCAACACCAATGCTCCGAAAACATGCATGCCCAAGTACATTAAATCTCAGTGCATCTTTTCATATTTAAATCTTTGACAAGAGGGCAGAGAATGGCATTATATGTATAGTTATCAGGAATTACTCCTCTAAGTACTATATAATCGTGTAACTCAACTACTTCATGCACATTGTAATTCTTTTTTAACTCGGTGATAAGAATTGTGTAAGTAATACAATCTGGAACGAGGCCCCTATCCAACATCACCCTCATAAGCTCTTTTGCTTGTTGAATACACCCAAACTTGGAAAAAAACTTGATCAAAATACCATAAGTTACTTCATTTGCTAATGTCTCAAACTGTCCTTGTCTCATGACAAAAAGCAAATGCATCCCCAATCTTTTGAATGCTGAAATAACCATTTAGCAAAGTGTTGAAGGTTATAACACCTAATAGTAAACAGCTCCTCATCTCATCCACCACAAACCTTGCAGTGTCCACAGATAACTCCCTGCAAAGACCATTAATGATAGAATTGTATGTTACCAAATTTAGCGTTTGCCTAGCCTTCACCATTCCATAATAAATTTCGAGAGCATCAACTATTCTCCCTTCCTTACAGTACCCATCAATCAAAGTATTGTATGTAACCAGGTCAGGGATCAGTCATCTGGTAAACATACTGCTCAAGAATTGCTTCGCTCATTTAATATTCATGTTCTTGCATAGATAATTAATGAGAATGTAGTATGGAACAATGTCTTTAACAAGGTCCTTGTCTTCTATAATCGTGTTAAAATATTTCAGAGCTTCTTTCAGATGTCCATTTTTTCAACAGCTACATGTAAGAATAGAGTACGTGATTTAATCGGGATGAATATGTTTTTCTATCATATCTGATAATAGAAAACACACTTCTTCTAAATCTCCTTGCTTGAACAGCCAATTGATCACGGAGTTATATACAACAGCGTTTGGTATTAGACCTTTCTCCACCATTTCATCGCACAACCAAAAACCTCTTCGATCATCCCATCACTCACGTACCCATTGATCATAGTCGCATATGTCCATACGTTTGGTTCAATCCCAACTTTGTGCATGTCTTCCCAAATTGCTTCAGCAACTCCCACCTTTCCAAATTTGCAGAAGCCATTAATGAGGCAATTATAAGTAATGCAATTGGGTTTTACATGATTCCCTAACATCACCTCCATCGTCTTCAGCAGATCAAAAGCAAGATCGACATCACTAATCTTGCTACATTCATCAATGAGCAGGTTGAAAGTAACAACATTGGGCATGATTCCGCTCTTCAACAACATCCGATAAAACAACAAAATAGCTTCCAAAATTTTGCATTCCTTGCAAAGAGCATAAATAACTAAATTGAACGTATTCAAGTTTTCTACATACCCTCTCAAGAACATTTCCCTATACATCTTCCAAAACCTCCCACTATCGTTCAGCTTCAAAAGATGATTCCAGAAGTTATTCTGAGCATGAATTGAGATCCCATAGCCTTCCACCCTGAGCTTCTTGATTACCACATAAACATCTTCACTGGCCGCAACTTGACTACAAGCTCTAACCAATTAAGGCACAGATATCATAATTATCGATCAAAAGATAGGCAAGGCAGAAATACCCTTTTCCCGCATTAAATGTCTCATGAGAGATAATGCATCCACAAACCTCCTTGAAATAACCAACATATGAATTACAGTAAAATAAGACTCTAAGCTATGTAAAAAATCATTTTTCTGTCAACCCAATTAAAGAAATCCAATACTAACTGCGGAGACCTTTGAAACTGTTGAATCACCCGATCCACTAATGAATACGTCAACGTTGAAGAAATTTGTCCTAAGAATCTCCATCTCCTCTGCCTCAGATTCACACATATTGCACTAAAACTAATCTCCTCATTACTCAGAGTGATAACTGCTTCCTCACATAAAGTTTTGGATTAAAGAAGAAGAAGTTATACTCCTTAATAATGACGCAAGGAGGGAGTTGGTGAGGTTGATCACCGTTTTCCTCATAAGATAACCACTTCGAATCCACGAAGCAAAACCCGAATCCATGAGCAGTTTCTCAAATCCACAAGAGAAAGAACGACAAAAGTCGGAAATTTTATTAATAATATGAAGTCTGAATGCATTAATGAGCTTAAGAATGTTTATATAACCTAAAACAAAACCCTAAAAACCTAATCAAATTGTCCTAAACAAAATAGGAAAGAAATCATGCAAGGTCAAAAAAATTTGCAAATTTTCAACCTGTCGAAATGGGCTTCGTCCTCTCAAAGCTCAATTTCAACCTGTCTAAACAGGCAGATTTTGGCTAGCAACCAAACTGGAATTTTTGGCAGAATTTCAATTGATCGTTTTTACTGGTTGACTAGTCGAACTTTGCTAAGTTTTGTCGACTTTTCTTTAAGCTTTTTCCGGTCCATGTATGTAAAAAAGGTGCTTGATCCTCGTCCTACATTAAGAGGTTCTTTTTCTACATTAGACCCGTCCACTTGAAAAAAAAAACTCGTCCTCGAGTTTCTCTTCAGACTTAAGTCACAACACGCTCTCAGCTCTGGGGGTGGACATTTATTACTCTCTTCCTACTTCTTCTCCACCTCGTATAAAAGATAAGGTTCATCAACTATGCTAATCCCCCTAGTTCACCATCTACAATACCATCCTACAATGCCTTCCATTCTTCCACAAAAGACATTACTGAAGGATCACCAAACACTACAGGATCCCCTTATTCATACAAAAAGGACACGACATCTTGGAGACTTCAGCCCATTGCTGAAACCTGACCAATGATTGGTACTTCAAAAATATCCAAGGCACCATCCTCAGATTTATCAGAAAAAACCTGATCATCCGTCATGATCCAATCACCTTCAATTGCCAATGTTGGAGAATTTTCAGTAGCGGGATTACCAAAACTTGAAGCATCCCCCACTTCAATGCACTTAGGCTCATGGTGAGTCTTCCCAACTACTTGTGGTAGCCTCAACTCTTTAAAAGATATCTCACTGACCACTTGCCCGTTCCCTTCAATGGACCCCTCCTGTATTGATGAAGGAGGCATCTCAATAGGAAACGGCATAGCATCTACGAGCACGAGACATGCCTTTTCTTCTCGATGTTCGTTAGAAGAAGGAACATGTGATGCAAACTCATCAATAACTTTCAAATCTCCATGTGCCAAGTGATCATCCCCAATATTATTAGACTTCACTTGAGAAATCTCATCTAAATTTTTAGTACAACCATCTAGAACCAACACATTGTCCTCAGATTTTGTGGCGGAATCTCGTACAAGTATGGAAGACTGCCCCTCCACTTTAAAAGTTTTGGGTAGGTTTTCCATTTCCACAAGGGCCACTCGCACACCACCGTGGAATCCGACATTCTATTGCAACTCCAGCTCAAAACAATAGGATTCCTACCGCAAGTTGTAGGACCGCTGGGATAATACCTAATCATCATCGTCGTATAGGAATCGTGATAGCAGCCGTCATTTCATCCACAGTCATCGTTTCATCCACAGCCACGTGCAGATTGGCGCATTCAACTGTCGTGTCCGATTGCGCTGAAGTAATTCCCACAAAGTTGCAGCAACGTCCATCAAATTGTATGCCACTAGTGGCACTTCCCTTTCTTCGGGAATCTCCATGCAGACGAAGAAATGCTCTACTTCAAGCAACCAATCCTTGATGTAGAGTTGGCCGTTGAAACATTGAAGATTAACTTTCATCATGAAATCTAGATCCGTCCAACTCACCCGATCTCTGTCATAAACAGGTGTGATTTTGCGATTCGCCGTCGGCATGGCACTACGAACAATGCATTTGCACTATCCAACGACCATCGGAGGCGGGTTGTTGCCACGAATACGAGGTGGCCCTACGGCCTCCATTATGCAGTCAAAGGCAACCGCAGCCTGCAGCCCTTGCTTGGCTTGCCAATTCTCCCACCGGTAAGTCTCAAGCGTCATCCCGAAAGCCGCTACTGTGAGAGGATAGATCCCTGGAGCACCGTCCATGGGATTGTTGTCCAAACCTTTGTTAAGAGACACCGATCCGAGAAAAAGACCTCGCTTTGATACCACTTGACGCGGGGAGGGATGTGGTGAGGTCAATCATCGTCTTCGTCACAAGATAACTACTTCGAATCCACAAAGCAAAACCCAAATCCACGGGCAGTTTCTCAAATCCACGAGAGAAAGAACAACAAAAGTCGAAAATTTTATTGATAATATGAAGTCTAAAGTCATTAACAACGAGCTTAAGAATGTTTATATAGCCTAAGACAAAACCCTAAAAACCTAATCAAAGAGTTGTAAACAAAATAGGAAAGAAATCAAATCACACAAGTTGGGAAATTTCTGCAAATTTTCGACCTGTCCAAGCTCAATTTCGACCTATCTAAACAGGCAGATTCTGGCTAGCAACCAAACTGGAATTTCTGGCAGAATTTCGATCGGTCGATTCAACTACTCGACTGGTCGAGCTTTGCTAAGTTTTGTCGACTTTTCTTTGAGCTTTATCTGGTCCATGGGTGATAAAAAGGTGCTTGATCCTCGTCCTACGTTAGGGGGTTCTTGTTCTACATCAAATAAGCATGAACCTACTACCATAGAATGTTCAATTTTCAGATCCTAAAGATGGAACTGGATAACTAATCATCTTTCTACCTGCGATTAACAATGAAAGCAAAAAATACACAAATCGTAACAGAAGCAAAAAGCCTAGAGAGCTTCTAAGGTTTCGAACATCTATAAAGACGGCATTCTTGATTCCTAGATCCTATAGACAACCTGAATCATTGATCATCCTTTTATCATGATCAACAATAAAAATAGCAGCTAAATCAGTAGAAGCAGCAAAACCATTCCTAGAATTAGACTCAAAAGACAACCCAAATCGCAAATCTTCTTTACCCCACAATTACCATTAAAAGATCAAAAACATGAAGAAATCCAAACTTTTAGGCCTAGGTTGGATGCACAATCTTTAAAAATTGGATTGCTAAGAAAACATAGATTCCTTGGAACATTGTATTTAATAGAGATTTTTATTATAAAAAATAGAAATAAAAAAACACCCTTTTATGGCTTAATTACAGAGAACCTCCCAAGTTATAAGTTGGGTTTAGATTTCAACACCCACCTTGATGTAATAGCGTCTCCTTCTCCCTCTCAGCAGTCTCTCCCTCTCTTCCCCCTTGAAATTCTTTGTTTTTCCTTTTTTTTCTTTTCTTTTCTTTTTTTTCTTTTTTGACGCGGTTTGGCTAGGGGGCAGTTTCGGATCCCTGACTACGGGGCCCACCGTGATGTACTTTCCTTAAATCCACGCCGTCCATTCGTATTGAAATCTAATTTTAGGGCATGATCTAAAAAATGAAGTAGATCCAAATCTCAGGTGGATCACACCACAGGAAACAATCTTTAACTGAATCCCCACCATTAAAAACTTCATTGGGTCCACCCGAATGTTTATTTGCCATCCAACCTGTTGATAAGGTCATAAAGTCCGGCCCACTAAAATATAGGAGCTGCACAGCCTACTTCGGATGGCCCACAATGAATCTCCCCTTTGGATGGCTGCTGCGGACGCGGATTTCCTGCTTAAAGCCTTTCGCACGAAGTTCCTTCGCTGGGAACTTAGGTGGCCCAGTGTGATGTTTGTGACTTGTGAGAAATACATCATGTCTATCTGTTTTGTGAGCTCAGTCTAAGACATGGGACAAAAAATGAGCAGATCCAGGACATGCCATCCATACCGTTTATAACTCATTCTTATTGGGATGAACTGAAAACACAAATACTAGCTTGATTCAAAACTTCTGTCACCCTACAAATATTTCTATGGACGTTTAATCCTCTCATTTTCAGCCTACTTGAGTCTTGGATCCAGCTCTTATTATTTGTCAAATGTCCTGAAATAAGCTCATAAGATGGATGAACAAGGAAGATTTCTCACAAACATCATAGTGGACCCACCTAGATTCCCGCCACAGGAATTCCTAGCCTGGGCGGCTTGTTTTCACATAAAGGGTCGTGCATGGTTTGGTTAATTTCATTTTGAAGTGGTAATACCCAATTAAATTGGCTCAGCCGTTTTGAATGTATAACAACCAAATAGAGCCAACGAGGCCTTACTAACTAAACTGAATCGGATAAACTCTAGTCTGTTTAGTTTTACCAGTTTCATGACAACGTTAGAAAAATTAAGGAGATCTAAATCTTTAGTAAACTACATTAATATAAAAACTGGTGAATGACCATAAAACTTTTTACCATTATAGGCTACAAAAGTTTTGTATCTAGTTGAAAGTGAATTTTAACTTTTCTCTTCATCCAGATTTGTTTGACCTTATCAGCAAGTTGGATGGGGCATGGCTTCAATAGATCCCCGGATTCACCAAGGTGGGTGGACTCTAGAGCTCACTAGTGTGATGTGTGTATCTTACATCCACGCCAGTCCATCCATTTTGAAGACACATTTTAAAGCGTGATTCAAAAAATAAAGTAGACCCAAATCTCATGTGGACCCTAATACAATAAATAGTGGTACTCAATCATTAAAAGCTTCTTGTGGGCCACAAAAGTTTTGGATCAAACTGATATTTGTGTGATATCTTCATCTAAGTCTTTTTTACCTTTTCAACAGGTTGGATGGAAAATAAACATTCTTGTGGTCCCCATGAAGTTTTTAATAATGGGGATTCAATAACTACTGTTTCATTTGGTATGGTCCACCTAAGATTTGGATCTGCTTCATTTTTAGGATCATACCCTAAAATGAACTTTCAAAATGCATGGAGGTGTAGATGTATGGTACATACATCACAGTGGCCTCATTATTGGGAATCCACCCAAACCGCGCTCTTTGGATGGCAAATACACATTGCAGATCTTCTTCAAGTGAGTCCTGGGGCATTTTTAATGGTGAGCGCTCAATCAACATTGTTTCCTGTGGTGTGGTCAACCTAAGATTTTGGTCTGATTTATTTCTTGGAACGCCTCTTAAAATGGGCTAAGAAAACAAATGAACGGTGTGGATATATAAGATATTATCAAGGCGCCCCCCCCCCCCCCCCCCCCCCCATAAATCGATAATCGAATTAACATTCTCAGTTTTTAATATAAAAAACCAAACTGACTCAAAATAGAATAAAAAAATAACTACTGATTGAGTCCAATTTTATCAATTTGATCGTTTTTTTAACAGCCCTACATAGACTTGAGCTAAATCCACCAAAGCCAGGGCCAAAATGTTTAGCCAGGCGCCCGAACCAAACTCTAGCCAAGTGATTTTTAGATGGATAACACGCCACCGAACAAGGGAGAGGATTAGGTGTACCCAAGTAACACCATAGCGGGTGTTTACCATGCTGTGGAGCCTATCTTGATGTATTTGTTGATTATCCAGGCCGTCCCTCAGTTTTTCCAGCTCATTTTAAGGCATGTTACCAAAAATGAAGCAGATCCGAATCTCAGATGGACCACACTATAGGAAACAGTGGATATTGGCTATTAAAAAGTTCTTGTGTGCCAAAATGTTTAGGATCAAGCTGATATTTGTGTTTTCTCTTCATCCATGTCTGTATGACCTTATCAACAGAATGGATGGCCAATAAACATTACGGTGGGCCCCCTAATAAGTATTTAATGGTGAGCACTCAATGAGCCCTGGACCTATTTTCATTTTTGGGACCACCCCTAAAATGAAATGAAATTTTTTATGGACAAATTGAATATACAACACATACATCAAGGTGGGCCCCACAGTCACATGCTACCCGGGTAACACCTAATCCACTCCCCCTGAACAAATAGGAGATGTGCACTAGAGAGGATTTTTACATATTCTGTGTGTTACAAAATTGCCTTTGCAGGCCTTAATGGGCCGAGCTAGACTAGTCTCAGGCATCGCTAATGGGCTGTTTTACACCGTGGATTAGAGATCAAGAAAGCAAAATAATATCTTAGCTTTCCATCAGGTGGGGTCCACTGTTTACATGTTTGCACCCAAAAATCAGGCCATTTCACATCAAAGAGGGGCCTACAACATCGGATTAAGCAGTATTGAGATGGAGAGCTCAGATCTCCCACACGTGTGTTCCATATTTAAACTTATTTTTACACTTGGGTAGAGGATGGGCAGGGCCTCATGTGGAATTAGCAAGATCATGCATATCCTTGGGTAGAGGATCGTACGATTCCTCACGAAATAAAGTGTGGCCCACTTGAGAGTAATTCCGTTGGCGAATCAGAACAAAGCTACAAAAAAAAATAAAGGTAACAACCGTCTATCTTCAATTGAAAGCAGGCCCAAGATTGATAGTCTAGGATCTTCCGTTCAAGAAAATTTCAAAGCATGCTCCATCCCTTGTGGGGCCCAATAGATCATTGGTGTGGATCACCAACCAAAGTCCGCGCTTCTATAATAAATATATGTGTAGGTACTCGAGCCTTGAGTGTGGACAACTAGGTTCCACTGATAGATGATCAGGTTTCTGTATCCGGTATAAGGTAATCGTTTTGGTGCAGAGTCATTTGTGTTCGATCAAACATTGTGTCGATTGCAATTTTAGCACAACCTGCACTTCATAATTACACATGAATATAAGCCCTTGATCACCGTGCGGCCTTGCGGCCTTGTGTTTGATTGAATTGCACAAACACGTTGCCTTTCAAGCCATGCCTGCTAATTGACGATTGAGAAAGACACATAGGTGATGTTGACCTAATAAAAATAGCCTAATGATCAAAGCTCTTAGATCTGCAAATTCGTAACAATTGTTGAACCAAGTGCCTTTAATTTGGTGCAGTGTAGTTCGGTCGACTGAATAAAAATAGGGTTGACCGAAGCACACTGTGATGTTTCCGAATGATTGAAGCACGTTGTAATGTTTCCGGTAGATCATCGACAAACTCTGTTGATATTTCGATTGACAGAGGCTCCAATAGGATTGACTAAACGGGATGCGTAGATTTTTTAGAAAGTACAGGATTTTGTTTTTAATCTTGTACGAGATATATGAATGTGTTTCTAAGCACGATTAGGGTAGAACAATGAGAGCTTATATGATTTTTAGGGTTTTGCAATGGGACATATAGGTTTTTCTATTCTATAAATTGTTTCATATTTTATAACTTTTTTAATATAGTGGATTGATTGTTGCTTTGTGTCATAGTTTTTTCCGTAAATGTTTTTCACATAAAATCCTTGTGTTCTCTGTGTTTGCTTAAATTTTTATTCTATGTTGCTTGTTTAATTTTTGTCTAAGATTACTTCCACACCTAACAAGTGTGCCTCACTATCCACTCACTCTTGCATTACTGATTAAACTCCCTTGAAGTAAATTTATTATCAGTTATCTTGTCATTGAAATTCTCAATTTACGCCCTCCTTGATTTTCTATCATTGCCTTCTAAATCTTGAAAGTGGCGAAAACATTAAGAAGTAGTAAATGGTTACTTTAGTACATATGAGAAATGATAGACTACGTATTGGTTTTAAAAAATTTAGAAGGAAAAACTTGTAGGCTATGTGTATGCAGATTATGCAGGGAATATCGACAATAAAAGGTCGACTTCCGGTCACATGTTTGTGTTAGTGGGTGGAGCTATCGGTTAAATATCAAAGCTTCAGTTTGTGATTGCTCTTTCTACAATTGATGCTGAATACATGACAGTAACAAAAGCATTCAAGGAAGCAGTTTGGTTGAAATAAATGATAAATAAGTTAGGGCTTCAACAGGAAGTCATGCCTGTAAATTGTGACAGCAAGAGCGTCATCGATTTGCCAAAGAACTCAATGTTTAATTTCTGAATTAAACATATACATTGATGTTCATCATCATTTTATTCGGCAAATATTAGAGCAAAAATGTCTTACTATTGAGAAGATTTACACTAGCATAAATTCTGACAAATATATTTATGAAGGTTGTTCTTGCAAATAAGTTTAAGTTTTATTTGACTTCTCTGATCTTGACAAAGAAGAAATAAAAAAAACAGCATACACTAAAAGCTGATAATGACAATATTTGAAGATGGTTAAAGATGAGTGGTAGCAATTTGAAGCAGTTGAGCTAGATGGTTAAAGTCATAATAGAGATAGTTGAACGAGTGCATTTAATCTGGTGTAGTGCAATTTGGCCGACCAAAGAAAAATTGAGTCAATGGAAGCATGTTGAAATGTTCCCGATCAACCAATGTCTATTTCGATCGATCGACATACTCAATTTGTATGAAATACATAAGTGCTACTCTAAGCACGATTAGGCAGAACAAGAGAGCTTACATAATTTATTGGGTTTTGTAAGGGAATTCCATCTTGAACATAGGATTGATCCTGGTTCCCGCTAAAGGTTTTCCATAAAAATTTGTGTACTCCTGTGCCGATTTTTCCTCGTTTGATTCGTGTGAGGTTGCTCCCGCTCCCAGCAGTAATTCCTACGGAGAGTACATCCATCACAGTTATCATCAGATCAAGGATCTGGATACACCGAACCATGGACCCTACTTCTACAAAGTGACGACTCAAGATTACCATACATATCGTCAGGCCAAGGACCACATAATGATAAGGTGCTGTTGCATCAAGACTTATACTGTCCTCAAACCATATGCATCCATCTTGCACTAAGTGGGGCCCACGGTCCTATGATATAGACCGTTGATGTGATCCAGCTGCTTATGGATAGAGGATTGTAACAAATATTTTCCAGAACCAATGATCCCATCCATCCTGACCCATGAATGTGATTTTAGACCGTTGTTATGTATTTTACTCAAATCGTTAATTTTTAAGCCCCCAATCAAAGGGTTATGATTCTTTCTGATTTGAGAAGTCATTATGAGACCACCAATCCATCGTGGTCTCATTCAGATCAACGGTGGAGATTTCCAATCCATCAGGGTCTCATTCAGATCAACGGTGGGGATCTCCAAACATAAAACCTTTATGATATATTGGAAGAAGTGGGGTCCAGTTTACCCGTTCCCTTACCATGTAACGTTCCACCAGTGATTCAGTAACTCTGATTTGTTTCAAGAATCAGGTCAGTCCACTAAACAGATGGGCCGAAGTTTACAAAACAAACATACAACTAAAAAATGCCGGCTGAGTTTTCTAAGCCGTCCAACTGTTCTTATTCTCATTGTCAACGTGATGTATGTTGAGGCTGAATTCTTTTTTCTTTTTAATCAGAACATCTCCATGGTTGGATCCACCTGATAGACGGCTTGGATATTGCATTTATATGCTACGATGGCACATGTTGTTGCGTGTCCATGATATGGCTTGTACATGCGTGTTTGCTTACATGCTCCTGTAAATTGTAGGGACAAAGCCACATGGACGCTTACATTTTGGTTGAATTTCAAAAAGAAGTCTACTTTTAAACTGTTTCGTAAAAATTGCCTTAAGTTTTGAAATATGATTTAAAAACCACCTATTTTAATTTGGATTAACAGCTATCACAGAATCCCATCAGTTATCTTTGAAAAAGACAATTTTGCCCCCTCTTACTTCTCTTACACAACAGCCGTGGAATCCACTAGGGCTGTAAATGGGTCAGCGGACCCGATGGGGTACCCGGACCCGATGGGGTACCCGGACCCAACCCATTTAGACCCGACCCAGACCCGACCCATTTGTTAAATGGTACGGGTCTGGGTCCAAGAACAGACCCGGTTGCTAAACGGGTCTGGATTTGGTTTCCTTTATATTAGGCCCGACCTGACCCGACCCGACCCGAACCCATTTAGTAAGTGGGCGGGTTTGGTCTATGTTTCGAGGGACCCATCTAGCCCAGACCCGTCCAGACCCGGTTTTAAAGCCTTGTAAAATGCTTGCATACTTTATCCAGACCCGGACCCATTAGGCCCGACCCATTTATAAATGGGTCTGGGTGGATCTCCCTCTACCAGACCCGGACCCATTTATAAATGGGTCTAGTGGGTTGACTCAGACCCGACCCGGACCCGCCCATTTAGTAAAAGGGTCTGGGTCTAAAATTTGGACCCAGACCCGTTTAGTAAATGGGCAGGTCTGGTTTTGGTTAAACCCGCCCCGAACCCGACCATTTACAGCCCTAGAATCCACTCCATTGTTGTACTATGTGGTGGGCCCCACAATGATGCATGTGTTTAATCCACATCTTGACATCGTCCATATTTCGTGGATCATGGTGCCATGATAGGATGCAAAAAATGAGGAAAATAGTAATCTAACGTGGACCCATAAGAGATAACAGTGGTGATTAAACCCGACCATTATTATTTTTCGCCATCCAACCTGTTAATTAAGTGATGTGGACCTAAATGAAAGGGCCATTATAATTTTTTTTTTTGCCATCCAACGTGTATGGCCCCTAAAAAGTTATCAAGGGTATGCATTCAATTCCTTCCCTTCCCTTTGGTATGGTCCACCTGAGATTTGAATCTGCCTTATATTTGGGCCCATTCCCTGAAATAACCTCATACAATGGTTGAATGGTGTGATGTAACACATATATCATAGTGGGCTACAACTATAGGTTCTTTGAGCTGCATGACAAAAGCCATGGAAACTCCTAAACGGGTGCTGATTAGGTGAGATTCTTGATCGATCCACCAAGGTGGGTGGGACCATGAATTTGGGGATCACAGTGATGTGTGTGCCTTAAATCCACAGTGTCTAACCATTTTCAAAGCTCATTTTAGAGCATGATACAAAAAACCAAGCATGCTCAAATCTTAGGTGAATCACACCACACAAAAGTCTTGATTGAATCCCCACCATTAAAAACTTCATAGAGTCCACTGGAATATTTATTTTTCATCCATCTTGTTGATAAGGTCATAAAGACCTATGTGAAGAGACCACGCAAATATCATCTTGATCTAAACCTTTGGTGGCTCACAAGAAGTTTTAATGGGCAATTACTATTGTTTTCTGTGCAATGGTCCACCTTAGATTTGGATCCGCTTCATATTTTGGATCATGCCCTAAGATGAGTTTTAACTATAGATGGACTGGTGTGGATGTGGTCTCATACATCAATTTGGGCCCACAGTCAAGGTCCCACGCACCTTGGTGGATCCCGGCTCTCACCTAATCCGTTCCCCTCATAAACCTTTGCAGCCTGCTTGGGAACCTAGGTGGGCCCACCTAGATGTTTGTGAGGAATCCACCCCATTCATCAGTTTGTGTTAAAAAATGAGCCGGATAAAAGACAAGTGGGCCGAAAACACGAGGATTGAAGTTGAAATATTCATGGGGTGACAGAAGTTTTGAATCAGGACATAGTTATGTTTTCAGTTCATCCCAGGTATGGATGGCATAGAAACATCATTGTGGGAGGTTACAACGGTTGGAATTTCTCTACCCACCTTTTACTTTAGTGCCGCCAGCTTGGATTTGGCTCCTTTTTTCTTGCATGTCCTAAAATTTTATGTACCAATGATCCTAGCTATCTTATCAGTAGTACAATGGTGCTATTTGCCTTATGCAAGGCGAAGATTTAAGCTGATTTTTTAGCGAAAGAGGGGGGCGGGTTGCGATTTTTTGGGGGAGAGAGAGAGAGATGGGGAAGAGAAATGTGTTGTGCTCTGTTTTTTTCAAGGGTAGAGTTGGCTTTTAAAAAATACTGGATTGAATATATATAACGGTGTTAGGTATTGTTTGGTAAACTGAAAAATTAAGCCTGAAAATTAATTTAAGTACTGAGAACTTAAAGTGCTGAATTTAAGTACTTATAAGAACTGAAAAATCTGTTTGGTAATTTGTCTGAAAACTACCATTAAAAACTTATTGCGGCCATAAAAGTTTCAAATCAAGCTAATATTTGTGTTTTCCCTTAATGCAGGTCTTTGTGTTCTTATGAACAAGTTTGATGGTAAATAAACATCATGGTGGGCCCTAGGAAGGTTTCAATGGTGGGCATCATTGTCCCCATTGCTTTCAGTGGTGTGGTCCACCTGAGGTTTGAACCCGTCTCATTTTTGGGCTCATGCCTTAAAATGATCTCTCCAAATGGATAAACTATGTAGAGATAATACATGCATTATGTTGGGGCTTATAGAATTTGGTGACTTCAAGTACTTGTGGGGGATGGTGTCATAGATAGGAAAGTAAACAAAGAAAGGTAATCCTTGTTATTATTAAATGTTAATAAGGATACTTTTGTCAATTTTTATCTAAAATTTTAAAGAAACCACTTACCGTATTCAGTTATAAGTTTTAAGTCAAGTTATCATGGCTGAAAATAATCCACTTAATTTAAGTGATTTTTCCAATTAAGCACTTAAATTTTTTTAATTACTAAACGGTCTGAATTACTAAAATCACTGAAAATATAATTTTTAAGTGATAAGTCGTGAAATTAAGTTTTACCAAACGCCCCCTTAGACTGTGAGTGGGATTTTTGGGTAACGGTAGAAAATGTAGGCAGGTTTTAGGAAAGAGTCTAAAAGAAGGCCTGTGTTTGGAATTCAACCAAAATGTAGGCTGCCTAATGGCATTGTCCCTGAAATTGTAATAGAACCGGGGGGCGGCTTCGGTGGATCCCTGACTGTGGAGCTCACAGTAATGTATTTTCGTTACATCCACGCCATCCATCCGTTTTGAAAGGTTATTTTAGGGCATGAACCCAAAAATAAAGCAGATCCAAATTTCAGGTGGACCACATCACAAGAAACAGTGATGATTGACCGTTAAAAACTTCCTATGGGCCACAAAATTTTTGGATCAAGCTGATATTTGTGAGGTCTCTTCATCCAGGTTTTTTTTTATTTTTTTTTTTTTATCTTATTAACAGTTTGGACCGAAAATAAAAATTTCGGTGGTCCCCAAGAATTTTTTAGTGGTGGGTATTTCTTTTTTAGTGGTGGGTATTCAATCACCACTATTTCCTGTGGTATGGTCCACCTAAGATTTGTATCTTTTTCATTTCTGTGAACATATCTTAAACTGTTCTTTCAAAAAGTATGGACAGTGCGGATTTAAGTAAAACACAACAATGTGGGCCCCACAGAAAGGGATCCAACGACCGGATCCACGAAGCCCCGCCCAGTAGTATTTGTTTGGGATATTTTTTATTTTTTGTGGGCGAAAAGAGAGTTAAGAGTCAGTTGTAGACTTATCTGAACAGAATCCAAACTCCATGAAATCATGACCACTGCATCTCCCTTCAAATCTCATCCACCCAATCCTATTAAAATCATCCAATCCTCCTCTCCTCTTTTCCTCCTTACCCACCCCCTCTCTCTCTCTCCCCCTAAGAACACCAAAACCAAGCCATGGCTACAGCTGCAGTCACTGCTGCAGTCTCTCTCCCTTCCTCCAAATCCTCTTCTCTCTCCACCAGATCCTTCATCTCCTCAGATAGAAT
The DNA here is from genome assembly GCA_003013855.2 of Liriodendron chinense. Taxonomy (NCBI): domain Eukaryota; kingdom Viridiplantae; phylum Streptophyta; class Magnoliopsida; order Magnoliales; family Magnoliaceae; genus Liriodendron; species Liriodendron chinense. Next base: position 3,015,757 of record ML058538.1, on the reverse strand, counting down.
CACCCTCCACAAAGTAAGCCAACTCATATATGCATGCATGGAAATATATACATACATGCATGTCTCCATCCATTCATGCAATTGGGTTTCTACAGACACACACAGTCATCCATATGAATAATAAGATAGTGTTGCATGGAATCCACACACAATAGATGTAGGGAAACACTACTTGCACACACCCATTTCTTTATTTTCATACACCCATTTGATACTTTTGAGAATTGAGACAGTACAAAGTCCACTGTTTCAATTCCCAAAATGAGAAATGAGTGTGTGTGCAAACCAATCAGATTAGATGTATGTATCAATTCCCTATATGTATGGATGGATGTATATACCATGAAAGACCGTCTTAATGTTTTCCTTCTCATGACTCGTGTTCATAGCATGCATTTGGGATTCTTCAAATACACACAGATAGTCTTGCATGGTAATTGAAATAGTATTCTTTTTGGAATTGTACCACTCCAATTCCCAAAATTGAAATTGGATCTATGAAAATCAATCAGGGTGGGTGTTTCAAGAACATTAATCTTATTTTCCTTTACTGTTTTCATGATTAATGACTCATCACATGCAATTGGGTTTTTGCAGACAGGTTTCTATACGAGGTATGTATCTGGAGCAGGTAAGGTGGTTTCCATCAGGGCCCAGGTGACTACAGAGGCTCCTGCAAAGGTTCAGAAGATTTCTAAGAAGGATGATGAAGGTGTGGTGGTGAACAAGTTCAAGCCCAAGGAACCTTACATTGGGAGGTGCCTGCTCAACACCAAGATCACCGGCGATGATGCACCAGGCGAGACCTGGCACATGGTTTTTAGCACTGAGGGTGTGTTTCTACCTTTGATTTCATCTAACTTATGGTCAATTTCTGATTTAGATTTGTGGTCTTTATTTATTTTTTCATTTTGGTCTGTTCTATTGAATTTTTGGGTTGTTTGGATTGTGGAGATCAGCAATGAGGTTTAATTCATGGATTTCTTTTCATCTAATTATGCTGAATTTTGGATTAATGGTTTTTTTTTTTTTTTTGGGGTTTCCTCGTGTTGAATTTTTGGGTTGTTTGTATGGTTTTAAGCACTGAGGGTGTGTTGCCACTATCTAATCCAGCTCTATTGCCACTTGCATAGTGTCCTGCAGCACCCAGTCTGTCCAACTGGGCAGTGATCCAGACCATTGATCTAATACACCCACTATGGATCGGAAATGCCAAAAGGTTCTCCAAGGTTGGAGGATCCAATCCTGTGGATAGGTGGGCCAAAATAGACAGTTAAGAGAAGAGTAGAGCAATGTTCCACATTCAATGGATAAAAGGTCATAGATTGGGCAGTTAGCATCATTCAATATGGGTTATCTTTTGCGGCCCATTAGATTACAGGTATGGATCGTCGAAACCATGGGTCCCACTTGTGCAAGCACAGGACACTATATCGCTTTGTGTCATGGGATCAGATAATTGCTCTTCATCAAATTATGCTAAATTTCTGATTTGAATGGGTGGGTTTCTCTATTCTGAATCGTGATGATGGTCGGTTGTTTGATGATAGGAGAGGTTCCATACAGAGAAGGGCAATCTATTGGTGTTATTGCAGATGGGATTGATAAGAATGGGAAACCACACAAGCTGAGGTTGTATTCAATTGCAAGCAGTGCTCTGGGGGATTTTGGAGATTCCAAGACGGTATGTTCAATCATTTTTTGCATTTTCAAGCTTTCGAGGTCCTTTCTTCCAAATTCATGGACTATGGAAATCTTTGAAATTCTCACTAATCCTACATTATTCGTAGTTCTAGTTTCCTGTCTGTTTGCAAATTCACTTAGGCATGTCATTTTGTCAATTGGGGAGTTTTATTTTTTTTAATTGCCAAGTTCTTGATTTATGCTCTATTGCTAATTGAGCAATTAGTGAATTTATCAATTAACACCAATCCAAACACATGAATTTGGCAACTAAAAATTTGCCAAATTCATGAATTTGGTGTACATCCAAACAGACCCTTAGCCTGTTGGTATCGAAGCGTGTACATGACAGATCTTGAAACGATATTATCGGCTGGTATGCATGACATGTCATTCGTACCTTTATGAAATATCCTGATTTTCACAAAATCGGCCAATACATATAGATATGAAATATCGTGTGTAGTGAGATTTCAGAATCACATTTTGTGTTAGAAATATACCATGTGCTATATAGTTTTGGAGATTTTTGATAAAAATGTCTACTTTTATTCTGTCTTTCTGGGGATTAATTGATATACGTAATCTATCTTCCTACAGGTTTCTCTGTGTGTGAAGCGACTTGTCTACACCAATGATCAAGGGGAAGTAGTTAAAGGAGTCTGCTCAAATTTCTTATGTAAGGATTGCATGCATCTACTTATATTTTCCAATCAAAATTATCTAATTCCATCCTCTTAGATTTTATTGTTTAGGGAAAAATGAGATAGGGAAGAAGATATGAGATGGGGAAAATTGAGATAGAGATTGAAGGAAGAAAGGAGAACAAAGACGGGGAAGGAGCTAGGGGAAAGAAGAAAGAAGGGGAAAACACTAGCTCTAATACCATGTTGTTTAGGGAAAAATGAGATTAGAGTGCAATTGGCTCTCTAACCCTAATAAAAACCCTAATCCTTTTATTAGGAAAAAATAACAGTTATCCACAGGACCACCCAATTCATAGCATAAGCCCAATAAACATGACTGAACAATAAGTCCACTAACAATTTCCAAGTTTGATGACGAGGAACTTGGATTGGGTAGTTTGTGCCGACTGGCTTTTATGTGGGTAGATGCTCCACTCATGTTGAGAATCCAAGACTATATCATTTATTACCTGAGAATTTTTAGTATATATTTTTCTTGGAAATGCACTAGTTATGTACCCTTGTGTCTCTCATGTTATGTAATTCAGGTGACTTGAAACCTGGGGCAGAAGTAAAGATTACAGGACCCGTTGGCAAAGAAATGCTTATGCCCAAAGATCCTAATGCCACAGTCATAATGGTAATGTGTCGATGTCAACTTCTTTTTCTTCATTCTCTAGCATATATGCATTTTTCATTTCACCATAGATAACTAAGAAGTCGAGAGTCGCATAGAATTTGTTGGTCTTGTCATTTTCTTCTCTTTGCAATTGGTGTGAATTTTATAAGTTACTGCTGGTTTTCTTCATTGCAGCTTGCAACAGGAACTGGAATTGCTCCTTTCCGCTCATTCTTGTGGAAAATGTTCTTTGAGAAGCATGATGACTATAAGGTAACTCTTCCGTTTTCCTCAAATGCTGAAAATTGGAGACATGCAATGGAGAATGGATGTGTTCATTGTTGATCCAGGCACTCTTATGGCAGCCCCTATTTATGATTGATTGTTGATGTGTTTGGATGATCCTATACATCTGAGTGGTGCCCCTATTAAATGTGGACCATTGGTTTTAGTTGTTGTTTTCATCGGATGGCTAGGATCATCTAATAGGGAAGATACTTGAGTACAGACCATAATGGAGCCCACTTGTATTGTTTCCGTGTCAGACAATAAACAGTCTCTTCAATCAAGCATCATCTAATACCTCTGTTTTTAGCTTTAGAGCTCACAAACTAACAAGTGAAACTCCAAAATTCCAATCACATAAAGCTATTACAATGGAGCAGTACACAACCATATAACCAAACTGTGACGAGAATATACCATCATTCGCTCTTTTCTTCCTCCATAGTTGTGGTCCTCTGCTGCTAAATTCATCAAAACCGTTCAAACCAAATGGACAGAGAATAGTTGTTTTCCATTTCATTTTATCAGTTGGGTTCTCTTCAAACTAGTGATTTGGACTGTCCATTTCATTTATCAATCGGGTTCTATTCAAACGAGTGATTTGGACCGCTTAACATGTGATGCAGTTCAATGGACTTGCTTGGCTCTTCTTGGGAGTTCCTACGAGCAGCTCATTGCTCTACAAGGAGGTTTGTATAATTGAGTTAGAATATCAACCACTCCTTGATCTTAATTGCTTTTGTGTCAGTAGAGACATGTATGATTGAGTTATGTTTGTGTCTTCTATTTGGAAGGAATTTGAGAAGATGAAGGAGAAGGCGCCCAATAATTTCAGGCTCGACTTCGCCGTGAGCCGAGAGCAGGTAAACGAGAAGGGGGAAAAGATGTACATTCAGACGAGAATGGCCCAGTACGCTGAGGAATTGTGGGAGTTACTCAAGAAAGACAACACCTATGTCTACATGTGCGGATTGAAAGGAATGGAGAAGGGGATTGATGACATTATGGTATCTTTGGCCGCTAGAGATGGTAAAATATTTATTGAACTGACGATTTTAAGCTATAAACAGTGGCTAGGATTTGAGTGGCTGATTCCACACATGTTTAGCTCCTTGCATGCAGCCACATGTGCCAATATGGCACAAACATGCAAGAACCAAGCTGTCCATCAGGTGTGCCCATGTTATATGCTCTCTGACCCAATAATCAGGCTGCTACACTTGTAAAGTCTACTAGGCCTGTCCATAGGTACCTGGACCAGTGGGTACCTGATGGACCCGACCTGATTTTAACAGGTCCAGGTCCCCCATCTTTTGGACCTGTTAAGAAATCGGGTCAGGTTCAGGTCTTAACTTCTGGACCTGGTTAAAAGACCGGGTCTATTTGGGCTCAGATTGGATCAAGTCTAGTTGGGTCCAATTAGTTTTAACAGTAGGATTATATATATTGATGCTTCTAGTAACAAAATGAGGCTTCCTAAGACACATGTAAGAAAGGCTATTTACACACCATGTACATGTCAAAGTGACACATGCGTGTGCCATCTAATTCATCGATCAGGGTGGGTCCAAGCATATGAGTATTTCTTATTTCTTCCAAAACCAACTTGACACCTAGACCTGATGGGTTCCCGACCCCAATTAGATCGAGGTTTGGGTTTTCAAGAACTAGACTGAGACGCAAAAGAACCTGAACTGGGCAAGACCTGCACCCGGTTAACCCAGGCATGGGTACTATAGGACCTGACTGGAGCCAACCTGTTGACATCCCTAAAGGTGACAACATATGAAACACTAGGGAGTATTTCTAGGCCTGCCTGATCAGTGTCTTGACCAGGGAGTTTAGAAAGTAGGGCCCACCTGATGGAATGCTTGGGTGCTTCACACATACGGCAGCTTTCATATAGAGGGGTCGGGTTCTACAAGGGTGTGGACTTTGCAAACCTCTAGAATTTGATGGAGCGGTTGCCAATTCCTCCCTCTCTCTTTTTATTTATTTATTTATTTATGGTGAATTCTTTTTTGCAGGCATTGACTGGATTGAATACAAAAGGCAATTGAAGAAGGCAGAGCAATGGAATGTGGAAGTCTATTGATGTTTTCTTGTCCAAACAAGACTCTCTTCTCCAAAGAGGCCATCCTTCTATAATTTTCTCTATGCAATGTAGATAAGTAACCTCCTCTTTTGTAATTTGTGTTAGCTTCTCATAATGCAGTTTTTACCGCTGTCGCTTGGCCTTCTCGTATGTTTTATTGAAGAGGGATCATACATTTGCACCACTTGCTTATATTACGTAGGCACTTCAAAATCAATCTCATTCTCCACGCCCGACACTTCAAGTGACTTGTCATTCCCACGGCACACCTGGGTGAAATAGGCGCATGTGGATCTCAATCTCCTTGTAATCATTCTCAACTTCATTCATCAATATATGTACCATTTTTCCGCTCCAAGTGATTCTGGTTTTACTAGCAACTTGATTTCTAAGCAGAGTTTTAAGTTAGATGCTTAGTTGTATGCTTGCTTTACTACCTTGGAATTTTATGGTTTCTAGGAACTGCATTTTTTGAGGCCGCGTTTGGTTACACCAAATATTTCATGAAATTTCGCAACAAATCATCCAATTTGATCACTTTATCTTATCTTTTAAAAATGAATTACCTTACCCCAATTGATTCCCTACGATTTCCGCAAAACGGCCTTTTTTCATTTGTATTATGGATATAGCAATGTATTTTGATATTTTTAAGTATAGATGAGCTTCTATTGCAGCTAAAATAGGGGGAATGACTTTATGTTAATGTAATCTATCCCGCCCATCAGGTAGAGAGAGAGAGAGAGAGAGAGAGAGAGAGAGAGAGAGAGCCCAAAACACATGGAACCCAAAAATCAGGCCAATCCAAAACTCGAAGTAGGCCACATCATAGGGAACAATTGGGATGTCAACACCCACTATTAGTTTGTGTGGGGCTTACCATGGTGTTTTTGTGCCATCCAATCCATTCATATGATGCACCTCATCTAGATGAAGGAATGTAATAAAATTTCACGCCTTTTAACAATGCAGGTTTGCCATTTACAGTTTTAAGGCATAACTATACCCAATTCCCTATGGTATGGCACACCTGGGTTTTGAACCTTCCAAATTTTTGGGCTTGATCCTAGAAAAAGTATATATATATATATATATATATATATATATATATATATCATAAGAAAAGAAAATTAGAATTACAAATAACATATCATAGGATATTAACATATTCAAAATACTAATTAGTAATATATATTATGATAAATTTCCAACTATATTCGTTTTCTGGCCAGATGATCTATAGGGCAGGTCTCCAAAGAAAAGGCAAGGCAAGGCCTAAAAGGACGTGGATGAAGGTACTAAGAAAAGACTTGATGTCTTGTGATCTAACTAAAGATTTGGCCCTTGATAGAGTCAAATGATGGAATAGGATTCATGTAACCGACCCCAATTAATTGATATAAGGCTTAGATGATAATGATGATGATCTATAGGGTGGGTCTCACCTAATGCACATCTTGGATTTCTTGCGCATGTGTGTATTTGTGTGCAAGGGCATACTCATGCATGTATGTAGAAAATTCACACTTAATTGGAAAAGGAAGTACCATTCATAGTAACTCATGGCGTTGAATGGAGCGAATGAAACAAGTTATTGTTTGTTTATGAGGAAGGGAATGCAATTTCAGAATGAGTAAAAGATTAATTTAGAAATAATAAGAGATTGGAATTCAATACGCATGTTTAATTGATATGGAATTTTCTTCTAAAAGTAACTTTGGAAGTGTTACTAATGCAAGCAAAGAAAATCAATTAAAACTCAGGTGAGTTTTTTACAAGCTGTTTGGCACCCTATATTTGGGTGTATTTGGAAGTAATTGGAAAAAGTTGATGCATTTGGCACTGTACAAATGGAGATAAATGAAATATACAATTTTGATATGTTTTAAAATTTTATATTTTTGTTGTGATTCCAATATACTTAGAGTGAGATGCCTTTTTTTGCTCCCCTTTAAAATGGCAAGATAGTTGCACATGTGACAAAAGTGTTGCTTGGCTGATACCGATAATATCCCAAAACAATCCAATTACCAGTCGCATCATTAAAATCACATCAATAGAATGATCCAAACCATCCAAACATTGGCTATGTGAATTGACTATTAGAAAACATTGGCAAGACACTGGTATGTGATACTTATGAGAGTGGCCCATCCAATTCATCATTTTTTTCCCAATGTATATATTCCAATGGGCTAGTTATAATCATTCTGTCAAATATTATATAGTACACTAATTTGAAATATTAAACTTAATTTAGAATCAAATTTAGGTTCCTATAATACAACAAAATTTAATGCAATCTAACTTACAAGCATCAAAACATAAGTTTTGGGTTCTAGTGCATTCCAATTACGAGTTGCCGAAAACAACTAAAGATTCAGAATTACCTAGAATCCAGTGTAATTGTGGTTAGGATTACAGTGCATTCCAAATACAAGCTCCCAAGGGAGCTGTTATAGAAATGAACCATTCCATGGATCAACCAGTTTTTTCCCAATTTAAGTCAATTCAGGTGAGTCTCTCGTTAACTTGCCAAGTTTTCCAACAATGGCATAATTATCTCAATATTTATTATTATACAATATATCAAACTCAATATTCCATTAGTAATTAAATCAACACAACCAATTGAATATTGAGTTGAATTTTAGGACCCATTTGGACGCACTTCGTGAAAGGGGGTCTCAGAGGAGGGGTTTTCAAGCTTGCTTTTTCGGTCTACTAAAAAAAATCGATCAAAATGGCTTTTGGGGCCTCCGCAACTTGGCATCTGTTTTGTCAAGCGTTTGATGGTTGAAAATAATGATTTATGTTAAAAGAAAAAATCAAAGTTTAAAGGTGTGATTGTTAACCGCTCAGTTTAAAGTTGAATTTGTCCTCCTTAAACAATGTCCCACAACGTCCCAAGTGCCACCGAATTGTTCAATAATCAATCTCTAGGATACAATGACTATAACCCGGTCACCAATGGTGTACTCATTGTACTAGCCTTAACTTGAAGTAGAAATAGGTTTAAAGTAATAAAATGTCGTGGATATTTATATTACTTCTAAGTATACTGTAGTGGTGGCGTTGGTCAATAGCGATTTAAAATAACTTAAACCTCAAACGTTTTATAGCGTGGTTGGACATAAGCAAAGGGATGAAAAGCTAAGATAAAATAAAGATAGCATTGCATTGTATGGATTGATTATGTTTTCCGTGGGCCTGAAGCTCTTCATCTAGTTCTTCTTTTATAGCTTTGGGAGGTGGCAAAACTCTTGTTGGGTTCTTAGCAGCCATGGTGCTCAATTGTTCTCTTATCAACCCGTCTGGCCAAAGAGATCTATGTATATCAAAAGCTGTTTTCAGATCTCTTACTAGTATGATCGTAGAGATTCCTGAATCTAATAGGATCAGTCTTATTAGACCCAAATCGAGACATAATCCATTAGTTTCCATCCACTATATTGATCCAATACTTGAATCTTCGTAATTGTCATGAAAGCTCTGATTGTGTCTGGAAAGATCTCCCATTTTGGAATGATTGTGAGAGACGACCTTAGCAATCATATTTGGATTTGTGGTAAGATTTTTACCTCAGTGGGTCTTTTATAGATGCTTCGAATGCACTAATTCAATCGCACGTGCCACAAATTTAGGGTTATGCCTCATTCTTCGCTTCATCTTTTTGTCAAACATATGTACGGCTTTGCGCCGCCTTGTTTTTTACAGATGACGTGTCGTTTAAGAATAATGGGCGAAAGATATCCTTAAGTGCAAGTATGATTCTATCATTATAAGGTACATGATGCCAACGCGTGGCTTCATCTTATTGGTCCATGTACATGTGTAAACAGACACATCCTACTTATAAGCACTTCAAATTTCTTGTCTTTTTTCATGTGGAATTATTTTCAAACCAACAAACAAGGGACCAAAGAATTTAGATAAAAAAAATTTTGTGGGAAGGCAAATTTTAAAACCAATTAGAAATTACAACATAGGAGATGAGACACAAGTTTGCAAAGTGCATCAAAACGTGCAATATACATTGCAATTTGGATCAAAACTCCATATTAGCCTCAAACACCTCTTCAGAAGGTGCATCCAAAATGGGCCTTAAGGTACTTGAACATTGAAACTATGAAACCCATTGTCTTTTAGGGGTTGTTTGGCACTAAGGATTTGGGGGAATTGAAGGGGATTTGGGTGTATTCTAAGTCCATTGGTTGTTTGGCATAGGTGGATTAGAGGGTCCAAATTAAGAGGATTTTAAATCCTCACTTTTGGTGAGTTTTGCAATCCTTCTTTGATTTCCAATTCTCTCTCTCTCTCTCTCTCTCTCTCTCTCTATCTTCCCTCATTTCTAAAGCTAGGAGACTTGCATGTGTAACGTATATGTCACTAGGCTACTAATTTATAGGTCACGTAGCTCATTGATAATATTACAAAACAGTCAGATGATCAACCGCATCACTAAAATTACTTCAATAGGATGATTTGAGTCGTCCAAACATTGTCTATATAAATAAATGGTTAAGAATTGTTGGTTAGTTATTGAGTTGTGATCTTATGCTTATGGCCCATCCAATGCTTGGAATTTCATCATTTTCAGCCAAAGTATATATTTCAATGGGCTTATTACAATAATTGTATCAAACATTATATACAAATACTAATTAGGAATATTATAATTGATTTAGTAATTCAATTTAACCTCTTGTAAATATCTACATAATTTAAGTGCATAGTTAATTTTGGATCACATGAGATTCTCAATTCAGGGTGCCAAATACAACCACAGGATTTCAAATCCAGTAAATTTCAAATCCAAATTATTTCAAATCCACGGTGCCATTGCGAAGGCGTTGCCTGAAATTAGATTTTTGACGGAAACAGAATTCCATGGAAAATCATGAAAATAGAAAACTGCAGTAGTTATCAGATATTTTTGTCGTTTGGTTGTGATTTTGCATTTCCATTTGAAGTAGCCGGGATATCCGTTTCTGCATTGGATAGTGCAATCTGGACCGTCCGAATCATGCCGTGTTTACCTTTGATTGTGCGCGCCTCTCAAGAATCACTTTGATATAAGAATCCTCACCAACATATCAAAAAGGAAACTGGATGGTCCAGATTAATCGTATGTAAAAGGTCTGATGATTAACTAGGACCGTCCATCCTGGAACCATACGATCAGTGGTCAGAAAAAAGGTTCTCAGATACTCTTGAAGAATTTTTTTTGATAATCGTTTAACGGTTTATATCATTGCAACATCACCCATAACCAACGGTTTGTACAATGGCTCAGCTTATGCCTATGGACTCTGATGTATGGGCCCGGGCTGACTCAGTTGAGTTGCCCTTATTCTTAAAATTATAAGGAAAATTTTTTAATCAATACCATGGAAACGGTAGGCCCCACAATGAATATCATCTGGCACAAAAACCAGGCTGGTCTCCTCATCCGGTGGGCCACACCATTGGATCTATAGACAACTTTCTGAATGGATCAGATTGATAGAAGGGCTATCTCGATGGTGGGCCTATTGATTTCATGGTTCTTATTTTCTAAATAAGTGGCACGCTGGCCTGGAAGATGGTAAAGCATCACAAGTTGGACACCTCGTCCATATGCTTAGAAACCACGGTTGGACAAATCCCAGCCATTGGATCCGTGCACTTTAACCCATTGCTTGCAGAGGAACGATCACATAAGCTGACAGCATGTAAAGCTTACCATGGGGCCCATGCATCATACATCTGAGCCGTGAAAGATGTTTAAATCATCACTAAGGTAACCTGTGGTGAAAATGATTTTAATCCACTCGTCATGTGGACCACGCCTATAATTGGGTAAGATCGTTGGCCATCCATTCTTGTTGATGGTGTGGCCCACTGAATAAGTGGATGGGCCTGATTTTTATATCAGGTGATCCTCATAGTGGGTCCCACCTATTTCATGGCTTTGATGTTATACACGTTTGAGATGTTGGTAGAAAGAAGTTGCAGTGAGTTGTGGGCAAGATCGCATGTATGTGAAAAAAGTCGGATCGCTATCATGCCCCAAGAACCTCTTTAGATTGGAAGATCCCAGCCATCCATTCTCCGGTCTCCCTACTCGACTATAGTTATATTTTATATTTGGATAAAAAGCCTCGATGACAAGAGCACCAAACTGCCCCTGATTCTATTATCGTAGATAACGGGTCTGACTGAATTGACTCAGGTCGAGTCAGCCTTTTTCTCTCGAATCTGCCTCTTTCAAGATTCCGGGCGCGGATTTCCTGCGAAAGCCTCGCACAGGAAGTTCCAGCGCTGAGAACCAAGGTGGGGCTAAAGTGATGTTTTTTTTTTGATAAATCCACCCTGTCCATCCGTTTTGGGAGCTCATTTTAGGACATGAGAACAAAAAATGAACTGGATCTAAAACTCAAGTGGGCCAAAAACGTGAGGATTGAACGTCTACAGTTGAAATATTTGTGGAGCCACAGGAGTTTCGAATCAGTATAATATTTGTGTTTCCAGTTCATCTCAGTAGTAGTGACGTTATAAACGGTATGGATGCTATATAAACAACACTGTGGACCCAGGGAGGTTTCAACGGTAATAATTTACCTACCACCTTTTTCCTTTAGTGAGGCTCACTGGAGTCTTGGATGGTTCATTTTTGTTTTCCTTCTCCTAAAATGAGCTCCCAAAACGGATGGACAGGGTGGATTTATCAGAAAACATCACTTTGGGCCCACCTTGGTTGTGAAAGCCTTGCGCAGGAAGTTACTACGGTGGGAACCAAGGTGGGGCCGAAGTGATGTTTTTCGATAAATCCACCCCGTCCATCTGTTTTGGGAGCTCATTTTATTATATGAGAACTAAAATAACCGGATCCAAGGCTCAAGTGGGCTGAAAACGTGAGGATTGAATGTCCACAATTAAAATATTTGTGGATCCATGGGAGTGTCGAATCACAATAATATTTGTCTTTCCAGTTCATCTCAACAGTAGTAATGTTATGAACAGTATGGATGTCATATAAACATCACTGTGGACCCCAGGAAGCTTTCAACTGTAGTAATTTACCTACCCACCTTTTCCTTTAGTTCGGCCCACTTGAGTCTTGGATCAGGTTCATTTTTGTTTTTATTTCCTAAAATGAGCTCCCAAGACGGATGGACAGAGTCGATTTATAAAAAAAAAACATCACTTTGGGCCCACCTTGGTTCCAGCGCAAAAACTTCTTGTGCAAGGCTTTTGCGGCACGGATTTCCTGCTAAAGCCTTGCACTGGAAACCACGGTGGGGCCCACAGTGATTTTTTTGATAAATCCACACCATCCATACGTTTTGGGAGCTCATTTTAGGACATGAAAACAAAAATGAACCGGATCCAAAACTCAAGTGGCCCTCACTGATGGCCCAGTTTGGCACCATGGATTTGAGGAGAAAGGAGGAGAAACTGGTTGCTTTATTCTATTTGGCACTATGGATTTGATGAGAAGTGGATTTGAGAAGAATCCAGGAGAACTCAAAGAGGCACTTTTAGCCATTTTTCAAATTCCCCAAAAAAAGGTGAGATTTGAAGAGAAATCCTTCCCAACATGGGACCCACCAGTAATGTATCCCTAGCTATGGGACCCAGCATGATGTATATTTTCCATCCAACTTGTTGATAAGGTCACAAAGACCTGGATGAAGGGACCATACAAATTTCAGTTTAATCCAAAACTTTTGTGCATCATAAAGGTTTCACTCTCCATTTTTTCCTTGTCTTATGATCCACTTCAGATTTGGATTTGCTTTATTTTTTTTGATCTTAGCATAAAATGATTTGTAAAAATGGATGAATGGCATGTATTCAAAAATCAAGGCTAATATAATGGGCATACGGTGGGATTAAAATTTATGCCGTCCATTCCTTCATGTTTGATTTCTCTCCAAATCTTGACAGCCATAACAGAAAATCTAGAATTGGTAAGAACTAAAATTGATGAGAATTCATATCATGGAATCCACTTCCCCCCACTTCTCCTCAGGTCCATGGTGCCAATCGGGCCATAAAGGAAAAGGTGGGTAGGTAAATTACTACCGTTGAAACCTCCTTGGGTCCACAGTGATGTTTATATGACATCCATACCGTTAATAACGTCACTGCTACTGGGATGAACTGGAAAAACAAATATTATCCTGATTCGAAACTCCCATGGCTCCACAAATATTTCAACTGTGTAAGTTCAAATCTCACGTTTTCGGCCACTAAGTCTTGGATCTGGTTCATTTTTGTTTTTATATCCTAAAATGAGCTCCCAAAATGGATGGACGGTGTGGATTTATCAAAAAACATCACAGTGGGCCCACCTTGGTTCCCAGCGCAGGAAATTCCTACGCAAGGCTTTAGCAGGAAATCCGCCCCCCAATCCCGCGGCAGCAGGTCTGGCCGAGTTGACGTCTCATTATCGAATTCGTCTGGCAACCCACGCCACGGAGCTACGTGGTGTAAGGACTCTGTGGGGCCACTCTGATGTATGTGTTTTATCAACGCCGTCCATCCGTTTTGCCCGATCATTTTAGGGCATGCGTCCAAAATGAAAGCACATCCAAGGCTCGTAGACCATTCCACATGCCTACAGTTGAAAACTTCTTTAGGACCACAAAAGGTTTGGATCAAAGCTGATATTCTTTTTCTTTCCCCCTTTCATCCGGGCACGAATTAGGTGTTACCCCGGGAGCTTAGTGGGTGTTACCCCTACCATATGGCCCACATGAGTGATATTTTGTATATCCACTCCGTCCATCCGTTTATACGGCCCATTATAGGATGAGGTTCCAAAAATTAAGTAGATCCAAATCTCAAGTGGACCGTAGCATTGGAAACAGTGTGATTGAGTGCCCCACTATTATAAATTCCAAAGAGCCCGTGATAAGGTTTTGGTAATGTTTATTTGCAATCCAAGCTCTTGATAATGTCAATAAGGTCTTGATGAAGGGAAAATATAAATATGAGATTGATCCAAAACTTTTATGACCATCAAAGCACTTTTAATGGTTATTAATCATTCTTTCTAGTGGTATGGTTCACCTTAGATTTGGATCTTCTTAAGGTTTTAGATCATATTCTAAAATGGTATGAGAAAACAGATAGACGGCATAGATATATAAAAAATTTATCAAAATGGGTGCCACACGGTAGGGGTAACACCCACTAAGGTGTTACCAGGGTAACATCTAATTCGCTCCTTATTAACAGTGGAAGCTCTCATCGTGCGGAGTAAACTCAGTTGGGCCCACCTAGAATGTATGTGCTTTATCTATTCCGTCATATGTTTTTCCAGCTCATTTTAGTGGTTGAGCCCAAAATTTAAGCATATCCAAATCTCAAGTGGACCATGCCACAGAAACAGTGGAAATAATGATTTCCACCGTTGAAACCTTCCCAGGCCCTACAGTGATGTCTATTTGTCATCCAACCTGTTCATAAGATCAAATGGATATGGATGAAGGGAAAACACAAATATCAGCTTGATCCAAAACTTCTGTGTCCTTTGAGAATTTTTCAATGGTAGACATTCAGTTCACACATTTCTTGTGTTGTTGTCCACTTTAGATTTTGATATTCTTCATTTTTTGACACCATACCTAAAATTTTCTGTTAATATGGATGGACGAAGTGGATAAAAAACCTAAATCACTGTGGGCCCACAGAGTTTACTCCGCACGTTCAGTACGCAATCCGCTTCCTTAACAGGTTGGATGGTAAATAAACATCACTGTTGGCCTTGGGAAGGTTTTAATGGTGGACGGACGTCATTATCGCCACTGTTTCCTCTGGTACGGTCAACTTGAGCTTGGGATATGATTCAATTTTAGGCTTATGCTGGTAAAACGGATGGAAAGAGTGGATAAAACACATACATCACGGTGGGCCCCACAGAGTCCTTACACTACCAAGGTCTGTGGTGTTGTATTCACCAAGCAATCCGCATACATCATTAAATGGGCTACAGTATTGGAACCAATGGACAATAGCCAGTCTGACTAAAAAAACGTACATGTGTGGCCCACCTAAGAGTGATTTTTGAGAAAGGTGATCTTGATGGTGGGGCCTACCATTTTTTGTGGTACCCAAGTTCTGCAAAAAGTATCCTGTCGGCGGTAAAAAAGGCACTAGATCATCAGTTCTCGACTACGGACTGCCTTTATCCGCATCTCGCATAGCAAAACGCTTGACCAATCCAACGGCCACCCATCATTTAAGTCACGAATCCTCAGCCGTCTGATTCTAGTGACCAATTGATATTCTCCCAACGCCGTAAACAAACCATAAAGTAACGAGGAAATATATTTGATACTCTCTAGAGCATGGAACATTGTACTCTTGCACGCTGACATTTTTCGACACAAAATGGCTTGCGGTCGCGGTTTTGGCTGGTGATGCCAACACCAGCCAGCTAGCCGGTGTCAAAGCTTGTGGGCCCCACTATGATGTCCATCCATTTTACAATCTCATTTTAGGGCATGAGCAAAAAATTAAAGCATATCCAGAATTCGAGTGGACCACACCATAAAAAATAGCAAATATAATGATGTTCACCATTGAAACCTTTTTAAGGCCCACAGCTGTGTTTATTTTTCATCCAGTCTGACTCCCAAGGTCACATGATGACCTGGATGAAGAGAAAATTCTACTATTAGCTTGATTCAAAACTCCTATCCAAAACTTCGATGCTCCCATGAAGTTTAGAACAGGTGGTGTACTTGTTTTGGATATGCCTAGTGTTTTTTTGGATCATCCTCTAAATCGAGGCGGTAGGAATAGATGGACGGCGTACACATACATCATGGTGGGGCCCACAGAGCGTTAACATCAGCTGGTTAGCTAATGTTGGGGACACCAACCAAACCGCACCAACTCAAACGGGTTGATACATGCTAATATTTTTGTTATTACATTAGTTTATTATATTTCAATATATATTTTATTTTTATACCTATTATTTTATTAATTATATATCTAATTATTTATAAGTAAAGAACTTCACTTTTTCTAAATTGACAAATTAAAATATAAGATAACTACTCTTTTAACGACCAAGCATGTTAAATTCAAGCATGTTAAATTTCAAACATTATAAGTTTACTTTATAAAGTAATATAAACTTGGAAGTTTATTTAAATAAAGTATAATAAAATTATAAATAATTTGTTTGGAGAACAAGTTCAAGTTAGGTTGGGTGACCTAAGACCTCAACCTAAGCTCAATCCCAACTTTATTGGGTTAGTGTTTGAATAACCTAAGCTCTGGACTAGATCCAAATTTGTTTTGCCCTGAGACCAACCAAATGTCAGATTGGTCTTGGGTTGAGCTTGCCTGACTTTCAGCCCTACAATCACCCTACAATGTTGGCCACCATCGCATTGGTATTCCATACCTAGACCTCTATGTTGAGATGAGGTTATCTTCCGGCAGTCTACCATTTGTTCCAAAGGTGTGGGACTGCCAAAGTGCGTCCATGACTTGCTATGTTACCAAGACATCATCTTCAAAACTGGGCCCATAAAAGCAATGGTTTGGATGGTCCGAGTTTCGGGATTAGGACTATCGATGAACCTTGTGTTAGCTACAGTTCAGAACCGTTAATAAGTCTATCTAATGATCGAGAGGCCCATGGGCCCCATTGGCTACTGAAAATAGGGAACCACAGGGTCCATGACTTTTAAAGGGCGGGGGATTTGTTTTCTTGCCGATTGATGGGACATGGTATTCTTGGGTTTGCTTTTCCACAATTTCCCTCGTCATTCATTGGATTTGGGGATTGGTTTGGACTGTCCATTTCTTTAATGGACGTTTAATACTGCATGAGCCTCATCCACAGGAATCCATTAAGCCCGATGTACCACGTGGATAGTATAATAATCGATCTGGACCGTGTGTTGATTCTATCTTACTCTTGATTGACCATCTTGCAAAAATCGCTCTGATCGACTAGAGTGGGCGCGGATTGGGTACCCCCACCAGGACTTAGCTTGAGACGGGAGGTCCTGGTAGGGGCTGCGTGGGGCCCACTGTGATGTATGTGTTTCATCCATGCCGTCCATCTATTTTAACAGATCATTTCATGGCATGATCCCAAAAGTGAGGCAGATCGAAGGCTCTAGTGGACCACACTACAAGAAGCAGTGGGGATTGAATGCCTACCGTTGAAAACTTATTGTGAGCCACAAGAGTTTTAGATCAAGCTAATGTTTATATTTTCCCTCCGTCCAGGTCTATATGACCTTACGAATGGGTTGGATGGCGAATAAACACTATGGTGGGTCTTAGGAACGTTTCAACGGCGCCGCTTCATGTGGTATCGTCCACTAAGTGTCCGATTTGCCTCCTTTTGGGTTCAAGAGTGATCTTCAAAATCAATGGGCGGTGTGGATAAAACACATACATCAGGTGGGCTTGACATATCCCCTAGGGTAAGTACTCAATGCATGTCTGATTGGGGCATATATAAGTGGGACCTAGAGGGGGTACCACTAGACATGGGGCAATGATCAGGCACTCCAAGTTAGCCCCAGTTTGGGTTTGGCTTGTTTTTGTGCCAACCTAATTTATGGATCATCCCAGTTTATGTTTTGGGTTGACTCATGCGGTCCAAGTTTGGTTTACTTCAGAAAAATCTAATTCAGGCTGGGATTGGCCTGGTCAGAAAATTTGAACCAAGCTAGGCTGAGTTTGAACCGGCTTGCTCTTTTTGTTGTTTCTTGTATTATTCACGTTGCCATGTATATGTATTATCTATGCCGTTCATCCAATTTTACATATCATTTTAGGACATGATCCCAAAATTGATTCATATCCAAGCCTAAGGTGGATCACACCCCAAAAAAAGTGTGTGCATACCATCTATGAGCTGAATCAAGTGGAACTTTGAGACAAGCCAAGCCAAGCCAATAATGACCTGGTTTGAGCTTAGTTTGTTTTTTAAACAAACTTGACTCTCAGTTTGCTTTGAACTTCTATTTGAACCAATCCAAGTGAGGCTTTTTCAAACAAATCTAAGCTGAGCTTTTGAGCCGGCTGGGTTTGTGCCCAGCTGTAACGCCCCCACAAACACTGTACAGATATTGTCCGCTCTGGGCACGCACGCGCGCCCGCACGGTTTTGGTCCCGAGGTTTCCCCCAAAACGCGTCTGTACAGGGAAGGTGAGAATCGCACATATAGCCCAGAATCAGGGCGCTCATCCATCCGATGTGGGACTAACCTCACCCAGGCCCTACCAACTGGAGCGCTATTTTCGAAGCCCGACCAGTCCCCAACGGGGACCCGGATGCAACCCACGCTCGGACCACAGCCAGGCTGCACTGGGGCGCTAGAATATTCTAGCGCCCCAGTGCAGCCTGGCTGTGGTCCGAGCGTGGGTTGCATCCGGGTCCCCGTTGGGGACTGGTCGGGCTTCGAAAATAGCGCTCCAGTTGGTAGGGCCTGGGTGAGGTTAGTCCCACATCGGATGGATGAGCGCCCTGATTCTGGGCTATATGTGCGATTCTCACCTTCCCTGTACAGACGCGTTTTGGGGGAAACCTCGGGACCAAAATCGTGCGGGCGCGCGTGCGTGCCCAGAGCGGACAATATCTGTACAGTGTTTGTGGGGGCGTTACACCAGCTCTAGGCACCACCCCTACGTCAGCTCAGCACAAGGAGGGCTATGAGGGGTCACCGTGATGTCTGCATTTTATCCTCACTGCCTATCGATTTTTTAAATATTATTTTAGGGTGTAATATAAAAAAAATAATTCAACACCCAAAGCTTAAAGGTGAAAAGGACAACAAGGCTCAATGAACCAACAGTGACAATGACATCCTGATGTTTATTTACCATCCAACTTGTTTATAAAGTTGTATTGGCATGTATTAAGGGAAAACGAAAATACCGAATACGTCTTAAACTCATATAACACGGAATTTTCAGCTGTATGCATGTAATCCCCACTTTGTTGGCCGCTTGATCCTTAGAATTTTATTTTATTTTATTTTATTTTATTTTATTTTTTTATTCTTTTTTGGCTTATACCCTAAAATGATTTAACAAAATGGATAGACTATATGAATAAAACCCACCCATCATGGTGGCCCCCGAAGCTCCAGCCAGTGCCGAGCTTGGGACTACCAGGGGCAGTACCCAATCCGGGGAGCCCTGTGGGGCTCACAGTGATGCATGTGTCTTAAATCCACACCGTCCAACCATTTTGAAAGCTCATTTTAGGATATGATATCAAAAATGAAGCTGACTCAAATCTTAGGAGGACAACACCACAGAAACAGTCGTGATAGAATATCTACCATTGAAAACTTCATAGGATTTTCAATGGATCCTACCGTAATGTTTCTTTTCCATCCAATCTGTTGATAAGGCCACAAACACCTAGATAAAGAGACCACATAAATATCATCGTGATCCAAAGCTTTTGTGGCCCACAGGAAGTTTTTAATGGTCAGTCACCACTGTTTCCTGTACTATGGCTCATCAGGGATTTGAAAATGCTTTATGTTTTGTATAATGCCCTCAAATGACCTTTCAATGCGATGTATGGTGTGGATTTACTCACATACATCAAAGTGGCCACACAGTAAGGGGTCCCACTCACATCGGTGGATCGGGGTCTCACCTAATCCGCTCCCCTGGTGGAGGCTACAGTACTACTAGTTTCAGAACCAGGGATATGATAATAATAATAATCGATCTGGACCATCTATCAAGTTCGTCTCACTCTTCATGGGGCATATCTCAAACATCCCATTCATCATTCAATCCTAACCATCAGACCGTTTGTTTTTGTTGTTGTAATTGTCCAATCCAAACCTGCTAATCAGATGGTTAGAATCACCCCCCATCAAATGGTACCAGTGAGACATTCCTAAGCTAAGTGGGTCCCATCTGGTAGATTGACCATCCAAGTTCTTGTTAGGCCTGTTATTTCGTTATGAGTTTTCCAGCGTCCGGCCACTGTGGATTAACTGTAAAGTTCAATAGATGACGTGCTGAGCCATAGGAACCGTCCATCTTATAATTGGACTCTTTCGGTCAACACTACTCACTATGGTCTCTAGTGAGTACTTTTGGCAGGCATCTCCTGCACAGGGAGTCTGGATGGGGCCCACCATAATGTTTTTGAGAAATCTATGCTGTCCAACCGTTTTGTGAGATCATTTTAGGCGTTGCGACCAAATTTGAACGGGATCCAAAACTCAAGTGAGCCGCACTAAAGCAGAAGGTGTGTGTAGGGAAATTCTTACCGTTGAAACCTCTATAAGATCTTACAGTGATGTTTATATGCCATCCATACAGTTCATAGTGTCATTCCTACTGAAATGAACTTAAAACACAAATATTATCCTGATTCGAAACTTCTGTAGCCCCACGCATATTTCAACTGTGGAAGTTCAATCGTCACGTTTTCAGCCCGCTTAAGTCTGGATCCCATTCAAATTTCGTCGCAACGCCTGAAATGATCTAACAAAATGGTTGGACGGCATAGATTTCACACAAACCTCACGGCGGGGCCCACCCCAGATTCCTTGCTCACGAGATGCCTGCGAAAGGCTTTCGCAGGCAATCCGCGCCCTGGCAGGCTTCTGAGGAATTGCGCGATTAATCCAACGGCTATGACCACCAATCAGTGCCGATTTGGGGCTATGATCGTTTCAAGAGGTGGCCTATTAATTGGACGGTCCAAATTTTCTTGTGCAAAAAAAAAGAGGAAGGAGAAGGACCATACATGATCGGAACCTGTTTAACGGGTAGGGCCCACTGTCGATCGCCCTTGGGAAGAAAATAATACATAACAGTTGATCCTGACCATCTGATCAATAGTTTTGCCAATTGAATTTTCATTTTAAACATCCATTCGGTGGCTCCAGTTTGATTGTTAGGCCCATGCTATTGTTGAAAGTGCATGGCCTTACACGTGCAAACGAGTGACATGTGTAAGATATCCCAGCCACTCGTCAGTCGTCAAGCGACCCCACTGTCAAATCTGGCCGTTGCAATCATCACGAAGGGCAACCGTTGTACAAATTCAAAATATACACGTGGCCAGCCCTATGATCTTCTCTCTTTCGAGACATGAGATCTACCCGTTGTGGACCGTCTTCTGGAGAGGCTCATATGTTTCCCACGTGTGCCTCACTTCTCACGCTTGAGATAGTACCCACCCATTTGTCCGACCCCGCAGTACTGAAGAGGAGGATGATGCGATCCACTGAATTACTAAGTCCCGCGAGACACCGAATTCTTCGCAAAAAATAATAAAAAATCAAACCAAAACGATATTTTTTCGGACCTGTTTAGTGGCCCGAGGCATCATAAAAAATGGTAGTCCTCAGTCCACACCCACATAAATGAGACCCACCTCGGTTAATGGTTAAGCATTCATTTGGCGAACCACGGTCTGGATGGTCCCAAGCAAGTCCAAAAGATCCATCGCACCGTGTGATCCTTTAGGACCGCCTGACCGGTGCATTTGAAAGTGAACCTGGGATCTTTTCAGTTTTAATAGTTCATCCAACGGCCAGGAATGGATCAAAAGTACCATTCAAAAGTGGAATTTTCGTAAAATGGGCCATGCATGCTGGCAACCACTGGATGTAACGGCTCTAAATGATGGATCATGGGTCGCATGTGCATTAAATATGAATAGTCCATCGGACTACCATTCCTTTTAATATTTCTGGCCCTCGTGCTAACGTGGCAACCGATGCGATTCCTACGCGCCTTCGTATATAAATCGAGCCTCGATGGAAAAGGTAGAGAGGGGGGATTAGGGTTCGTTTTCTCTCTTTTGGGTTCTTAGGGTTATCGTGTCCCCCATGGCGCAAGGTACCAGATCGAGCGGCGTTGTGAAGTGGTTTAACGGCCAGAAGGGCTTTGGCTTCATAACGCCGGACGATGGTGGGGAAGATCTGTTCGTCCATCAGTCCTCTATCAAATCCGACGGCTACCGCAGCCTCGCTGAGGGGGAAGCCGTCGAGTTCGAGATCGAGCAGGGCGATGATGGACGGACCAAGGCCGTCGATGTGAGTGGGCCCAACGGATCTTCCGTACAAGGAGACAGGAGGGGTGGAGGAAGCGGCGGCGGCGGCGGTGGCCGCGGCGGTGGGGCCCGGGGAGGCGGTTACGGTTTCGGAGGTGGAGGCGGGTACGGTGGTGGAGGCGGTTACGGTGGTGGCTTCAACGGTGGTGGCGGAAGAGGTGGCGGGAGAGGTGGACGTGGTGGCGGTGGGAGGAACGGTGGTGGTGGCGGCGGTTACGGTGGTGGCTACAGCAGCGGCGGTGGCGGCGGTGGCGGAGGCGGAACTTGTTACAATTGCGGTGAGCCGGGCCATATGGCCAGGGACTGTTATCAGGGCAGCGGTGGCGGTGGCGGTGGAAGGAGTGGCGGCGGAGGCGGCGGGAGGTATGGTGGCGGAGGTGGCGGCGGCGGCGGTGGTGGCGGATCGTGTTATAATTGCGGGGAGCAGGGGCATTTTGCTAGGGAGTGCCCTAACAACTTGATGAAATGAAGTGGGTAGGTTTTTTTTTTTTTTTTTTCTTTTTCCTTTTTTCTTTGTTCTTTTTTCTTTTGGCTCTTTTTTTGGGTTCCCATCGGATATTTTGAATTGGGTTTTGGTTTTTTTGGGTTGTTGGTAGTGGAAATCTGACCGTCGATGGAGGTGGGTCCGGTTTTTCCCCTTTTCTTTTGCTGATATGCGTTTTTTGGACTTGTTTTTGGAGCAATCGTGCTTTGATGTGGAGGGAAGGAAAGGTTTGTTTTGTTTAGAGGTTGAAATCCATTCTCTCTGTCCCTCTCTCTCTCTCTCTCTCCTTATATACATATATGGTTTTATTAATGGATTAGGGTTTTCTCTGGCTTCTATATGCTTTGATTTATGGCTTCTTTTTGTAGTTATTTTGTGATGATTGCTTGTGGTAGGATTTGTTGTGGTGTGTTGATCCCTGATTATTATTTCAGTTCATTTGTTTTTTTATTGTTTATTACTATTGGTTTTTCTTTTATCTGCATTTGATTGAAGTGAGAGAGAGCCTGTTTTTGAATATTGGATTTTGTGATATGAAAATTTTAATGGTTTTGCTGGTTATATCATATATATGATCTGTGATTGAATATCTAATCCTGCTGATTATATCTTCTAAGCGTTATTTGACTCAATATCTATAACTGCTTAGGGTCCAATATGCATTTGATTGAAGTGAGAGAGAGGCTGTTTTTGCATATTGGATTTTGTGATGTGAAATTTTAATGGTTTTGCTGGTTATACCATATATATGATCTGTGATTGAATATCTATTCGTGCTGATTATATCTTGTAGTCGTATTTGACTCCATATCTATAACTGCTTAAGGTCCTTTAACGTAGGGTGTTTCCCAAAATTGGGAGTAAGCGTGTATCCCTATTTTGGTGGGACGCATGTCCTTGATGTTGGTTTTGCAGTACTATAGCAGAGGTTTCCTTTGCTTCCGATTTTTATTCCTACAACTTTTGAAAAATTTCAATCGAAGATGAGGAAAGCGCTGCTTTGGCATTGGTGATCCTACGTGTGGAGGATTTTGTGGGATCTCCCTACCCAATTATATGCTGAGAATCCCCGCTTGAATTTTGTTTCCTTTGGATTATTTGTTTTCATGCTGTTGGTGCTTGTTCATGTCATTGATTTGGGGTCTTGATTTGAAGCCTATTTCGATTTTTATTGACTCAAAATATTGTTATTGATGGATTTATTTGACTGGCTGTTTCCCACTGCATTTCATTGATTTGTGATCTTGTCTTGAATGTTCTTTTATTCCATTTATAGTATGAAGCAAACATGAAGGTTTTGATGTATATTTTCTGTGACCCGTTCCACATTGGAGGGAATGTATGATTCCTAACCTGAGGATATGCACAAGACTTTAGTCTGTACAAATGGGGCGCTTGGTTCAATTACTTGGACTTGTTGTGTGATGCGTACCCAGCATGGGTGGACTGTACACCAGAAATCTTGGGGGCCTTTCTGTGCAGAATGTGGAATGTAAGTGCATTTCTTTTATTGGTTTCACATTGCATTCCACAAACAGGAAAGATAGAACTGCCCTATTAAGGAAATTTTGTGGTATGTCCATTCATTGTGGGGCCTAATAGGCCAATGGTCTGGATCACTTAACCACGTTTCCCACTTGTGCAAGCTGGAAGTCCATTGGCTGAAAAAGGGTAGGATGTGTAATGTCACTTGCCAACATTCTTTACCTTCATGATTGAAAAATACATGGATTGGTTGTCAGTTGACAGGTCAAGATAATAGCAGTGCCTGTTTGTGCACTGAATTAGTGGGTCACCCCTAGGAGGCCACGGTCCTTGCAGAAATTGTGGTGGGCTTTAGAGGTTGCATGTTGCAGCTAATTGCTTGTTTGGTGGCGTGGATTTAGAGGATTTATGGGGGAGTTCCCTTTTTTTTTTTTTTGTGTTGTTTGGTAGCAAGGATTTTGAGGGATTGTATTTCAGGGAAATCAAAATCCTTGAAAAGAGCCCCTTTTTTTGCATTCGCAGCTCAAAGCTGATTCGCAAAATCCTTTCGATTCCACAAGATTTTATACTTATGCTGCCAAACAAGCCCTTAGAGTTGTTCCTTTTTTGCTTTTCCGAGCTCAAAGCTGATTTGCAAAATCCACTCGATTCCACAAGATTTTATATTCATGCTGCCAAATGAGCCCTACGAGTTTTTCCTGTCTGGGGATTGTGGAAAGGAGTGTAGATGTTGCTTTGTTCCTCAAAAGGCCAATCCAAAACTTAAAAGACACCCTTTGTTTTGATGATATCCCTCATTCTTGTCTTGTGCTGATGGTAAGCACATTTCATTTGCTTGCAGAGGTAGGTTTTGACAGCTGCTTTGGAACCAATTCCCTCTGACTTGATCTCTCTTTTTTATTTCTTTTGTTATTCCTTGACAAGAAAAAGATTGGGCTGTACTTGTATCACTTAACCAATTGACTAGTGACGAACAACCCTAGGCCTTCCAAGCATACAAACTCAATGGATTTTTCTATTTCTTTTTTTCTTTTTGCACTGTTCTTTTAGATTGGTACAAATCAATGAGTTTTGTTGGGGAGTGGAGGCATAACCTAGGTCATAGGAACAGACCTGTCATAATGGAAATGGTTACTGTGCAAGAAATAGAGTGTGCGGATCTCTGTTCTGGTACCTGTAGCAGTATACCTGTAGGCATATTTTGTTTATATGCCAAGACTTGCATTCTTATCTCTGTTCTGGTACATGATGATTGGACATCATCTAGGCCTTATTCCAATTAAATAGGGCTGGCTACATGAATCCTGTTCTTCCATTGCACTCTATCAAGGTATTGCACTCTATCAAGGTCTACAACTTCTCATATGATGCTCAGATTACAATACTCAAATCAACAAATTGTGATGCTTGTACGCAGAGTTTGCAAATGTACATAGTAGTGGAAGTCGTCAATGATTATCATCTGCACATATCGGAGAACATTTTGTGACATTCAAAGTGCGATCTTTCCTCTGCACCATTTCTTAGGTGTGGTTCCCTCCTTCCATCAACTCATGTTCATCATCACTGAAGCCTCATCCCGACGAATTAGGTAGGCATGAATCATTTTCCACCAACTGTTTATTTTTGAAATTTGCAGCCTTCCTTGGTAGACCTTTTGATGATAATCGAGAATCCATTTGAAAAAAAAAACTAGAATTAACTGGAAGGGATGTACTCGGAATTTGCAACCATTATAAAAATCACTTCAAACTATTTCCTTCAGCCTCACTTCTCTTTCTTTTCTGTAACCAAACTGTTAATTCCATTCTTAGATGCATATGATCCTTATCACGAAGTGTCATTCCTTCTTTTGAATTGCTTCTTATTCATTGATGTGGTTGTCCTGTTAGTTGCTTGCTTTGAACTGACTGAAGGACCCATTTGGATTGGTGGAAATAAAAAGTAACTGAAGAAAGGAAGAAATCAATTTGCTCAAATGCTACTGTTTCCCTCTTCCTTCGTTTGCGAAAGGGGACTAAGGAAATCAATTTTCTTTCCCTCAGATTTCCTCAGGAAAGTGCCATTTTCTTTTCTTCTCTCAAACCAAAAGTAGAGGAACCTTTCCCTTTTTCCACAGATTTCATCAGATGTGTCTTTTTCCTTAGTTGTCTATGCCCCCCACTCGAACATAAAACGACCAGGACAAAGCTGCTGCTAGTGTCATTTTGTGGACCACCACTAGAGTGCTATAGACAGCGGGGATATTGTTTTGCTTGTACCGTGGCCGAGTTGGACACAATCACACTTACCTATTTGATGATCCTGACCGTCCACTGGCAGCCATGTAATCATCATCCTGATTCAACGTGTGAAATGAGAAGGTTGAGATCAGGTATTTGCTCCATACTCCATCATGATCCCCCTCTGACCAATGTGTATGCTTGTGTGGAGGACCAGCCTCAGGTAATCAAACACGCCCAGTTTTCCGGTGCTATAGAGCAAACTGAGTTACTGAAAAACACCAGTTTCCTGAGGATGCGTATATCACCCACATGCATATCTTAGCATTAGAAGGTATGGGATGTGGATGAATTTAGAAATTGTGCTTATGCTTTTGATGCTACTCTATCAGCTCTAGTCTATTAGGTGTTGGTTGCTGAGAGTGGCCGTTATCTAGTGGGGCCCACCCACAGATTCAGTCATGATATTTTGTTTGGTTGGACGGATGGTTATGTGGGCATTGTGTGGGTGGCTTTTTTATTTTTTTAATTTTTTTATTTTTAAATTATAAAAATTGAAAGTTCTGAAGAAGTGTTGTGAGTAGCAAAGAAATATCTGTTGAGAGTTTTATGGTTGGTTTGTCTTTTTCATTGAATTGATTTTATGGCAGGCTAAAACTGAAAAGACAGGGATTTTAAATGTCTGTCCGGTCTGGTTCTAAGCTGTGGGCCCTCTTTTGTGGCAGTTAATGAGATGGGTGGGTGTGATCCCCCATTGTCCTAAGGGTGTTGAAACACACATACGGGTAGTGGTACACCTCTCATGACAGTAACCTTTAGTGAACAGAGTGACTTCTTTTCAGAGATATTTTGTTTCACTTATCAGGTGGGACATGCATTGATACCCCCTATTTAGTTTCACTTATTAGGTGGGACATGCACTGATCAGCCCTTGTCTGTGTCTGTTGCTGACCTTGATTTCTGGCCTGGGAATGATGACCCCACCACACTATGATGAGCGGTGCAGATTCTCCACACCCCATTGTCGATTATTCTTTCTCCAAAGTATGGGGCCCCACACTGATTAAAACATGCTTATCAAATTCCCCATCAATAATTAGATCATCACGAATCTGTGGGCTGGATTGCTTCATTCTATTAGTGGAAGATTGGAGGGAAAAAGGTTTCCCTTTGAAATTGGAATTGAAACACTTTCAAACATACGTTGGATTTTTTCTTCAGGGAAACAACATTTGAAAGATGCTAGCATTATATAAGATGGAATTGAAACACCTCAAACATGGGTGGGGTCGGTGAGCTTGACCCAGTTACAGTTAAAATGACTAGTGCCATAGGGTGTGGATGGGAGGTTGAGCTTGGGCTACTTTTCTTGGGCCTGGATTGGGTACTACCCCCACCAGTATCTAGCTAGAGACGGATGGTCCTGGCAAAGGCTGTGGGTCCCACTATGATGTATGTGTTTTATCTACGCCGTCCGTACATTGTAGAGATCATTTTATGGCATGAGCCCAAAAATGGGGCAGATGGAAGGCTCAAGTGGACCACACCACAGGAAGGTAAAACATAGGGAAAACATGAATATCAATTTGTTCCAAAGCTTCTGTGGCCCTCAAGATGTTTTCAACGGTAGGTGTTCAATCCCCACTTCCTGTGGTGTGGTCCACTTGAGCCTTCTATCTGCCTTATTTTTGGGCTCTTTAAGTGACTGTCAAAATGGACGGAGGTTACAGAGAAAACACATACATCAGCACGGTGTGGGCCCCACAACCCTGACAGGACCGTCCGTCTCTAGCTAGATCCTGGTGGGGGTAGCACCCAATCAACATGGAGGATTCTCTAGCCCATTTAGTAAATGGGTCCGGCTAAGCATAATCAGCTGGGGATGTAGATCGCATGCAGCGGTAGCTTGAAGGAATCTCTTGCGGCCCTGGATCCAGCCATGACTAAGGGGGTCCACCTTGATGTATCTGTTGTCTATGCATACGTAGTGTTCATTTGCCACACAACCTGTTGATAAGGCTACAAAGACCTAGATGAAGGGAAAACACAAATATATATATATATATGGGAAAGGGTACTATGAGGTCAACCTAACTTCCCATGAGATCGAGCTGTGTGGGCCCTATTGTGATGTGTTTCGAACATCTATTACAAATCAGTTAGAAGCACCATTCAATGGTGGGCCACACATACGTCAAAGTGGGCCTGAGAGTAAAAAAGACAACACCACAGGAAAGTGGGCCTATAACGCATACACAAAGTGGCCTGAATAGAAAAGACAACACCACAGGAAAGTGGGCCTATAACGCATACACAAAGTGGGCCTGAATAAAAAAGACAACCCCACAGGAAAGTGGGCTATAACAGATACATCAAAGTGGGCCTGAGAGTAAAAAAAACAAAACCCACATGGCTGCTAATCCTAGTACATGGAACACAGATAGGAGGTATATCTAAAGCTCAAGTGGACGACACCACAGGAAACGGTAGGGATGAAGATTCTCACCACTTAAACCATCCTAGGGCCCACTGTGCTCTTTGTATGCTGTCAAAAAATATCGACTTGATGCATAAAGATCTGTGGGCCCCAAGAGTTTTTTAATGGTGGGTATTCAATCCCCACTTTTCCCTGGTGTGGTCCACTTGAGCTTTAGATCTTCCTCATGCCCTAAAATGAGCCGATGAAACGGATGGACAAAGTGGATATAACACATACATGATGCCGTGAGCATCATATGAAAGGTTTCAGGTTCTCTGCTCATGCAAATAGCATTCCTCAACCGAATAAAACATGTTGAATCGGGTTCTCTCCACCCCATGAGTCAAGGGTACTATACACTCCCTACAGGTGGGGCCCATTGTTCGGTGATCTAAACCATTGTTATGTGTTGTGATTTCCTGCATGGATGGACCATCGCCCTAATCATTCTCCTGGCCATTAAATAAATAAGAAGAGATATTAGAATAAAATTCTCAAAACTTAGGGCTCTCAATCGGTCGGATCTGGAGCGGATCCAGTTAGATCCGGCTCCAAGTCCGAATATCTATAGACGGATTTGGATCGGATTCAGATCCAACTCGGATCCGAAAGGTGATATCCATATTCAATCCATTTATAAATAGTTAGATCTATTTCCGATCCAAAATCAATATAACCATCGGATTTGGGTCAGATTTAGGTCCGAATCGACCCCATTACAACTTTAAAAAAACTATATAATATAAAATATATAATGTAATATATTTAATTTAGTAGCAAAATGACGCAAATCCTACTATTTATTGTGATATGGTCGACTTGAGAGTGACATGTCTCAATTTTGAGACATGGCGTAAAATAATCTGGGATGGCCAGCATGAATATAACACATACAGTAAGGTGACAATAAGTTGGATCCGGTTCGGATTTGGATTGGATCGAACTTGGATATGTTTCTGTGAATCCAAATCTGCTCCATTTAAGTAATGGAACCTATTTTAAAATCCAAATCCTGTCCATTTAACTAACCGGACCTATTTTAAGATTCAAATTTGCATTATACCGATATGGAGCAAATTGGATCTCGGATCTGACCCGCTCCATTCAAATCCCTACCAGAACTGCCCTTCAATCATGAACATTTTGAGCCCATGGTTGTCTGATCATAGACCTGACTGAGCTGGAACCCAAAACCAAAATAAGCAGCCTCTAGTGAGAAACCAAGCTATTAAACAAGAACATGATTTTGTTATTAATATTTGTTATTTTTTTTTATATATTATTTAACACATTGAATTTATTTATTAATATCCTTATTGTTTTAATATTATTATTTAATATCGAATTGAGTCAGGAAAGACTATCGATTCATCAAGTCGACCTGGCCCAGCGGAACGTGGGTCAAAGTTTTTAAACTATTGGGTTGGGCTATGTCGGTTAAAGCCCACCTAAGTTTTGGCACAGCCCGTGAATTTCAAATTTTAAAATAAAATATTTATTATAAATTATTAAATAAATTTAAAATTTAAAAATATATTTATATAACAAATTCCTAAAGTTTTTACTTTTTTTTTTTTCTTTTCTTTTCTATTTTTTTTTTTACGCAGTATAGTTGTTGCCCAATCCTAACCATCCAAATAGCTGACTCAATTGTTGAAGGAGCTTAGCCTAAACGAGAACTGATTCGCTTTTAGTGGTCATTTGATATCCATCAATTGGCCGATTAGGATTGCTTGATCAGTTTGATTCTAGAGAGTTTGTGCTTCATGCATGAAATATGGAAATAAGGGAAAGTCATTTTCTTTTGGTGGATGTCATTAATCCATGCATGCAATATTAAAAATATTTATTAATATCCTTTTGCTGCTACTTTTAGAGTTATATTAATGCTTGCACATTTAAATTGGACCTGCTTTTGGTCGTCCACTGGGCCTTGATAGTCCATTACCTGATTGTTTGGAATGGCCCATGTTATAGGTAATTCCAAGCTAACCCCAAATGTACAAGAAAAGCCCATAGGCCTACAGGGCCCAACTACCAATCTACACGCTCAAGATAGCTGATTACAAATGCCAAACGAAGTTCTCAGTCCTAAATAAGCTCTCCTAGTCAAGAGATGGAAGACTCAAATGTCACAAAACACCAATCAGTGAGAGGATGGCTAAGGGACAAGGCGCATAAAACTACTTGCCTTCTTACCAAGTAGGTTCCGCCAAGCAAGGTGCCGAGTAGGTTCCATCGAGTGGAGACTGAATGCTCATTACCAAGCTCTCACCTTAGTGCCGAATGATCTTTGCTGAGTGTTCACATCAAAGCGAACATTCTTCACACCACCGCCATTTCCGTACATGAATAATAGCCGACAATCGATAAATTCAGGTGTGATAAGGATTATCCTAAAGAATCCTCCAGATTTGTACGCGATGAGGATTATCCGAAGAAACCCGAAGATCACACCCTGTAAGACGGGATCTGCTCTCTGATGATTCTATAAATAGAAGCATCCCTCTACTATTCAAGCTATGCAAAAAATCTCTCCACCAAAGCCTATTTTCAATCTCCTATGTCTAATTGACTTAGGCATCGGAGAGCTAATGGCCGGACCCCGACCACCCCTCTTTTGTCTTTGATCATGTTTCACAGGGTCTAGAAATTTCCAAGTGAGGATTAGCCTACACATCTAAATAAGATCATCATTGACGGTAGAGATCAAGCTCTTTCATTAGTTGACCAGTTTTTTATGTCAACAGCCCACTGGAGTTTTGGGTCCTGATCAGATAATTGATGAGCTCTGGCCTATGATGTGGATTGAGTACACCAGACTCCGAAGGCTGCAGTCAGCACTGGATTAGATTTTGCTAAGTTTTCTAATGACGCCGGATCCAATCCCGAGAATGGGCCTATTTAAGATGTTGATCGGCGGCCCAAATTCAAGTCTCAACAATGAAATGGGCCTCACTTTTTAGCCTGCTAAAAAAATCAGCTTGCTTGGGTTGAACCTGGATCTGCTCAGAGCAACATTATTCCCATCTATGGTAGGACGACATTTTTGCATGATTCTGACCATCGGTCGAATGGGCCCCTTCATAGTTGCTGCAAATGGGTCATGGTCCAAGAATTCTACGTCGTTCCATGTCAAGTGCCGCAGATTGCGTGTGTCACTCTTCTTAGGCTTGTTAATGGGCTAGAAGCCCATGGGCTTTTAGGCCCATGCCAGCGTGAGCTTGCTCTTAACTTTAGAGCTACAGGCTGAAAGTGGGTGTTATTATAGATGCCCCTCAAAATTGTGGGCCCAACCTGGGCTTTTCCAGTGAGGGCCGAAGAACGGTTGTATAATAAAGAAAAAGATCACAAGGCATTGTATGCGATTTTTCATATACAACTACATCTTTCTCGCCACATCTTGTGAATGGGACATCTGAGCCGTTCAAAAGATTAGGCATGTGATGGAGATTAGCTGCCACATCTAGGTGGGGCTCACCATGATGTTTGTGAGAAATCACACCGCTCATTTGTTTTTTGAGTTCATTTTAGGACATGTAACAAGAAATGATGTGGATCAAAATCTTGAGTGTGCCACACTAGATGTAAAATTGGGGAAATAGTTTTTTACCATTGAAACCTTTTTGGGTTTTACATAGATGTTTCTATGCCATCCAAACCATTTATAAGGGAGTCTGGATCATCTGTTAGCTGCCAAATAGGAAAAACCTCTTTGAAGCCTTTTCATTAGTTCACATCACACTGCGTAACATTAATGTGATTAGGTTGAACTGAGGATGTGACATGGTTGCAGACCTATGTGATGAGGTGGACCAATAACAGCCAACAGAGGATCCGGATTTTTTATAAGGTCATTCCCGTTGGGATGAAGTTAAATTACAAAACACTTAGCCTGATACGAAACTTTTGTGGCCACATGAATGTTTCAACAGTAGTCACTGAATCCCCACTGTTTCCTCTCGTGTGCTACACTCGACTTTTGGATCCACTGAAGGTTTTGTCCTATATCCTAAAATGAACACAAAAAACGGATGAACGGAGAGGATTTCTCACAAACATCACAATGGGCCCCAACTAGCATCCCAGACAGGAACTCACTGCGAAAGCCGGCTTTCGCAGGAAACCCGCAGGGGCACGTGAGACTCGTGAACAGTGCATTCCTTGAAGAAGGTGAGCCGTACCAAATTCAAATCAGAAAATCTTTGGTACTGTAGCGGAGTATGGTGGATGATAAGTACGCAACAATAAAATATTTACAGTTTGCTGACGTGGCTTACAATCAATTCACACGAGAACGTCAGAATAATGGGTCCCACTACAGATGTATCAATAACCAGGAATGAAGATTATTTTACTACCTGACTATCAGATCTCTGTAAATTGATTGGACGGTTAAAAATGAAAATATCCAGTGGCCTTCCCTTCAACAAACAAATTTCCACAAATCAAGGCTACGATTGTTCCATTAAACTAATTTTGGGACTGTCCCCATTAGCGTCAGAGAATTCCACTATGTGCTCATTTCTGTTTGAGTCAATGAATGCCATGTGCGCCTGTTGTTAGTGACCGCGTATCAAGCTTCATACGCTGCCAGAGTATCAAACAATTCCTCAATTCAAAATTGCTACAGTAAAACGCCACTCTCGGAATCTGAGAATCGTAGGCATGCGCACCGTCATTGGCATACGTGCAGATCAATCTAAACCGTTTAAATCTATTTACTAATCAAGACGGACTGTTATTTAAAAGCCATGCTCATTCTAACCAAACATCGAAATCGAACTAATTTGAGAGTATACAACATCTACACTGGGCCACATCATTTGGACGGTCCGGATTGATGTAACAGCATGCACACTTACAGAAAGCACTCTGCATGCGTACTGACACTCTCAACGGTCAAGAAAACACGTGTCGCCAATCCGTTCGAAAGCAGACAGGTGCGACTATCGAGCCCAACTCGTCTGTCAGCTTTCCTAGACGCGGACACGAATCGCCATACATGTGTTTTGCGGGGATGGCTTCAGTGGATCCCCCAAGGTGGGTGGATTTCTGTCCATGGGATCTTATGTGTGTGCCTTACATCTACGCCGTCCATCGGTTTTGAAAGATAATTTAAGTGGATGAGTAAAAAATAAAGCAGTTATAAATCTTAGGTGGACCACACCACATCCTGGCATCCGGATGATGCCTTGGGTGGCCCATTATTTCCGTAATTATTTGACGGTTAGGGATAATTTTTTATTAGTATACTAGTTGTAAGTTTAAAAGTGTCGACCCGAACGGACCCAACGCAACCCAACCCAACCCAACTTAACATGAATTGTGTTTGGATTGAGTATTCAACAATGTGTTAGGCGTGGGTTAGAATTAGGTTGGGCGTCTGTCCACCCATTTGGAAAGACCATTTTAGCAAATGAACCTGTAATGAAGTATATACAAATCTTGGTGGACTACAATTAGGTCTGCACATAATTCAACTTAGGATCAATTTATAGAATTGAATTGAACAGATCGAATTGAAATGAATCAGATAGTTCCCAAAGATCAATTCAATTCAATTTATTTTTTAAAACATAATTCAATTACAATTCAATTTCAATATTCAATTCTGATCGATCGAAATGAATTGAAAATCAAATTGTTCTGTATCGAATTGAATTAATTGACCGAATCAAATTAAATATACACATATAGAGAGAGCGAGATTTCCACATTTTCCTTCTACTATGACCCACCAGATCTTTAGATTAGCTAAGAAATTAAGCCACAGGGTTCTGAAAACGGATGGATGTTATAAATATACAACACATGCATTGAAGTGGGGCCCATGGTCAGGGTCCCACCCACATCGCTACTCTCAGCCAAGTCGCACCCAACCCTGCGCAGGAGAGCAAAACTTCTTCATTAAGTCTATGATTAATCCTAATAATTATGATATTTAATTCGCAATATGTACATAATCGAATTGAATAAAAATTTCACCAATTCAATCATATATCAACCCTAAAATATTGGGTCAATTCAAAATTTAAAATTGAAAATATTTAGGATCAATTCAATGTCAATTTCATCTAAAATCAAATTGGATCGAATCGATGTGCAATGCTAACCACAACCACGCCCGCTATGGGTGGCCCATTATTTCCTACAATTATTTGATGGTTAAAGATGATTTTGTGATAGAGCAATAGGTGTAAGTGTGTTAACCTGATCCAACTCAATTATAACACAAGAATTGTATTTTGAACTTGAATATTCAACCATTTGTATTAGGCTTGAGTTAGGCTTAATGTTAAGCTGGTACTCATTTGACTCTACATGAAAGTTGGATTGGAATTGGGTTGGTCCTCAATCCTATCCCACTCAAGCGTGGCTTTTGGTGGATCTCTGATGGTGGGGCCTAGCTTGATGTATGTGCCTTACATCCATACTGTCCATATGTTTTGAAAGATCATTTTAGGAAATGAATAAAAAATGAAGCAAGTACGAATTTTAGGTGGACCACATCACATCCTGGCATCCTTGCCCGGATGCCAGATGCCATGGATGACCCATTATTTTCTACAATTATTTGACGGTTGGGGATGATTTTGTGTAGGCTGCTAGCTGTAACTTGTAAGTCATGCTAACTGGACCCAGCCTCATCAAACATGAATTGTTGGTTGGGCTTGAGTACTCAACACTTTGTGTAAGGGGTGAGCTAGGGATTGGGTTGGTTCTCAATCCTATACGTCTGGCACGGTTTTTAGCGGATCACTGATTGTGGGACCTACCGTGATGCATATGGCTTACACCCACGAGATCACAAAAATAAAGTAAATCTAAATTTTAGGTAGACCACAGTGAAAGAAATGATGGTGGTTAAATGACCACGGTTGAAAGCTTCTTGAGGGCTACTGGAGTGTTTACTTTCCATCCAACCTGTTGATTAAAGTCACAAAGATTTGGATGAAGGGACCACAGAAAAATCAGCTTGTTCCAAAACTTATGTGGGTCCTTAAAAGCTTTTAATGGACAATCACCATTGTTTCTTGTGGTGTGGTCCACCTGAGATTTGGGTATCATTTATTTCTTGGATCATATACTAAGATGAGCTTTCAAAATGAATGGACAGCGTGCATGTAAGGAAAATATATCATGGTGGGCCCCATAATTAGTGATCCACTCGATGGACACCCATATTTTGCAGGCCAAAATTTCCCAACTACCCAGCCTTTTAAATAAAAATAAAATAAACACCTCTAGAAATATCTTCCACCCTCACTCTCAGCCTACCTCTGACTCTCACTCTTCTCCCTTTCAAATTCTCATGACCTCAGGCTGTATGGTTTTACTAAATACTTATAAATGCTAGGTAATTATTACTTTTACGGTAGTTTATTTTTCTGAGAAATTATTTTCCCAAATATAATAATAATTTTAATTGAATTTTATTTATTTACCCACACAATAATGCCTTAAAATGAGCTTTTAAACTGGATGGACCGTCTAGATGTAAGACACATACATCATAGTGGGCCCGATCCGCCCAAACTGCTTGTTAGAAGTAGGAGTGAATATTATTTTACTACTGACCATCGGATCACTGTAAATTGATTGGACGGTTAAAAATGAAAATATCAAAGACCTTGCTTCGCCAAACAAATTTCCATAAATCAAGGCTGCGATTGTTCTATACGAGCCTAACTTTGGTATTGTACCATTAAGAGTCAGAGAATATCACTATCTGGTCAGCCCTATTTGTGTCAATGAATGCCATGTGTTAAACTTGTGAGCCACCACGTATCAAGCTTAACAGTCCGCCAGAGTATAAACAATTCATCAATTCAATATTCCTACGGTAAAGCACCAGTATCGGAATCTAAGGATAGTATCAGTAGAGATGCGCACCATCAATGGCACACGTGCAGATCAATCTAAACCGTTTAAATCTAATGACCAATCAAGATGGATTATTATTCAAAAACCATGTGTGAGTCCCATTATGAGCCCCATCTTGCTAGCTATTGGATAGTTCTATGTGGACCCATTATAATGTGTTTTAGCAACATCTTCCATTTTTTTTTTTTTTCTTCAGATCGTTTGAATACATAAGCCCAAAATTAAAATAGATAAAAATCTCAGGTTAACTACAACATAAGAAAATTGCCAACTAATATATTAATTAGGCCTGACATCTTAAATGGAGGGAAAACACTAATATCAACTTCATCCAAAACTTTTGTGGCCGTTGAGAAGTTTTAATAGTTGGCATTCAATTAACCTTATTTTTCCTTAGGAAGCGATGGATGGATTGCGTCCTACACCTGCCTGGACAGAATTATGTGTTAAGCAGGGACTCACCATCATATGTATGGCTTTTACTAATGAATCATTTTAGGATAGAAGCCCAAAAATAACGTAGGTCGGGTGGACCACACCACACTGGAAGCAAAGTAGATACTTTTTATTTATTTATTTATTTTTAAGGGTTAGTTCACACATCCCATTGTTTGTATACCCACCCAACCTTGTTAGTCACGTGACAATGTTAGCCACCTGGGCATAAGGAATCAATACCATGACCTCATTGTTGAAACTATGGTTGGGGTCACACAAACATGGAATAAATGAAACCAAAAATGCCAGCTTGCTCCAAAATTTCTGTGATTCCAAAGAGGCGTTGGATTCCCCACTCCGTGGTCTCGTTCAGCCGTAGATATTTCGGGATCATGTTTTAAAATGATCTGAAAAATAGATGAACGGCTTGGATAAAACCCATCCATCATGATGGGGCCCACGGATCCTTGCTTGGACCGATCGGGTCCAGGGGCAGGACGCAATTCGATTCCTTTTCCTGACCTGTGGTGTTGTGCTTGGGTCTGCCTATTTTTAGACTAACGTTCTAAAAAAACTCAGGACAGAATGATAGACCCCACGGATAAAACACATGTAACATGGTGGGACCACAGACACCGTTCAGTAGGCAATCCGCGTCCATCAACACAGGGGACACATCATTTGGACGGTCTGGATTGATGCGACTACAGTCTCAACGGTCAAAAGAACACGTGTCATCAATCCGTTCGAAAGCAAACAGGTGCGACTCCCGAGCCCCTCTCAGCTGCCAGTTCCCCAGGCGTCGACACGAATCGCCTGCAGGCTAAAATTCCCAAACTACCCCTGCCTTCTCAATAAAAACCGAGACAAACGCTCCCACCTCCGGCCTCCCATCTCCCACTCTCTTCCCCCAAAATATCAGATACTTTCTTCAAAATGACAACTGTATCCCATTTCCTCTTCTTCTCCTTCAATCCCTGCTCATCTCAGGTACACACCCAACATTTCCGTTTCTAGTAATCTAAGGCTTTGTGGAGCCCACTTTGTGTCCTTGTGAAATCCACTCCGTCCATCAGTTTTCTCCAGCTCCTTTTAGGATGACAGCCCAAAAACGAGGCAGATCCAAGACTCAGGTGGTCCACATCACATGAATCAGTGGAGTCGGAAACGCTCACCATTGAGACCTTTTCACCCGTTCATAAGGAAATTCCTACCTGGATGAGGAGGAAACTCATCCAACTCTTCTGTGGGCCCTAAGAAGGTCTCAATCCTCACTATTTTTATGGTGTGGTCCAATTCTGTAATGAATCTACCTCTCATTTTTGAGCTTTAATCCTATCTTGAGCAGGCGAAATTAATGGACAGTATGGATTTCAAAGTGGGCCCCACAGAGCTTTGGGTTACAGAAACTCGCGTCCTTTTCCTTTTTTGGTATGATTTCATTTCCCAAAACAGAAAACATGCGTCTGAAATTCAAAATACGGTGGGTGTAAATATCAATCTGTATTTTTTTTTTGTTTTTTGTTTTTTTTCAGGTGTTTTATCAGCTTCTTTCACCATAAGCAACAACTGCGCATACACCGTATGGCCCGGTGTATTGTCGAATGGCGGGTCGACCCCACTCTCACAGACGGGCTTCGCCCTCCAAAAGGGCGAGTCCAAGACGCTCTCCGCACCCACCACGTGGTCCGGCCGCTTCTGGGCCCGCACCCATTGTACGGCTGAGCCCTCTGGGAACTTCTCCTGCGGGACCGGCGACTGCGGCTCGGGTAAGCTAGAATGCGCCGGGAGGGGCGCTGCTCCACCAGCGACTCTGGCCGAGTTCACACTCATGGGTTCCAGTGGTCTCGACTTCTACGACGTCAGCTTGGTGGACGGCTACAATCTGCCCGTTTTAGTGGTCCCGCAGGGCGGCACCGGTAACTGCAGTACCACTGGGTGCGTGGTGGAGCTCAATGGGCCCTGCCCGTCGGAGCTGCGGGTGTTTGGGCCGGGTGGGAACGAGAGCGTGGCATGCAAGAGCGCGTGCGAGGCGTTCGGTACGCCGCAGTATTGCTGCAGGGAGGAGTACGGGAATCCCAACACCTGCAAGCCGTCGTCGTATTCGCTCTTCTTCAAGCAGGCCTGCCCACGGGCGTACAGTTATGCGTACGACGACCGGACGAGCACGTTTACGTGTGCGTCTGCGGACTACGTTATCACGTTCTGCCCGAGCATTGGAAGGTAAGTCCATTCTCTTCGAAATTACCAGTCCGCCCTTTCGTGGGGCGATCCTAGCCGTCCGACTCGCTGATGATGATCAGTGGTGAAATGATTTGTAGGGTCGGTGGGGTTTACAACCTGGTCTGTTGGCTTCCCACTATTTAAAAAGAGGACCTTCGGGCAAAACCCCACAGATTGAAGGTTGAGATTTGGATCCAGACCGTCCAGTTTTTGGATCCTCTCTGTAGGTGGCCCGCAGTTGAAAACCGTGCTGAATCGATGATCCTAGCCATCAAACTTCCGGGTTGAATGCTAACCGTTAATCATTTTTGTCACCGTTACAACAGTAATACGGTCCTTTCCGGAGTTTATTTGTGGCCCGCGGCTAATTTCTTTGTCTCCAGTAAAAGGCGCCACATGCGCGTGCGAAAGTGTGGGTCCTGAAGTGAATAGCTGTTGTCCGCGGATTGTGTGGTGGTGGTGTAGGAATGTGATGGGATTTGATTGGGCCACCCTACTCTTTCATAGAGTAGGGTCCACTTCAAGCATGTAAGCTGTTAGGATCCATATTCAAGCTGAATTCGCCGAATCTGTATTCTCTGCTTGAGCTGACCACAGAACTCCTGCTGCTGCCGCCAACCTGATTGGTCCAAGTCAGCCTGATGCTGACACTGTCCGGCTGACATGGACCAATTAGAGAGGTGTAAAGCAGGGTTTCTCTGCTCGGCTCAAGCAGAAGATCTAGATTCAAGCAATCAGGTTAATCTCGTGCTTGACAGTGCCCACCTCTAACAGTGGCATATGGCCCAATCAAATCCCTCAATCATTATACGATCATTGCACAATACAAAGTTGGATGATTTTGTCTCTTGACTGTAGCTCCACCTTTCTCTTACGCAATGGCTTTTTATTAGGTCTGGCTAACCACGCCATGGCTTAACACTAATGATAGGCAATTCACATGTTGCGTCATTGTAGGCCACATCAACGCTACATGGGTCAACCTTTTTGGATTGTTCGGCCACATCAACGCTATTTAGGTTTTGGATTACTTGTTGATGTGACCCAATGAAAAAGTGCCATGTGTGCCTATCAGAAGCGAAACCCATAGTAATATATTTCACTACGGGCCTCGTATCTGACAGGCACACGCGACGCCTTTTCATTGGGTCACACTATGTTTGCGGTTATTGAAATCTTTTACATCTTATATGTAAGATATGAGGTGACAAACACACCTTGATTCTGGTGCGCGAACGCAAATCCTCCTAAATTAAAAGAGAGGCTAGAGGTTAGAGGTTGAGGTTGAGGTTGAGGTTAGAGGTTGGTTCTAGTAGTTCACTGTTCTCATTTCTATGAGTGATGGGTATATATCAAGATGGTGGTCCACCCATGATTAGGCGATGGCAACTACAGGCCTATTGAATAGCCCATTTAGTAGTAGGAAAAGTTTAGTCATATTCAATGTCCAGGCCAAGCTTATTTAGGGTTTGTTTGTTTGAGTCATATTCAATGCTATTTGTCAAGCACATGGAGTAAGGAAGAAGCAACTAGCACAGAAGTACTACATGCACGTATTAAAAATTTGGCACATGCGGCGCATATGTGACAATTGAAAATATATGGCGGCATGTGGTACATGGGGCAGTGCTTGAAGATGCATGATGGCATGTAATGCATGTAAGTGTGTCAGATTATATATGAGAATTGATAGTGCATGGGGCACGAACATCGCATGCATACATGACACATGCATCACTTGTACATCTCAGCACATGTGGCAAATGAGACACATGAAGGGTATTTGAAGGTTGAATGAGGCGCATTTGCAATGCTTGAAGATGGACGATGACGCTTGTGGCTCATTAACATTTATGAGAATTGTTTTACCATAGTAAGTCTTAAGACTCTTCAAGGACAACAAAGGTAGTGCAATGGTTAAAAAGTGGCAAACAAATCATGGACTAAACTATTGCTACCAAACGACCCCTAGCTAAACCCGTAGATAGTCGAGTATTAGCACTCTTGAGAATATTACTACTTGAGAATATTAGCACTTGGGGACACTTTTTTTTTTTTATACACGCACCCCACACACACCCACTCACTCATGCCGTAGTGGGATTTCACCACCTATGGGAACTTGAACCCCTAACCTCGTGTTGAAACTCCTGGGAGTCTACTACCGAGGTAAGGACTCGAAGCCACACTCACAAGAGTTTGGGGACACTTGAGCCCACATGAAGACTTACAAGAGTTCCAACACAAGGTCATGGGTTCGAGTACCCGTTGTGGTGAAAAACCATTGTGGTGTGAGTGCGTGGGTGTGTGTAAGAGTGTAAGTGTGTGTGTTAAAAAAAGGCATTTGTTGTTCTTGAAAAGGTTGAGACCTTGTCCTTGTTACAATACATGCTAGTTTATTATCTTCGAACGTATGTCTGTAACATGAAGCTATTCATTATATATGCAAATGTACCACAAATGTTATTGTACATTTTCAAGTATTGCAAATGTAATGCATTTAATCTTCAAATGCCCTTCATGTGCCAAGTTACACATGCAATGCATTGGCCATACG
Source organism: Liriodendron chinense (assembly GCA_003013855.2). Taxonomy (NCBI): domain Eukaryota; kingdom Viridiplantae; phylum Streptophyta; class Magnoliopsida; order Magnoliales; family Magnoliaceae; genus Liriodendron; species Liriodendron chinense. Next base: position 2,973,550 of record ML058538.1, on the reverse strand, counting down.
AGCTTACATGTATTGTTATGTGTCTCACATGTTCTATGGTATATCTTCAAGCAAGATATGTGTACCAAGAAATCCTTATTCCCTATGATGCTTGATAAACTCCTGGAATGAAATCAGAAGAGAGTTTGCTGCTACTAAATTATTCAGGACTAAAACAGTTGTTGCTACCAAACAGACCCTTGCTGTAGCCATCCACTGTGTCACTAGAAAATAGATGGTTAAGATCGCTTAGTCATCTCTAGTTCTGAATCTCGCTCGTGGGTGCAACACATGCCCATGTTGCAATCAAAGGACATTCATAGGGGCGTCCGCCTTCTAGCCCAGCTGTAAGACGCCTAGGCGTTTCAACTGCAGGTCTCAGGTTCCAATGATAGGGAGACACTAATTGCACCGGTGGGTATATCATATGAGTAACAATGTGGGTGCATTGTGTAGCTAACAGGGTGCGTGCGCCGCATGACTAACAATAAAATAAAGACATTCATAGGGCGGCCGGTTGAGTTATATTCAGTCGGCAAGCAAGGCGTATACGTTGTTGAATGCGGACCATTGGTTATGACATCATATCTTTTTCATAGTTTGCTGGCCGACCTATGACAAGAACAGCTAGATTTTTGGTTTTGCATGGGCTTCATCTAAGATTTTCTGGTTAGATGTGGATGTTTTCTGTTAGTCAACCATGACCACTCATCAGGGAGATTTTTAGCTTGCAAGCAGATATATCCTACTCTTTTTAATGCGGCATAACTCCTGCTTATGACGTTTTATTTGATGCTCTGGTAGCATATGACGGTTGATACACAGGCACCTAGAAATAGTGTACGTGGCACTTAATTTTTAGTTCATGATACATCTTGACTGAATTCATAATTTGGACGATTTAGTTTGAATTATATGCAACTTTCCCGTAATTTCTAGGTGCCTGCGTCTTTTACTCTTTTACACCCACACTGACAACGATCTCGTTCCTCGTTGTCTTTACTGCAAATTTGACCTTTGTACACAGGATCTGAACGGTGCAAAAAATGGGACACACTGAGGAGATTACATGCAGTTGAAATCAGGCCGATTCGATTGAATTGGACTTATATTTGTATGTTGAGTCAGATCAATGGCTGTTGATTGATTTTGACGGTGTGGGCCATTGTTCACATGCACATATCGATTTAAATTCACGGGAGAGTACGATCTTCTTATCTGGGGTTTCTGCTTATTCCTGATCATAGATCATCAGTACGGGTCACCAATCCAAGGGGCCCACACGTTCAGTTATGGTCAAGCGGGCGGTAAGTGGTCGGGTTTGCGGCAGGTTTAGCCAGAACCATACTCGCTCATTAACTAATTTAGGAGGTTAGGGTTGGGTCCTAGTCCATCCTATCAAACCCATTCCAGTAGAAGGAGATCCACCCAGATTTATTTATAAGAATCCGGATCTTCTGCTATTACTGAGCAGAGAACCTCTGCTGTTGCCTCTTTGATTGGGCTAGCTTAGCTTGATTGGCCCAATCAGAGAGGTGAAAAGCAGGATTTCTCTGCTCGGTAATAGGAGAGGATCTGGATTTAATGAGTTTGAATCCTTTGTTTGTTACAAACAGGAAATCCTTTTTTGTAGCTTTTTTATTAGCCCACATCATTACAACATGACGTCAGTGTGATGAGGTTGCAAACCAATGTGGTGTGATTGTATGAATAGTGTGATGTGGTTGCAAACCAATGTGATGATCTGGACCAATAAAAAAGTTACAAACAGAAATTTTTTGTTTGTAGCAAACAGAGGATCCATACTCTTTATAAATGGGTCAGTCTGGGTTTGGATATGGTATGCAAGCATTTTTACCAAGTTAAAAATCAGGTCTAGATGGGTTCGGGCCTGGATGGGTTTCTAGGAATATAGGCCAAACCCACCCATTTACTAAATGGGTTTGGGTCGGGCCTAATATGAAACCAAATCCAGAATCGTTTAGCACAAATCCAGAATCGTTTAGCACATAGGTTTGTTCTTGGACCTAGACTCGTACCATTTAACAAATAGGTCATGTCTAAATGTGTTGGGTTTGGTACCCCATCGGGTCCACTAACCCATTTACAACCCTAACTATAATGTTTACTAGGCCATGGTTGAAATGTAAATGATCCAATGGCTCAAATTCGATAGGCAGATTCTTCAATAATTGGATGGTTATGATCCTACAATGAACTCAGATTGTTGGGAGCTCATGATTCTATGGACTTACTCTTGCCACATGTACAATGAGCATATCAGGTGGATTGGGAATTTTGCCCCTTGGATTGTGCTTCATCCTGCCATGTGGTGGGATTTGACTAGATTGCTAGCAAGTCATGGCATAGTTAGAAATGGGGTCACACAAAGCATGTTTGAAAGGTTTTTTTTTTTTTTTTTTTTTTTTTTGTGTGTTAGTCATGCGACACGCCCACCCTGTTAGCTGCACAACACACCCACAACGTTAGTCATACGATGCAACCATCGGTGCAATTAGTCTCTCCTTAGCATTCGAACCTAAGACCGGCTGTTGAAATGCAAGGCGTCTTTCAACTGGGCTAGCAGGCGGATGTAGTGATGTTGGTACAGGTATGATGTGGCGGGATTTGATTGTACACTAGGTCACTGTTAGAGATGGAATCTGACCGTAGCTTTTGTCCAATCAAATTCTGTCAAGTCTTGCCTAGACTAACATTGGTGCATGCAAAGGTAAGCATGTTTGATAGTGGTCCAATCAAATCCCTCATGTTGAGGGGGGAAGGAACTCAGTTCAAGGAGGCAATGTGGTAAAGTATGATATAATTAAATAGGGATTGGATATTGCCCTTGGTTGTACTGATGTCGATATAGGCACGATGTGGGGGGATTTGATTGGACAGTAGGCTACTGTTAGAGATGGACTCTAACAGCAGCTTTCCATCCAATTAAATTCCGCCAAGTTTTGTTTGTACCAACATTAGTGCAAGCAAGGGCAATGTGCAATCTGCGGCCGGTAAGCTTCTAGAGTTTGGATATGCAAGCTTTGTTGGTTAAGCTTAATCTAGATCGTTATATGTGCAGCCCACCATATCTATGCAAGACATCCAATCTGTCCATCATGTTTGCCCCCTCAGCTCCTGTTGTCGCCTTAAAAATAGGACAGTAGGCCACACCAAAGGAGACACTTGGAAATAACAGGAAACCTGCCTGATTTCTTGGAACAAAGCATTTCAATGTGGGCCCACCTGATGAATGGTCCGGATTTCATAGACGGACCCTTCACATGGTGGAGCAATTGTTTAACCCTTCATTCATTTGTTTTGCAGTCAGAAATCATCAGATAGCGGGCATCCAATCGCAGCCGATCTACTACCACTCGTAAACAACACCATGGTCTTCACAGGCGGCGAAGTGGCCAGCCACGCCTTGCCGCTGGCCCAGCAAGCACATATCCTTATCCTGGCCGTAGCTTTTTTGGGCGCTTCTTGGCCGTTGCTGCTATGACTCCAGTGTAGCCTATGACGCTTGTACTTGTAATCATAGCTAGGTTAGGTTGGGGCCCACGATTTTAGCGGTCTTGATGAGTCCTTCACTCTGGAAGGACCCAGTTTTTTAGTGGAAGTGATTTGTCTATATTTAGAATTAGTAGATATGAATAAGGGTTTTTCAGTGTACTATACGTTTTCAGCTTGTGTAAGTGGGGCCCATTGGGTTCAGCGATCCAGACAGTTGGGTCTGTTGGGACCCACACTGTTTTTACTGATACACCACATGATGATCACTGAGGGATGGGCCCCACCTGTCTAAAGCTGAAAGTCTGAGCACGAATATTCATTTGGGTGGGGGAATATGCTTGTTTGGATATTCTTTTTGTTTTATATTAATGGAATATACAGTTATCTCTTATCGTTGTGGATTATCTTAGAGAGCTCAGCAAAGAAGAGATTGAAGAGGAAGAGAGTTTATATCGATTTGGATGGTCAGATGAAAATCCAACGGTGCACAAGGCATTGTGAGTTTGTAACCAACGATGCTGATTTTAGCCCTGATGGTGCAATTTGGGTTGGGTCAACCCGTGCTTTAGCTTGGGTTGAGCTGAGGTTGGATTGGGATTGGGGTGAAAGTTCCCAACCTGATCTAGATTGGCTGAGTCTTCAGGTAATTCAATCCAACCCAAACTCGTTTGGAAAAAAAAAAATCATGGCTTACATGGAGCTCGACCTAGATTGGTTTGGGTTCAACCTCAACCGAAACCTACCTCAAAAGCAATCAATATATAGATGTGAGTTATATAAATGTAAAATCACTGTCTGCATAGAAACATGGGTGTGAATTGGGTACTGCCGCACAGGAGTGGATTAGGTTGGGTGTGAATTGGGTACTGCCGCACAGGAGTGGATTAGGTGAGACCCCGGATCCACAAAGGTTGGTGGGACCCCTGACTGTGGGACCACTGTGATGTATGTGACTACATCTATGCCATACATCCGTATTTAAAGATCATTTTAGGGCATGATCCAAAAAATGAAGCAGTTCTAAATCCCAGATGGGCCATAGTACAGGAAACAGTGGTGATTGACCAATAAAAACTTCCTGTGGGCCACAGGTTGGATCATGATGATATTTATGTGGTCTCTTCATCTAATTGTTTTTGACTTCATCAACAGGTTGGATGGAAAATATAAATTTCGGTGGAATCCACTGAAAGTCTATGAAGTTTTCAATGGTAGAGATTCAATCACAACTGTTTTTGTGGTGTGGTCCACCTAAGATTTGAGTCAGCTTCATTTTCGGTAATGTACCCTAAAATTAGCTTTTAAAATGGTTGGACAGTGTGGATTTAAGACACATACATCACTGTGAGCCCCACGGTCAGGGATCCCACCCACCTCGGTGGTTCCGGGGTCTCACCTAATCCGCTCCCCTGCCCCACCAGGACCTGTCAAGGCTATGCATGGGTCCTGTCAAGGCTTTGTTGGACCCACTGTTTATCCAAGCTGTTCATCTGTTTTGAAAGATCATTTTAGGGCATGAGTTTGAAAGATCATTTTAGGGCCTGAGCCCAAAAATGAGGCAGATCAAAGGCTTGAGTAGACCACACTATGGGAAGCAGCAGGCGACACGGCCTCCAAAAAGTTTTCAACGGTAAGCATCGAATGCCCACTGTTCCATTTGACATTTAGTTCTGCCTCATTTGTGGGCTCATGCCCTAAAATGATGAACTGCATAGAACCGCATAGATAAACACATATATCATGGTGGGGCCCACAGAGCTTTTTCCAGCAGCAACCATAACAGAGCTCATGCTGAGGGTAGAGCTGAGCACGAGCCAAGCCAGCTCGGTTAGCTCGCTTGACTCTAGCTGGATTTGGCTCGATTCAAAGGCTAGATTCGAACCAAGCTGAGCCATTTTTCCAGGCTCGAAATAATTTTCAAGCCGAGCTCGAGCTAACCCAAGCTCGATTCGGCTCGTCTGGGCTTTTCTCAGCTAACTCACTTGTAAAAAATTAAGAAAATATATTTTCTAGTCCCACATAGGAAGTGGACAAAGAAAAATAAAAGTAAGTGGGGGTGTCAATGGGCTTTGGGCGGCCCAATTTTAAACAGCTTTAAGCCCAGCTTTTGGGCTGGGCCTATCAGGCTCAAATTGGGCTTGAACTCGCTTGAACTCTCTCGAAAGCTCAGTCAAGCTAGCTCAAACATTTCAATCCAGCTCGAAGACCGAGCCGAGCCGAACATGAGCTAGAGTGGTCATTGAGTGAGCCTAGCTCGAATAGGGCTCAACTCGGCTTACCTCGGCTCGTGCTCACCTCTAGCTGAGGGCCACTACCGAATCTGCTCTCGTCATTGGGCTCATATGGCGGACCAATGTACGAGGCTTGACTCTTGAGTTCACCGGACGCAGTTTGGCTGGTGACTGCAACACCACTAGTGAGCGCAACACTAGCCTGCTAGCTAGTGTCAAAGGTCCATGGACCCCACCATGATGTATATGTTTTATCAATGCCGTACATTAATTTTTTCCCGATCATTTTATGGCATGAACCCAAAAATGGTGCAGATCCAAATCTCAAGTGGACCACACTATAGGAAAAAGTAGTAATCGAATGAGCACCATTAAAAACTTCTTGGGGCCCACAAAAGTTTTGAAAAGCTCCCTTCATCCTGGCCTGTGTGACCTAATCAATTGGATGACATATAAACATTAAAATGCAAATAGAAAGTTTTAAAGGTGGTCGTTTAATTACCACCGTTTCTTACTGCATGGTTCACCTGTGATTTGAATCTACCTCATTTTTCCACTCATACCCTAAAATGAGTTGGAGAAATGGATGGACGGTGTGGATAAGACACATACATTATGGTCCCACAGCTTTTCCAACACTAACCAATACCTAGGTGTAGGGCTTTGATTGGAGCGGGTCATATCCAAGATACGATTCTCTCCGAACCCGTATAATACAGAGTTGGATCTTAAAAGAGGCCCGATTAATTAAATGGACCAAATTTGGGTTCACAAAAATAAATTCAAATCATATTCGGATCGGATTCAGATCTAGTAGTGAGATCTGATTGGGTCACGACCATTTGATGCTTTGAGCCTTCAACCGTTTCGTATCTGGAGAGGAGATTTTAATACGTAAAGAGTAAACTCCTCTCCTCTCTTTCGAGAATATCTCCCGCAACGAGAGCATATTAGTTGTCACATGGCTACAACTTAATAGGTGGTACCCTAACAGTGTGGGGCCTATATTGATGTAGTTTGTATATATCCATGCCATCTATATGTTTTTCCATCTCATTTTAGGACGTGATACCAAACCCTAAGAAGATCAAAATCTCAGGTGGACAATACCACTAGAAACAGTGATGAACAACCATTAAAAACTTTTTGTGGGCCACAAAAGTTTTTGATCAAGCTGATATTTATATTTTCCCTTCATCCAGATCTTCTTGACATTATCAAGAGGTTAGATTGCAAATAAACACTACTAAAACCTGACGATGGGCTCTTTGGAATTTTTAATGGCGGGACACTCAATCACCACGGTTTCCAGTGGTATGGTCAACCTGAGATTTGGATCATAATAATTTTTAAAACCTTATCCTAAAATGGGTTGGAGAAACGGATGGACCACGTAGATATACGAAACGTCACCCATGTGGGCCACATGGTAGGGGTAACACCCACTAAGTTGTTCCGAGTAACACCTAATTCACTCCCGTAGCAATGGGCGCGGATTTCTTTCAAAAGAGAGGAAGTTCCTAAGCTGGGAACTTAGGTGGGGCCTACCATGACATTTGTGAGAAATCCACCCGGGCCATTGCTTTGTGAGCTCTTCTTAGGACGTGTAACAAAAAAAAGGAGCTAAATCCAAGACTCAAGTAGGCTTAAAACGTGAGGATTGAACATCCACAGTTGAAATATTCATGGGGCCATAGAAATTTTGAATCAGGCTAATATAATAGCATTATGAACAGTATAGATGGCATATAATCATCATTGTGGACCAGGGGTATATTATCTTATATATTTTTTAGATTTGAACGGCTATATGTATTTTTGGATTGGAAATGGATCTAGTTATTTATAATTGGATAGGATATGGATATACCTTTTGGATCCAACTTCCGAATCCCATCTTAATTCAGCTATTATTTTCGGACTTTGAGCCATCCATTGAGAGCCCTACCTAGGTGGCAGTGGAGAGGTCACTACCAAAGCCGAGCCCTGTGGGGAGTGGGGGAAACAGGACTTCTGTAAGGTCATGATTGTGGGGCTATCCTTGACGTACGTGTTGTATATCCACACCGTCCATTTGTTTTAACAACTCATTTTAACGCAAGAGCCAAAAAATGAAGTAGATCAAAATCTCCAATGGAATACACCATAGGAAATAATGATGATTGAATGCCCACAATAAGAAACTTTTCATGGGCCACAAGAGTTTTGGATCAAGCTAATATTTTTTGGTTTCCCTTAGTGGAGGTCTGTGTGACATTATCAACAGGTTGGATGGCAAATAAAGGTTACACTGAGCCCTAATAATTTTTTAATGTTGGGCGTCCAATCACCACTGTTTCCCGCAGTGTGGTCTACCTGCGATTTGATCTACTTTAGTTTTGGGTTCATCCCCTTAAATGAACTGCCAAAACAGACGGATGGCATATATATATATATATATATATATATATATATATATATATATATATATATATATATATATAAGGTGGGCACCACGGTCATGCCCTCACCGAATCCGTTCTCGGCACAGGCTGGATGATGTTGGGTGTCGTTGGATGAGCCGACATTTTCATTTAATGAGCCACGAGGATTGTAAGATGGGGTATTTAAGGGGAAGAGTGGGGTTGGCGTGGAGGGCTCTCGCCGAAGTTGGCTCGGCTGTGATCAGACGGTTGAATGATAAGACCCTAGCTGAGATTAATTCAATGGACGACGGACACGGATTCCCTGTAAGGGAAGTTGGAAGTTAGGTGGGGCCCACCCAAAAATGAGGGCGATCCCAAACTCAAATGTGCCACACGGGCCACATGGCAGGAAAAACATGGGGAGGGAAATGCCAACCGTTGAAACATTCTAAGGTCCACTCCTCACCCAAGACGGTGCGACCCTTTACCGTGGAGCCTAAGTTGATTTATGTATTCCATAGCGAAGTCACTTATCTGCCTTTTATATCACTTATCAACGATGTTGGGAGCGAACCTCTTAATCGAGGGCGTGGATCAAGCACATTCATATTGCACATGAACTGAAAAAAGATTAAGAAAAAGTCGATAAAAATTGACAATTGTTGCATGGATGAATCAAAAGAAGGTGGATCATAAATCGGCCACAACTTTGATCGGGGAGGAGTTACGGGATGCACAACATATGGATTCCTACTGAAATTTCAAATTGGTATCCATTCATTTCGCCAAAAACGTGTGGTTACAGCAGAAAAATGAGATTTTAGAAAAACATACTATTTTTAGTAATTCTGAATTTTAATTTGTTTCCTCTTTTTAGAATTTTTGTTCATTTAAGAGTTTTTATTTTTGTTAAGAAATGAGTTTTAGAAAGAGTTTACTTAGTCGTAGTTTTTAATTCGAATTTTACTATTTTTAGTAACTTTCTATTTTGAGAAACTTACTTTCTATTTTGAGAAACTTACTATTTTTAGTAAGTACAAAATTAAGGTTTATTTAGAGATATATAAGGTTGTTAAATTCAGTTTTTAATGTTAACTTTAATATTATCATTCAATAAAATTTTAATTTTTTTTTTTTCAATTTTCTCTCATGGATTCAAGATTTTCCTTTGCGTATTCAAGGAAGCCTTGTTGAGGAATGTAGGGAGCCTTGTGGATTCAATGTAGTTATCCTGTGAGGAAGACAGTGATCGACCTCATCACGTCCTCTCTGTGTCTCTCAGGTGGACCATAATATAGGAAACAGTCATTGTTATGGGTAAATCCGAGCTGACTATAAGTCCCAAGGACTAGATCTAAAGACTATGTAAACTCACATACTGAAGGTAGGCGCAGGGCATCAGACCATAAGGGTGAGAGAGATGAGGACCTGATCCAACGTGACAATGTATCAGTCCTCACATTAGATCAGGTCCTCACAAAGGGCATTTTGGATACATTAAATCAACCTGAACTTAGTTGCTCTACTAACACAGCCGATGAGCACAGGGCTCAGCCTCGAGTCTTTACCAAGCCAGATTAGCCTGAGCTACAACCACCATAAGTACGAGCAAAAGTTCAGAAAACAAGTCCGAGGAAGGCGGATATGTCTTTAGCCGTTACCAAAGACACCCCTCTAAGCCGTTACTAGCGTGATCTCCGTTTTCGAAAATCACGACGCCTAACGGGTCTCACTCTTATGAAAGTGGCCACGATTGTGGCCTTCAATTCTTCTTCGATAGCCTATAAGAAGGAACCTCCTTCTCCATTCAAAGGTACACAATCTCTATTCACAAAAGTTATCACCTATCTCTCTCACTATCAGACCCATCTTACTTAGGCATCAAACGACTAACAGCCGATCCCCGACCACTCTCTTAGCCTTCCTTGTGCTGTGTAGGATCTATCTTTCAGATCCAATCCAGTTCACCAGTAAGAGATCGGTGACACACATCAATCCTAAGTGGTTCTTCATCCACCTCATCTGTTGTTTAGAAATCAGCAACAACAAATTGACGCCGTCTGTGGGAAACGTCAGACAAATTGTGTTCTCACCAAGTTTTAGAGTTTTCATTGCTTTTTCAACCTGTCTTAAAGCTCTCTCCTATTCCACCATTAATGGCCGGAGGGAGAAAGAACAAGGGGAAAAACGCTCATAGGAGCCGGGCCTTCACAACCCTCCTAGCACGAAGATTAAGTTATCCCCAAAACACCTTCCCTTCGACTTGGTTCATCCCAGCACTCTGCTCATGAGAGCGGACATCAAAGGTCCCGTAATCGCGGGGCTAGCTTATCCGCTCTCAAAGAACAGATGGGAGGGGTGAACCAGCAGATCGGTGGATTCACCCAACAGTTCGAAAGATTAACCCAACAGTTAAATGAAATTCAAAACGTCCTGGTCGGACTTGCCCTTGCCGGTTTGGCCAACTCAGCCGCCTCCTAACCCTCATAGGACGGGGGAACCCTCGCGAACTGACCAGCGACAGTCGTCCCGCCAGAATTAGGCTTAGGGCCAAGTCCCTGATGAAGATGATGTCAAGAGCCAGGCCACGGCTGCTCGAACTCGCGCCCCGCATCTGACCTGCTTGCAGATGACTTGCGGTAAGGCTAGAGGATCGACGCTAGACTTGACAGAGTGAGGCTCTAAATCGTGTCGACGACAATATCGCCCCTTTGAAAGCAGAACTAAAGGAGCTCAGAGAACGTGTTAGTGATCTACAACGAGCTAAGAGAGAAAAAGCCCTTGTTACCATCGGCGCTCTCATCGATTTGGCAGAATCTCCATTCACTGGTGACATTCGGGCAGAACAACTTCCGAAGGATTCAAGGTACCCTAACTTAAGCAATACAGTGGAATAGGAGATCTCGCTGAGCACTTAGAAAATTTCCACGTCCGAATGGATCTCCTCGGTGTCAGCGGCAACATCATGTGTAAGGCTTTCCCTTTATTGCTGACGAGCTTAGCCTAGACGTGATTCCGAATCTTAAAGCCAAGGTCCATCAGCCTCATTCACACAGCTAAGCCGGGCCTTCGTAACATAGTTCATTGGGAGCACAGATCCACGGAAGCACTCTATGCACCTTGCAGCGGTTAGATAGAGGGATGGCGGGTCCTTGAAGGACCACCTCGCTCGTTTTAACGCCGAGGTAGTCCAGGTCGAAAACCTGTCTCAGGACGGTGATGTTGCACACAATGATCAGCGGGTTAAGAGATAGGAAGTTCCTCTAGTTGGTTGGCCAGGACCCCCTCAGTCCTTGGCAGAGTTCCTGGACCGAGCGCATAAGCACATCAATGCTGAAGAGCTGATCAGCACTCATTGGTCCTCGTCTAAGAGGAAAGATCCTAAAGATGACTCTAACTCCAAACGGCGGAAGGACGATGAAGGTTCATCCAGCTGGGGCAATGCTCCCCGAGGAGCCAAAGCCTCAGCCAAACGGTTCGAAAGGTACACACCACCGAACACGCCGATCGATTAGGTATATATGGCTATAAAGGATAATCAAATGTTTAGCCTGACCTGGAAAGATAAAAAACTGATCCCAATCGAAGAAGTGTGAGTTGATGATGCAGATATATTAGAATTTTAGGGAGTGGAATGCGATTTGAGCTTGTTGAGATGTAAGAAAGAAAAATGAAGATCAAGCACCCTTTTTGTTCAAAATGGATGGTCAGATATCCCTGATCTCAACCATATTCTTAACTTTAGTAGCTTCTTTAGTGGACCATTTTTCCATATCCGACTTGTTGGGTCTAGCAGGGCCTCGGCATCGATTAGAAATTTTTGAAGTATTTAGAGAAGAGGAGCCCCTTCCCCCCTAAAGTTCATTTTCTTAGTTTCCCATTGACTTTCTATCTTTCAGCCTCTCACCTCCCCTCTTCCTAGAATGACAATTGCCGTGTTATATTTATAGATGGAGACCGTCGACTTGCAGTGGCTGACGCTATGACACCTATCATTACTTTAAGATTTTGGCATCTAGGAAGTTAGGGTAGGATTTGCGTCAGGTGGAAAGCGTGTTAGGTGGCTGTTGGCATGCAATGGGCTGACTATCTACCTTTCCCCCTTACATGCTTTCCGCCACGTTCAGGGGCCCTGGACCTTTGCATGGTTGCTTTTCTAGCTTAATTCTGACTTGCTCGATTCAAGATTTTCCAATGTAATTGTTGGATGCCTTCGGGGGATGTTTAGGCCTATCCAGCCTTATTTGACTTTTCAACATTTTGAATGTCCAAATTCAAATTTATCAGAGGAATAAATGGTTAGGGCTTTTGGAGGAGATCGATCATCGGCCTTGATTGTAGGTCCTAGGCTAGGGATTTGTAAATTGAGTCTTGTATTTGTTTTTTGTGAAACCCCAAGGCTCTTGCTTGCTTGATTGATAATATTTTTTATGGTTCTCAAATTTCTTAGAAATGATTTGATTAAAGTTAAGCTAAAGTTTAAAGAGTAGTTTTGTCTCATTTTAAGGGCCCATTTGGATACTACCAAATAAGTTGCTTTTCTTGCTGATGGCAACATTTAAGTAACTTATTTGAGACAAGTTAGTTTGGTTAATAAATAATGATCATTACTTATATGCTAAAAATAAGTTAAGTATTTTAACATTTTTATTTTGCTTTTCTACTTTTTCACCACTGACTAAAACAAGAGGTGCTCATCTATAGCTGTAAAAGTGCTGATTTTAATGGCAACTCCCCAGCCCATGTTGACCATTCAGCTTGCTGGGCCCTCTACAATATATTTGATCTGCACTCTCCATCCTGGTGAGTGGGGCTAACATGTGAGCCAGATCTAAAGCTCAGGTGGACCCCACATCAGGAAGCAACAATGATAATGATGACACCGTTGAAACCTCTTTGGGCCTAGTGTGATGTGTTTTACTCATGCCATTCATCTATTTTTCCAACTAGTTTTGAGTGGCCTACTGGGTAGTGGGGCCATATGCTGTACACATGAAATCCACACCGTCCACCCTTGTTGGTCCATCCAAAAAATGAAATAGATTCCAATCTCAAATAGACCACACCTCAGGAAACAGTGGTCATTGACGCCCACCATTGGTCGGCCCTAATGATGAGTGGCCCATATTTAAGGCGGGCCTTGCATGATGGATCACCCACATTAGAGGTGGGCCCCACATTTGGGACGATCCACATTAAAGGTGGCTCCACCTGATGCGCAGTGGACATTGATGGTGGGCCCACTTGATGGATGACCAACATCAAAGGTGGGCCCTACATAAAGAACGGTGTAAATGGCTCACATCCAGGCTGGGCCCCACATGATGTACTGCCCACATCAAAGGCGGGGCCCACATAATGATAATCCACATCAAAGGTTGGCCCCAAATGATGGATAGTGGATGTGCAGGGACCAAACAGACTTGATGAATGATGTTGGAAACAAACATGCTTTTCTACTTTTTGGTTGATAAGCATGTTGTTTACCAAACATACTTATTTGCCAATTAAGTAGAAACCAAGATAAGTAACTTATCTGATAAGTAGCTTATCTTAAGTAACTTACAATCCAAATGCGCTCTAAGTGAGGTGTTTGCAATAATATATAAAAAAAATTATTATTTAATCTTATGTTACTGCTCTTTGGGGATTTAATCTAAAATAAACATTTCAGTTAGGGTCACGTCCTTACTATGGCTTGTCATGATCCAAGCTGAGATGAAGCCTATGTTGAGCAATGAGGGTTAGACTTGAATTGAGCTTAGCTCAACCCTATAAAGGCATGGTTAACACCTTAATTATAGGCCATCTAGCTTTTACGGTCGTAAATTCCAGTGGTTCAGTACATAGTGCGATGGGAGTGGATTAGGTGTTACCCTACCCATACCGTGGGGCCCACCTTGATGATGTGGTGTATATCCACGCCGTCCATCTGTTTCTCCAGCCCATTTTAGGACATGGTCAGAAAAATTAAGCAGATCCAAATATCAGGTGCCCCACACCGTAAAAAACAGTGGTGATTGAGTGCCTCACCATTAAAACTTCAAAAGGGCCCATCGTAAGGTTTGCACAATGTTTATTTGCCATCCAACCTGTTGATAATGTCAAGAAGACCTGGATGATGGGAAGTACAAAGATCACTTTGATCCCAAAATTTTGTGGCACACAAAAAGCTTTTAATGGTCACTCATCACTGTTTCTAGTGGTGTGGTCCACCTGAGATTTTTATCTTTTTAAGCTTTGGGATCCTTCCTAAAATGAGATGGAAAAACAGATGGATGGTGTGGATATGTACAACAAATACATCAAGGTGGGCCCCACATGGTTATGGTAACACCCACTATCCAATCCGCTCCCTAGTGGAACATCTACACCGCCATATAAATGCCATGGTGAGCCCACAAAAGTTCTGATTTGATCTGATTTGTAGAGCAAAAGTCAACATATGGAGGCGCACAAGATGGACGCTGTTTGACTAGTGACCCTATCACGGGCCAGCATGTTAGTGTCGGAAGCGAATTAGGCGTTACCCACGGTAACAGCTTAGTGGGTGTTACCCCTACTGTGTGGCCCACCTTGATGATTTTATGTATATCCACGTCATCCATCTATTTCTCCAGACTGTTTTAGGATGGGTTACCAAAACTATGTAGATCCAAATCTCATGTGGACCATGCCACAGGAAACAGTAGTGATTGAGTGTTTCACCATTAAAATTTCAAAGGGCTCGTAGCAGCGTTTTCTTAATGTTTATTTCGAATCCAACCTAATGATTATGTACAAGAAGATTTGTTTTAAGGGAAATTAGAAAGATCACATTCATCCTAAGACTTTTGTTGGCCACAAAAGTTTTTAATGGTTATTCATCACTTTTTCTATTGATAGGGTCCACCTGAGATTTGGATCTTTTTATGATTTGGGATTGCATACTAAAATGAGATGGAAAAACAAATGGACGACGTGGATATTCAAAACTATATCAATGTGGGCCCCACATGGTTAGGATAACACCTACTAAGCTGTTACCTTCGCTTCCGCTAGTGTTCAAGCTTTGTAGGACTCACCATGGAGTTGTGTTTCATCCATGATGTCCATTTTTCTTTTCTAGCTAAAAAATGACGCAGATTGAAAGCTAATGTGGACCACACTGTTTACACTCATTTGTGGTGCGCGTGGACTAATAAGAAATCATCACTTATTGACACTACGATTTGAATATTGATGAAAATTGTACTCGTGCTTGAAGATATCTTGTGTTAATCTTTCTTTGGCATTACGTCCTCCTTTATTAATATGGTGGCATAGAACTCTACGCATCTATTTAGAGGAGTGAACCGATAGATCTTACGTGGTTGTAATTACTGTGCCATTTTAATGAGGTAGCGTGCCTAGCATGTCTATAAAAGACCTACCAAGGTAAAGATCCTACCATGGATCTGGTAATGATACACTCGATAAGGTTATCTTTTTCAATCCTTTTAAAATGGGTGATACTGTAACGCCCTGAAAATTTCAATTCTCGAGCCTCAAGAGTATTCGAGCACCTCTAGAAAATTTTCTAATTTAATTATCAATTGAAAGTGCAGACGCCCGATTTAGAACTAAGACTCTAGGAGATTTGTATTGAAAACCCTAGTTTGGACGATCCGATTTGATCGAAACCTCGTAAGACATTTAGACACATCAATCTAACCGTACACTCTTTGTTACTAACCGTACACTCTTTGTTAGATATCATGGATAACTACGGATTCCTTTTTAATTGTCTAATCCTACATCCAATCCGTTGATTAATGAATCTCAATCTATGATTTACTGAAATCACAATGAATTAACCTATATAACCGACTCACAATGCAGATCCACTTTAAACTACCCTAATCAGTGAATCAAATCTCGATTATCTTGAGTTTAGAAATCGATTTGACAAAATAGCCCTTTTGACATGTAAAACTATACGAATGAGATTAACCGCCTTTAACCTGCAAATAAATACACCCCGTATATCACATCATGTACCTAACTATGCCCGTTACGACCCAGTAAAAGGATTCACCAAACTCTGTTATCTAAATCATCCAATTGGTGTCCCGAAGACCTAGAACAACTATAGACCGTTCGTTAGTGGGCCATTAATCACGAATCTACGTGGAATCGATTGTCTTAGTGGGCTTGACCTTTCCCCTATATCAGATACCCGACACCCTATCCTGAACCGCACAACATAGATCATGACCAAAGAGGGTGAGTTGTGCGACTCACCTCAACCTTGGGCCATCTGGAACTATAAATACTAAGCCCCATTTGAGAATTTCATTTGAGATGAAATTAGGGATTTTGGGTAGCTAGGAATTGAGGATTTCTCCCGGATTCGTCGCATGCGTCGCCGAATTCTTCAATCGATCGATGCCAGCTATCAATCACAGGTAATACTCCGATCTACACAAATCAGACTTTTCTTTCTCAAAACCATCTTTATTTGAATTTCTGTAGGATTTTCGCTACTTCTTTCGATTCCTTCGTTCTAGACGTTGTTAGCGTGTAAATTCACCAACACAGGTGAGGACTATCTTCTAAGTTGGCTATTATCAGCCCATGAGGGTTCCAAATAGTGAAAATTAGGTATTTCTTGAATTCCATTCAAAGTTAAGTGCCGAGTGATTTATGTTTATGATTGATGTTCTGTATGTGTTGATTAATTACATGCTTACTTCGATGTGTGGATTGATTGCCCATTTGAATCGATTTTATGAAAATATGAGATTTGATGTGTTGTGCATATCAAGTGTTTGATGAAATTCCTGAGTGAACAGAAGTTCACTTATGCTTGAGTAAGTGGATTACCATCCACCCAGACTAGTGTCTGATTGTGAATTTGATGAGTTGGCCTGCAATAGCAGGCCAAGTGTTTGATTTTACGCCCATATATGAAATGAAGTATATCGCATATCAACTGTTTGATTTTATGCCTGATTGAGACAATGAATGCTATGATGTTCTATTCTTCTCACAACATGCTTAGTATAATATTTAATTGACATGATTGGGATTAATCTCTGAAAATCACAATTTATGGACTGCCTACTTGGGTTTGGCCGTCACGGACTTGTTTGGTCGACTTGGGAGTAACATGATCGACCGACCCTAGCTACGTCGGTTTGGTTGATGTTTCACTCAGCCTACCAAATCAGTCAATTTCAGGGTTAATCATATTTGTTTGATTATTGTAACATATTCTGTAGAATCTCGAATACCACAATTACCATTGTTACGCAGTCACTTATAACTGTACGTATCCAGTCTCATGAGCCAGACATGGAATATGGGTAACTGTGTTTGTGCTGTCTTTGGCTAGTGTTGGTGATGAGCCCTCCAATAGCCTTGAGCATTGAATCCTACATACTGAAGCTCATGGGCCAGGCATGGTATATGGGTAACTGTGCTTGTGCTGTCTTTGACCGGTATTGATCCTGATGGTCTTATCGTGAGTCTTGAGCACCGATGTTAGGTGACGAGCCTACCATCATTGATCTTGGGTGACGACCCATTACCATGCATATGACATTTTAGGGCAACGAGACCCTTACCATTTGATTCATTATTCAGTTATGTTGGGTGACGGACCTAAATTGGGATTCTAGCAGCCGGGCATAGGACGCCCTGGCCTGGCGGTGGGCCCCGGCCTAGTAGAGGGTACCCTGACTTGGCATTGTCCAATATTCGGTAAGGCCACTGTCTAGTGTCCGGCTTTCCTCGCTGTCCAGTGTTCGGTCGCGTTCATATCGGTTGTGTTCCTGTTTAATAGACTCTTGATAAAATTGAGGTATTCTGGTTTCGCCAATACTGCTGATTGAATACGGAATTAAATAAATACTTGGTAAACATGCATGCAT